>JAQAHW010000067.1:1200000-1872567 GCA_027580185.1 Tuta absoluta | reverse complement strand
AGGTCGTTGAGCCTGTAATATAGGTATGCTTTTAGTACGGGACAGGTAAACAACCGTGTGATGCTGGCTTAGAATAGCATCACCCTAAGATATAAAATGATATATGTATGCAGATAAACAAGTTCAAGCCATCCTGCGAAAAATAGGTAACTAATTCTGAATAAAAATTTCATTTCGAATCTATAGAATAGCTTATTATAATACATACTAAGAACAGCATACCTAACTAAGAATACAGAATGGACCATAAGCCTTTGCCCAGCCCACTGCCACTTTAGGTTGCTACTGTACACATCCAGACAAATAATATTTATTAATCATAATCCTGAAACTTACCAAGGCTATAAGCTAAGCTAAAGGTCCTCCCGGACCTAAGTCGGCGACTGTATCCGACATTTAGATACATCCGAACTTGTCGTCGGTTGTCGTCGGATGTCGTCGGTTGTATACGGTTGTCGTCGGATGTCGTCGGTTGTTGTCGGTTGTCGTCGGTTCTTGAAAAACACGTGTTGCCAGCACAGAAACAAGAAAGGGGAAAAATCATTTTGACTATTCGACACTAAATACCATTAAAATAACTTCTAAACACATACTCTACAATCTTCACTATCAACTAACAAATACAAAAAAAAATTCTTTAAACGTATCAACTTTTTCAGTAAAGCTTATATTTTTTGCTTTCTTTGACAATAATACACAATGAGCATTTACTCATTTATGATTTTAATGTTGACTTTATAAATAAATCATTTAAATCGTGTTTAAAACCAATTCTTTGTGCTGCTATCTTTGATAAAATTTGTAAACAATCCTTTATAAATATATATAGTATCAGACAGATTAAATTGTGCTGATAACACTACGTTTGACGGTGCGTTGATGACGTGTACCTACATAGTGATGTGTATTATAAGAAAAGATAAAATATAACAGATACTATAACACTGGCCACCAAGATAAATGTATCAATTTGAAATCTTAAATTTAAAGACCGACTCACACTGGATGCGTGTGCAACAGTGTACGTTGCAGTAGAGGAAGTATCTACTATGTTGTACTGAAAGTGTGATAAATATATTTGCACATATTTATATATATTTATCTCTTTATCAATGTAAAGTCCTTCCGTAACCAAACATTTAGCCCCTCTGACGTCCCGCACAATTTTGTGGTTATATTTCTGGTCCAAAATTACTGATGACAATAGTTAAATGCAACCGCACTACACACCGCATGGCTGTGCCGTAAGCATATGTCATATATGACACATCACGCATCACATCAGCTTAATAGCAGTCCACTGCTGAACGTAAGTGCCATACGGATATGCCGTAAGGCACGATATCCCGTTTCCGCCATCAAGTCGGAAGTCTTTAAGTCTTCGGTATATTTGCTTGGAGAACGTCCCGCCGCTACGCTTGCTGAGGCATGGGATCCACCCAAAAACCGGCTTACTCTACCATACATCGGCATCTACAGATGTGACCAGACCACTGCCGCAATACCAGATCAAACATGTTTGCCATATTAACTGTCCAATACCGCAACATCGTGTGGTACGCGTGAAGCCAATCGTGTCATCTTTCCCATGCCCTTAAAACCACTGTTTACATACTTAACATATTTTTTTGCAACATTTCATTCAATCGAAGATTTTATTTCGCGAAATGTTTAAGTCTGCAAGTTTGCATTGTTGCAAATTATATTCTCTATCATTTACATATCAAATGTTTAACTTAAACTTGATAAAGAGTATAAGGTCAGGGAAAAGTAATTTATTTCTATCGACTGATAACGCCTCGGCGTATATTGTGTGAGGGCGAGTGTGTGACTGATAATTGTTAACATAAATGTTATTGCGCAATCGTGATGCTGTGCTGTATGTAATTTTTTTGCTGCAACGTATAATCGCACGCACGTGTTTTGCTCGTACAATTGGTCTGCTTCAGTCTTTAAACAAACTAACTGACTGATGGATACAAAAACTTCATAGAAATCTTCATGGAAATAGTTCCATCATGGATCATTGTCTAGTTCTCTATGGGATTATAGTTGTACTTTTTAATAAAAAATTAAACCACCTTCAAGAATAAAATCACCAATAAACGAAAATCATAAAATACTGAAAATGAATTTTCATGGGATATCTATCCCAATTTTTTTTCTAGTTACCTAATAACTTTATTATTTCTTTATTCATTATATGAACTATTTAACTACATTATATTATCCACACTTCCACACTAATATTATAAATGCGAAAGTAACTCTGTCTGTCTGTCTGTCTGTCTGTCTGCTACGCTTTCACGGCCAAGCGCTGAACCGATCTTCATGAAACTTGGCACAGAGATTGCTAGCATACAGAGAACGGATATGGGTTACTTTTTATTACCATTTGAGGGTCTGGAGTATAGATGTAGACCACCAGGTGTACCACCAGTAGCCCAGCTAAACTATTAGAGATACAGGCATGGTTCCAAAACAAAAATTGTTCAGTATGATGGGCCGCTTCTTTTCACAAGGATATTGAGGAGCTGGCGTTCCTTATGTAGACCACCAGGTGTACCATCAGGAGCCCACGTAAACTATTAGAGATACAGAAATGGTTCCAAAACAAAAGTTGTTCAGTATGATGGGCCGCTTTATTTACATAAGGACATTGGGGATCTGGAGTATCTTATGTAGACCACCAGGTCTATCAGCAGGAGCCCACCTAAACTATTGGAGATACAGAAATGGTTCCAGAACAAAAGATGTTCAGTTTGATGGGAATAAGTTGAGAAAGGACATTGCCTTCTTTACCGAGGACAGAAAAACAAAAATTGTGGTATAGAAGTACAAAAATGTATAACAGTAACTTAAATTGCCTTCTTATCTGTTTTATCTACTTATGCTGACCATTTTAGTGTGCTCAAATTGGCACCTTTTGGAGTAAGTACTCTGTTATCTACTGATTTTTGTATTCAATGGTTATAAATATTGATCTCTCAGTCCGGATAGCAAATTTTGAATTATCCCTTTAACAACAGAAGCAAGCAAGTCATCTTTAAACAGTAGAGATAAGAACTGTTCTAATATCACTGTCACACTTACTATGAATACACATACCTACTTTAGAACTTCTGCCTAAAAAAACTATCTAACGCGGACGAAGTCGCGGGTAAAAGCTAGTTATAAATAAAATTGGCCTAGAATGATGCACCTCTGAGGAGGGTTCAGGAGGGCAAGCGAAGACTTCATATTAACTTATTTAAATATAAACAAGCCTAATTTTTCAAACTTGATTCATTGAAATGGACTCAGTAGCCAAGCTGAACGTTATGGCCTTTATTCGGGATAACAATTTTCTTTACTTGCCTTATATTAGCGCTGTCACTTTTCATCAAATACTTAGGTTTAGGAACGGATTGGAGATATGTAAGTCTTGTCATGAAATGCGCGTAATCTGTCAAAATGAGGCGACGATAAAACAATGGTGGCTAAATTTACTAGAAATAGCGTAGAAGCCATTGAAGTTTTTAAACATGATAGGACTTGGATATCTCATATCCTTCTCCATACCTATTTGACAGAAAGAGGCAGCGCTAATATAAGGTAAGTAAGGAGGATACCTACACTCAGCATTAGGTGGCAACGGGTTAAAAGAGAAGAAGAAGATGAATAGAATTGTTATTCTGATTTTAGACTTACCCACATTACAACAAAATATATAATCTACCTCTATAATTGATTAGATTGAGAGAACATTGGATCACGAACGTTACCTCCCCTTTTTAATGCTTTTGACAAAAAATTACGTCTTTTCTCGTAGAAGGAAGAAAACCAAAGAAAATCTTATTTAAGTACTCCTACTTCTTTCGCAGTTCATTCTCTATGGTATTTCAGGGCAAGAGAAGATTTCAGAGAGAACCCTAGAAGCAAGTAAAATTAAGCCATGAAATACTCATTGCAATCAAAGGCATGCGTTAAAATAAAACAAAAACAAATGCTTAAAGACACAAAATACTACTTATTTAATCAAGCTTATGTGAACATCTTTGAATTTGTGAAATGAATTTAGACTGGATTTTTTTTCTAGCCAAAACAGCAAATCATAGTGTGATAAACCCTGCTTCTGCCACTCCACACATGACATGTAACATAATGTTGCTGGTGGTTTTGATAATTATTACACTCATGATTAAATACAACTATTACTCAGGCACGAATAATGTTGCGTAGTTTGTACCGGCGCGACGTTGCTATTGCACATTTTAAGATGAAAAAGTAGTTATTGTGGCATAACTGTAATAGATAGACACATAGTATTGCGGTTTTTTTTAGATATTGATGTCTTATATAAAACTGTAGTACATCATTTTGCTCTATTGTCAATAATTTCCACAGCGTACGCGATATAAGATTTTTTTTGTACTTTTTTCACGCGTTGGGTTACAATATCGAAAATTTCACGCGGATCCCTATTTTTTCTCGTACCAAATAATAAAGAATTGTAAAGGTATTTTTTTTATTGGTAGTTTCGAAGCCTATTCAATTCATACAAACAAACAACCAAATCTTTCCTCTTTATAATATTAGTGTAGACAAGCCAAGTCTAATTGCGGTGAGATGAGTTTTTCATAGCTTCAAGTATAATATTGGTAGGTTACACTTTTACTTGCTCTGAGTCTGACATGATATTGACCTGTAAGTTGACATAACTCTCTGGATCACTGATATTGACTTATAGGCTGTCAAAGTAGGCTGACTGCGTGCTGACTTTTGGAACCATAAATGCACGACATTGATAAAGCACAATACGATTACGCCCGACAATGTTTTGTACAAAATGACTTTGTACGACTAGCAATGTGCCGTTCCCGGTAACAATGGAAATATTCCCCGGAAACCCGGGTACCCCTGCCTGCTACGCCAAGGGTCGTGGGTTGGATCTCCACAAGACACAAATATTTGTTAAGTAAATTTTCAAGTATTTGTGTTTTGTCTGGGTGTTTTCTATATATAATACGTATTTATTTACAAAAAAGTACTGACATCAGCTATCTAGTTCTCATAGTACAAGCTATGCTTAGTTTGAGGCCAGATGGCGCTGTGTGAATTGTTCTGGATTAAAAAAAAAATTACGAATGTAACCTTTTTTTTATTAATATCAACAATATTTAATAAATAATAAACAAATATCCTAGACAATTTATTTTAAGTGTTTTTTGAAGTAACATAAGTATAAATAATAAGTAAGTAAACATTACATAATCGTATATAAGACAGAATGTGACAAAATACGATTATTTTAGAAATTTTAAAGTTAAATATTGTAGTGAGAGATTAGGAATTAGCAATGCGAAGAATATTATGCTGTAGGCATGTATTTCTGTAGGGTGCATTTTAAAAAGTGAATACTTAAAGGTTTGCTTTAGTTCGTAAACATTCCCTTGGGAATATTCCCAGTAAATTACTAAAGTAGAAACGGCACATATTGCTATGTACGATACAGTCATTGGATCGTGTTCAGTAACTGGCCCGGACAATTAATGTACCGGGGTAAAATTCGAATTTAAATAAAATTACGTCGACGAGTAAATGAACTCATAAACTATAGTGTTGGCTATAATCGCCTTCTTGATTAATTATTGGAATATGACATATAAGGCCGTGGAGGAGGGGTGAAACGAAGCCCCCCGCATTAAAATTTTCTGACTCAAATCCGACCCAGTAGGTTAGGTCTGGTAGGGGTTGTGACCCACTGGAGCGAACGAAGTGAGCGAGTCGTAAAAAATTTAATAAAAAATATATAAGAAAAAAACAATATCGATTAAGTTACACGAGAATGTAAAACTATCGATTAGGTTACATCACTACTAGCAGATTTTCAAAATGGTCACGTGATGTCTTTGATATCGTGTCGTGCATGCGCGGGGTGTAAATTGTTACTACAAGGGTGTTTTGGGCGAAACTGCTTTGATTTCATTGTCATTGTCGTGCATGCTTGGGTTGTGCATAGCTCTGACGTTCATGATTATGCTGTGCAAAACACTGTCATACATTGTTTAGACTCTGACTGTTTATATTTACAATTTTACAATTTATTTTATTTACATTAATTTCAATCCTATATTTTATTTATTTTTGGAATAATTTGTGTCATCACGCCAAATATTATGCAGGTGTTTTATGTAGCCGTGTTTGTGTTATATTTAACCTATCTGTAATAACAAAACTATACTGTGACAATGACTTACCTACCTACTTGTTTTATTTATTTTATAGAATAAATTATTCTATCTATCAGTAACGGCTACGTAACTCAACCGTAATACAAGTAAAATACATATTTGTTATAAGTACTTTATTTAGAAAGAGATACATTATTATGCATAATCAGATATTCATCGGGTATTTCGTTGACTTAGTACATTTTGTACCTATTACGTAGACAGGAAGAATTTAGACGACAAAACGGGTACATAAGGTGTTAATTTCATGTCGTGAAATTGTCGTCAGCTGCTGGTTTTAGATTGGGTTTTACTGTTATATTGGTCCACCGACATAAGTATCGCTCTTATTGAAGAACAAGATCGACATTAATTTGGAAAGATGGTCGCAGTTCTCCCTGCAGGACCGTCCACAAGTTCCAAAACCAGATAGAAGCTTGATAAGCTGTCCGTTGTTTATTATCCTCCGAACTTCGAAATCTTGCTGAGATTCTGCTACGCAAAAGATCAAATATCATCCAGTTCTGAAGATACCGAGTATTCAAGTAAACCGAGATGATCAGAAATTGAAAAACTAACCTCTATATTTATTTATAGCACCTTAACACCGTATTTAAGTATTACTATCAGAATGATGAATGATATCCATAAAAATACACAAATTATTATGAATTCATAAACAAACTTGACACAATAGGTAACTATGCGGTGTAAATCGAAATTATGAGAGTTTTAGAGTTCCGTAGTCAACTTCTTGCAGGCTGCAAAAAACGCTTATAATTTACCTATCGCTATGCTGGTCTAGTCCAATGGCGCATACAGCTTCTGATCATGGGGGGTCACAACACATCTATAGCAAGACTACCGTCGGGTGAAAGAAAATATTCATCACAAGAAAAGCGACTAGACATATCACATTAAAAAAGACAAGGGATGCACACTGCACCACATTACCACTACAAGTATTGCGAGCGAATCTTGCTCTACATTTACGTTTTAAAAGTTGCCTTGAAAATTTAAAAGCCAAGAGAGTTCCGCCTTACAGCAACAATAAACATATTGCGAGCAAAGCGAGCTCGATATTTGACGTTAAAAAAGCAAAGCGAGGACCTACACCACGCTCCACAAATATAACTTATAATATGGAGCGAAGCAAGCTCTAAATTTCATATTAGAAAGGCAACAGAGGAGCCTGTTGTCTTTTTACTTTGCGCCACAGCAACACTAAACTTAACATGTCCCCCCCTCTATGAAAAAATATCCTCCAAATTTTTGGAAGGACAAATATTTTCGTTCTTAGAAAAGTAAAAAAAGTTTTTGAGTTTCACGTCCAGGAAACGCTCTGAAAGTTTGCATTCATTTCTAAGACACACTGTTTACAGGGTGGCCTGTTAAGTGACGTCCAAAGACGAAATTCAAATGCCTTATTCTGATGGGTAACCAAATTACTAATATGTATGTCCCGCAATTTATTGCAGTTTCCGAGTTATTCAACATTTCTGGCAGGCTTCCTTCCTTCTGTTCTTTAGTTCCATAAAAGGGCTATTTGAGTTGTTGTTTTTGTAGCATTTTTATTTATCGCGAACAAAAAAGAAAGGCCTGCCAGTCATGTTTTTCTCATACAACTTCAAAAGTTAAATAACTTGGAAATTACCAAAAGTCGCAGACCATACATGGGGGTGATATAAATAGCCCTCAGTATAACGCATATAAATGTTGTCTTTGGTTTTACTCTACCTACCTACTTAAGTTTTACGCATGCGACACAGGCCAGCAAAGCCAAAAATTTGTAATATAAAGGATATCCTAAAATATGGTTACAGTAGCTGCAAATGTAGAATCATCTCGAGGCTTTCACGGTTTTTTATCACTTTTTTATATTTTTTATAATAAGATTCGACGTATTTGATTACATAAACCCTAGATTTAGGTGTGACCGACACGCTCTTAGCAGGTTGTATGCCACGTAAGAACAAGTATTGAAGTTTAACAGGTATCCCATCCCTTTTTAATCAAATAAAATTAATCGAATAGCTGTGACGTCATATGTATAGAAATGTAGAGAAAAGTCGGAGAATGTAGAAAAATGTCGGCGGGCGACATGCCGGCATCGCTCCCACACTGGATGTATGGAACAGTCGCCGACTGTAGGGAACAGTCGCCGACTTAGGTTCGGGAGCACCTTAAGGTGGAAACAGACTGATCGTCTTGTATTAGACATAATATGACAGAAAATGATACGACAGCTAGGTAGAAAAACTACTATCGACAAAATTTGTTGCATCGCAGGAATTAGGTCGTGTTTGTTATAGAAAATCAATTTTGACTTTGTTGCGAAATGTGGTAATACCGGCAACTTTGTAGTTCGGTATCTAGCGGAATGTACGAGGTACGTGGAAGGATTGATAATATTTTCTCAGAAAACTGCTGCACTTTGCTTTTATTTTTACCGAAAAATACTTTAACAGCCACAACAGTCCAGTGCTGGACATGAGCCTCTCCCTATCGGAGGCTATTGCCGTACTCACACGCTTGGCAAGTGGATTGGAGAGCGCAGTGCAAGAAATTCCATTCATAGGGAACACTGCTGCCCATTCCTTGGATGATTTTATCCCTCAGTCGCTTTTTACGACATCCACGGTTAGAATTCGGGTGATACAATTCGAAGCCGGCATCACACAGCACTGTAAAAATACTGAAATTATTTTTGACTAACTAGGTTAGTTAATTATATGGCTACAATTTTCAGAGCTAGAACACTACTAGACGAATGATACACTATAAAGGACTAACGAATGCGTCTGTCAAACTTCTTTGTCCAATTCCATGCGTTACAGTGTGTCATAGTATTATTTTTTATATGGAAATTTAATATTTCCTTTGTCTGACAGACGGATGCGTTAAAAATACTTCCGTCAGTCCGGCATAGTGGGAGAACCGCCTAAGTAAGGTCACTAAATTTCGGATTACTTGAACATGATATAAAATATTTTCCGTGCAAAATGGTTGAAATGTTTTATACAATCTTAAATTACTTTTGCTAAATTCGATATATTTTTGAGTTCGCTTCAACGGCTTTAACAACACTACATTAAAGACTATGATACCCTTAAATGTTGAAATAAATACGATTTTAAGGCAGCTTTAAGCAATATAGATTGTCCCTGAAATGGATAACTGCTAATAGTAGGTGCTTGCCGTAGGTATCCCGATCGTATTACAGCAAAGCTGAAAAAGTACCGGCGGCGCCACCAAGTGTCTTTTACAATGTTTGCAAACATCACTGTTTTTGTTTTGTATGTAAACTGAGAGACAAGAAATGCTACTGAAGGAACCATATGAGTATCCTTATTGAAGCAATGAAAAACTGAACTCGTTGTAACTCAACTAAAAAATTCAAGAAAACATGTAAAACTACTCAAGCCGAGTAGGATTTATTCTGACCTGAGTAAATTTACTGGTTATTTTTAGAGGTACCTATTCAATATGGAGTTTTCTTTTGGAGAATTAAAAAAATATATTTGCTTCCAAGCACTGTGTACGGCGTTGAATTGACTACGTTAATAGATGCCAAAGCCAACAGGCATGAAAAAAAAAGTTATTGTTCTTTCCGAATCTATCCTCGTTTTTCGTTTAATTATTTATTAATAATCTTTTTTGTTAGTACGTTTTTTTCGTTGAGGTTTCCGTTAATATGCAGGGAAACCCATGAATGTCAATATTGCTGAGACGTGAGTGATGTAATAATGATAAGTAACGTTTCGTTTTACGCTCTCATACATCCAAGTAAAAAATCGTAAAATGATGTGACGTACTGTTCCTTACGTTATCGTACCAAGCATTGCGCCAGCTATCCAGTGACTAGAAACTAGTTAAAAAAGAAGAAAAAGAAAATCCCCTTTCATGCTTATTGTGTTATTATAATAAAGTCAAGCCTTTCTTTAATTATTATTTTTTGTTTAATGCACCTGCTTTGACCCTTTCCACATGCCCTAAGGTAGACTGGGAGATAACGCCTTTGGCGTTAAGTCCGCCCGTGTAAAATTTTGTGCATAAAGTTAAATAAATATGCTTATCCATTTGTATTAGCGTTTTATCGCTGCTATTGTGCAGTGGGGCTACAAGCCATGGTCAATCTTATCACCAGCCGTTCCTTTGCGAGCACTTGTATGCGGGAGCAATTAATGCCGGCGATCGACAATGCGGTAAGATTGGCTGAATACTGGGTTAATGAAAATTAAGGTTTGCCATTGCTTGGCGCGATAAAACATGAACTGTTTACTTTAATTTTTATGATTAAACGTCACCGTATAACAGCAACACCCCCATTTCTCCTTCTGGGTGAGATGATGGTTATTCCGACAGATTTCAGCCATGACGACCACTTCAAATCCTTTTTATTCCTATCTTTGAGGCGCATGAAGATGGCTACTATAGCCAACTTTTGCTGCGAACTCTCGTGCGCAATGAGGGCAGGTGAGCTTGCCATTCACATAATTGTAGATAATGACAGCGGGTGGATACGCCTTCGGCTCATAATGCTTAGCATCAAGGTCTGCTTTACGCTGCTCTTCAAACTCGCGGCTTTGCCTTTTTACCATCCCGCGCCATCGGGGCGCTGTGGTATAGTAAAAGGCGACTAAGGGATAAATGACTGAATGGGCAGTAGCGTTCTCTGTGAACATCTATGACACCTTGCACTACGTTCGTCAACCCGCCTGACAAGCGTGATGGGTATGGCAAATACCCTACAATTGGGGAAGGCCCGTGTCCAACAGTAGACTATTGTTGCTGTTGAAATGAAAAAGTATCGATATTATTATCTACACTAATATTATAAAGAGGAAAGATTTGATTGTTTGTTTGTTTGTTTGTTTGTTTGCATCGAATAGGCTCCGAAACTACTGGACCGATTTGAAAAATTCTTTCACCATTAAAATCCTACATTATTCCTGATGAACATAGGCTATATTTTATACGAGAAAAAAATAGGGATCCGCGTGAAAATTTCAATAATGTAACCCAACGTGTGAAAAATGTACCAAAAAAATATCTTATATCGCGTACGCTGTGGAAATTATTGACAATAGAGCAAAGTGATGTACTACAGTTTTATAGAGGACATCAATATCTATAATAATGTCCGCGACACCATATGTCTAACTATTACAGTTATGCCACAATAACTACTTTTTCATTTAAAAATTTACAAACTACGCCACATTATTCGTACCAGTATAATGATTACATTTTAATCATTACTGTATTAAAGGGTGTCAGGGATAGCCCTCCGAATACTGATTGGATACATGCAGACCATGAAACTGAACAACTTTCCCCTAGAAACATATTTCAGGAAACGTAAAAAAACTGACTTCCCATAGTGAATGCAGTCAGCTGATTGTGATTTTGTATGGAAGGTAATTTTTTTGGCGTTTCCTGACATATGTTTCTAGGGGAAAGTTGTCCAGTTTTATGTTTCATGCACCCTATCAGTATTCGAAGGGCTGTCCCTTACTCGGTATAAAAAAAGACGACAAAAAACATTAAATGATGCATTAAAAAAATCTACACTAAAATACACATATCACGCCTATTATCCCTTGCGGGGTAGGCAGAGCGTAAACGGCCGCAAAAACGGACATTTACGCCACGTTTGACATATGTTTAAGGGTCATTCGGAAAATTGTGAATTGCCATAGTGACAGGTTGTCAGCCCATCGCCTAAAATTGCAATACACACCCTCAAGTCCCTTAGTCGCCTCCTGCCACTCTCACGGGAAAGAAATCGGGTGATGCTATTCTAAGCCGGCATCACACTAAAATAATATAATCTACACTAATATTAGAGACAGGATTTTATTTATTGTTTGTTTGAATTGAATAGGCTCCGAACTACACTGGACCGATTTAAAAAAATCTTTTACCGTTAATTGAAATTGAAATTCTTTATTCAATGTAGGATAGTATCATCAGTTATTGACGTCATGAACCGTCATTCTAAAAAAAGAAATTTTTATCACACAATTTTCTTTTTTTTATTACAATTTTGTTATGACCTTATAGAAAACCGGCTCGGGCGGAATAAAAATAAATAAAAATAAAGGCACTGCCATAGGGCTGGCCAGGTTAATCACACAGCATGTAACTTTACGCCACCACCATCTGAAAACGATATTTGTTTCAAATTGAAGTCAAGATTTTTAGAATCCTACATTATCCCTGATGAACATAGGCTATATTTAACTGTCTCATTCCCGGGGGGAAATTGTTAGCGGCGGGTGAAACCGCTGGGCGGGCTGCTAGTGAAAAAATAAAATAGGTAGAAATTAATCGTGATGGCGTGTAGACAGACAGACATATATCACGCCTATAATCCCTTACAGGGTAGGCAGAGCGTCAACGAGCGTAAAATGATCATTAACGCCACGTTTGACAAATATTTGAGGACCATTCGGAAAATTTTGTATCGCTATAGTGACAGGTTGTCAGCCCATCGCCTAAAATTGCAATACACCTTAGCCGCCTCTTACGACTCCCACGGGAAATAAATGGGGTGATGCTATTCTAAGCCGGCATAACACGGAGTGAAGAGACTTTATTAATTTATTTATTTATTTTATTTATTTAACTTTATGCAATTAATTTACATGGGCGGACTTAATGCCAAGGGCATTATCTACCAGTCTACCTTAGGGCAGGTGGAAATTGGCGAGGCAGGTGCAAAATAAATTCAATAATAAACTAGTATGACGAACACTAATATATGTAATTAATAATTATATATATACATATAAATAATATATAATATATACATAAATATGAGGTATACCTTATCACAGGACACAATAATCGGGCAAGGTGAAGAAGATAGTTCGATTAAGAAATTAATTCCTGAAGTTACACAACCAAATGGGTATGTAATAGATCCGATCAAGACGATTGGAGTGACTTTAGAAAATGTTCACGTAATTTGGCCTTGAACACCCGGCGACTAGGGGCTTTCCTTATTAATGCAATCTGCTTGTATGTAAGGTTACCTCTGGAACGTATCTCTCTGAGTATGTAAAGTTTCAGTTTCAGTCGGCGCCGTCGCTACAGTAAAACGCTTTTCTTGTTCGCTACTCTTGCTCAGATTTCCTAGAGTCTGTGTTTCATTCTTTCTTGTTATAAATGTAAAATAGTCCTGCTTTTTAAAGCTAAGAAGCATGAACAAAGTTTTAGTCCTATCTACGACTATGATATTCCCTGAGTCCATATTTGCACCTTACTTGATCCTAATTTGGTGTAGCCTTTTTCACATTTTTGAAGGTGAACAAGCATAATTATGAATGACTAACATCTTTTCTGAGCTTGTTCACCACTATTAAAATTGGTGGGTATACGATAGTGTTGATGAAGATGAAGAAGCGGAAGAGGAAGCACCAAACTTAAAGATAAAGGATACGCATAAGGAATTATTAATGAGGAAGAGGATGGGGAAAAGCGAGCAACAAGCTTAAAGGTGAAGGATACGGATGAGGATTTATTTATGAGAAAGAGCATACAGATGAGAAAGAAGAAGTGGATGCGGATAAGAAGTGTGTGTATCAAATAAGACGAACAATCACTAGAACAAATAAGCGCAGGGTGCGGGAGGGGGTGGTGCCGCTCGGTTATGGTTACATTTGTGACCGAATTTCTCCTTACTTCCATGTATAACTTGAGAAAGCAGATTCGGAAGAGTTGGTATTAAACTTTATTTTATGTGGAAGCGATAGCGGATGAGGAACCTAAAAAATTTTGAAATTTTGAAATTTTTGAAGAGTAGTCCTCATCAACACTCACATAGTATTTGAGTATATTTTATGCATAAAAGAAGACACCAAACAAAAATATACCCAACTACCGGAACATGGAAAATAATGCCATCATTACGATCTACATATTCGTAACTGTGGAAAGGCCCCATGGGCAAAAGAAGGGTCAATGTGTTGTGTAGACCCAACATTTCGTGAACGACTTTGGCTGAACTACTATTTTCTAATTTTTGCAAGTCGTTACTTCTAACAAAAAGTTTGAACAAATGTAAATAATGTCATAGTCAATCAAACTATCTGAATCATAATCTTTAGATAAATTAAATTCTCTTTGTGTAGGTACAAAACAAAAATAAGTTATAATTGAGCATCTTTGGGCATTGACAATTAATACGTTCATAACAAAAGTCGTGCAATTTAGTTCTTACTACCTAACAATGCAAGTCCATTGCAAGAAAATCTACATCAGAAAATTTTAATTTAAAATAATTTCTTGATATTGTTAATTATTTTTTATTTATATTACATTTATATATATTATATATATATATATCATGAATTTTATTATTACTTGACGATCATTTTTGCATTAAAATATATAAAACGGAAATTTATTGTTTTTAAATAATGACACTTGTAATCTATTTATGTATAAAAACCAGTTCAAAAACTAACACCCGACTACTGAGATATCGCGCTCTAAAAAGTAAGAAACAAGAAATCTGGAATATTAACTACAAACAATTTAATATCTATAGTCCACGAAATTTATACGAAGATATGACGTATAATTATATATTTAAATGTATATTTAATAAAAATTTATTGTGGTTTATAGGTGATAGCCGTGGACGTATGCCAGTTTGCCTTACCTAATTATGTTGTGCAAGTTTATGATATCATCTACTAAGTAGGTACCTATTAGAGTAGGTGGCATACGACCACGGCTATCACCTATAAACCACAATATTTTTTTATTAAATATACATTTAAATATATAATTATATGTCATATCTTCGTATAAATTTCGTGGACTATAGATATTAAATTGTTTGTAGTTAATATTCCAGATTTCTTGTTTCTTACTTTTTAGAGCGCGATATCTCAGTAGTCGGGTGTTAGTTTTTGAACTGGTTTTTATTTTAATTATTTTGGGGTTGAAGGTAAGTTTAACACTTTGGTATGTATTTTTTTCTGGATAGAAATGCAGCTCAATTCACAATTAAAACATCACTCGTTAATTTAAAAAAATGCACTCATCATAATCTTATCTTTGTATGTATGTATGTTTGACCATGCATAACAGGGTAGGAGCCAACACGCAGCCTTGGCGAACATCTCTACGCACGGCTCGGATGTATTGCCGTTAAAAACAATAGATCCTTTCATGTCCATATGGAAGGATTTAACGAGGCTCAGAAGTTTTGGCGGGCACCCGATGTTTACAAGTGCAGTGTAAAGGCACAGAGGTGTTCTCTGCTCTCTACACTTTTCCTGAAGTTGGCGAAGTGTAAAGATCATATCTGTTATGGAACGCTGGGCGCGGAATCCACATTACGATTCGGGATATACACGATCAGCTAGTTTCTGGAGTCTTAATAAGACTAACCAAACTCATCATCCCTGGTTTTGGGAAGATCGATCTTCTTCCTACCGGGCAGTTTGGACGAGTGGATCTTTTTGTGAGTTATAGCAACGTGCGATGCCACCAAGGAGTGATCTGTGTCACAATCAGCGCTATGAAATGTAGGCGTGTGTAGGGTCTCGGGGAGATTTTTCTTTTTGGTTAGGATAAGGTCCAGTTGATGCCAGTGACTAGAACGAGGGTGTTTCCAGGATACTTTGCGAGATGATTTGCCTTTGAAGTAGGTATTGGTAACACACACTCTAATAAACGTTGGCCGTTTTCGTTTAACTTCCCTATACCGTGGTTACCTATACAATCAGGCCAAGCTACGTTGTCCTGTCCAACCCTTGCGTTAAAATTGCCCAGAATATATAAGCGGTCCGATGGTCTTAACCCGCGTAGAGACTGGTCGAGCTGGTCATAAAACTGTGTTTTGGCTTCATCCGTTGAGGATAATGTTGGTGCGTAAGCAGAAAAAAGTGTTACGTATCCATGATTCGTATTTAACCGCACCAACATAATGCGTTCCGATATGCCGCAAGGAGCCTCTATTGATGTTAATAGATCGTTGCGGATAGCCAAGCCTACACCATGCTCACACACAGCACTGCTGTCCTTTCCTTTTCAAAAGAATGTGTAATGTGTTTCACGCAAGGAACCCTCGTCGGGGAGTCTGGTCTCTTGTAAGGCACAAACAACAATGTTAAGTCCGTTGAGTTCGGCGTCGATAATGGTAGTTTTACGCAGATCTTGTGCGTCACTATAAGATAGTAGAAGAGCCTCTACAGGTGTCAGGGAGGCCTTTCCTCATAGTACGGACATTCCATGTTACAAATCGCATGGAAAAGCGGTGTTGGGAATTGTTTCTATTATGCTTTTTTGTCGCAGGTGTAAAATGTAACGGCACCGATTGTCTAGTTGAGGCTGGTGCTTTCTACACCCTAAAAGAGCAAACCAGCACCGGGGCGGAACAGTACCTTATTGGTCGGGGGCTGCCCAACTTGGAGCAGGCGGTAACCGATCAGTGGGCCTACAATGGACCCTTCCACTGTCGGAAGCGACCCCTGGCGCCCGCACTTACGCCCATATGTGCGGACTTATAACCGATCACTGCCACTTCCCGTGTTGGTATCCGCGTGACGCGGGTGAAGTGTCCTCTCCACAGACACTGCGTTGCCTGGGACGCAATTATGGAAAACGCAAGCTACCCAGGACCTGCACCACCCTCTCGGCCTTCCTGGCTGGATCCGCAGGAACGACTAGTCGATACGTGCGAAGCCAGGTTGGCTGCAGGAGTCTGCCGCGCGATAGATCTCTGTCACACGCGCCTGACGGAGACCCCGTTCCGGGTTTAATTGTGGAGTTGGCCTCTCCAGGACCGTTGTGCTTGGGTCGGATTTATCCCTCGGTCGCTTTTTACGATCGCCACGGGAAAAGATGGGTTGGTGCTATTCTACTCTGCCGGCACTACACGGCTGACCGACCGATTTGAATAGTTTTTATAATACCGCCTGTTCTATTTGGATCGTTTGGTATGTACTATGTGCTCTTGCTTAGGTATTTGTCCATAAGTTTTTGACTCTGTTGAAGTGTCTATTGCATTGATCGTATAGATTTTTGTTCGTAATACAGGTTGACAGCTGTCGCCTAATTGTTATACCTACACATGAACTCCTCGTGTCCCTTAGTCGCCTTATACGACACCCGTCGCGTCCCGTTATCCCGTAGTCGCCTCATACGACACCCACGGAAAAGAAATGGGGTGGTGCTATTCTTAGCTGGCATCACACGGCAACTATTTTTTTGAACTGTGCTTATTAAGCCCTTTCATTTTGATACCCAACACGACATTACTAGTAGTATAAACTTTTTCAATTCTTAGCTCTAGAGGGCGCCCTATGTAATGTATAGTGACATATTGTAGCCTATAACCACCGGACTGTTTAGACGCTTCAAATGATACCCCATTTATCAAATTCTGATAAGTTGTTTAGAAGTTAGGACGGAACAAACGTTTTCGTTTCCACATACATACATACATACATACATACATACAGGTCAAAATCATAACCCTCCTTTTTGCTTTGCCGTAGCCGGGTAAAAAATGAAATAAATGTGTAGGTACTTATTATAGTTTTAAAAATAAGGGGTGTAAGGAACAGCCCTCCGAGCACTGATATAGGGTGCATTCAGACCATGAAACTGAACAACTTTACATACATTTAACAACAACAACATTACATACTATGAAACTACGTTCATACGCAATTTGAATAAAGTTGTGTAATATTTTTATTTTCTTTGCAGTGTAGCCAACCGAGAGGGCAATTTTACTTTTCCATTAGCGATGTAAAGTCTTTGGTTTTTGTAGCGAAGTTTATGTTTCCAAGTTGGTAGGAACTATTACAGCACAAAAAGAAAATTATAACTATTTAAAGAAAAAACTGATTTTCAGTTGAAATTACACTTTTTAACCTAACCCTTCCAATACTCATCATCACGTAGAAATCAAGGGTAAGAACTGCATTTATCGCGGGTTTTCATCGATTTGGCTACATTCAAACTGTATGAATGAAATAGTCGCCGTGAATTCGTTTCAAAAACTATCCCAGTAGATGGCATTACGTTATTGGCATTTTGACACACACACCCGACATACGTATCATGCTTATAATCCCTTGCGGGGTAGGCAGAGCCCAAACGGACGCAAAAACGGACATTTACGCCACGTCTGACAAATATTTGAGGGTCATTCGGAAAACAATGTTTCGCCATAGTGACAGGTAGTCAGCCCATCGCCTGAAATTGCAATATACACCCTCGAGTCCTTAATTATGATACATATGGATAATTTTGCCAACAGCAGACGAACCGCTGTAGCCCAGTCGGTAGAGGCGTCGGTAATACTGAAAACTGCCCCTGTCTGCAATGAAATATTGCAAGTTTTCAAAGATATCATTTTCTGAATCCATTGTTAGAGATTTATTTATTTATTTAAACGTGAATTGTACACAATGGGATATAAGTTCTCTTATCTTTCCTTAATTTAGTGCTGTCACATTCCGTCCAATAGGTTTAGAAAAGGATAAGAAATATCTTAGTCACGTCATGTCTTATAATTCGATACCAAATTCGTGTTATCTTTCAAAATAAGGGGACAATGGAAACTAATAGTAGTTTATGCAACTGTCGTATAATGGGGGTCATTAGAATGCGAGTGTCTGTTTATCTATTATATTATTATATATATGTGATAATAGTTTGACACGAGCATTCTAATGCCTAATTATAGCAGTTGCATACACTATTTTATCTACACTCTCCAAAAAAAACTTAGAAACACTTTTCTAAACGTACGCACCGGCCATTGCAAGGCCCGATACAAGGACAAATTCAATACGAGAACGTAATATGGCTTGATATGAATTTATACTTTAAATAATAAAAATCTATACTTTAGCAGTTGTTTTGATGTGGAGTCTTAACAATAACTTAACTAAACAACTGAACAACATCTGAACAACAACTGAACAACATCGAAACAACAACTGAACAGCATCTGTACAACAACTAAACAACATCTGAACAACATCTGTACAACAACTGAACAACAACTGAACAACATCGGAATAACATCTGAACAACAACAGAACAAAAACCTATTAAAACAACTGAACAACATCCGAAAAATTACCGTACAACAACAACTGTCAGGTGCGGCGGAAGATAGCGTTTTGAGTATTGGAAAAAAAACTTCGTTTCATTTCTCAACTTTATCGTATTAAGAGTTTTGTCATTAAGTCATTACCCTTCTGTAATTTATAGTAAACCCTAGTTTTTATAGGCAGAATGCATAAAGTAGGTCATTATGCATCTGTTTTCGAATTCATAATTCGAACATTATGAGACGAGTGTATATAAACACTTTTACGGCATAGAAATTAGATTTTATCTACTAGATTATTATCTAAAAGCGTTTAATAACAGATAGGTTTCACACCAACTCAATTCGCAGAAATTAGAATTTCAAAATGGCAGACCTACCTTTGACTTCAAAGACGTCTAAAATATCAGGAACTTTAAAATTATTCGCCCCAAACGAATGCAAAGCGAACTTCATTTAAGTTTGGCGGTCCGCTATGACTTGTTATCACCGAATTCATTCTACTAGATGAAGACACAGTAGACTTAAATAGAGTAGTTTAACCTAATCTTACTCAATCACTAAACATTGAAGCTTAAAATTCGAGTCCCGCTCGTGTGAAAATTTAGGATTTTATTTTTTCTTGTATGTTGGGTGAAATTTTACTAAGGATTTTATGAGGCAAAATAAAAACATGAAGCAAAATTTTAGATACAAAACAGAAAAGTTTAAAACGATTATAATAAAATGTATAATAATTTGAGTTATTATAGACACTTAAAATATTTTTGTCATACTTTGACTTATGTTCTTTAGGGAAAAATTTTCCTTATCGCCAGCCCGTACTCTGTTTTCAGTATCAGTTACTAGTAATATTTCACCCTGTAGAATAACACTACAACAAGAAGTGTCAAAAATACACAAATACAATTTACATTTGTAAAAGTTCCAAAACTCAGAGAACAGTTCTAGTCAGACTCGTTCAGTGCAAATACCAAATTATTCATCGAAATCTGTTCCCGTGCTTGTATGTAACCTATTTACACGATTTGCACCAAACCGGAAGGCCAGATTATGCAGAACCGCCGGCAGAGCGTATATGAGTCATTAATTATGCGTGTACCGAAATACGCATTCCGACGGGAATAATAATGACTAGCAGTTGAATTAGCTTGTGCAATGATCAGGCAATCAACATTGCTGCAGTACAAATAAGGCAGAGATAAATATATACTAAAATGATGTAGATTTACGAGACTTACTTTTTTTGGTGACGGCTGAAAACCATTGTCAACAGTGATGTCTTGTGCAACACTTTGACAATAACTGAGTCTGTCGGTTTTTGCCATTATATAGCTATTGTGTTACAATATAATATACATGTATGAAATGTAACGTTGTTTTATTGATATTAAACGATTTTATGTACTTATCATTATTATTTTTTTATTATTGATTTGGTAGAGAGTTTAGCTCTCTACGTTTCGGCAGCTTAAGACAGCTTTCTTCACGTGTGTGATAATTGTTCGTTTAATAATATAGGTACGTAAGATTCTACCTAAATATATTCTCTGTATCAAAAAAAACCGTAAGAACCTACAATCCGCAACACTAACCTAACTATAATGTTACAACCAACAGTAGAAAATTTTGAAATTCTAAAAATAGGAGCTCCAAATTGATTAAATCTCAATTCACAATCTGTATTTTTAGAAAAGTGTAGGCAGTAAGTATTTTCTGTCTATTACTGTAAAAAACCTAATTATTGTAAAAACTCAAGTCTGTTGTTTCGGTATACTTTCCTTTCTTATTGAATGTGGTTATTAGCCTCAGTTCGAAAAATACATTCTCTTGACTTACCTAACTCAAATTTGCGTCACTTTAAATTAAAACTGCACTTTCCGTCAAATACCCTAAAAAAGGAAAGGATATATCTGAGTCATGTTATGTCATGTATCATGGCGACTAAAATAACTAGAAATGGCAGAGAACCCATAGTAATTTTTAAATATAACAGGACATAGATATCTCTTATCAATATCTGAACATATTTGGCGAAAAGTGACAGCGTTAATTAAAGGTAAGTTATGAGAATTTAAGGATAATGCAACAACAAATATGTGTGGAAATGTTTGAGGTGATATGGGATCTACCTCCTAGCGGTCCACCCCGGGCAACGGCAACACAGGCTTGCCTGTGGATAAGTCCGGCTGAACGATCCCACCAAGCGGTGGAAGGCTCCGTAAGGGGCCGCCTGGCTCGCGACCACCATCCCACCGAAGTCTGGCGCCAAGTAGCTTGCTGCGTTCCGTCAGTGTGTGGGAGTGCCAGTGCCTTAACAGGCTTCTTCTGGGTGAGCTCGCTCCATCTTAGACTCTGTCTCTGTCCTATGACCTAGACTAGAGTCAAGAGCAAACCCATCATTAATATTTAAAAAAAAAAAAATGTTAAAAACTCCTTTTCATTTAGAAAAAATATTGATGACATTGTCTTCAAAATTATAAAAAAAGTAAAAAACAATTGAGAGCAAAAAGATATATGTGAGACTATCGAAGGAAATTTTTATTGTTGTGGATTTTTGATCAATTTTCCACATTTTGACCTACAAACTATTATACCTAACTATGCTAATGTTGACTTCATTGTTTCATGTTACTTTTTCTTTAATATGATCTTCACTCTTTTGACTTATGGTTTCTTCGACTATGTAATAAATTACCTATTTGTGATATTTAGATATTTTGCCTATAAAAATGTGATAAGTTATAGAAAAATAATGTTGTATTTGTATTTGCTATATTAATGATATTTAGTTACCTAGAGGTATATTCCATCGATTGTTGCGAACATACTCCCCCATTAAGTTTTTGTTACACAACATTTTTTTTTTTAGATTAATTCTTTTAAAATTGTAACTGTACACAGCTATACATTTGATTTAATTTACTTGTTAGTATAATAGAACATGACATTTGTAAGATCTTTGTAAGTATCGTTTCTATAGGGCACTGTTGCCGTTGAAATGTATGTATTGTATTTCGATAGCTATTTTCTTAGACTGTGTCAAGAAAGTACTTGTATAAAAAATATTAATTATCGAAATAAAATAAAAATAAAATCAGATACCTATAAAAATTATTAGTAAGTAAAATCAAACATGACTATCATAAAAGCACCCGCTCAACGAAATTGCGCAGACAGAGAGAGAAAATTGCAAGAAAAACTAATCTCGCCCAAATGAGTCTGGGCCGACATTACAGTGAAATTAAATCTGTAATCTTGTCGTCAGCCGCGTAGTTGTCGTTACTGTGACCCAACGACCACACTACCTACTAGACGCCTCATGTGCCAAAATTTCCAAGCAACAAAAAAACAATCTCTTGGTACTCGTCTCGAAGCGACGACAACGACAACGTCGACGGCTTACGTCGGGGCGCCGGTAGCTCAGTTGGCAGAGCAGTGGAACGGTACTCCACGGTCCCGGGTTCAAGTCCCGGCGGGCGCTGACATTTTTTCAATTTCTTATTTTCATTTATGAAAGTAGTATAGCACTGTGAGTGCAAAATAAAACCATAGTACAAACAAAAAAACAATTGGTAGGAAAACTCAAAAACTTATAACCACCGACCCTCCCAGCGGTCTTACCAGCTGCTAACCGTTTTCTTGCGGGAATAAGACATTTTAATATTGCCTATTATGTTAACATGCCCTCCAAACACGGAACCATATTTTTTACGAACAATCAGTTGGTTCAGCCTTCAATGTCCCTAACCAATTCATGAAGAGATAATATCAACTTTGTGAGCCCCATCAGTCCAGTACTTTTGGAGCCTATTCAATTCAAACAAACAAGTTAATTTTTCACTTTATAATATTTTAGTATAGATTACAGATACAACGTTAAACAGTCGGTCCACGTTGACATTCACAAATTTTTGGCCGATCACAGAAATGGCACAGTCGCGAGTGGCGCCAGTGAGTTTCCTGTCATTCAGTCATCAAGGTGAGGAACACGAGTCAGGTAACTGATTGGTCCAATTAGGATTGCGTCATCTCATAAATCACTACCTGACCAAAGCTCACTGAACTCCGAATTGACGAACAACTCGGTGAACCCTGGTATCAGAGTTTTTCAACCACCTCCTACTAGTAGTAGGCCTTTGACATGGTTGTATACCGAGCGCGGTCTAAGTAATCATAGACAGCAAAACTACACTGGAAACAAATTCACATAGAGATAAAGCAACTTTGTGGGTGTATCGGGATTCGAACCCGGAACCCCAGTCGCACTACAAATACAAAATACAAATATAATATTTATTTCTCATCACATTTTAGGCACCACAATCAATAAATACAGTACAAATATAGAACATGAGCTGAAATAGGCACAGCACACTGCTGGTTTTAAGCTTACCCCTAGTCAAAAATGGGTTTTGCACACTACCACTGCGCCACATTAGTATCTCATTTAGTGCGCCGTCTAGTAGGCTGTGTGGTCGTCGGTCGTGGTGCTCTCGTTACTGTGAGCAGTTGCAGCTAATATGCCATGTGGCTGCGACGGAGTGACTACCAGTGCTGTTATTATAGAATTAACCTTTCGAAACTACGTGCCAAATGAAAGCAAAAAAACAATTTCAGCTTTGAAGCTAGCTTTACAACTACCTAATTTTTACATACATACATACATATATCACGCCTATAATCCCTTGCGGGGTAGGCAGAGCGTAAATAGCCGCAAAAACGGACATTTACGCCACATCTGACAAATATTTGAGGGACATTCTGAAAATTGTGTATCGCCATAGTGACAGGTTGTCAGCCCATCGCCTAAAATTGCAATACACACCCTCGAGTCCCTTAGTCGCCTTATATGACTCCCACGGGTAAGAAATGAGGTGATGCTATTCTTAACCGGCATCACACGGCAATTGGCACACGGCACCTACTTTTTAATTGTGTTAAAACTATGAACAATTGAATTTTACATACATACATACATCAATCACGCCTATATCCCTTACGGGGTAGGCAGAGCATTAACGACCGTTCAACGGATATTAACACCACGTCTGACAAAAGTTTAAGGGTCAATCAGATAACTGTGTATCACTATAGTAACAGGTTGTCAGCCCGTCGCCTAAAATTGCAATACACACCCTCGAGTCCCTTAGTCGCCTCTTACAACACCCATGGGTAAGAAATGGGGTGATGATATTCTAAGCTGGCATCACACGGCAAATAGAATTTTAGTAATTAATAAAACATGATAGTGTAAAGGACTGCACTATAAACATGTTTAAACAGAAGTGCAAACAAAGACCAAATCCTGAGACTAACTGTGAGACATTTGTAAGTTAGTCGCAATATTTTCCCAGTTTGTCATATTTGGATTAAACACAAAAAATACACGTCTGAAGTGTACTTTTCGATCCCTCAGGTTCATAATACCGTAAAAGCTGAACTTCACCATGCTTAAAATAACAACGCTGAATATTAAAAACTGACCAAGAGCGGGTCGTTTCTTCACAAAAATTATAACAAAAATTACGTTTATTGTATTGGAGCCCCCCTTAAATGTATGCGTAGTCTGCTTTAAGTGTTTTATGTAAATTGATTACAGCAACATAAATACTTAAAATCATGACACCTTAACTTAACTACTTCACGAGAGCCATAAACCATTTTCGATATAAAAAAAAGAACAAACAAAGCTGTGGAAACAGGCTATGCTTCATTAAGAACTCATTTTATTCAAACCTTCCTATCACTATATGATACAACCTGGTGAGAGGCAGACTGACAGACAGCCTGTTTACTTGCACACACCATATCCTCTGGATTTCTCAAAGGTAGTCTGTGAGACATTCCTTAGTGGGATAAGTCCGCCTTTGTACCTTATCTTTTCTGTTATTTGTGATTCATTTGGTGCAATAAAATTATTACATACATACAGCCAAGTCTCGGTAATTGGTCCAAATTTGATCATTTGGGTACGGAACCCTAAGTACGCCCTCCATTATTTTCAGTTCAAAATAATTCCACTGAAAAACATCTGGCTTATTATCGAAGCCAAACAAGGCGAAATCGATTTTAGGACTGTAATTTTCGAGCGCGAACTATCTCAATCGCTGGCGGACGTGGCAGTTTGTTTGCTTTTAATTATTCGGCTTGATGGGATTCGAGCAAACGTTACACAGCGCGTTCTGCCACTGTATAGATAGGTGCTGTATACAGGGTTTAAGGGACATCCGAATATTGATAGGGTGCATTCAGACCATGTAACTGAGAAAAAAAAAAACATTAAAATAATATAGGAAACGTCTTAAATGTTTGGACTTCCTATAGTAATTGCAGTCAGTTGATTATGATAGTGTATAGGAGATCGAATATATTTACTCGTTTTCTGACAAATGCTCCTAAAGGAAAGTTGTTCAGTTTCATAGTCTGTATGCACTCTATTAGTATTCGGAGAGCCGTCACTTACACCCCTTGACGTTGATTAATCAAGATATGACTTATATGACTCAAGTAACACTAACAGTGCCGTGTGATGCCGTCTTAGAATAGCATCACTCCATTTCTTTTCCGTAGGTGTCGTAAGAGGCGACTAAGGGACTTGATGGTTACATGTGTATTGCAATTTTAGGCGAAGGGCTGACAATCTGTTACTGTGGCGATGCACAATTTTCTGAATGAACCTCAAATGTGACGTGGTGTTAATGTCCGTTTTACGGCCGTTTACGCTCTGTCTACCCCGAAAAGGACCCATGCGTGATATATGTGTATGTATGTTGTTTTAATCCGAAACTTTTGATAGGATATTTTTGTCCAATGTATTGGACTTTAAGTAAGTAAGTAAAAACACTTTATTGCACAAAATAACAAATAAAAATAACAGGAAAATTACTACATCAAGATTCAATACGACTCAAAACAAACAAACACGAACAGAGAGTATTTGCAGTTTCAAATATTCTGCAAAAGGTTTCGTAAGTATCGCCTTGTGTAGGTAGGTATAGGTAGCAAATTTGGCGTAATTGCGCCACGTGAACTGTGTAGCGCATCTGAATATTGGATGTCCTGCCAGTAGGTGACAACGAGATGGATTTATGACGCCAATACTGTTAATGTGTGCATATTGATCCGTAGGTAAGCTGGTGTTATGATTACATAAAGGGTTATATGTGTGTAGGTATCACCGTGTAATGGCGGCTTTAACCGTGTGATGTCGGCTTAGAAGAACATCACCCCATTTCTTTCCCGTGGGTGTTGTGAGAGGTGACTATGTGTATTGCAATTTTAGGTGATGTACTGACAACCTGTCATTATGGCTATGCACAATTTTCTGAATGCACCTTGATTGTCTGACGTGGCGTAAATGTCCGTTTTTACGACCGTTCACGCTCCGCCTACATCGCAAAGGATATGGGCGTGATACATGTGTATGTGTATTGTTTTAAGCGTTATGTGTAGGTATATTTCTGAATAATGTTTGTTACATGATGTGGGTTTACGCGACTTACTTGGTATTTGCTTTGGAGATAGTTTATCCCTCTACGTTTCGGCTGCTTACGGCAGCTTTCTTCACGGAGGTCGACAGATCATATACATACGCCCGCCAGTCAGCTGTGATTGCCGAATACTCTCTACCAAAGAGCTCAGAGCTCACCCAGAAGAGGCCTGTTCACTCTTACTCTGAAGAGAATAGGGTTGTATGCGTTTGGAAACACAGACGCAGGTAGTGAGTTCCACTCTTTAGCAGTGGTGATGATGTAAATGAAGAAGGAGCTTATTTCAGAAGATAATACCTATTTAATGAATATTCGATACTATTTGTATGGAAAGCGATACGTTGTACCAGTCAGTCGTATCGTAACTTAAGTAATGTTAAAGAATGTAGGTAGAACTTGTGAATGGTCAACCTTATAGTGGTCTCTAACAAGACCTTATTAGAATTTGCATTTAACAAATACAAGATAAGATATGAAAATGCGCGGAAAAATCTTTGACGCCTGTCATATTCTCTTGTTGTAGTACCCTTACAAAAATACGCTTACACACTGAAATATTGAACTTTAGCCTATAGCAATACACTGCTGGGCATAGGCCTCCCCCAGGGTGCGCTATATAAGGCATGATCTTCAGTTTTCGCCATCCAGTCACAACCAGAAATCCTCTTTAAGTCATCGGTCCATCTAACCGAAGTTCGTCGCTACGCTTCCCGAGTCCTGACTTCCACTCGTGTACCCGCTTGCTTCACCGTCCATCGGTTCTTCGACAAATGTAATAGGAATTTTCAGGATAGGCTGTTACAATTTTTTATCAACATATTTTATGGGGCAACATTATCGGAAAAGTGCGGACTCAGTATTACCTATTTACGGCGTATAATTACTGAAATTACCATGTAATATTGTAATCTGCATACTTGCAATGTGTTTCACAATACATTGTTGTGTAAAACCAATAAAATTCCACTGAAGTGTGCGTCAAATATTTGTTTAACATGCCGAAAACTTCCACTTTCTATAGTCATTGGCGATATGTCTACTCCGCAGGGGATAAAGCCGTGATCGGATATCAGCTAACCAAGAATAAAAGCACTTTCGTTTTCAAAATACAAATAAAAATATTTATGTGTCTAATGGAATAAGTTCGATTGAAGTAATTAACTTCCATTAGTGATATTCAATTAAAACTTTGTTAGTGTTTAATGGATACGTATAGATAATACTTTTTTGATTGAATGAGTAGTACAATATCGTAATATCAAAACTTAATAGCTATTGCTAATGGATGTCGTGAAAGTAAAAATTTACTTATCTTATCTTATCTTAATTAGCCTACATCGTCCCACTGCTGGGCAAAGGCCTCCCTCTTCTCTTTCCATCCTGTTCTTCTCTGGGCCCGAAAAATTTACTAAGTATTGTAAAATATTTTTAAATTGCAAGCTGATGTATGATGTCTTCAAGAGCTTTAAGTGAGATGGACTGGGAATCAACATCAACGGGGAATATTTCACGCAATTCCGCTTTGCTGATGATGTAGTACATATAGGCCGAATCGCTGTAGGGTCTAAATGTGGCCTCATTTCGTATTGGCCTTGGATGAACTTGGACAAGACTAAGGTCATGCCCTTGTATCCCTTGTAGTCCTTGAAGTTGTTAAGAAGTATGTATACCTCGGGCAAATATTGTAGTTGGGAAAAGACAACTTTGAGGCTGAAATTACCACAAATATGTAGGTATGCTGGGCAGCATTTGGGAAGTTTTGTCATATTCTGAAATCACCCTTGCCACAATACCTCAAGACCAAGATGTTCAATCAGAGCGTCCTAACAGTCATGACTTACGGAGCCAAGATGTAGAACCTGACTGTGAAACTGGCTCACTCTACTACACTATGGAAAAGTCTTTGTTCAGTCTTTGCTGGTCGCATTTGTCGCGGAACCGATGGACGGTGAATCACGCGAGTTCTCAGGCCGTACGCTCGCTTACGCGGTTTTTTTCGGTTCGCGCATAGTGCCTAGGTAGTTTTAATATGGCAAGTGTCGTCGTGTTCGTACGGGTTATATTATGACGCGGGTTGCTGAAGCCGCGGCGCGGGTGACCGCAGGCCGCGTCACGGGGCGCCAATCTTGTGTTTTGTCAAATCTGGCCCGCGCGGGACGTCCCGCGCGTGAAACCGCGTGAGCGAGCGTACGGCCTCAAGTGGAAGCTATGCCTCGGCGGACGCCTTCTAGCCAGAGAGACCGATGACCTACAGAGGCCGGGTGGTAGTGACTGGATGGCGTAAACGGGAGATCGTACCTAAAGGAGCACCTTGGGGTTGGCCTACTTCTAGAAGGACTGCTATAGGCTGATGTGCGTGTGTGTGGATGAAAGATAAATAATCATATTAATTAACCACAAATCATCATCACATCAGCCCATAGCAGTACAAAACGTAATTCATCAAAAATTCGCGAGTCGTAATTGAAGTACGGATATTGCTAGGCTTATTGACGGTGTAATTTTAGTAACAGATAGCAAAAATGCTATAACGTTTTCATCAAGTTATAAGTTTCGATGTGATGAGGGCAGAATCTAGACTAGGGACTTTTCTTTAGAATAACGTATATGTAAGAGGCCCATCTGCAAAAAAACTCGTGAAGGAGGTGTCAGCGCGCCTCAATGAGACCACTGGTGACCGGAGAGCTGGCAGTTCTCTCGGCCAACGTATAAGTTTGGCCATCCAAAGGCGGAACGCTGCCAGCGTACTGGGTAACATGTCTTATGGAGGCGCACTAGACGACTTTTTTTAGCTAAAATTTTAGTTAGTCACGTTTCAATATTTTAGTTAGTTTCAGTTAGAATCTTTATTTAATTTTAGTCTAGATTAGCTTAGTATTAATTGTTATTTGTCCCTTTATATTACCCCAGATGTTCCTTTTCAAAAGTAGGTAAAAAGGCTGCTGATGGTACATACATACCTACTTGGAAACACATAGTTTGCTACGAAAGCACAAAATTTGCACAGCGATAATGAAAAAGTGAAATACCCCTCTTGTTATCTCTGCTGCACTCAAAGAGAAAAGAAATATCACACAATTTTATTTAAATTCTGCTTGTACGAGTACGTTGTTATATAGTTACTAATTTATTTTATTTTTTACGAACAATGAATCCTTTTTATTATTAACTAACTAGTCACTCATGATGTAGGTTTACGCGAATGACTTGTTTTTATTTTATTAGTTAATACTCGTACCTCTACGATTCGGCTGCTTACGGCAGCCTTCTTCACGGAGGTCGACAGATCACATACGCCCGCCCGTCAGCTGTGATTGCCAAACGCTGCACATTCAATTTGTTTGATAGATGACAAACCAAACAATTATTATAATGAATTTAAATATATAACTGTTTGTTAAAAATATCTTACTTTAATTATATACCGAATTATTGACAAAATAATATTGCTGTCGTATTTTGCACACATGCCGCAATTTTTTTGCAATACCTATGTTTCAGTCTTGTGCATCGGGTTATTGATGTACGGAGTTTTATAAAACCGCAAGTACACGACGACACCACCCATTTCAATTTCAATTGTAATGTGAATTTGTTTCCATTCTGGTTAGGATATTGCAGGCTGAATCACCTGATTGTCCGTAAGAAAGATGATTTCGTGCTTCACAGGGCACGTTTAGCGGCCGGTCCCGGTTGCTGTCTATGACTACTTAGATGGTAGTCTTTACACAACCAAGTCAGAGGCCTACTAGTAGTCATAGGCGGTTGAAAAAGTCTTGACACCAGGGTTCAATGGGTCGTTCATCGACTCGGTATTTGCCATACTCATAGTGCTTTCAGTGTGCATGGTGTTATATTTATAGCAAACGCAGCTGCCCCTTCCCTGGATTCATCCTTAAGTCGCCATACGACACCCACAGGCAGAAATAGGGAAATTCCAAGCTAAGCATGCTGTAAAAATGGCAGCTGACTGGTGAGTCCCGCAATATCTTGCGACACGGTTTTACTACTTTAAAAACGTATGTATTAACGTACAAAACTAACAAAACTTTAGGTGTATATGCCAAGTACGCAAATTAATAACGCTTCTGTAATTATTTTTCAGATACAAAAGAATTATTTAATAACAAATTGTAAAAGCAATTATTATTCGATAAGGATGTTTTTAACGCTCAGAACTTTTAAGAAGCTATGAAAGATTAATTAACTTGTTGTTTTTCAAATGAAACTCTTTATCGCGTAAACAGTGTTTTAGACGAGTTTTTTTTTTCGGATGAGATGGTTTAATTTTACTGAATTAATTAGGGACAATCAGTTGGAAAACCAATTATGTTTGTATATTTTGTATGAACTGTATTAGAATGATTTTAATACACTCACACACATATCACGCCTATACCCCTTGCGGACTAGGCAGATCACTAATTGTCATTATAATGCCACTGTGATTTTTCTATACTTCAAACTGCTAGCAGAATACGAAATGACCAAACCTGTCACGCTAACAGGCCATTGACACACAACTAAAACGATTTTTATTTAGCCGGTCCAGGTTACTGTCTATGATAAGAACTTAGTGCCCGAATATTACTATTGATAGTAGGTGATCGAAAAGCTCTGACACCAGGGTTCATCTGGTCAGACAAACACAAAACAGATTTTACAATTAATCTAACAAATAAACTTGATTCTATCGTAAATAGGTAACGTTTTAAAATGACACGTTTAATGTTAAACACAAATGTTAGCCATTTTTTTTGTATTTGCATGCCAATTTAAAGTAAGCAAAACATTTAAAAATTAAACCACCTTTTATACAGTGTTTGACGCAAATAAAGAATTTCTGAATTATGTCTTTTGTTGTGTATGTGGTTGCATGTCTCAATAGTGATAATATAGTATGACACTTAGCTAACTGGGGCCATATATCTCGTGACAGGCGCTGTCCGGCTGTCTGGCTGTCACATGTTGCCGCTGTCATGCCGTGAGTTTGCTCGCTTTAGGCCCCACTGAACTCTAGGTTACTTACTAACAAATCTATGATGGATGTTCGTGATAAATTATGCAAATAATTTATGGTTACGAAGCTTAAAGTTATAATATTGCCTTTATATAATTACTAGGTTATTCAATTGGTTTATGCCGATACTAACCTTATTTGTAAATATTTTTTATTTTTTTTTAGTAACGAGGGTATGTTTTTTATCGGTATGTATGTATGTAACAAATTTATTAAATGGAAAATTACTTAGTCATACACATATGATTAAAAGCGTTTATACGCAAAGTAAAAATAATTTAACCCATAGCCTATAATTGCAATACATAATAATAAGCATAATAATTAGATAATAAAGACGATATAGATTTCGTTACAAGTTTACATTTCAAACAATTTAAAAATTCTATGAAGAACGCTGCCGATATATGTCGGTTTTGGACTAAAAACGTATAGTATTCCGTTCGCTCAATCCTAGTAACTAAAAAGTACTATGCAACATTTTCAGATTTTTTATCGACGGTATCGTAGCACCGTATCGCTATGGTGAAAAATCCTTTGTAGCAGTTATACGTGCGGCGGTGGATTCAGTCCGCCCTTTGTACATTCCATAAATCGCATTATCTGGTGTTTACGGCGTTTATACTTGTTTAGAGAGCTCTACATCCGTTTGTGTAGAACGTATACATATACTTTCTATGATAAAATACAATAAAGAGAGGATTGTCCGTAAGCAGCAAAATATTGCGGCTCCTTTTCTTCATAGATGAAAGCGTAAACAGGGCGGTATTGTTGCTGATCTACAAGGAGGAACAAAAGGGTATAACAAGCTAAAAGGATGTAAAGTACTCATGAATCTGAACAACTTTGAAATGGAACATGGGATAAAATACAGGGTAATTTTTTATTCACCCCGGAAATTTTACAGGGTGATTCTACTCATTATTCTGAACAACTTTTATTATGGGGTCACCTGCGAAATCGCGAAAAATTTATAGCTGTTCCATACATTTTGTTCGAGTAGGTATGAACTTTTCTATGAAGCAGCTGTTTGTTTTTCGCGATTTCGCAGGTGACCCCGTAATAAAAGTTGTTCAGAATCATGAGTAGAATCACACTATAAAACTTCCGGGGTGAAAAAAAAATAACCCTGTATATAAAAAAGTTATAATATCTGCCATACTTCGATCAACGCGGTCTTACGTCGTCGGAACGAGACGAAAAAAAGCGTTGCTAGAAGCTCCCATACAAAATTGGCGATCAGTTCAATCATCTGGTTAATTTACTATGGGAGGTCAATTTTTTTTGCATATTTCGACCTATGTTTACTGGTGAAAGTTGTTCAGTTTTATGAGTACTTTGACCTCCTTTCGGCTTGTTAGATTTGTTTTGTTACCTTTTGTATACTCTGTGAATTTAATATGTATTTTACCGCTACAGGTTAAGGTCAGGTACGGATTGACTCCGTTGAAATATCTTCTGATGGTTTTTATTACCTTGTTGACATTAAGAAAATTTGTGTCCCTACATTAAATTTTTTAGTTCGGTCTTTGTGATAATTAGACATTTGATGAAAGCTTATACTACGGGGCTGTGCTATATTTGTTACTTTGATCTTCTGACCCTTTCGACTTTCGTATGACAATAACGATTTTTAAAGCTTCCTAAACTACGTCTGATAGATGTCGCTTTTATTATGCGGCGCCGTCACAAAATTGTAGTTTGTACTGAAATGATAATTTTGGTTGCTGTTTTATCGTGTTTTTGAAAAGAATTAGGTACCTATCAATCAACATGCTTGCGTTGAGTATTACCAAGGATTATTACAAGATCAAATGAGGATATACTTAAACGTCCGTAGGTACAATAAGCAGCGTTTAAATTCATAGCGGTTTTTTATTCTGTAAAAAACCTCATTGACTTAAACATTTTTGGCTACCTTTACCACTCGCGGCAGCTAAGGTCTCTCGAATTACCATAAAAAGACAATTGCGAAAATTTAAAATCCACAGTACCATTAACCAGGTAAGTAGAAAATGTATAACGTCCTCAAACTGCTCATACGATGACCCTTTGCTTTTAAATGCAAATAATGCGGTGGTCATTTCAAATATCAAAAGAAAGGATAAAACGATGCTCTCAGTTCTCTGGATGTATCTGCCTGGAAGGGTTAATTGTTTAACACGTTTACTACCAAATTCTGTTTTTTTTCGTGTGGGACCAATGTAGACGAATGACTCTATGAATCCTGGTTTCTGAGTTTACTAAGTGCAAGAATTTCAGATATTTTTAATATCATACAGCAAAAATGTAAACCGCGAGTTGCCATTATCTTATTCCTACAATGTTAGACGAAAAAATTATACGCAGTCCGCCTATTTCTAACCTTTTACTAACGATCACTAGGCTTTCAAAGTTGTTGTCCCACCATAACGTCTCAGGCGTCTGATATATAGTAATCAAAGACATCAATTTGGGATTTTAGGATTATTGTTTTGTTTTAATATAGTAATCAAAGACAACAATTTGGGATTTTAGGCTTATTGTGTTGTTCTGATATAGTAATCAAAGACAACAATTTGGGATTTTAGGCTTATTGTGTTGTTCTGATATAGTAATCAAAGACAACAATTTGGGATTTTAGGTGTTTAATTTAGCGTTGCTATGCTGGGGTAAGTTAGGTATTAATGACGGTCTATGAATGCGCCGCGATACTCGTTCGCATGCATTCGCTCTGGGCATATGTTGTCCCTTTCTCACTCGCGGGGCGAGGGTGGCGGCGTGCGCGCGGGCCGCCTGGTAGGCGCCAAGCGGTGATTTCTGCACCGCACTATCAGTCACTCAAAACCGTTCGGACGGGAGGGTATCGCGTATTGTGCGGATTTCCCGCCACGCGTTTTGTGATGCCGCGTGTAATGGACGATTCAATTTGAGATCGCGCGTGTTGATGCATCGTATTATTGCGTTTCTCCTGGGTTGTACTGGAATGCCAGGCTTAGTGATTGTTGGATGTCTCGACGTCTTCCACGTGAGCGTCGCGTTGAATAGGCATCAGGTGGCCATATTGGCCCGCGTTTGTACGGCCCAAATTCGGGTTGGGTCACGCGTAATGACTAATATCAAAGTGGAATACGAACAGAAGCTGTGAGTGGTTTGAAGTGAATAACGCGCCAAGGCTGTAGTGGAATGCTGGGTGTCGATATCTTTTCCACCCAGCCCTGTAAGTACCCACGGAATCCCTATTTGATCCATTCCCTGAACTTCCTTTCTCCGTTGGGTATTTTATGCATTTGGACCGGCGACGTGACCGTAAGTGGTGAACCTAGTTGTTTTAGTATAAAACTGTTTCTTCGTGTTAATGGTGTGTTCCCTTTAGTCATATTTGTTGTACCATTATCATTGTGACTCCTTAGTACGAATTGCGGAATTCGTGGGGTGATATAATTTGGAGGTACTTACTTATAATCTAGTGCTTATACGTGTGACGTAACGCCAGATCGGCAGACGGTATTTACTACAGAATTGAGTTATGTAAAGGTCAGAACACATCATTTGCCAATTTCACTCAACTTAGTTAATTAAGTTAAATAGATTTAGGTTCACGTTTAATTCATAGTATGCGCTGCTATATTGTGCAGCGTATGCTATTTAGCGCTGCGTAACGCGGCCATTGTCTGCCTTCAGTTGAACTCCTGGTATTTTACTAGAAATTTACCTGTGTAAATCGCTTCCACTGCGGGAGTTTAGCTTGGAATTAGACAATTTTTGGTAGCAGAGCGTGGTTCAGAAAACCACTAGATTTAAGATTATTTTAGTATAAGATTTTTAATCTACCTACATAAAAAAATATATTTATTGTGATTGTAGTGTGTGCCCTGTGTAGAATATCCTATCGGTAGGATCAGGGCCAATCAATTAGTGAATTGCTTGTTATTATCGTTGTGTTTACCCTGTGCGGATATCCTAACGGTAGGATCAGGGCCGATTGTCTATTATTGTTTTTTATTGTAAGGTTCGGTGTTACTTTGGGTTGGTACCATGGCTCCCACAATTACACAGCTTCAGGCAAAAATTAGAACGCACCTAATTTGGTTCGCGACTAAGCAGGCGATGGTCGGTCGCGGGGACCGAGAGGACGCACTCATCGCTTGTGCGCAACGGATTGACGAACGGGTCGCGGAGGTGTTGGATTGCCTCACTGGATGCGAGGAGTTATTTGATGGGACGCCTGATGAGGAGGTCAAACTTACGGTCCGGACGAATGTGACCCAGTGCATGGAGATGGGGCAGGAGATCCAGCAGGCGGCTGCTGTGATCACCAGGCGTAGAGCTGGGGAGCCGGACCCACCCCATGGTCCGCGGGGACCGGGGGTGCAAGTGCCCCTGCCGGCTGTGGCGATTCCGGTCTTCCACGGGGACTACACGGATTGGACCCGATTCCAGGATCTGTTTGACAGTGTGATTCATAACCGCACTGACTTGCAGCCGGCATATAAAATGGCACAATTGATGGCCAAGCTGCAAGGTGAGCCCCATGAGCTGGTAAAGCATCTACCAGTCGATGATGCAAGTTACGAGACGGCTCGCGGTTTGCTGATCGAGAGATACAGCAACAAACGTCTCATGATTGACCAACTCCTGGAACAGTGGCTCACCGTGCCGACCATCACACGAGGGACGGACCTCAGGGCCAAGGTCCTCAACCCTGTCTGCGTTGCAGTGAACGCTCTTGAGAGACAGGGGATGCCGGTGTCAGGCTATGATTATATCCTGGTCCACACGTTGTTGCGCCGCCTGCCGAGCGACATGGCCGCTCGTTTTGAACAGTCACACGGAGGTAAGACATCTGATTACCTCCCGACCTTCGAGGAGCTCAAGTCCTTCCTCGAGGCCGAGTGCAGGCGGGTAGATGCCCAATTTGGAGAGTCGCCTCACGCGGAGTCTGCGGCCGCTCGCCGCCCGGAACGGCCGGGTGCACAGGCGCGAGACGGTAAGAGTAGGCCACCCAGGCGATACAATGTCGCTAATTTGGAATCGAGGTGTGCCTACTGCAGAGAGGCGGGGCATCAGGTGACTGCGTGTGAGGAGTTCGCTGCACAGCGGGTGCAGAAACGTCGTGGTGTGGTGCAGCAACGGCGTTGGTGCTTTAGGTGTATGGGGCCGCATCAGGTGCGAGAGTGCCCATCAAGAACCAACTGCAGGTACTGCCAGGGTGCCCACCATAAGCTCCTATGCATGAACCGCAGCGGAGATTACGGAGGCAGAGCTGACGCGGGTCAGCGGACGGAGTCTGCCCTACCTAGACGGGAGCAACGCTCCCCACCCCCTCCAAGGAGGAGTCCTCTTCCACCAGGGTTTCAGGGACGAGGCCAGGGACATCAGCAGGTGATGCCCCCTTCACCACGCGCGAGACAGTCACCACCTCGGCAGCAGGTGCCGGAACAGGGTAGGTGGTCACAGGTCCAAGGTCAGGGGCACCCATCACAAGTACGTGATGCTACGGGCGGGTGCCAACACCAGGGCCAGTACATGCAGTACTCGGCGGGTCTGAACAACATGGTTAGTTCCCATAACCCACGCATGCCTCTCCCCTTGGCTGAGCACCCGCGGCTACAGGCGCATCCACGGTACGCGCGCCTGCCGCAGGGTTACTATAGGCTGCCAGCCATGGCGTACAGGACCAGAGGTCCCTATCAGCAGGAGTGGGACCCACTCGAAGGTGTACGGAGAGAGGGGACCCCCCCGCAGGACGCGGACACTCCGCGCTTAGATTCCTGCTAGGTAATCGCCGCCTACACGCCAGCTTCGGCCCCCCGGCCAATTACGGTATTGTTGCCTACGGCAATGATTTGGGTATGGGGATACGGTGGCCGCAGCATACAGGTAAGAGCCTTGTTAGATAAAGGGGCTCAGGGTTGTATTGTGTCTAGTAAGCTGGTGAGTAGGCTACGCTTAAATATAAGGCCCACAACGGATGGGGCTGTAGGTATTGGAGGTGTAGATGTGCCTGACGTTCGGGGTCAGGTGAACTTCGAGTTCACATTAGGTAATACAGGTACAGGGGTCAGCTATCATGCCTCAGCAGTGGTGCTGGATGAAGTGGTAGGGAAACTTCCTCAGGTTCGGTTACCGTCAACGGTACGAGGGTTAACCACAGGCTTAGAGTTAGCTGATCCTGAATTTGGTACTCCTGGTACGGTGGACGTTCTCCTCGGGTCAGACGTCCTCGGGAGATTCTGGTGTGGCAGAAAACGGGTACTTCAGCAAACTGGTTTAGTGGCCGTTGATACCACAGGGGGGTATGTTATTTTTGGCCCAGTTTGGAGACCTCAGGACCTACCAGAGGGCGATACGGTTCTCTATGGTAGTGTGTTGTCGGAGGTGCTGCAGAGGTTTTGGGAGTCTGAGGAGCCACCCACAGCGGATAGACGGAAGCCAGAGGATGACGAGTGCGAGCTGTTCTATCAGTACAACACTGCACGAAGTTCGTCAGGTAGGTTTGTTACCAGGCTGCCATTTCTCCCAAACCGCCCCTCCTTAGGTAGTTCGCGACAGATCGCGGAACGGAGACTACTGGCTATGGAGAGAAAGATGAAGCGAGATGCAGCACTTCGGCAGAAGTATATCGAATTCATGAGGGAGTACCTAGAGTTAGGCCACATGTCGGTGTCCAGCATAGATTGGAGGTGTGTCGAGCATTACTATATACCACACCTGGCTGTTTTGAAGTCACCGGAGGCGAAGATACGGGTAGTGTTTGACGGTTCTGCTCCTACATCGAATGGTGTGTCTGTGAACCAGTGTCTGCACGCGGGTCCCAAGTTGAACCGAGACATTGTGGACATCCTCACAGATTTTCGGTTGCACCAAGTAGCGTTCGTCGCAGACGTCAAAATGATGTTTCGCCAAACAATTATACACCCGGATGACCGTCGGTACCAGCTGATTTTGTGGCGTGAGAGCCCTGACGAGCCGATGGTCACTTATGAGCTTAACACGGTAACGTATGGTCTGAAGCCAAGTCCGTTTTTGGCAGTACGCACGCTGCGAGAGTTGGCCGCACAGGAAAGGGTAAGATTCCCTCGGGCCGCAGCAGTACTGGATCGCGACGTCTACGTGGATGACATCTGCACGGGTGCAGATAGCGTGCAACAAGCACTGCTACTACGAGACGAGCTGATCGCGATCATGGAATCAGGAGGTTATGAGTTGCGGAAATGGCTGTCCAGCTGTCCAGAGCTCCAGGCCGGGTTGCCAGGTGAGTTCCAGCAGGACCCGCACCTTTTCGAGAACCCGGACAATCCAAATACGTTGAGCATCCTAGGGGTGCAATATAGGCCAACGCATGATGTCTTTACGTATCAGATCGAGCCAGACCTTTTGCAGAAGACTTGGACGAAGCGTTCGGTATTATCGACGATCGCCAGAACTTTCGATCCTAACGGGTGGATCGCACCGGTGACGTTCATGGCGAAGTGCTTCTTGCAAAGGTTGTGGCTAGCAAACTTGGGTTGGGACGACCAGCTCTCCGGAGAGCTGTTGAATGATTGGACCAAGTTTGTGACCACCTTACCAGGGATCGTACGCATCGCCATACCTCGCAAATTGCTCCCATCGGTGGGATGTAAGGCTACCCTACATGGGTTTTGTGATGCCTCGGAGCGAGGGTACGCGGGAGCTGTCTATTTGCGGACAGTCAGTTCAACGGGAACTGTAGACGTGCGTCTAGTTATGGCCAAGAGTAAGGTGGCTCCGGTTAGGACAAGATGGACCATTCCAAAGTTGGAATTGGCAAGAGCAGCGCTTCTCACGCGCTTGCTACATTATGTCGCTAGTAATCTACGCGGTACCATCAATTTGGATGAAACGGTGTACGCATGGACCGACAGTAGGATAGTTCTGTGCTGGTTACAGACGTCGGTACATACTCTTGAGGTTTTCGTGGCAAATCGGGTGTCACAGATTAAAGGATCGGAAACTCCGTTGGTATGGAGACACGTACCGGGAGAACAGAACCCAGCGGACTGCGCCTCACGGGGATGTAGGGCCCCTGATTTGGTAGGTCACTCACTGTGGTGGGGACCTCAGTGGCTGACTGAGTCACCTGAGAGATGGCCATACAATGAGTGCGGGTCGCCGCTTGGGCCACCTGATCGAGGTTTGCGAGTGAACGTAGGGCAGATCGTACCTAAGCCTAGTGCGGCTTTCTTGCTGGAACGATACAGCTCCCTCGACAAACTTCTAGGGGTGACAGGTTGGATCAAACGGTTCGTGAACAACTGTAGAAAACCTCAAGCAGAACGGAACTTGGCACCTGTCCTCTCGCCTGCGGAGCGGAATGCGGCTCTAAGTTTATTGGTTAGGGTCGTCCAGGCGGAACATTTTGAGGAAGAGGCCAGGCTGCTCAGGGATGGCCGTGGAAAGCTGAAGGGAGGTCTTGTGCGCCTCAACCCGTTCGTGGACGAGCATGGAATGCTCCGGGTTGGAGGTAGACTTCGGAACGCTAACCTGCCCTTTTCAGCACGGCATCCGCTGTTACTCCCAAAGAAGGGACCTTTGGTAGAACTTATAGTTAGGGATCGTCACCAGAAAAACTCGCATGCGGGCTGCAATGCACTTTTGGCTATTCTGCAGCGCGAGTTTTGGATCTTGTCTGGACGACGTACGGTACGGAGCATTGTGTTTCGGTGCTTGCCTTGCTATCGGTTGAAGGCAGCCACAATGCAACCTCAGATGGGAGACCTCCCACCGGACCGGGTGACGGAAGCCTGGACGTTTGCGGGTGTGGGAACGGACTTTGCGGGGCCTTTTATGGTAAAGGCATCACGCCTTCGCAACGCGAAGTCAATCAAGGCGTATTTGTGCGTGTTTGTGTGCCTAGCAACCAAGGCCGTCCACTTGGAACTCGTGGCCGACCTCACTACGGAGGCTTTCTTAGCAGCTTTAGATAGATTTGTGTCGCGAAGAGGGCGACCAGCGCTGATCAGGTCGGACTGTGGTACCAACTTTAAGGGCGCTGATCGATGTATGAAAGAAATTATAACGTTTTTATCGGAAAACGAGGAAGCTATCGGCACGAGCCTCTCCCGTCAGGGCATTAACTGGGTGTTCGATCCACCAGGATGCCCCCACTGGGGTGGTATATTTGAAGCGGTTGTAAAGTCCGCTAAGACGCATTTGATGCGCGTTATAGGTTTAACGATATTAACCTTTGAGGAGCTAGCGACCGTGTTTTGTAAAATTGAGGCCGTTCTCAATTCACGTCCTTTGTGTCCGCTTAGCTCAGATCCGAATGATCTGGAGGCCCTGACACCAGGGCATTTCTTAATTGGCCGACCACTTAACGCCTTGCCAGAGTACCCCTACACAGAGGTCAGTAGCAATCGTTTGACGCGTTATGAGTTGCTGCAGCAAATGTCTCAGAATTTTTGGAAGCGATGGTCGCTTGAGTATTTGCACATTCTGCAGCAACGCCTTAAGTGGACGGACAGAACTGAACCCCCTCGCATCGGAGATCTCGTTCTGGTTAAGGATGCCAACCTGCCGCCACTGCGATGGCGCAGAGGGCGCATTCTCAACTTGTTCCCAGGTAGTGATGGCACTCCTCGAGTCGCGACAGTTCAGGTAGGGGATTCAGTTCTTAAGCGAGCAATAGCAACGCTATCTCGTCTCCCCAGTAGTGAATAGGCCTAAGGGATTCAGCCTAGGGCGGGTGAATGTTTAATTTAGCGTTGCTATGCTGGGGTAAGTTAGGTATTAATGACGGTCTATGAATGCGCCGCGATACTCGTTCGCATGCATTCGCTCTGGGCATATGTTGTCCCTTTCTCACTCGCGGGGCGAGGGTGGCGGCGTGCGCGCGGGCCGCCTGGTAGGCGCCAAGCGGTGATTTCTGCACCGCACTATCAGTCACTCAAAACCGTTCGGACGGGAGGGTATCGCGTATTGTGCGGATTTCCCGCCACGCGTTTTGTGATGCCGCGTGTAATGGACGATTCAATTTGAGATCGCGCGTGTTGATGCATCGTATTATTGCGTTTCTCCTGGGTTGTACTGGAATGCCAGGCTTAGTGATTGTTGGATGTCTCGACGTCTTCCACGTGAGCGTCGCGTTGAATAGGCATCAGGTGGCCATATTGGCCCGCGTTTGTACGGCCCAAATTCGGGTTGGGTCACGCGTAATGACTAATATCAAAGTGGAATACGAACAGAAGCTGTGAGTGGTTTGAAGTGAATAACGCGCCAAGGCTGTAGTGGAATGCTGGGTGTCGATATCTTTTCCACCCAGCCCTGTAAGTACCCACGGAATCCCTATTTGATCCATTCCCTGAACTTCCTTTCTCCGTTGGGTATTTTATTCATTTGGACCGGCGACGTGACCGTAAGTGGTGAACCTAGTTGTTTTAGTATAAAACTGTTTCTTCGTGTTAATGGTGTGTTCCCTTTAGTCATATTTGTTGTACCATTATCATTGTGACTCCTTAGTACGAATTGCGGAATTCGTGGGGTGATATAATTTGGAGGTACTTACTTATAATCTAGTGCTTATACGTGTGACGTAACGCCAGATCGGCAGACGGTATTTACTACAGAATTGAGTTATGTAAAGGTCAGAACACATCATTTGCCAATTTCACTCAACTTAGTTAATTAAGTTAAATAGATTTAGGTTCACGTTTAATTCATAGTATGCGCTGCTATATTGTGCAGCGTATGCTATTTAGCGCTGCGTAACGCGGCCATTGTCTGCCTTCAGTTGAACTCCTGGTATTTTACTAGAAATTTACCTGTGTAAATCGCTTCCACTGCGGGAGTTTAGCTTGGAATTAGACATTAGGCTTATTGTGTTGTTCTGATATAGTAATCAAAGACAACAATTTGGGATTTTAGGCTTATGGTGTTGTTCTGATATAGTAATCAAAGACAAAAATTTGAGTTTTTTAGGCTTATTGTGTTGTGTAAATCACAGAACAATCTCTTACAATCTGGTGATAAAGTTTTTAATAATTTAATCATAGAACGCAAATCATATTTATACCTATACTTTCCCCTCCAATCCTCATCAATCCCGAATATCCCAAAGTAAATAAGAAAAATTTAAAAAGGAAATAATTTTTTACATGTAAGATTCTTTATTTCGTAAGTCTAAAAGGTGCGTACGTAAAATGAAAGTGTTAACTGAAGTGTGAGGGTAAAATGAATATATTTTATGCTGGCGCTTTCTAAAATAACGAAGAGGAAAAATATACAGGTGTTATCATATTAGCTGCAAATATTTTTAGCGGTGAATCAATCTACGAAACTGAACAACGTTTCCCAAGGAACATAGGTCACAATATAAAATTTTTGGGCCTCCCTTACAAATTGACGCGGTCGACTGGGACATTATAGGTTAGATGTCTTTTTCATATTTTGACCTATGTTCCTTAGCAACTGTTGTGTAGTATGAAATTGACTGGGGAGACCATTTAAAATTTTACCAGCTTATATTTTCACATCTTGTATAGGTACGAACCGGAAGGTTTACGGCAATAATACTTCCAAAGTCATTAATGCTATATTATGTATTTACGTTCGCAAGAGAAATGTTTTGGCGGTTCTTCCACTTGTCATCTGTCGCTGCGTATTTCAAACGCACCGTAAACGCATCGTAGCCGTATTTGTATGGGAAAAGATCGGAATTCGCAATTTCCTTTCGTCTGACAGATGCATGCGTTACGGTGCGTTAAAAATACGCAGCGAAGGACGACAAGTGGGAGAACCGCCTTTGATCTTTTTTATCAAATGCATAAAATAAAATTCGTATGTTATTGAAAACACAAATTAAATTAAACAAATAAAAAATCTCGGTAAAACACCGGAAAATAATAAAAAGCGTGTGAGAACCGTCGTAAAATTCATAAGCCACTTGTAAATTCTGGCGTATCTAAGAAAGTATCTTCAACACTTCTTATTTCCATGCTAAGATAAGTAGGCACATGGAAAAGTAGAAGTTGGTTATTTTAATAATTAAAGTTTTCGCTTCTAAATTTTGTCAAAGAGACATCTGAGGATACTTACGGAGATTAGTTACATACGAACATACATCAGCAATTTTTTTATTTCGTACTGTAATAATGAACTGGAAAAATACTGACGCAGCAATTGTCTAATTGGATACAAAATTTTAAGCTACTTAATTATTAATTTAGCAATATTATGTAGTTAGTTATAGAGTTCTTCGTTGTAACGTTTATTTATATTGCATTGTATAATATAGTCATTTTATAAAATAATAGTTATGTATGCTTTTTACTTAAGATAAGGCAAGCTAAGCCTCATAATTAACTCACGAAAGTGTGCCAAGTGTGTGTGTTTGATCTTCTTCTGTCATCGGGTCGTTGGACGACTCGGTGTCCCACACGAAAAAGAAGAAGAAGAAGAAAATGTGTTTCATACAAAATTATCTCACCTTATCTCAATTGCAGTCGACTGCTGGACGTAAGCCTCCCCCAGGGTACGTAACTTTGGTCTTTTGCCGTCTCTCTTCTCTCTGTCTCTCTTTCCGGATTTTATCCATTATAGTAAAACCAAGCATGGACCTTTTCAAAGCTCTCTGAGATTATTTGAGACACTATTATTATGTTTCTTGGATCGCACATGCAGAATAACGCGGTTTGTGACAGCCGCCATGTAAGTGACGTGTTCCATGATTTCCGGTTGTTGTATGAGATGTAATCTCAATTTGTCAAAAAACGATCCAGCAAAATTATGCGGTGCGTGTGTCTCATAATGATTTTACTTCTAGTAATGCAAATATGCAGCTTAACAAATATTTTTTCTGTGTTTTATTTTTTGACTGGGCGGATAGTACCCCTGCCTGCTACGCCGAGGGTCGTGGTTCGATCCCCACAAGACACAAATATTTGTTAAGTCATTTTTAGATGTTTGTGTTTAGACTGGGTGTTTCTATGGATATTATGTATTTATTTACAAAAAAGTATATGTGTATTAATATCAGCTATCTAGTTCCCATAGCTTTGCTTAGTTTGGGACTAGATGGCGCTATTTGAATTGTTCAGGATATTTATATTTTTTCAGGATATTTCTCTTCTAGTGAATAAATCTCATTGTCGGGATGGGTACCGTCTTGTATGGAAATAGTGTATTTGTTTGTTGTGTGTGTAAGTATAATATTGTAGGTAATGTTTGATACTTCCTTTTTTTGTATGTGTATGTTATATTATAAATAACAATCTGGGAAGCCTGATGTCAAGACAAACCTCTTCGGGTTTAGTGACGTCATTTAATGTTTTTTTGTATTCATTTTTAAAAGCAAAATAAAAGAAAAAAAAAATAGAACTAACTTTAACCGATTCAACGCAGTACATAAACGCCAATCTCCTGCCTCTGATTCAATTTATCACGTGACTTACATGAACCATCTTTTTATTTCCACCACTTCCTTTCCTTTATGCGTGGCATGGCGGAAATAAGTTTCTATTAAGTTTATTTTTGAAGCAAGTTGATGTCGTAAAAATATAAGACATACACACGAGGCCTACCATGACCTTTTTAAAATCCTTCCCTATTCCATTCAGTTTCTATGCAGGCTTGAAACAGGATTGTTTAAAATCGTACCATGACGACCCCTTTTTTGAACGATAACTGCCCTGCAACTGCCCTGATTCCAAAAAAGGTGAACGATTAGGCTTGTCTCTGACTTACTAAAATGTGATTGAGCGACGTTCTGAAACTTGCTTATTAGAAAATGCAGCAGTTTTGAAATGCATATTTACATAATGTTTACTATAAAAAATAGCTCAAAAACGTAAAAGACTCGAAATAAAATTCACAAATATTAAACATAAATCGAAAAAACATAATAACGGTCGAAATATAGTCTCTGAAAATAGGATTTTATTGACGCAAGAAAACCGGAACTTAGCTTAGGAACGCACTTCGGAAAAGTGACAATTCACCTCTACTATAATGCTACGTTCACATTACGCACCTGCTTCTGCTCCTGCCGCTACCGCGAATATTGCTCGAAATACTTCCGCCGAAGTATCAACGCCAGTAAGTATTCACACACTGCCGTCGTGCTCTTCTTGCGGTAATACGAATGAGCGAGATAGCAATACATTACACAAGCGCTCCTGCTGCCGTTCCTTTGAATTCACGAAATACCAACAATCGAGGGCTCACGGGAAGTGGCAGCGGCATGAGTTGCAGCGCGAGAAATCTGTTTACATGCTTGCGCTTCCTACTTCCCTTACTATTTCCCTGCTCATAGCTCGAGTGTGTGAACGCGGCATAAGCTCTTATAGCAGGGCTAAAACAAGACCGCTCAAATTTTTCGTACTACCACCTCTTTTTAACGAGCCTTCTTCAAGGCTGCTTTGATTTGACATTTGAATCGTTCACTTGTCGTTCACCTATTTCTTATGTATAATTTCGTACCATGAGACCAAGTTTGACAACGCAAAAACGGATATTGCACGTCTGAGACGTCAAATAAACCGATTGCTAACAAGGTAATCGAGAGTAGATAAAACAAGATTGTTTTGAGTTTATGTCAAAAGTTTCTGATGATTTTCGTGTATTTTTTCGTTAAAAAGTGTAATTTTTTGTGCCAAAGTCGATCGTTAAAGGTTTTTGGAATTTTAAGTTGATACCTAAGTATTTCAAAAAGATGAAAGGTTGCATTTGTGTTGTGGCTGCAGTTGTTAAGTATAATATTATTGTTATTATAATTTCATTCATTACAGGTGTGTGATGACTATGAAATGTATGAATTTCTGCAAAGCGAATATCGTTTGGACAGGAAACAGAAACGTTTAAGGAATCTTTTGAATTGAAGGATGACGAATTTAAATAGGAATACAGGTAATATTAATTGATTTACTTATATTTAACTAAAATAAACAAGGTATCTACAAGTTACCTATTATCCTAATGCTTATTTTATTATGCTATCACCAGATTTAGTGTACAGCCTCTGTGATGAGCTGGAGCCATTCCTGCCAACAAATCCAAAAAGAGCCAAGGATTTACTTATAGAAACAAGCAATTTGCAAATGAATTATTGTATAGCATAGCATATGTTAAAATATACTTCCCATAGTAAAGTCAATCAGCTGATTGTGATTTTATATGGGAGGTATTTTTTGTCCTTTCCTGACATATGTTTCTAGGGGAAAGTTGTTCAGTTTAACGGTCTGAATGCACCCTATTAGTATTCGGCGAGCTGTCCTTTACACCCTGTATATATAAGTTAGGATACAACTCTAACAGCCACAACAGTCCACTGATGAACTTGGGGGGAAATTGCCCATACTCACCACGCTTGGCAGGCGGATTGGCAAACGCAGTGCAAGGTGTTATATAGGTATGTTCACAGAGAACGAAGATATGGCTCTATTATAATCGGCGTCCATATAATTATAGACAGTGATAGGGACCGATGGTTTAACGTGCCCTTCAAACACGGAATTCGTGCAATTTTTTCTCCCTCTTTTGTAACATATCAAAAAATTAAAAAAGCTGTTTGGATACTCGTGTCGTTTTATTCTATTTCTTCTTAGTTTAAATAACGTATACTTGGAGTCGATGGCTCTGAAACTAATGCATTTTATAGCGATTTCTTTAAATTATCTTGCAGTCGAAATTGTCTCGCTGTTCCTTATAGATATGTATTACAAATCAATGAACAAACAACAATGAAAAAGAAAACGTTTTTTATAAAAATAAAATTTATTCTTATTAAATTTATGTTCAGGATATAACAAATAAACTTGACGACACCAAGCATATATTATTAAAGGTACTTAAGTAAAATAAATTGACTGTTTCAGGTGATTCTGGTTATCCTCAAAGGAAATACCTGATAACACCGATTTTGGATGCTGAAGGGGAGAGTCCAGAATCGCATTACACGAAAACGTACGTCCACACCAGGAACATTATCGAGCGGACTATCGGTGTGCTAAAAGCATGCTTTAGGTGTTTGTTGGTGCATAGGGTTCTTCACTTCGAGCCTGACGTCACTGGTTCCATTGTTAATGTTTGTGTCATTCTACACAACATTTGCAATGCAGCTAGTTTGCCAGTTCCTGAGCTCACAGAAGAAGAGCTGAAGCTCTTATGCAGCCAATAACAACGAGCCTACAACGATGAAGGACGACAAAATCAGCCATTGCAGTCCGGTTTTGTAGCTAAGCGTGAACTCCTTTACTCCTTTTGTGGGTTCTGCGCCAGCGACCCGCAGCGAAAAGTAAAAAATAATTGTTAAGTTAGAATTTAAAGTAAAATGACTGAATTTTCTTTAGTATAGACTCATATTATGCCATTCAAATTGAATTAATTGAAGAAGAAATAATTAATGTAAATAAGTTAAATAAAAATATTTAAACATAGTTTGACTATAATTTCAAATAAAAATTGGCCAAGTATGAGTCAGACTTGCCGACAGATGGTTTCGTAATAAGGTGAAGATACATTTCTGTGATCCCATCCCGTCGCCATAAATTGCAAAACCCATGTAGCCTTCTAGTCCCTTAGTCGCCGGTGTCTTTTACTAATAATATATTTTCTCACCTTGATTCTACCTCTATTCTCTCTAGAATAGACACTATATTGCCGAGAAATGCAACAGCTCGTCGAATAGACCGACTATTGTTTAGCTCGGCACGCGCTCGATCCCGAGATGCTGCCACCAGTAGCTCCCTCGCATCAGCAGCTGTCAGGCGTCGTCGTCGTCGTCTTCCGCGACGTAGAACAGCCAGTGGTGACCGCGGCGGCGGATTATTTTCCTGCTCTTCGAAAACTTTCACTACTTGTTTTCAGTGTTTCAGCGGCTACTGGACCGGCCTGTCGAAAATAATACATAAATTATATATAATACTTGTACAGGGTGTAAGGGACAGACATCCGAATAGGTGCATTGAGATTATGAAACTGAACAACTTTCCGTAAAAAAAATATTTTAGGGAACGTGTATATTATTCTGACATCCTGTAGTAAATGCAGTCAGCTAATCGTGATTATGGGAGGTCGTTTTTTTTTTCTTTTCCTGACATATGTTTCTAGAGGAAAGTTGTTCAGTTTCATGATCTGCATGCATCCTACCAGTATTTGGCGGGCTGTCTCTTAACCCGGTATAAACACAACACACACATACACACGCGGTGATAAACTTATATAAATATATATATATATATATATATAAAGCAGGTGCCTTCAAGGATACGCCAAGACTCGGAGTGTACGTGGAGCCGTTGGAGTCGCGCCATTGGGTGGGGTTTAACTCGTTCGTGGTGCGAGTCCCGACAGCTACAGTGAGCGTCTTCACGTCGCCGGAGTTTTGGCCGCAAGGAGTCGTGTTCCGCCGCTTCCGAGGGAAGCTGCCGTTGCCGTCTCCACAATAGTTAGAATAGGTTTAGAATATTATACTGTTAAGTCTATTTAAGTATATTTTTATTGTATAGTATAATTAGTTCATTTAAAATAATAGTTATGTCGGCTATCTGTTTACCTAAGATACAGGAATAATTATTCTTAGTTTAGGAAACAGAAGCCTCATAATTATTTGTATCGTGTTACCTATTTGTAATTAAGTTTATTATTATTACTTAATAAACAATATATATATATATATATATATATAGATCACGGTTTTGTTGTGTACATCTGGCTTCACGGAAGACTAGCGTTACAGGCAGCTCACTCTGCTTGTAACATAATATATGCAGATTGGAGACCTTTTTAGTCGTATAATTACCTACATTTCAGATATATGTATTTTAGTTTAGTATCTAATTAAATGTGACTCTGAATTATGTGGCGTAAATGTTTATTTTTACGACAGTTTACACTCGCGTGATATATGTATGTATGTGTATGTAATAGCAGAAATCAAAACCTTAACTCTTTTCGCTGTGGCCCCAAAATCACCGTTTTGCATCAAAATTTTCCAGTGGAGATCTTTCTCGCTGCAGGGGTGGAGTGAATACCTCCTCGGTAGCACTTGCACTACCGTTCGGCTGCTGGGTTTCTGCTACTGGTAGGCTTGCCTGTTCGAAAATTGTTGGGTATGAGAGCACTTATTATTTACAAAATATCCAGAGTTTCTTCTAGGCTGTAGCAGAAAAGGACTTGGCTCACTAACTTTCTTACTCAATTTCGATGGGTGGAACCTTAACATTTTTCGTTCTGGCCCCAAAATCACCTTTTGCCTCTAGGGTCCCGAGAGGTCATATTTTCCCTGGTTTTTTAGGCCAAGTGGATTCACAATCACTCTAGTCTTACTTCATATCAAAATATTAACATATATATTTTGTGAAATCGTGTTGCAGTCGCGATGATAAGTTTTTGAAGGATGAACAACAACGTGAACACAACTAAGAAAACGCATCTTGATTCAAATTAATGAATTGGCGTTAGCCAGCATAATTTGAACAAGGTAACAAGGAGGTGGCGTAACGAAACACCACATAAGTAGGTAACTATTACTTACGACATCGTCGTTTATGACCTCTATTTATGCAAAATTGAATAATATAATTAACAATTTACAAATTTACCACCAATTCTCCGGAGTGCGTTCAAAAGTTATAACTAAGATTTTCTTGTGTTCATAAGAAAATATTTTGAAACGAGAATTTTTTAAGCTTTTGTTTTTGAAGTTTTAGTTTGATATTTATAACTTTGTTAGGTACGTTTTTTTTACATTTTTGTACAATTTTCCAGTAAATATTCCGTAAACATCAAAATTTATTTATAATAAACTCCAGTATAAAGTAAAAGTTTTATTTTAAGCAATTTTCAGAACGTTTGTCAATGACAATTGAAAAGACCATAGACAAGCCCAAGCGTTCACCTTTTTTGGAATCCATGCAATTATCGTTCATCCAAAAATACGTCATGGTACGATTTTAAACAATCCTGTTTCAAGCCTGCATAGAAACTGAATGGAATAGGCACGGAATAGGGAAGGATTTTCAAAACTTTTTTATTTTTTGGCACTAGTTTTGACTTTGTGCCAGTGTCGAGTTTTTTATTTTTATTGTATGATAGGCATCGAGATACCGGTGACACAAAATAGAGAATGTACAGAAGGATCACTCGGGCCTTTTTTTGGTTATTTCCGCTTTCGGCAAGGGCTGCCACAGTTTCCTTCCCGACTTTTTAAAATGGAGTAGGTAGATATCTAAACATACAGGGAGTAACAGAAAGGGTAATGGTTCAGTTTCATGAGCGAAACAATTTTCCCCATGAAACATCTTATTTTATCTTATCTATCTTATCCAATTATTGTGAAATGGGGAATGAAGAGTAGGTAAGTACCTGCTCTGGGGCTGTTGAGACCTTTTTGTCTGGCATGGTGACGATCCTGGCCGGTGGTGGCAGACTGAGTGACACACACATGACAAATACAGAAATTGACCTTCATTGCGATGAAATTTGAAAATCTGTATTTTATTTTACTTTATGACATTATTGGCTATTATTTTTGCAAAAAACTATTATTATACATACATACACACATCACGCCTATATCCCTTGCGGGGTAGGCATAGCATAAACGGCCGTATAATACGGTCATTTACGCCGCGTCTGACAAACATTTGAGGGTCAATTGTGTATCACCATAGTGACAGGTTGTCAGCCCATTGCCTCAAATTGCAATACACATGTAACCCTCGAGTCCTTTAATCGCTTCTAACGATACCCACGAGAAAGAAATGGGAGTAATGCTATTCTAAGCCGGCATTACACGGCATATTATTATAATAGTATTATATATATTTCGATGAGACATAAAAGTTCAGATTCATGTTCAGGTTTATTCAGTAAGGAGTATTAACTCCTTTCTCCTTTTTTATCTTTTAAATAATTATTTACCATTTAGACAAGGCTCATAAAAAGTGATTATCGCATCTGCCATTATATATTCTTCTACATTCTCAAATGGGCGTGGCATTTTAAACTTCAAATTTTCGCATAGATTCTCATTTTGGTAGTTGCTCTAGTAATTATATACTTATCTATAACCGCTGATAATAGACCCCAATTTGAGTGACAACTATGTATGTAAACAAACAAAGCAAATCAGCTTATTTTGCAAATTCCATTAAACTTAGTTTTCGAGCATACAACAAGAAATTGAATTAGTTTTCGAGGCTTCTGTGTAGATAAATAAGTATTGTGCTATTGTCCAAGGGATTGTTGCTACTGTTCTATACCGTGATTCCGTCTGCCATCTCGCAACGGCCACCTCGGTAGAAATCATTTTGTAATGGCCAGTAGACAGTATAGCGAGTGGTAAAGTACTCAAGTAAGTTAATATTTGCTCATTTTACCTCCTTGCTCTATCTGAATTAGTTTTTGGTCGATGCAACATATTTTTAACTACACAAATCATGTTGTTGTTTGGCATAGTTTTACTACCAGCTGCCTGCTTGACGCCAACTCTCTTTGGGAATACTATCGTAGGTGTAATCACCGCACCTTGCGGCTGGTCTCCGATCCAATCCACGTCGCCTTTTACTACATATTTTGAGTGAGGGGGGGCAGTACCTATTCATAGCCGCTCCCCCTTCGGCCGCGTACGAAACCAAGTTTCGAAACTGGTTTCGAATCAAGATTAATATTTCTTTAATCGAAACAAGTTTCGTAATAAGGATTATTTTTCTTGATTCGAAACCGGCAGCGTAAAAAGAATAATATTTCTTCTTACGAAACTTGTAAATAATACGTTATTGAAATCACTGCACCACATCACTACAGCAGCAAACTTTGGCAAAATCATTTTGTTCAAACCATTGCTTTTTAAAATATTTATTAAATTTTCGTACTTCCATTCCAACAGGGCTCATATTCATAACATATGTGTATGCTTTATTCACAAACGATAGTGGTAAACGAGCTAGGCCGGCACATCGTGCTACGTGTCTCTTTTTCACCGGCGATTTTAAATCAAGACGTATTGCCTTTCGATATAATGCCCTGTTGAAATGGAAGTACGAAAATTTAATAAATATTTTAAAAAGCAATGGTTTGAACAAAATGATTTTGCCAAAGTTTGCTGCTGTAGTGATGAAACAATTAGGACTACTAACCACTTAGAGGGGTGGCATTCAAAAATTAACAGATTCATTGGGCTGAGCAGGCCTACATTGGCTAAAGTCCTTGATGTGTTGAAGAATGAAACAGGCGTTGTTGGCAAGAAAGATACCAAGAGGAACATAAACTATATGGAAATAGATGCTGAAATAAAATCTGCAATCAAGCTACTACAAAAGAAGAAAATCTCTGTTGGCCATTGCGTCGAAATCATTGCTCCTTTTTCATTACATTATAATTGTGCCTAGTAGTATTTCCATTAAATACATTTTGTTTTAAAATTTCCAATTCCGTTTTTTTTTTCACCTCTCTGGCTTAATAAGTACAGATATCCCGCTCAAAACCAGTGGGTAAAAGTCAACTTCATGATTGTGGTGCAGTGATTTCAATAACGTATTATTTACAAGTTTCGTTAGAAGAAATATTATTCTTTTTACGCTGCCGGTTTCGAATCAAGAAAAATAATCCTTATTACGAAACTTGTTTCGATTAAAGAAATATTAATCTTGATTCGAAACCAGTTTCGAAACTTGGTTTCGTACGCGGCCGAAGGGGCCGCTCCCACACATGGTTGCCCGCAAATGCCTATTAAAATTTAAGTATTAAATAACTATCGCATGTATTTTTCTTCAACAGGGCTATCAAGCTGCTGATACTTTTGTATAAAAAGCTATCTCTAGGGCATACTCTACTCCAGTATTTGCCAAAAATGTATCTGTGAGCCTCAGAACGTTGTTGGGGACTACTGGGGTAGCTCAGGGCGGCGCGGCGTCTGACGATTACCGATACCAGGGAGCGGAGCAGATGATGGCAGCAGTTTATTTTTTCACCAGAGGACAATATAAAATGGGCTAATATAGGCTAATTAGATAAATAGATATATTGATGAAAAATAAAGGAATATTACATCATTTTGAGTATTTTTTTTTTTTTTTTTTTAAATATATATAAAACAGGTACCTACTTAACTATCTGAATCTTATTTATACAGGTTGTTAGGAAAAGATACTGCGTTCCTTTGAACCACGCATTCTATACGTATAACATGTGTGTTTACTATTTTAAAAAATTGTGAATGAAATGTCGTGCTTTTTCAGTGGACTTCTGGCATGGTATACTCCTTAGATACATGGTAGATAGCAGTTATAATCTGAAATAATAATTACAGAGTAAACGTAACTATGCAAGGAAGAGTATAAAAAACGAATGCTTCGGTACTTACAGTCTCAGCTCATTTAGGTAGGGTTTGACATTTATTGGTTAAAATCACATCAATTATTGGATTGTTTTTTCTTGGTACGAAAATGGCATTCCAGATAATTTAGTATTTCATACTTCTCATACATCTGCAAGAGGTTAAACAAAACAATTAAGTAAGAAAATAGACTTTATTGCAGTTTATTTTACAATACCTAACGGCAATATTTACCTTAAAGTTTAAGGCTTTCCCCTTTATGAGCAATTTAGCAAAAAATCACAAAATAATATAGCTACAACCAAGCCATAACACAAAAGTCCACCTAAATATATTACCCACATGTTTTTTTACAAACCTTTAACGTCCAACGAAAGATACTGAGCCGCTTCATTAAAAATTGCACAACTCAATATGAGAAAAGTCTAAAAAATCATAATATAATGAAATATTTTCGCAAAATATTGTTTTTAAAACTACTGTCACTAGCAATCGGTTTATTTGACGTTTCTGAAACGTCAAATAAACCGTGCAATATCCATTTTGGTGTCATAGTACGAATTTTCAAATATTTTCATACAAAGAAAAAGGTGAACGGTTATCAAATGTCAAACTAAGCAGCCTTGAATAAGTCCTGCTATAGAGGGGTGGTAGTACGAAAAATCTGAGCAGGCCTGTATAAGCCCTGCTATAAAAGCTCATGGTAGGCCTCACACAGACGCAAAAAGAAAAATTGAGTAGGCTTTTACTGGCCTTACTGATAGTTCTATTTTCAAATTCCTTAACTTAGTTTAAAAACCTCTACGAGAAATTTTACTTATCGAAAGTGATTTCTGTCAGATGTGACCTACTTACAATGTATTAGATAAATGTATTTTTTTCGGTTAATTAAACACACGAGTAAATATTAACCCTCCGACCTAAAGCCCCCAGACTCTTAAGTAAACAATAAACCCTGATATCAGAATGTTGTTCTAAAACAGTTGCAAAACAGCAAAACTTTCAAATTGGATCGTACCAAAATATAACCGTAAATACCCCACCCACCTGTTAAAATTGCTAACCACTCATTTACTAAAGAAGCACTCTCGGGAATACTCTGATACAAACACAGTTTAGTCCGATACGGCTGGCAAAATTTGAGGGCATAACTTATAAAAATTCAAAAGTCGCTTATTATTTGTACGATTGCGTACTGTGTGTCTCTATATCACGTATTACATTTTTGTGCCGTGGTGCCGTGTGATGCCGGCTTAGAATAGCATCACCCCCTTTCTTGCCCGTTGGAGTCGTAAGAGGCGACTAAGGGACTCGAGGATGTGTATTGTAATTTTAGGCGATGGGCTGACAACCTGTCACTATGGCTGTACGCATTTTTCCGGATGACCCTCAAATGTTTGTCAGACGTGGCGTAAATGTCCGTTTTATGCGGCCGTTTATGCTCTGCCTACCCCACAAGGGATTAAAGGCGTGGTATGTGTATGTATGTTTGTATTTTTGTGTCATTTTTAACGCTTGCGTAAATTTTCGATTCTATGTAAGGTTTTTGAAAAATTGCAAAATTTGTAAGTGCGGGCAGGATGAAAATTTTCATGTTTTCAAAAATCGTATACCTAACACAGGCAATGTTTTCGAAAAATTTCAATGTATGGAAGCTCGTTTAATAAATATTTTTTTAAAGTGTCTATTATGAAATTTACACTATCAAATGTACCAGAATTGTCTATGTGTCAGTTTACACAGTGTACAAACCCAGTTTCAGTCGTTTTTATCCACTGCAAACAAAAGTATGTAAGCATATACCTAAAATGACACAAAATTATAAACTGGGTACGGCCAATCGTCCAAAGACTATGAGCCAAAAATAAACGATTTTAATATTTTTGAAACACGAAAAGCTAGCCATACTGGGCTATAGGTAGTTTAAAAGCAAATGAATTTTAAACTAAAAACTAGGTTACATTGGATATGAGCGGAAAGCAACCACTGGATAAACAGCAAAGTCTATTTAAAAAAAAAGTAACTCTAAAAGGATGGTGCACCGACTGCGAATAAAATATTCATATACCAGAATGAAAAAACTTTCCAGCCGTTGTGAGATGTTAGGAAATTTAATTTGAGCTGGAATATAATTCTGAGGTTTGTGGATAAAAAGATCAACTATTTTCGAAGTGAAATTCTAGATCTAGACATTAAATTACTTTGTAAAGGAAAAAAGGCTGAGTAAAGAAACGGTGACTAAGGGAATCGAGGGATTCATGTGGGCGACGTATTTTCGTTATTTACGAGTTGACGTTCTGCCTATCCCGCAAGGGATGTAGGCGTGATATATCATATACCTATTGGATGAAATTTTACTGGTGACCAAAATTGAAAACCACTTTCCCTTAAACTACATAGGCCGAAATATGTAAAAACAATAATTTAACTTCCATAGTAACTTAAATCAGCTGATTTTTTACCTATGTTCCTAAGTGAAAGTTGTTCCTTATCACCAGCCCAGAGGTTTCGCTATCTGTCACTAGTAAAATTTCACCCTATATGTAAATCACATGGAAATAGATCATGACATACGGTTCACCCTTGGTCACTGTGTTTATAAAGTTCTAAGTCGGTAAGAAAATCACGAAAAACCCATAGGACCTCAGACAAAGCGCTTTGATTGACACAAAAGGCAAGCCAAGTGAACACAAGCAAACATACATACACATATTACGCCCATAACCCCTTGCAGGGTAGGCAGAGCGCAACAACTTATGAAAATGACTTTGCCTTGATTTAAGTTTCTAGATTTTCACGGTTGTTCACTACATTAAAATTGTTGTTTCTTCAACTTTACAGGCACCAAATCGTCATTAACATCGTCTTATTTAATAGGTATTAATAATAAATTGAAATATATCAATAATATTAACCTATACTTGAAAAATTCAGTCGCATTTACTTAAATTACATTATCATTAGTCATATTATAATTAAGATATTTTATTTTTAAATTAATTATTGAGACAAAAAAAATTAAAACCAAAATTTAATTTAAATTGTATCGTACTTCCTCTGGCATACATTCCTACATTCGCGCATCAAACTAGCGAACCCTTAACTAAACAAGTCAAACAATTGGGAGATATTTGCCATACTGACCACGCTTGGCAGGCTGATTGACGAGTACAGTGTAACTTTAAAAGCTATCTAGTTTCTATACCTAGTATAAGTTTTGGGCTAGATGGCGCTGTGTGAATTGTCCATAATATTTACAAATCGAAAAATTCAGCGTCATAATTTTGCAAGTAGATCCCGGGCATTTTGAATAGCTTTATTGTACGTAACACGGCAAATGTCTCAGGAAAATGTTTAGTCAAGTCAAGAGTATTCAGTAAACAACAGCTGACGCGAACCGCCCGCAAGCTGGCGTGTTTCATGTTTCCCCTCAGGTATAACATGCTCCGCTCATCCCTTGGGTAAACTTTCCGTAAATCTAATGGCTCGTTTACATACTCCCTAGCTCCTGCCGCGGCGGCCATTATTGCCCGAAATACTTTTGCGGCAGTGATTGTTTACACACTGCCGCTCTTTCAGTAACAGCAATGCGAGTGAGTAAGAAAGCAATAAATTCCACTGGCGTTCGTGCTGCTTTCGTCTTTTAACTTTCGCACGAAAAACCGACACTAGCGGGAGCATCGGAAAGTGGCAGGCAGCTGCATGACGAGTACAGTATCTTCATCATCATCATCATCATCATTGGCCTCACACGTCTGTGACAGACGATTTAAACAGTGTCTGAGGCAGACACTGCGTTGCCTGGGACGCAATTATGGAAAACGCAGGGCTGCCCAGGACCTGCGCCACCCTCTCGGCCTTCCTGGCTGGATCCGCAGGAACGACTAGTCGATACGTGCGGAGCCAGGTCGGCTGCAGGAGTCTGCCGCGCGGTAGATCTCTGTCACACGCGCCTGACGGAGACCCCGTTTCAGGTTTAATTTACATATTCCTACATTATATACATAACTAAAAGCCACAACAGTCCACAGCTAGGCATAGACTCATATTGGCAAGCAGATTGGCGAGCGCAGTGCAGGATATTACTTAGGCCCCAATTCTCTTATTTTTTTGTCATTATAATCTCATCGAAACTTAATTGTAATTTTATTGTCATTGTGATTTTCTATACTTTTTATTAGCGGAAAACGGAACACGGCCTCAGGGCCCGAAGTCTGCTAAATGAAAATAGTTTCAGTTATATTGAGATAGCGTGTAAGTGGTATGGTTTTGTGCGTTTCGTATTCTGCTATCAATTTAAAGTATAAAATATCACGGTGACAATAAAAATTATGAAATAAGATTTGATGTTTTACATACATAACTTAATCGTAATTCCTTAAATGTGACATTCTTGTTTATGTTCTTAATTCACTCTGTTGGTTATTATCATTAAATAGGTTTATCGTTAAGTTTTAAAGTGATGAAATGGAAATTTATTACAAGTAACTGTCTTACGGATGCCTGCCACCACTTGCAATGCCCTTAGAGGGTACATGTAACTATCTGCTACTTCTATTGTAATATCTTTAAGAAACATAATTAAAATTGAAATTCTAAATGGCACTTGAGTGTCGCTGGCATTGCAAGAGAAAAAAATAACCGGGCCCATAACGCGAGTGTGTAAACGTAGCTTCACTGAGATAGGCAGCAAACTAGCTGAGAACGACTTTGATCTAAGTTATCTACCTGCATGTGATGTCTATTTTAGTCTTACCTACTTAGGGCTTTCATATGAAACTATTAGAAGTGGCGTTCATAACTTAAACAGCCACAAAAGTTCACTTGTGGACATGGGCCTCCCACTATTACGGAGTATACTCACAATTCTTGGCAGGCGGATTAGTGAGCGCAGTGCAAGATGTTGCATTCACAGGGAACGCTACTGCTGATTCCCTGAATGATTATTCCTTAGTGGCTTTAACGACACTTACAGATAGAATTAGGGTGATACTTTTCTAAGCCAGCACTACACGGCAAACACGGGGTGGCGTACAGCAGATATCAATTAGCGCGAACCGTTTTCAGTAACCAGTTGGCATTCTTCTTATTTGTCGATTACTCGTGACTGAGGGTCATGACCACCGTAAGTCGCACTATTTAGAACGGCTGTCCATCTTGACTGTTGGCATTGGACAAACCAAAATTGACAAATTTTTTTGTCGAAATTACGACGATGGCTTGTCCAGAAATGTTATTATGATGCAAATGAATTTTTGAATGATGATGATATTAACTCGTGTATTTTATAGTCTATCATTGAGTGTAATCATGAAATTGTGGTATTTTGACATATTAAATAATTATTACCTATGACCTAATGTAATCAATTAATCAAGTATTGTATTTTTCAATAGTGTTTCAAAATGACGTGTAAATAATTATTGCATGCCAAATACTGGCGCATCACGCATGTACTAAAATTATGTAAGTAATGTTATTATTACTTATTTTAAGATCTTTGTTACCTTACCGTGTATGCAAGCTAGTAAAATATTTCTATTTCTATTTTTATTTCCAAGGTACCATTGAGTTTTATTATATTTTGCTACTGATACAGAGTCACACCAAAAGGCACTAGTAGTGAGTAGGTTTATAATTATGTGATTCAAGATACTTTTCTGAAAATAATTTATTTACAGCTATTTTCAGAACCCTTTTTACATGCTATTCCTAGATTTCGAATATCAATAAACTGTTATCTACTAGTTGCGTGTTTATGTGTTTTGCGTCATGTTTATCATAAATTATATGCATAAACTCATAAATATTGGACATAATCGGTGTTATGACATAAAAAGTTTTAGCCAGTAGCATTAACCATAATATCTATAATTTTTTGGTATGACATAAGGCTTATCCTACTTATATTATAAATGCGAAAGTTTGTTTGTTTGTTTATTTGTTATTTATTTACGTAAAAACTACTAAACCGATTGTAATGACACCAGGGTTTATTGGGTCGTTGGACGACTCGGTGTCCCACACGAAAAAGAAAAGAATTAAATTTGGCACACATATAGAAGGTAACAAGGATTAACACATAGGATAGTTAATTTTTATCGCCACTTATGCGGACAACGCCGCGGGTAACAGCTAGTATTTTAAAACGTCTTTGGCAGATATTATATTGACTTTTCATTACTTATATTTGTCAAAAGTTCTTTGTTTAAATGTTAATGGAATGTTACAGTTTTTATCGAATTTAATTTATTTAAATACCTCCGAAATCATGATAAAATGAGCTCGTTCACTGAACTCGTATTTAAGCCCAGTGAGGCAGCGACTTTACGACCAACGGGTTGGAGATTTTTCGTCCAAAAGCTTCTATTATTTGTTTAGGACTGTCAAGTCAGCTTACTTTCCGCAGCTTCAAAGAATTTGAGCAAAAAATTCATTTTCCTTCGTCAAAGGACGAAGTGCAACGGTAGGTAAATTCGAGAGATATAATTATTTAAATTTCTTTAGCTATTTCTGTTCTTCAAATTTCTTCCTGGACAAAATATTTGATTAAGTCATGCAAATTATTTATTTACGATAAATTTATTTTCCATTAGGCAATGATCCTATGGGATTGAAGTTGTTCATTATCAGGAGAAGACGGTTAATGTGGAGCAGTGGTAGTGCGACTGCCTGTGGTGCAAAGGTTCTGGGTTCGATACCCGGTGGAGCACTCACATTTAGTTCATGTTTTCAATTTGTGAATTTATTTCCAGACTGGTTAGGACATTACACAAAAAGACGGTTCCGTGCTTTGGAACGCATGTAAACCGTCGGTCTCGGTAGCTGTCTATGATTACTAAGGCGTTACACAACCATGTCAGAGGCCTACTGAAAATGAAATAACTTTATTCAATGTAGGATAGTATTAGATAAGATAAGATAAGATAAGATAAGATAAGATAAGATAAGATAAGATAAGATAAGATAAGATAAGATAAGATTCATTTATTTGCAGGCAAACATGGTACATAAAACAGATGGTAGAGTCAAAAGTAGATCATGCATGTTGCGCCAGCAGCTGGCATGCAAACATTTATAATTGATTTAATGTCCACATTGAATTATAAAAATAAAATAAATTGATAAAATTAAAAACATGTCACACAAAAAAAAATACAAATAAATAAAAACACATGTCATTCCCATACTACTAATAATTCACATTATTTCATTAAAGTCAAAAATTCGTCAACACTATAAAAGCAGTTCTCCATGCATATTTTATACAATTTGGTTTTAAATTCTTTATTACTTATTTTTTTTAGAGAGTCAGGAAGGGAAATTATCACTTAGTAGTACAAGGCGGTTAGAAAAAAGCTCTGACACCAGGATTCATTGGGTCGTTAGTTGACTCAGTGTCCCACACAAAAATAAGAAGACAAGTAGAGTTTGCGTAGAAACTAAAATTTACCCCTTTTTTCATAGTCATAAGCAAAGCTTGGTGCGTAGTTTAAGTCAAAAAAGGGAATTATGAAGTGGAAATTTTACATCCCAAGGGGCGAAAAATAATCTGCCTTATCTTTCGTAGGCTCTTTCTTATTTAACACCCTAATTATAAGATAACCTTCACCCGAAATTTATTAAAAATGTTATGTTTTTTACCAGGAAACCCTCTGCGTCCGAATTTTATTAAAAATCCCCAATGAATTAATTCAACCCGGAAAAAAACAAGAAATCTTGAAAGTTGTTAAGTTGAGAAATCAATAAGTATTGCTAATTTAGCACAACAATTTATAAGGTTTCATCCGCTGTTTTCAGTTTTTCTATAGAAAGATTTCCACGGATTCAAAAGTACTTAAAACCCTTCTTTTAATTGAATAACTCTATGTAGTAAAAACACATCAAAATCCGACGCGTAGTTTTATAGATCTAAGCATGCAAAGGGACACGGGAAGCAATTTTATTTTATAATAGAAAAAGGCTTAGAAACAAGAGAAAACTAGATAAATAATTAACCTACTTCCAAAATTAGCCTTTGATAAGTCCAAATAAACAATCTAACAAAATTGTATTTGTTACAACGACTTGCCAAAAAGCAACCGACATAGTTGGCAAAGGAAGTGACACTGAAATAATATAAAAAAAAACGTCTTTTTCACAGCCAGAGAACCGAAAGTGTCCTTTGATAAAAAGGCGTAAGTCATACAGAAGGGTCAAGCCGAAATGAGGTCTAGGTACTCATGAAACTAAACAGCTTTCACCATGGAACATACGAAATATTAATAATAAACTAAACATCCCATACAAAATTGCCGATACTAAGGGAGATCCAATTTTTTACTTTATGTGTGGATCTTTCGGAAACTTTTATGTCGGATACTCTTTCTTAGTTATGAGCTACGTCTTCCTTAAGCAAGAAGAAAAGTCAATACACGTTATTGCACCAAAATTAATAATTTTTTTCCTCTTCTTGACTATCAAGCGTATATGTGAAATAGTGCAATAATAAATAAATACAGTCCACTAAGAAGCCTTTCCATTGTAGCTGGGCATTTAAGGATTCCTCCATTGATGATAGATTATTACAATAGCTTCACCCCATTTATTTCCCGTGGGAGTCTTAAGGCGATAAAGAGACTCGAGGTTGTGTATTGCTATTTTATGCGATGGGCTGACAACCTGTTACTATAGTGATACACAATTTTCCGAATGCCCCTTAAATATTCGTTTACGCTCTGCCTACCCCGCAAGGGATGATACGACCCCACGGGTTGTCTTGGGGTGATGGATAAGAGCATATCTTATGTAAATAAAATACCGCAAACTGTAGTCACTACACCTACGCTTATCCTAGTTCATACCACAGACAATCCAATTTTAAACCAGCAACCGCTAAACTTAAACTTTACAGCGAGTTCCTCTTAATTGCTTACGAGTACCTCTACTTCCAAGTGAATATTGCCGGGCTTAATTCACTTTATCCTGCTATAGTACCTACAGCATATGCACCCCGTATACTTCGTAGCGATCGTAGCCAGTGTCGCCCCGACCGGCTACGAAGCCGCACGTGGCAGTGCTACGTGGCTCCGTGAAAGTTCTACGCTCGTGCTACGATGGAAGTGAACTTTGTTGGGAAGTTGTGATGTGACTTGTACTAAATAATGATGTTAGGAAAACTTTTGTTCTACATACATTTCGGACTAGTCTTCCATGTAGTGATTTGCTTTAAGGATACTATTGGTAAGTGGATTATATTTAGTCTTTTTTTTCTATAAATTGATTTCTTGAATCATTGTTCTAACTATATTTCATCACCAATAAATAATTACCTACTTTCTTTATAAACAAATAAAACGTGTCGTGTGATAGATCTGCAAAAATATAAAATTACCGATACACTACGTTTGAACTGTAAGTCCTACTTAGTCATGAATCTTTTTTTTTCGATAGTATCTGAAAACGTACCATCGGGTCTAGGCTTAATTTGTCTCGAATCAGGTGAATTAAACCTCGATGAAGCTATCTCTTTTTGCGTGACTGAAGGATATAAAAGTGGAACGTTCACGTACAAACTGAATCGGAAAATCCGTTAATTACTGAAATACATTTTAAGTAAAACAACTTTACGAATAGTTTATATATAAATCACGCCTTTATCTCTTGCGGGATAGACAGAGCGTAAAGGGTCGTAAAAAACAGATAATTATATTCATATTTACGTCACGTTTGTCACAAAATCGTGTACACAATACACATGTTACCTTCGGTTCCATTTTAGTCACCCATTACGACACCTACGGTAAAGCAATGAGATGAAGCTATTCTAAACCGACATCACACGGCAAATAGTAAGATTAGTATGTGGCATTTACAAACCCATTGCCATGACCTTAAGATAGAATTAAATTAGTTGTTCTAGTAACGAAGTCGCTACAGTGTAGCCGTTTTATTAGAAAAAAGTTGGACGCGCTTTTAGGCAGTGTTTAAAATATTTTTCTTTACGATTTGCCGCTGTCAAAAAGCTAGAACCACGTCTTACTTTTTTTTTAAGAAGACCGATTAACAAAACTTTTATCTTTTGTAAACTGTGACATTCTAAAATAGAAATAACACGAACTTGACACTTTTTAAGTTTATCCTGTCCGTCTGGCAAAATTTTCACTTCGAAAGCCTGGTACGAACTGAAGAAGATTTTGATACATACATACACAGACATATCACGCCTAAGATCCCAAGCGGGGTAGGCAGAGCATAAACGGCCGCACAAAGCGGAAATTTACTTACGCCACGTCTGACACATTTGAGGGTCATTCGTAAAATAAATGAAATAAAATTTATTTCCATACGAATTTGGATTAGTACAATAATAATATAATTTTTTATTAATTTCTTAGAAGTTCTCCCTAATAATTCGTTAAAAACATTGATTTTTAAGGATTGATTGAATTTGTATGATATACTCGTATATAGGGTGTAATTTTAGAAGTGACCTATAACAAAAACTCAAGACGGGCTGGTCATAAGGAACAACTTTCCTCGAAGAACATAGGTCGAAATTAAAAAATATATTGGACCTCCTATACAAAATTTGAGTTACTATCGACATTTAAAATATTTTTATGTTCCTCTGGAAAAGTTGTTCCTTATCGTGAGATTTAGCTATCGGTCACTAGTAAAATTGCACCATATAGTACATAATGCTAGAGGTATTTAAAAAACTAAGCATTTAACTGTAAACGATTTCATGATTCCAATGCCATTTACATTCACAGCCACAACAGTCCACTGCTGGACATAGGCATCCCTAAATACGTTATTATTAAATAATATTAGATAATAGAAATATAAGATACATACATATATAACGTCTATAACCCCTTGCGGGGTAGGCCGAGCATAAACTGGCGTAAAAACGGTAATTTACGCCACGTCTGACAAGCATTTGAGAGTCATTCGGAAAATTGTGTTTCGTCTTCGTGATATGTTGTCAACCAGCGCCTAAATTTGCAATACACACCCTCAAGTCCTTTAGTAGCTTCTTATGACACCCACAGGCAAGAAATGGGATGATGCTATTCTAAGCCACACGGGATGAAATATAACGATCCTCTATAATCTCCATAATTTTGAATCTAAGCTGGTTTCATTTAGCTTTTATTTTCCTAATCCAGAGTAAACAAAGAAATCCGAGTTTTTAAACTGAAAATAAATCCAGCTATAATTCTGATATATTTTCTGAACATTTATTTATTGCCGTCGGGCAGTTTTTATGGAGCCTTAAAAAGCTTTCTCCTCAGCGCAACGTTATCTCTAGATTCTTTTCCTGCTAATAAATCAAACTTTATGTCGCTGATATCTTTTTTATCCCATTACTCTGTGAAAAGTTTCAGCGGATTTTGTAAATAAAAACACTTGAAATAAGAAACGCTTACTACTTAAGCCAAACAATTTGTTTTTACAATGGTTAATACTAGAGATGCTCCAAGTAGTCTGGAAAGCCGATTTGCCGGCCATTTTTAAAGCCAGCAAATAGTCGGCGACTTGTCGGCTGAATTGACAGGGTTAGTTGGCTGTACTTAATTTATTTTAATCAGTAATAATAATGTTCAGTAATAACAATTTTAATTGGCAGAAAAACTCCAAACCGTCACTAGAATAATGATCGGCTCAGCCAACTAGTCGCCAATTTTGTAGTCGGTTATTAGTCAGCTGATTTAAACTGCTTAGTATTCACTTATTGGAATTCACTAAATGTGATGACACTTCATAAATAAAGCTTAATGTAACAAGATTTTTTTTTATTACAAGAATGCAAAAGACTTCAGGTTCCCTTAGCTATATTCGAAGTGTGGTAGGCCAATTGAAACTTAACTGGGCGGTAATCGAGTATTGGCCATACACAGTTTTCTGAATGACGCTCAGATGGTTGTCAGACGTGGCGTGGATGTCAGTTTTTTACATCTGTTCACGCTTTGCCTACCCCGCAAGGGAAATGGGATATTGAATTATACAAGGAGTAACAAAAAGGGTATAACAAGCCGAAACTTACCACATGTACGTCGAAATATGACAAAAAATGGACCTTCCATAGAAAATTCGATCGGCAATTTTGTATGGTAGCTATTTTTTTATATTTAGACCCATGTTCTTTTGGGAATGTTATTCAGTTTCATGAGTACCTTGTCCTCCTTTCAGCTTGTTACTCCCTGTATAATCAAGTATTAAACGACGATGAAATAAAATCTATCTTACCTTTAGTTGTACCTACCTACAGGTGTCTTCATTATTGATGTTTCAATCATACAAATTTGAAAGAACAGTTCTCACTAGAAGATTTTCCTTCTATAAGACTATAAAAAGTAATAATTTCCTTCCATTCTCTATTCTAAGACCCACAGAACTATGACTAAAGCTATAGAAACCAGACTAAAACAACAACAAAATATTTTTGAGAACTTGCAAAATTTTCAACAACAGAATAATAAATATAATTTCACCCTATTTTTACTTGTTGCTCTTTCAATGCGTTGAAAAAGGATACATTTAGGTTATTCATATCGCCAATTAAAAGGTTGTCACAAGTTTCATTTACTAGAGGTATACTACAGAATTCAGTTGTCATAAACAACGACATACTTTGACACATCGCCAGTAGTTTTAAATAAAGCGCTAGAACTACAAAGAGTTTTTTTACTTTACTTCTAAAATTGTTTGGTTTATAGGACTCCAATGGCAGAGACTCAATTTTGGCCGGTTGAAACTGGTGACATAAACGACAATAATAAAAACAGTCAGTCTTTTGCGTCTCGCTTAAATTTGCTTATGCTAATGAAGCAAAATTGTATAAGATATAATTATTTTCGCTCGTCTAAAAATAAAATTTGTACATACATATACGCGTAAATCACGTCCATATCCCTTACGGGGTAGGCAGAGCGTTAACGGCCGTAAAACGGACATTAACACCACGTCTGAAAAAAGTTTGACGGTCAATCAGATAACCGTGTATCACTATAGTGACAGGTTGTCAGCCCATCGCCTAAAATTTTAATATACAGGTTACCCTCGAGTCCCGTAGTCGCCTCTTACGACACCCATGGGTAAGAAATGGGGTGATGCTATTCTAGGCCAGCATCACGCGGCAAAATATTGCGTTGGTTCTATAGTTTTTGTCATAGTTCTGTGCTAAGACCCACCATAACCGTCATCACAGTGCGCCACGTTACTTCCGGAACTATTTCCGTCTCGTTTCCGGTATGACACAAATGTAGCTCCCCATCTGAGCAGTCATGTTTATTTATCAGCATGTGATGGTTGCATGTGCCGTGTGATGAATGGCCTTGAAATAGCATCACCCCATTTATTTCTCGTAGCATAAGGGGCGACTAAGGGATTCGCTGACAATCTGTCACTCTGGTGATACACAGTTCCCTGAATTACCCTCAAATGTTTGTCAGACGTGGCGTAAATGTTCGATTTTACGGCCGTTTACGATCTGTCTACCCCGCAAAGGATATAGGCAGGATATATGTATGTATGTTGGTGTGATGGATGAATACCAGTAATCCAGAGAAATTCTTAGTAAAATAGAAGCTTAAATGTATGATTTCCCGGAAATTTATTTAATTGACTGATAGCTCCGTGTTGGTCTTAAGTAATAAAATAAAATAATGACTTTTTTGGATGTTTAAAATAGGATAAGAGAATAATATACGAGGAACTAGATAGCTTATATTAATACTTATAAAATGGTGCAATAATAATAAAAACTTATCAAAATAATATATACGCGTGTGGGAGTGAAAAAAAAGACATTATTAATCAATAAAATCAACACTGCAAGGACCTATCAGCATGTATTGCTGCCTGCCTTAATAATAGAAATAATATACTTATTTTGTATTTATACATTGAAAACACCTGGACTAAACGCAAATATCTGAAAATTTACTTAACAAATATTTGTGTCTTGTGCGGATCGAATCCACGACCCTCGGCTAAACAGGCAAGGGTACTATCTGCTACGCCATCGGGACAGTCAAGTAAAAGTTATAAATATAGGTATGTCCAAGTTGTTTCTTTAGTTCATGTGTAGATTTTTTCAAGTAGAGTATCAAAGCACATTTAGATTTAACAAGTAAAAGCAAAATCTGTAGCGAACCGAACTAGAAAAAAGTTTTGCAATCCGAACTAGAAAAAAGTGCTATAGCCAATCATTATGCGAGTATAACCCATTGCGATAACTTTTTGAATGACTACAGGGGCTTAGGGCCCTGTTTCACCTGAAAAGTTGGCACCTTTCATTCCCGCTGCGCCAGAAAGAAACGGCCAATTATTTTACGCTTAAATTTTCGCAACACTTTGCGGTTTTTAGACATAAAAAGGTAAAGAAATAACGTTATAATGTATAATTTAACCATTCTTACTATTGAATGCGTCTGTGTTTCCAAACGCATACAACCCTAATCTCTTCAAAGTAAGAGTGAACAGGCTTCTTCTGGGTGAGCTCGCTCCATCTTAGACTCTGTCTCTGTCCTATGACCTAGACTAGAGTCAAGAGCAAACCCATCATTAATCAAAATAAAGGTATACATGTAAGTACTTTTTTGTAACAACTTTAAAACTGTAGACAATATAGAAAATGTTTCAAATAGAGTTAAATGGTTCTTTTTCTATCAAGTAAAGATTGTCAAATTTTGTAACTGCTTGGCATAATTATTAGAATAGAACCGGTTTAAAATGTTTGCTCGCGCGCAATCTCCGCTTTCGAAGTATATAGTAGTACGAAGTACCCACGTAGCTAATATCAAAGAATACTAACTATAGCTTCACACTCTAATATCTAATAGAGTACTCTAGTACGCTTAGCTTAAAGGTAAAAGCAAAAAGCAAAATCTGTAGCGCGCCAACGTAGAACCAGCTCTTCGCAATCCGAAACTAGTACGTAAAAAGTCCAATAGCCACTCATACTACTCGGACGATCCGTCCCGATCACTTTTTGAATGACTTCCGGGGCTCAAAGCGCTTCAAATGCAATCCGATGCTCTTTGCGTGCTTTTTCTTTTTTTGCTGCACGACACGAGCGTTGCTGGCTGGTTCGCAATGTACGAACATACCTTTATTGCTTGTACGTGTGGAGAGGTGTTCTATATTCGAATCTCAGTAATTGAAAAGTAAATAGCAAAGGAAATGAATTGAATGAATTAACTTTTAACTCAGATCACGTTTGAGTGCCGATCAGGCGAATCTAGTTTTGAGTCCAGATTATAACTTAAGCGGTGATCTTATTTTAGAACCTTTCTAAGTTCTACTCAGCTGAATCGAATCTCAAGTTTTGATTTTACCGCCAAGTATAGTTTTATTTTGTAATCTGTGGTTTAAGAATGATTGAAGGCACATTTTAGGCTCGATTGACAAAATTTTTCCATTTCACGCAATCATTAACGCCATAATTTGTTTTTTATGTAACGGAACGTTTATTCTGTTTTTTCTGATAATCTGTGCTTGTGCGCTTGAGTCGAGTGAGTTTGACTCATGTTTGACTTGACAGCTAATTTACCGCTTCAAATTTTTCACTGTAAAACAAGAAATTCAATTGAAAATATTGTAATAGTTCGTTTGTGCAATGTCGTGTCATCGTGTCGGAGTAGAAAAACTTCACGTCACAGGTATGTATAAACTTCATAGATAAGCACATTCGATTTCTCAGATGTTCTTGCAATGGTTACAATTTCTTGCAGCGATCTTATCATTCAACAACGTCATCTGCCTACCCTTATTGCAGTTTACAGTTTATAGGTCGGCTCTACATATTACTTGAACGTTCATGTACCAAAGAATTTAGCTTTCTTTTGCAACCGGCCTCCTACCTGACGTTAATCCTCATTGGAAATGCTTTGTTCAGTGGATTCACCCCCACTAATTTGGTTGACCATACATACATAAATCACGCCTTTATCCCTTACGGGGTAGGCAGAGCGTTAACGGCCGTAAAACGGATATTAACACCACGTGTGACAAAAGTTTGAGGGTCAATCAGATAGCTGTGTATCACTATAGTGACAGGTTGTCAGCCCATCGTGGTTGACCATGGTGGGCAGTAACATTGGTGTGATATGTATCGCATTCGCATTTCGTTCAAATGTATATTTCTGCCGCTTCAAAATTGCCACTCTTACCATTTCTTGAAGTTTATTAGATAATCATGCTAGTAATATAATTTACAGGCTTACAACAATAAACAGATCAAAAATGCCGCCTCTAAAACCAGTTAAATCCTGGCAAAAGAATGCTATTTCCAAAAAGAGGCAATATAGATTGGCAATCGTCGGCATAAGGCCATGTTCTCTTGCTGATATTGAATACAGATGTGAAAAAACTGGATGTATTTGAATCGGATTTCATAGGTAAGCAAGTAACTAATGGTTCTAACTAAACTATAATTCATACTTCATAAATAATACTACTACAAGTGTTATGGGCTAAAGTGTGCACATATTATGCCAATTATTATAGCATTCTAAATAATACCTACACAGAAGGAACTGTATGTAGCATGCTTGTCCAATATTGTCCATGTCCAGTTTTTGTTAGGATTTTTTATTGATGATAATCCAACCATCCATTCTTGTATACATAAAATGCTTAAATAAATAAATGCTCTGTATATGCCTTTGTTACAGTTAATAACCACCTACAGCCCCTGAAAAAATGGATGATACATATGACAATATATTTTGGAGGGGCCCCTGGCAAGATTGACAGACAATCAGGTCAAGCCGCTGTGAAACGATGAATGCAAGTGGCTTCCAATCAGTCAAGAAATCTGGGAGGCTTATATTAGCAGTGCATATGATGATGATGTTGCCCACTGGACCTATTGTTGAACATCAATGTGAACAATTTTGAAAAACAATTTCTTAGGGTCCCTTTTGTATGACCTTATGTTTATAGTCTTTATGTTGGTTGTCCTTACATGATTGCTTCAATGTTTATTTATGTTGTAATGGGTCCATAATTAAAAATGTAATAGTTAAATATCTTTTGTTTACTTTATTACTATACATTCTTTGAGATATCAAAGAATAACACCAATTTTATAATAGACCCTACCCTACCTATTAGCAAAAAGTAGGGGTTGGTTTTCGTCTGTGATGAGCTGAAAAATATGCCTATGCTCCGAGCATGTTGCATTGCAAATGCAAAAAGGGCCGTGCCGCTCTGCTGCCGTGCAACTAAGTAGGAGTTGGGACGTCTGTGGAGCTATTTTACTCAGCAGTGTGCAACTAAGTAGGTAGGAACCTATAGTGCCTTTACAAAGTGCCGCGCCGTGCAGCGCTACCTTACTACTAAACTTGTTATTGAAGACTGTCGTAAACCATCGACAGAAGTAGTCGGCGAACGACCTGATGAACCCTGGCTTCAGTTTTTAAACCGCTTATTACTGGTAGGCCTCTGATAAGGTTGTGAAACGACCGCCGTGTTCGTGTAGGTACCTACTTAGACAGCAACCGGGATCGACGGCTTTATAGGGCATATTAAAACACGGAACCATCTTTCTTCCGAAAAATCAAGTGGTTCAGCCTGAAATATCCTGATAACACTGGGAACAAATTCAACAATTGGTGTAAATTTGGGAACAAATTCAATAATCGTATCTTATTTTTACAAATATCATTCAATTTCTAGATTTGAGGGCGTTTTCTTTTAAAAAAAATCACCTCTAAACTCCAAACAAACTTATCAACATAACCTCCAAAGCCTTCAAATCTCTTCTCAAGTCAGGTATCGACCTAACTTACGTAAACGATGATCAAATCTGTAAAAATCGCGACTTGAGTTAGGATTGTAACTTGAAAATCCTTCTGGAATAAGATTTTACTCAGGTGAGTTTTGATTATTGAATCTTGTCTCAAGCAACGTTCTAAAATCGAATCTCTACTTAAAACTAATTTTAAGTCTAGATCAGCGCTTGAGATGTGTCCTAAAATACGGGCCTTAGTAAAATAGTTCCTATTCAATTGCAATAATAGCATGTATTAAAGGAATAATATGCCGTTTTTCGTGTGTCTTACTTTTGAGCTGCACGCCTGATACTTATTCCGTTATTTACTTATTTCATTTGCAGTGATTTTTCCATCAAGCAACACCGTTTCAACAAAAGTAAATAACTAGTGCTTTGAAAATGAACGCCTCGCAGTTGCAAAGGTGTTATTGACTAGTCTCACTGTTTTTCAAGTGTCACTGGTCTTTATTTTGCAGCGCACCAGGATTTATTCCCGTCAGGGCGGGATTTTAGAGACAGTCTCTTTTAATTCTTATGCTGTTTATGCCACACTGCCACAGATAGAGGGTAAAATTATTCGAGAGTATGTATATGGCGTCGTGTGATGTCGGCTCTGAATATGCTCGGCATCACCCCATTTCTTTCCAGTAGGTGTCGTAAGAGGCGATAAAGGAACTTAAGGGTAACATGTGTATTGCGCGATGGGCTGAAAACCTGTCACTATGGTGACAATGCGTTGCGAATTTAAAGCGGAATATTTATTTTTTAAATAAAGATATATTTATCAAAATTCGTAAAAATAAATTGTTGAAATGTTTTTTATTTTAGTCACCAAATTAACGGAAATGATCAGATAATTATGTACATAATACCTAGTTGTAGTTTATAAAATTGTAAGTACACAGCACCCCAGCTAACTAGCAAGCTTGACTATCCTGGGCTTAAATAAAAATGAAAGCTTTTATTTCTGAGCTTCTTTCTAATCGCAAACACAAAAAAGAATAAAAAATACAAGAATTTTTATTCATTCCCCAGTTTTCGCATATTTGAAATACTTTCATGGAAGTTTCAGTAGAGCACTCAGTATAGCATTCCTCGTAAACAAAACCCGTAAAAGTAACAAGTTCACTACGGTGGCAAACAATTTGCGGAAGTAAATATGCCAAAGGTTTACACGGAAGCACGGGTATACTGGGTCTTAAAGTATTAGCCAGCTGAAAATAGACCCTCTATTTTGATAAAGTGTGAAATGAAAAAAGAGAAATAATTTTTATATACACTCGTCTCATAATGTTCGAATTATGAATTCGAAAACAGATGCATAATGACCTACTTTATGCATTCTGCCTATAAAAACTAGGGTTTACTATAAATTACAGAAGCGTAATGACTTAATGACAAAACTCTTAATACTCTTAAACTCTTAAAGTTGAGAAATGAAACGAAGTTTTTTTTTCCAATACTCAAATCGCTATCTTCCGCCGCACCTGACAGTTGTTGTTGTACGGTAATTTTTCGGATGTTGTTCAGTGGTTTTAATAGGTTTTTGTTCTGTTGTTGTTCAGATGTTGATTAGTCGTGGTTCAGATGTTATTCCGATGTTGTTCAGTTGGTGTTCAGTTGTTGTACAGATGTTGTTCAGATGTTGTTCAGTTGTTGTACAGATGTTGTTCAGTTGTTGTTCAGTTGTTGTTTCGATGTTGTTCAGATGTTGTTCAGTTGTTGTTCCGATGTTGTTCAGTTGTTGTTCAGATGTAGTTCAGTTGTTTAGTTAAGTTATTGTTAAGACTCCACATCTAAACAACTGCTAAAGTATAGATTTTTAAAAATTCATATCAAGCCATATTACGTTCTCGTATTGAATTTGTCCTTGTATCGGGCCTTGCAATGGCCGGTGCGTACGTTTAGAAAAGTGTTTCTGAGTTTTTTTGGAGAGTGTAGATAAAATAGTGTATGCAACTGCTATAATTAGGCATTAGAATGCTCGTGTCAAACTATTATCACACTCGGCTGCGCCTCGTGTGATAAACAGACACTCGCATTCTAATGACCCCTATTATACGACAGTTGCATAAACTACTATTTCGGTAAAATTACATTAGGTGAAAATTTTACGTGCGTATATATACGTGGTGCATCAACAAATGGTGGAGCTAACAAATAAAATTGAACAATATCACAATAAAGTGATATGCGTAAATAGTTTTGATAACATAATGAAATAAATAAGCGTTTTGCGACGAAGGGACTCGAGGGTGTGTATTGCAATTTTAGGCGATGGGCTAACAACCTGTCACTGTGGCGATACACAATTTTCCGAATGACCCTCAAATGTTTGTCAGACGTAGCGTAAATGTCCGTTTTTTGCGGCCGTTTGTGATTGTGAGTTCATTGCTGGACATAGATCATCACTACGCTTGACAGGTGGATTGCCAAACGCAGACAACGTGTTGTATTTCACAAGGACTAAAGGAATGTTTAATTTTATATTCCAACAATCCAAATGTCTTTTCAAACGAAGTTTCACGAAGTATATACAAAAAAAAATATTTTTTCTGGAACTTTTTTTAGAAGATAGCAGGTACATACATATATCACATTTTATCCCTTGTGAGGTAGGCTGACAGTAAACGAAAACGTATATTTACGCCACGACTGACAAACATTTGAGGGTCATTCTAGGACATTAAGGGGAATATTTATATAAAAAAAACTAAAAATGAAGCCACAATCAATTGTTACAAATAATATTTTTGAATTAAGACCAGATTCATAACCCGAAATAGGTATATTTTGTAAATTTTCCTTAGACCAGGTATATCCAGGAACTTGCAGGGAACGAAGGAGCGCATACGTCCACAAATTACCTGTTTGTTTTATAACTCGCTACCAGGGGGCGCAGCGGAGCTCTTTAATGTTCTGCCTTCATTGTTTCCACTTTAGGCGATTGCTTGGCTTCGAAGATACTAACAGAAATCGCTTACCAGATCCTAATAGTTTACTATTAAGATAAGAATTATGCATTCGAGAAAACTTGCAAAAAGTTCTACAGCATGCAGGATTTGAACCTGCGCCTATAGCGACGTAGTACTAGCAACGCCTCGACCCATAGGGCTACCGTGGTTCAATCACTGCCTGCGAAATTATGCAAGTGTATCTTAATGTCAATAATGTGTGGCATGGCTCCATCTACCGGGATACTTCTGTAGCTTATTCCTAGAAACTAATGCATACTTTATAGATGAGTGAGACCTACACGGGAAGCGTTTTAATGTATTCAATGCGGTGTGTGTGTGTAAACACACCTGTGAGTTTTGAATAGTTTCAATATACATACACATGTCACGTATTTATCTCTTTAGCGTTAACATCCATAACAATACGGTCAGTATCTCCACGTCAGATAAATATTTAAGGGGTCGTTTCCAAAAACTCGTGTATCAAGTATAGTTGCAGGCAGACTGTCAGCCTGTCGCCTAAAATTGTAATACACATGAAACCCTCTAGTCCCTTTGTTGCATCTTATGACACCCGCGGGAAAGAAATAGGGTGATACGAGTACAATTACAAACCGGCCGGTTAAAGCGCTGGGAGGATTCAGTGTAGATATTTGGTTCACCGCTCGTGTAAAACTGGGTTAATATTGATTCTACAAAAACAGTTATTTTAGGAAAATATTTATGTTCTCAATTATTCCGCAACATATTGCTCCGTAGCTTGAAGGTTACAAAAATATTATTATTTCTGCCTATTATAATGAACTGAGTTCAGCCTTATATACTCGTTTTTCTAAATATAAAATACCTATCCTTCCTAGAAAGGAACAAAGCCGAAAGGCACGTGTAAGGATTGTAACACACTAATACCTATACATAGTTCAGTAGCAAAATTTTCTTCTTGTATAAAATAAGACGACATGTGCGTAAAATCTTTGATAAAATACAAACAAATGACATTCAAATGTACTATGGTTTAATAAGTACTAGTGCTGTATTATTTTCATAAATAAAAATAAAAATTGAATAAATTTTAGCACCCGCCGGGTTTTGAATCCGGGAATGTGGGGTACCGTCTCACTGCTCAACTAACTGAGCCACTGGTGCCTCCACCGTCACTTCCAATCGTACAAACCGTCACTTCAAATATCTTGGTACTCGTCTCGAAGCGACGTACAAGCGACATTAGTTATTCTAACGAACACATATTGGAATTCTGATTTCCATTTTATAAACTACATTAACCTTCTTATGTTGTTTTTCGAACGTATTCAGCTTTGGAACGCGACCCTACATTCAGCAACTATCTCGTAAAACTCTAAAGGAAAAACAAAATATTTTTGTTAGTACCGGACGTGGATCTCATACGAAGGTAAGTACCTACAAATGGACAGTAAAAGCCCTCCGAGGGTAAAAACACGAAATTTTATTTCGTTTTGTTTTTGCTGACATTTCAAATAGAGTGTGTTTACGATAGACGCATCCACAGAATCATGATAAATAAAAAAGAATGTATACCTATTGGCTTCTATTTAGTTTAGGCGAATCCTACAACGACGGAATTACGGATGCGTCTGTCAAATCACAAGTGCAACAGTGTGCCATAGTATCCATTTTAATATTAATATATATTTTGTATCCCGCCCAAAGCCGGTTTTCTATTAGGACAATACAAAATCGTATTCTTATTGAAAATTGTATTCTCCTAATTAAAAAAAAAACCTATTGAAAATTGTGTTATTCAATTTTCTTCTTTTTTTAAATGACGGATCATGACGTCAATAAGTGATAATTATACTATCCTACATTGAATTAATTCATTTTCATTTCATTGGAATCCAAAATTTCTTTTTGTGTGACAGACGAATGCGTCAATAATACGTCCGTCATAGTGGGAGGTTACTGAAATTATGTGCAGAAAATATTATTTTCAAAGATTATCCTGTATAATGCTATGATTTGATGAAAAGCAAATTAATAAATTATATAAATATTTGATTAAAACTCTCTCCTCGTAAAAAGGCAGTGAGATACCAAAGTGTTAATGATGTAATTATTTATTCAAACTTTGTTTTAAGATCCATCTTAAATCATTTCCCGGTTTTAGGATAGCCAAATTTGTGCCGTGTGATGCCGGCTTACAATAGCATCACCCCTTTTCTTTCCCGTGGGAGTCGTAAGAGGCGACTAAGGGACTCGAGGGTGTGTATTACAATTTTAGGCGATAGGCGGACAACCTGTCACTATGGCGATACACGATTTTCCGAATAACCCTCAAATATTTGTCAGACGAGGCGTAAACGTCTGTTTTTTTCGGCCGTTTACGCTCTGCCTACCCCGCAAGGGATTTTAGGCGTGATTCGTGTATGTATGTGTATGTATGTAAATTTAAAAGCTTTTTGGACGAATTGTGACTTGCGGAACATTTTCAAAAGATTTAAAACCTAGGACTTGGTTAAGTGCCTACTGAAACTTGTCTTGTGAGCTATCATATTTTTAATAAAAGATCACAGAATTGATACACACAAATATAAATGAGAATACTACTATGTGATAGTAACTTATCCCCCTCTGGTTCGCAGAAGTTCCTTTAAATAGTGCCGAAATAGTTACCTAATTCCTGTTGACAATAAAAAATAAGCAGTCCTAACTCAGAAACTTATTTGGTTATATAATATAATATATAACCAAATAAGTTTCAGGGCCATTCAGAACATACACACATATAATATTAGGTACCTCAAATATTGATTAGACGTAGCGCAAGTGTTCGTTTTCACAGCCGTTTACGCTCTGCCGACCCTTCAAAGGATAAAGGCGTGATATCACGCCTATGTATAATAATATGTATTTGCCGTGTGATGCCGGCTAAGAGTAGCATCACCCCATTTCTCTCCCGTGGGGGTCGTAAGAGGCGACTAAGGGACTCGAGGGTGTGTAGTGCAATTTTAGGCGATGGGCTGACAACCTGTCACTATAGTGATACACAGTTATCTGATTGACCCTCAAAATATTGTCAGACGTGGTGTTAATATCTGTTTTACGGCTGTTAACGCTCTGCCTACCCCGTAAGGGATATAGGCGTGATTTATGTATGTATGTATGTATATATGTATTTATGTATATATTCAAGTTACCATTTATTTTCTATCCATTACTCTCGCACTGCTCTGTTTTCTATTCCTTCTTCTCCACCTAAGGGTTATCTAAAGATATAGCTTTTTGCGATGTGGCCGCCTTTGCACATATCAGCTATGAATATTCCTGTTATTTAATTTCAGTTTTAACCGCATATTTATTCCGCTTCTTGTCGTATAGGATCCGAACGAACAAACTGATAGTCACTGGAGTCAGAATTTTTAAAAGAAGGATGAACTCATGCTGGCTTAGAATAGCTTTACCCCATTTTTTCCGGTGTCATAAGAGGCGATTTAAGCACTCGAGGGTTTCATGTGCAATAGTAGGCGAAAGGCTGACAACCTGTTACTAATAGTGATACATGATTTTTCTGAAACGGCCCTCAAATAATTGTCGGACGTATTTTACAGACGCTAACGCTCTGCCAGCCCTGCAAGGGACAAAGGCTTGAGATATTATATATCAAGTGTAAAAAAATTTGCTGAGAATATTTTAAGGGGTGAACCAGTACGTGAAACTGAACAACTTTCCCCAAGGAACATAGGTCGAAATATAAAAAAATAATTTGACCCTCCCATACTTAGTGTGTGACCCGGCCGGGATAATTTGTATGGGAGGGCCAATTTTTTTTTCATATTTCGACCTATGTTCCTAGGGGAAAGTAGTTCAGTTTCACGTACTGGTTCACCCCTTAAAATATTCTCAGCTAATTTTTTTACACCATGTATATGTGTGTGTGTGTGTATAAACGCATGCATTTAAAGCGAAAAAATAGAACATCTCACCCTATAGTAGAAACATTTCCGGAGAACCTCGCCTCAGGCCATTCCTTCTACTAAGCGATATCTTTTATCATATTCGAGTAAAGGTCGTAAGAGTTTACAAATGTGACCTGCCATGCTCAGGGGAACAATTTTCTTTACATAAACGTTCCAGAATATTTTCTAAAGAGTCACTCTATCCTTCATAATGTCAGGTTTTTTGGGGTCTAGAAATTTTTAGCTATCTAAAACGCTTTAAAACTGTAAAGGCTGTATCAAACCACCTTCATCAAGTATTCATAGAGTAATGCATTAATTTAGCTAGCTAAATAAGCTTTTGATTAGGGATAGTACTTTATGTGCATAATCAAAACTATTATATTGTTAATCGTATCATGATTTTCCATTGTCGTCGATTTCGCTTTTCATATTGCCGGGTTTTTTGTGCACTACACATTTTTAGTTACTAAAATGCTTTAAAACTGTAAAGGCTGTATCAAACCACCATTCATCAAGTATTAATAACGTAATGCATGTATTCTGAGAACCGAATTCTGCTTTTGATAGATATCTATCTATAGATATATTTATAATCAAAACAATTCTATCGCTATACGTAACATGATTTGCGATATTTGAGAATAGTTTCAGAGAAGGAAAATAGTGACAAATTTAAATTTAAAGTGAGCAAATTTAAAAAGATTAAATTAAATGAAAACTACTTTACACAATTGGCTAAAATTTTCGATTAAAGTGTAAGGTAATATTTAGTCCTGTAAAACACAATTGTTACAAAAAAATGCATTTGGGTTATTTGTGTTAATCAGAACGAGTTTATTGTACGATAATAGTAAGTGCCTACACGATAGAAGACTAGCTAGAAAAGTCCACCATTAAAAGCGCAACTTCAAAATCTAGTAAAAAAGTGCTATCTTTATTTTGTTCTCGTAAATGTAAAAGAAAGGCAAGAGAAAAACGACGCTTCAGATAGTTGCCTTCACTTAGTCCCGCGGGTAAACACGCTGGTAAACACTTGCTTCCTTACATTCAAGTATTTGTAGCTGTTTGGTAGTACAAAGGTAGCTGAAGGATTTTTAGATGTAAGGCGGTTCTTATGTTTTTCCGGTGTTTTGATGGATACGGAACGTTACAATCAAAATTTAAAAAACTTCACATAAATATCTAAAAAAACGCCAAAAAATGTTTCAACCTTATTTTGTTTCTGTAGGAGTAAAATAATTCAAGAGTTAAACATGAAGCTTCGGATAGTTGCCTTCACTTACCTAGCTGGTAAACAGTTGTTTCTTTGCGTTCAAGTATTTGTAGCCATTTTGTTGATACATTGGTATCTGGAGCTTGTATTTTTAGAAGAAAAGCGGTTTTTTATATCTCTCTCATGTTTTTTTTGTGTTTTGGTGCCAAGTCGGACAAACATTGAGGGTCTTTCCAAAGATTGCGTATCACCAATTTACCATAGTGACAGGTTGTAAGCCCATCGTCTAAAGTTGCAGTAGACATAAACATCGAGTCCCTTAGTCACCCCTTACGACACCCACGAGAAAGGAATGGGATGACGCTACTCGCAGTCGGAATAACAAGGTATTAAAAACTTACTACGACGACTAAAAACTCCACATAAAATAATAAAAAACTGGACAAAAAATGCGCCATCTATAATTTTTCTCGTAGGAGTAAAAGAAGGCACGATGCTTTGGAAAGTTGCCGTCACATAGTCCTCGGAGGAAACATTTTCTTAGTTATGTTCAAGTTTTTGCAACCATTTTGTAGTTAGCTGGGGCTTGTTTAGAATAACGTAGTTTGTTAAATACAGAGACAATTTTGCTGATATCACATATGATGCACTTAAAAGAAAAGTGTTGAACTGTTTGGATAAAATCATTTAAATGATGCTACTGATAATGGAATTGAATACCTACCTAAGTAATATCAAAGGAGAGAGGATGAATGTGACATTGAGATAGGAGTCTGTGTTTGTGTCAATTAGAACCAATAAAATTAATCGTCATAGTATATTCATATCATACACTTTTGTTATTTGCACTATGTTGCTCTTGGCCTTTGGGGACATATATCAAAGTAGTTTAGAAAAGTCCGTAAAAGAGTATAAATAAATACCTACGTATCCACATTTTTTTCACGCACACAACTCTACTAAAACAAAACTTTAGTAGGTCTCCACTTCGCCTCGGAAAACATTTTCTTTGTAAATATTTACGTTAGAGACTAGCTTCGGTATTCTAAAACTAGGATTATATTCTCCTTGGAAAAAGAAGAATGCCATGCAGTAGTAAAAAAACTAATAAAGTGTGGAGAAACATTTTGATAGCCTTTATTCAAAAACTAATGGAATGATTTTAATAAAATATGTTGACTCTTCGATTCGAAGTAAGATGGTTCCTATACTGATCAAAAGGAATTTTTTTGAGATATGCGATGCGAAGATCTGAACTTACACACATTTTTCTTTTATGGGTGGAGGCGGATCTCTCACTTGTCATTCGTAGGTGCGTTTTTTTAACGCACTTAAAACTATCAAGAAAGAGTACTAGACTTATTAAGAAAGAACGTGGGAATTTCGTCGATGCCGGATCGGAAGCCACTTGAGCTGTGAGCGAAACTGTGAGACATGGTCGTATTTGCGTAAACCGAAAATGAAACTAATGCAGAGGTTTTGGAGACGCTCAAGTTTGCTCAATAACTCCTCAGTGGCATCTAAGTAGCAGGTGTCGGCGTAGTCAAAAAGGGGAAAGAGAAGTGTCTGAGCAAGAGTGATCTTAGTTTTTAGTGGCAAGAAATTTTGAAGGCGTTTAAGCGAATGGAAAGAGAAAAATACTTTACTGCTGACAGCGTCGACCTGCGCAGTCCAACTGAGATTCGAATCCAGCAAAATACTCAGATTTTTGGCAGTCTTATTTTATGTCTGCCAGCTAAGCTTAATATACCGAATTTCTTTTCGTCTGACGGATGCATTGTAGCAAACAAAACGCACCGTTGGATAACCAGTGGGAGAACCGCCTAAAATAAAGTACCTTAACATGATTACATCAAACTTCCATGCAAAATACACCAACACGTATTCGACGAATTTCCTTTAACCTTTACGTGAAACGGTGAAACGTCTGGCAAAACAAAGCATGGCCGCTCATTCCATTATTCAAACAACATGAAATCGTGATTATCACAATCTGTGTGTTGTAGAACCGAATATATTCGTAGACGTGAATATATTCGAAGCGAAATGGCGCCATTACCTGTAAGCTTTGGTCTTTATTATTATTGTGTAGGCGTTTAGGAGTATTTAGGTTTGCTAATAGTTAGTGGCTTTGGTTAATAGCTATTTCAGGTATTTAGTGTTCGAATGTGTGACCAGAAATATGTTTCATCAAATGCTTTGATTTTGTTAATTATGTCACCAGTTGTGCTATTTTTATATAAAACCATTCTTCACACATTGTTTTATATAAAAACCCGCTAATTTCATCACTCACGTAAGAATACATGAGTTTTTGAGAATTTTTAAAATTACACCACAGGCAGGATTCGAACCTGCGTCTGTTGGTAGTAATACAATTGCAATTGGTGCAATTTTGAAATTTCTCTAAGTTGTATACGTTAAAGAGTTCTAAAATTTCGTACGCAGTACACAAGTTATTACAAAGTCGGCGCGCTTCGCCGAAAACTGTAAATTTTGAATCCTAGCCCTGTATTTATTTTGTTAAATTCATTTCGTATTGCCTATATGCCCCAAAAATTTAAATTCTCTCACAAGACATGGGCTGGTTGGAAGAGATCTCTTCTTTAGAGAAATATTGTATATATTTTTTCTGTGCATGTCTAATTCCAAGCTAAACTCCCGCAGTGGAAGCGATTTACACAGGTAAATTTCTAGTAAAATACCAGGAGTTCAACTGAAGGCAGACAATGGCCGCGTTACGCAGCGCTAAATAGCATACGCTGCACAATATAGCAGCGCATACTATGAATTAAACGTGAACCTAAATCTATTTAACTTAATTAACTAAGTTGAGTGAAATTGGCAAATGATGTGTTCTGACCTTTACATAACTCAATTCTGTAGTAAATACCGTCTGCCGATCTGGCGTTACGTCACACGTATAAGCACTAGATTATAAGTAAGTACCTCCAAATTATATCACCCCACGAATTCCGCAATTCGTACTAAGGAGTCACAATGATAATGGTACAACAAATATGACTAAAGGGAACACACCATTAACAATAAGAAACAGTTTTATACTAAAACAACTAGGTTTAACACTTACAGTCAACGTGCCGGTCCAAATGCATAAAATACCCAACGGAGAAAGGAAGTTCAGGGAATGGATCAAATGGGGATTCCGTGGGTACTTACAGGGCTGGGTGGAAAAGATATCGACACCCAGCATTCCACTACAGCCTTGGCGCGTTATTCACGTCAAACCACTCACAGCTTCTGTTCGTATTCCACTTTGTTATTAGTCATTACGCGTGACCCAACACGAACTAGGGCCGTACAAAACGCGAGCCGATATGGCCACTTGATGCCTATTCAACGCGACGCTCACGTGGAAGACGTCGAGACATCCAACAATCACTAAGCCTGGTATTCTAGTATAACCCAGGAGAACCGCAATAATACGATGCATCAACACGCGCGATCTCAAATTGAATCGTCCATTACACGCGGCATCACAAAACGCGTGGCGGGAAATCCGTACAAAACACAATACGTTCTCGTCCGAACGGTTTTGAGTGACTGACAGTGCGGTGCAGAAATCACCGCTTGGCGCCTACCAGGCGGCCCGCGCGCACGCCGCCACCCTCGCCCCGCGAGCGAGAAAGGGACAACATATGCCCAGAGCGATGCGTGCGGGCGAGCATCGCGGCGTATTCATAGACCGTCATTAATACCTAACTTACCCCAGCATAGCAACGCTAAATTAAACAGTGCATTTTTGTGCAATAAGTGTATTATATTTTATTATCTTGCGGTTTTAAGCTTTTCAAGTATCACGTTGTATGAAGGTAATCTGAAATTACCGTGCTGACCTAATACGCATCTGTTTATTGTATCCCCTGCGGTTGTAACTTACCGGACACTAAGCCGGCTTAGGACCTCGTGACCCTTCCTGTAGAGGCTGAGACAGCTCTCTCTTTCTACCACCAGGAGGACGAAAAGGACAGCAATACAAACGAGGGATATAATGAAGTAAAAACAGCAACCCGCTGACCTCTCCTCATAATTTGCTAATGATAGTAATTATTCCTACTTGCTCTCTGAATTTAATATGGGGTTCATTTTTTGTAGTCTGTTCTGTGAGAGATGACTTTATGTTTAATTTTGCAGAAATTCTCGTTATTTTTCTTACACACTGAACAGTTCAGTTCTTGTCCGAAGACATTTTTGACAGACTTCTTGAATTTCTCAAAATGGTGTCCCTCAAGCTGTAATCCTCACCTATGAAAACTTAACGAAAAGCAATTTTGGTTGTGTCAAAAAATAGTGCTGAAATAGTGACAAATAGTGACTTAAGCAAAAAATTAGTGACTTCATATTTCCCAAGATATAGCTATCGTTTGGTGAGGATTACAGATCGAGGCTCAAGCTGTAATCCCCACTCTCGTGTGAGCAAACGGTGGGGTATTTTCACTTGGTCTACATTCCAAAAAATAGTGCCTAATTAGTGACTAATAGTGACAAAAGATGAGAAATAGTCGCTTTATAATTCCGAAGTTATAAAGGCATCTTTGTGAGGATTATACCTATAGCAATTTTTGCTGTAATCCTCACCTCATTTCTGCTAAACGCTTAGGTCTTTTGACTCAAATTTAGTATCAAAAAATAGTGCTGAAATAGTGTTCTTAAACTGCATTGATATTTATTTAGTTTATGTAGTAGAAGCAATAAAAAAAACCGTAAGAACTTCTTCATACAAAATGGTCAGGTACAGTCGCGAACAATACATCGTATTGTGAAGCTCAATATAGAAGGTATGTAAACAAACAAATTGCTTTCTTTCAAGTTTTTCGTTTATATTTATATCTATCAGTTCAGTACAAAAATAAATAGATAAAAATGTATAGTTTGGTATACAATTATAACAAGAAACATATTATGTGGTAAAATACATTAAAGCAAGACTAATCCACTAATTAATAAATTTATGTACATAGTTACCGACGTACGAGTAGTAATATATTAATAAAAATAAGAACCTACCTACAGAAATAAATTTATGCTCCCAAAACTAGTATTTTTCTTTTTCATAAATAATCGTTAGTGGAAGTTATGTAATGGATTACTTTACGGCTCGGCCAAACCGGTTTTGTTTTGGCCGGTGTATATATGTGCCTACACACTTGACTTTTTAGAAATAACATATGGTTACGGCGCCACCGCCGGCAGCTGAATGAACCCAAAAAACCGTTTTGGCCTCGCGCCGCCGTGGCCCACGAGGGTCTATAGTTATTGGTTTGTGTTTGATAAGATAAGTGATAATTGTTAAATAAAAATAAATGAATCTTGCCTATGATGCATTGGCTAACGTTTAATAGAAAAAGGATATAATAATTCAAATAGCATGGACTTATATAATTAAATATTTTACATTTCAACATAACATATGAATATGCTTACTGTGAAGCAATAATGAATCTGTTGAGTTGCTGTTCACAACAATGAAAAATTACAAAATCAATATAAATTTTTATTGCTTTGAATAGCGACTCAATGATGGATTTATTTTATATATTTACAGCTCAAAAATTTTAATTTGGTGTGAATGGTGTTGCCATGTTCTGAATGTCAATTACTTATCTATCACCAGACCACCACACCCCCATTACAAAATCCAGATAGTAATATGTAAGTAGTAATTAGGTTTTGGATCATGACAACCACATCTAATAAAATGTACAAGCTTCGGCTTCCATGTTTTTTAATAGATAGGGCTGCCATAATTAAAAACCTAATACTACTTGCATATGTAAAATTATAGTATTCACTGTATCAAGATACCACGGATACACAGAAATACGCATAAAGAACATGCAGACCAGACCAAAGAGCAGACGTTTAAATTCATCATTCAATTATCTGCCCGGCTGGCCATCCACTGAGTCCAGTTCTAAAAAAAACAGCAAAGTTAGTTAAATTATTTATGTTTATTAAAAAATAATTACAGATGATTCTCTTAGGTAATAATGATATTAACAGTCACAATAATCACAGTTGTTAAGAAATATAACAATATATATAAAATTTCCTAAAAGTATTATTGGCAGTAAATTATAACTCTTAACAAGATTTTTATTTTCTATCATACATAGGATTCATATAATTATTATATAATATTAATGATGCATTTAAAGTTATTGTATATTTTGGTGTGAACATATTATCACTTAAATGTCAACAACTTTCTCCAAAAAAACATTTTAAGATATAAAAAAAAACTTTTTTGACATGTATGTTTTGTGGATATTTTTGTACGATAAATATAATAATATTATTTTTAGCAAAATATAAGAGTAAGTTCTCAGTTTCTAGTTTCACTCAACATAAACAATACAGGTTGATTTATTTTGCTCTCTCAGTGCTATATGAAAATAATAAATTTAGAGCAGTGGGACTGTCCCTACGGTGCTGGTTTCAAGTACCGGCCGGCGCTGACATCTTTTTAATTTCTTATTTTTATTTGTGAAACCTACAGAAAAATCTTAATACAATATTATTTTTTTTTACGAAGGACATTTATAACAAAAACAATATTATGATACAAATTATTTTAAAACAGTTAATACTACAATAATTTTTGGTATAACAATCACAAACATCACATTTAGTTTTACTTACAAGAGTAAATAGTAAAGTAATTAAAGTCAAGTAAAATGGATACTTATATTAAGTTATAGCGTAGTATGTTTTCTTAATTTACCTTATCAAGCAAATAATAAATTACTATAACAATCACAATAATCACATTTGGTTCCCAAGTCTTATGACTAAAATCAATGAATGATATTTTAAAAGAATAGTGGTTTCATAAAAATCGCTCATTGAAAATAAAAGAGAGAAAGAAAAAAAAAACTATTTTAAATAATATTCTATAAAGAACTATACAGTAAAAGCTCCATGTAAATATGAATACAATATTATTTTACGATCAGTCTTTTAAAATTATTGTCTAGAATACGACAATTTAATCAATACCTAGAACTTTTTAAGTACCTAAATAACAATAACTCTAGCCATCACAATGCTAACACCTCAAATACACATAAATTTGTATATACACACACAAATCACGCCTCTATCCCTTGCGGGGCAGGCAGAGCGTCAAATTTGTATATCTAAACTAAAATTGCAATTCCTCAAACCAAAACCAGTTGAGGTTTTTAATATGTCACCGTAGAATAACAAACATCTCTCGATTACAATTTACAATGTATCTCGCGGAATAACAATCCGTCAAAACGTAGTTGTTGAACATTAAAACAGATCACGTTTGTACGTAAATGTTTTGGAAGACTACAATATAAACGATGTTAAACCGTACAAATTGTGATACGATACGCAAGAGTCCGAAACTCACGTCTTGTAGGTTATTAATGTCAAATAAACACATTTTGAGTTTTATTTTATAGAGGTAGTTACTGTAAACTTACGGAAATAATACGAATACTAAAATTATCTCAAAATCACTGTTACTTAAGAAAACAAACTAAATGAAATTAACAAATATAATAACATTGAACCAATCAGAACGCGGGGTCACGATTTTACAGTTCTACTTCGTAATTATTGTAGTCTGCCAAATTTTAGATTAAATCATGATCCGAGTGTATATTATGTTTTATAATATTTCGACTTTGTAATTCGGGGAAATATATTGTAATCTAGCGGTGATGGTTTTACGGTGAGAGATACAGTATGACTGTAAATATTGTAACTTTTTCTTTAAGTTCTTGTATAAATAAGACAATGGGGCATTGTGTTTAAAGAGTTATGACATATTTTTGGTTGCAAATCATCAAAGCAGTTCCACTTTTGTTTTGTAGAGCGATAACATTTAGATTTATAGTGTCCCATATTCCCCATTCCACTAGTATAATCAATGACTGAAAGTAGTTTGTAAGAAATTTCTTTTAATTTGATCTCTTTCGGTATGTTGTTAATATTTTGCGTACTAATATTATTTATTTCGAAAAACAATATGTTTTGTAATTCGTATTCGTATGCAGTTTTACCGCTACATTTATTATTACATGGTCTTTCTTTGTCGTGGATTAAAACTGCATTATTAAGCTCATTAAATCCTTTAGTTGTAATCATTCCAATATCGAGCGGAATATAGCTGCATTTTCTACTTGGTCTTTTATTTACGTCACAATTTGAATCTGTGCAGCTAAGGTGTCGGTCAGCACTGTAAAATCCATAATTCATTAACTCGTCAACAATACGTGTTATATTAGTTTCACAGTCTACGTAGTCTGTATTTTTTGATATTTGGTCTTCATAAATGCCTGACAATATTTTTGAACGTAACGTATAAATATCTTTTGGTACCATATTTGTATTTTTTTTAGTTTTTGTTAATTTATATTGTTTATCAGACTGCTTTTGTTTATTTTTTTTATTTTTTTTGTTTGTTATCAAACTCTTGATGAGTTTTGAAAGATCATTATTTTGTTTACTAATATGTTCTCTTATATGGGGCCTCTCTAGGTAGGCAACTGACAAACTTTGAATTAAGGAGTCAAATGCGCATGTGTTACCAAAAGTGATATTTGATGAGCCTGCGGTAGATAAGCTTCCGTTTCTTAGTATATGCAATTTGATACGACGATTTATTTTGTTTGTCTTTTTTTTTTGTAGTCACGAGACCTCGCCAGTTTTCTATATATTTAGGATTTTCTTTATAAATTGAGTTGTCATAAAACGAGTTATCTATAACTTCTTCTTTATTATCATCATTCATTTCTTCATTTTTATCTATACTCATTTTAATACATTTGTTGTTTTTCGGTTTTATATAATTTTTATCATCACTGTCTAAATTGTTTAGATCGCTTGTAGCCAAGTGAAGCGCGCCTGTTATTAATGAGTGATGTTTAATTACAAACTCATCTACACGGAATTTTGTAGATCCAGTTTTGAAGAAAAGCCTTTTAACATCTTTAAAATAGTTTTCAACGTTAGAGCTGCTAGAATCGTCTGTGACAACCTCATTCGGAGGTTTACTATCAGCTAGCCAATTTCGAAGCCAGGCGGCTATTGTTTCCATAGAATGACTTTCAGAAATGAACTGACAAATAGGAACACTACTGTTTACGGTTGTATCCGACATGATGACATAGAGATATATTGGCCCTTGACATTCAAGTGCTAACTGTGTATGTTCGTTGATTACTGGTCGAAGATTTTTATCAAATATAGAACCCGTTGCATCTATGGATAGTCTTATATAATTATTTTCTTTTTGACATTTTTTGTAGTAGTTTATCTGGTTTTCTGTCCAATAACACGTGTAGAATGGTTTAGCTGACACAGTTCTTACAAATTTGTCAAATGGTGGTGTTAGACTCATACACGCAAGTGACAAAATAGGGTTAGAATGAAAATGCTCAGATACTTTATTCTCATGTCTTACTTGCTGCAATGTATGTAATTTTGGCAATATCGAAGGTTCATTTTCGTTTTCAGTCATCAATTCAGCAACCATATTATATCTTACTGAAACCGCTGACTCGTGTTTTAAAGTTTGTGCCAGTTTTTGTCTGTAGTGTGATCTAATATGGTTTTTTATGTTTACAGAGTGTTTGTAGTTTTTTTGCCAGTTCGTAATTTCACACGTAACTTCAACAAAATTTTCAGTTTTAAGGCAAGAGGAAAGTGAAATATTTGCACGGCATTGTTTACAATAACCTTTGCAGAAGATTTCATAGTCACTCCTAGACCAGTTATTTCTGAAACACCATGTGCAGTCTAGACGTAAAGCTTTCCAAAGCTGTATTTGAATTATGTTTGTCCATTTATTTATTGGTAATCTTCGCCTTGCATTGTATAAGCTGTTTCGAACGTTTTTATCGTTTCTTTTATAAAAGTATTTTTGCGGGCAAATTTCTTTCCACAAAATGATATCCAACAAAAATACATGCATTTTTGTTGTGTATAAATTATTTTCCGGCGACAAAGACGTAACTTGGTCGTTTGTAGCTTTCTCTGATTGGCAGGTATTCAAATCATTGCCGAAAAAAAATGAAAATTTTTTCTTTAAACTCAAGTTGATAGCTCTTATAGACATTTTAAAATGGAGTTTTGATTGTAATTGACTATATACACTGTGATTTACTGGTGGAATGCCTTTACTAAGCGTATCTTTGTATTGTAAGAACACATTCTTTTGGTCTTCCAAAGGAACTTTTGATCTTGGTCCCCTTTTCATTTTATGAGGTAGGTCAAGATAATTTAAAAGTAATATTAAAGAGATCAGATAAGTTAAAACTATCTTAAAAATCATGATGATCATCTATTGGTCATTTTCATATTTTTCACAATAAAACAATTTTAATCGGATTTAAGTTGTGTTTATTTTGGATTTTAACATAACTTAAATCCGTTTAAAATTGTTTTATAGTTGTGAAAACTCAAGAAAATATTATTTTCATATTTATTTATCAATATTATACAGATCAAATAGCAATAGTATGGTATTCGTATGACTTATAATCAAACTTCAGACTTACGCAAACATGATTATGGTTGGTTTGATGGTCAGCTAAACTGATGGTTCGGCTTTATGCGTAGGTTTCCATATTCTTGTTACTGCACACTAGAAAAAAATAAAAAAAGATTTTATCAATTAATTTACTTAGGTTCAAGTAAGGTTAATTGTATTCAGGGGAAATTATATTATCATTATTTTCATTATGTTGGTCAGAAAAGGTATAGTTGACTACCCTCGTTATATGGAAGAATATGTTGGAAAAGTCCTACCCTCTTACCTCTTCCAAGGAATGTATCGAATTACCGTTCACCCGGTATAATGAGTAAGGGTCGAATCATAGTCAGCGGCTCGGCCGCTGCGGCGTGAAATCGTCCAGACTGTTTGTCGGAAATTTGCAAGAAATTGATTGCAACGAATTGTACGTATGAAATAAGTAAGCAAATGTGCTATATATACGCAGTATAAACGGTTGCATACATTTCCTTGTAAATTAGTGACGAACGGCCTGTCTGCTTTCGCACCGCAGAGGCCGGGCCGCTGACTATAATCCGAGCCTAAATTTTGTCAGATGACGCTATCTGAAGTTCGGAAATGATTATCTATATGATGCACTTATTTACGTACTACCTATGTAGATAGGTTTGTACGAACTTACGAACAGTTGGATAAACTGATGAAGTTGATCTTACCTTGGTAAGTACTTTTCAACGATATGTTGGTAATCAAGTGACATCGCTTTTTGGCACCAGCATCGGGATATTGTTAGTGCGCTTTTATGATGATCTGTAATAAAATGATGTTAATATATTAGCGAAAATGTGAATTATTCCAATTTACATGTTGGTGATTCCGGCTTAATAGCACAGCACTATCCCAATTCTAATCCTGTGTGTCGTAAAAAGCGATCAAGTTATAAATTCACAGCGTTTCCTGTGAATGTAATCTTGTATTACACTCGCCAATCCACCTGCAAATCATGCATGGTGGGTATTGCAATGAAGTCTACATTAGGTATATTCTTTACACTATTTAATTAGGTTCTACTCTGTTCTCTGTGTGGTTATTCAGCATAGCACCTACAGTCTATAAAATGATGCTTCGAAAGTTAAACTTACCTTGGTAAATCCTTTTGAATCGTCACAAATTTTCCTAATCCTGTGGCATTGTAGGTATTTGGGTATCAGCATCACAATAAAATTAATAATAATATAGCATACATATAAATACTTTATTATTATAAAACCGTTAAAAAAGTTTAAGGCGTTAAATAATAGTCAACCAAAATACCTACTCATAAAATAGGCCAAAATAAGAAAATAATGTCAGTTTCTCAACTTATGTTTAAGTAAATACCTACTACCTATATTGGCAGAAATGACATTACCTGAATTAAAGGAAAAAATCAAGTCTGTATTCTTTGGATTATTTTCTGTATTATATTTATACCTATGTAGAATAGTCGATAAAGTTGTGAAAATTTGTCTTACCTTGGTAATTAAGTAGGTACCTACTAGGTACTATTCAAGTGACATCGCTTTTTGAAACCAGCATCAGGATAAATTATTGTGTTCTGTGTTGATCTGAAATAAATTAGGCATTATTATAACGTAAGTATGTACCTATATCAGTACACTAATAATTAAAGAAATTGATACCTATAATAAAGCAAAAAAAAACAGAGCCTTTTGATTATCTAGGTATATCGTCTGTAAATGTGGATAAATCTTGTCACGATGGACTCCAATTCATTGTTTAATAACTTTTTATTAATAATAAATATTAATTTTACTGTAATACTAAGTTCCCATATACAAAGAAAGAAATTCTCTATTTACTTTAATTTTTTTAAATGAAAATACTAATGATGATAAAGATGAGGTAAAAACATTATTAAAATTAAATATTTTAAAAACCGAAGTATTAATTTACTTACTTGTTTGAATTTTATTATAACGTAAATTAGATCAGTCACTGAGTACATTCGTCAATAAAGTTCACTATAATATTTCAAAAAGGTAGGTACGCCTCTCAATTATATCACACTAAAAAAAGTATTTTTTGGTAACACTTTCCACAAATACATCATCGCTGCTGCTTGCTTTGTTTGTTGTGATGCTAGCAAGATGCTAGCGCGGGAGCGCGTCGTGCCGGCCGGCTAGCCAAATCTAAACCGGTTTAGCGCAGGATTGCCAGATACCGATTGTCTTTTCTCGTACTAGCGTTTATAAAAAAATGGAATACTCTTTGTCTAACGTAAAATGTATTAAGTAAGAATGATATTGTGCTAAACAATGAAAAACTAGATTACGTAACTGAAACAGTTTTCTTGGAGATTCGACGCAAATATTCAATGTGACCCTCATTTACTAGCATTGGCTGGTAAGCTTAGCTCTGCGGAATACCTACCTACCCTGTTAGAAAAAGTCGACAATTAACCGATGTTGCTACAGCCAGACTTGTGTATTTTAGTTATTTTCACAGCATGATGCCTATGCTTATTATTATGGGGTCAAGCTAACATAAATACTATCTTTATCATACAGAATAGGGTCATAATATATTAATTGTGGACATTTGTGGAGTCATGAATCGTTTGAAGAAATTGGCATTGTTACGCTTTCTTCGCAGTACCTACATATTTTTGTATGTACGTAAGAATTCTAGCTCCTATTTAAGATCTGATAGTTATGGTTGAAAAGAAAGAAACAAAAATAAATTATGCAGCCACAATCCTTGTACAGAAACTCTGAATTCCGTCGTATTCTCTTAAGTCTGGAAGCCCTGTTTGGTCGCGCCACCGCTCAAGCCGCCGCTAAACAAAACCGGTTTGGCCGAGCCACGAAAACTGCCCGCCGCGCGAGTGAGCGAGAGGGTAGACTAAAGTGAAATTATTGCATGCACTTCGCCTGCGTGGTATTTTTTGGTTTCATCACGTTACGCGATATTGAGTATTATGACAACTCAAATATAAAACTTAAATAACAAATACGCCACTTACGATTATTATAAAATTTAAAATGAAAATGCACGTTTTGAAAATAACAAAAATTTATATTTAGGTATAATTAGGTACTTATAGTATTAGTCCTCGCCTCGGACGTCGTTAACTATATAGGGTTAAATCTATTTAGTAACCGATAGCGAAAACCCAGGACGGGCTGGTGATAAGGAACAACTTTCCCCAAGGAACATATTATGGCGAAATATGAAAAAAAATTGGGCCTCCCATAGTAACCCAACTCAACTGATCGGCAATTTTGTATGGGAGGTCTAATTTTTTTTTTCATATTTCGACCTATGTTCCTTGGGGAAAGTTGTTCCTTATCACCAGCCCGTCCTGGGTTTTCGCTATCGGTCACTGATTAGATTTCACCCTATATACCTACTTTCATTTATTTATGAGTTCAATGAATTTTACCACATAAATATGTATTTTGTTCCAAATTTTGACCAAACTAGTTGGGAACCTATATCTTTTTATGTACTTATTTATGTACTACATAGATACAAACATATATCACACTTTTATTCCTAACGGGGAAGGCAGAGCGTTAACAGCCGCAAAAAAATACGGTCGTTATCATCGCCACGTCTGACGAATATTTGAGGGCTGATTTAGAAATATTGTGTACTGTCAGATATAAACAAAATACTTGAAGGAAATAAATTTGTTTGATTACGTACCTACCGACATAACAAACCAGTATTGAGCTTCAAGCACGACAATACGATGTATTGTTCGCGACTGTACCTGACCATTTTGTATGAAGAAGTTCTTACGGTTTTTTTAATTGCCTCTACTACATAAACTAAATAAATATCAATGCAGTTTAAGAACACTATTTCAGCACTATTTTTTGATACTAAATTTGAGTCAAAAGACCTAAGCGTTTAGCAGAAATGAGGTGAGGATTACAGCAAAAATTGCTATAGGTATAATCCTCACCAAGATGCCTTTATAACTTCGGAATTATAAAGCGACTATTTCTCATCTTTTGTCACTATTAGTCACTAATTAGGCACTATTTTTTGGAATGTAGACCAAGTGAAAATACCCCACCGTTTGCTCACACGAGAGGGGGGATTACAGCTTGAGCCTCGATCTGTAATCCTCACCAAACGATAGCTATATCTTGGGAAATATGAAGTCACTAATTTTTTGCTTAAGTCACTATTTGTCACTATTTCAGCACTATTTTTTGACACAACCAAAATTGCTTTTCGTTAAGTTTTCATAGGTGAGGATTACAGCTTGAGGGACACTCAAAATGTGAATAATTTTTAGTACTAATTTATTATTTAAATACGTATTACTTAGCTCCGATATTACTTATGGCAAAACTATTAACTTATCTGACATGTTCGAATTGGCAGTAATAAAAATTGTGTCTGCTATAAAAAAATTATACCGCTAGTTTATACTACCGTACACAAACATCTTTTGGATCATTTATTTATGACAACTAATATTTTCTGGCCGTGTAATGCCGACTTAGGTTACGTTACCCCATTTCTCCCCCGCGGGTGTCGTCGTAAGAGGCGACTATATTGTACAGTATTAACTAGTGTATTACAGTTTGAGGAGACATGCTGACTACCTATCGCTACAGTGGTACCTACACAACTTTTCTTGTACGACCCTCAAATATTTGTCGGACGTGACGATAACGACCGTATTTTAGGTTATTTTACCGCTAGAGATAAAAGCGTGTTATGTGTTAACGTGCATTTTGTTTCGATTCACTTTTTCATCTTGTTCTCAAGAGCATTTTTCTAACGAAACATTGTTTTAAACAAAACATTATCATATTCTCAGGAGTAGCAAAACTTTATCCAATATGTTACTGCAAAATAATACAGCTGCACGATTTTAGTTTGTGTACAAAGTATTCTAGAACAAAGAATATTGTTTTAAAGTTAACTCAATATGAATAAGTATTACCAATGTTTCATAGATACTTAATGTTTTTATTGGAGTTGACTGTTATTCTTGTCTTACAAGTAATATTTCAGAAGTCAAATTATATTATGATTGGTTTATGCTCTAGAAGTTGAACTATTGCATTAGATATAAAAGCAATGACTTCAAAAGTAATATCAGAAATCCTATATTTTAAGTAGATTTTGTCAACCATTATTTCAACTCCTGAATGACCTTTGAATGTATGTCAGACGTGGCGTACATGTCTGTTTTTAATGGCTATTTGCGCTCGAGATGTTTTGAGATTAGTTTTTTTTTCAATAATTAAACATTCAGTTTCATGGGCTTAGTGCCTGAGTACAGTAGTATTACGAAAATAGTGGCGTAACTTCTTCATTACTTTGAGTAGTGTTACGAAAAAATACGGGCCTAAAAGTTAATTCATTCAATTCATTTCCTTTGCTATTTACTTTTCAATTACTGAGATTCGAATATAGAACACCTCTCCACACGTACAAGCAATAAAGGTATGTTCGTACATTGCGAACCAGCCAGCAACGCTCGTGTCGTGCAGCAAAAAAAGAAAAAGCACGCAAAGAGCATCGGATTGCATTTGAAGCGCTTTGAGCCCCAGAAGTCATTCAAAAAGTGATCGGGACGCCTCGTCCGAGTAGTATGAGTGGCTATTGGACTTTTTACATACTAGTTTCGGATTGCGAAGAGCCGGTTCTACGTTGGCGCGCTACAGATTTTGCTTTTTGCTTTTACCTTTAAGCTAAGCGTACTAGAGTACTCTACTAGATGACTAGATAGACTTGATGAGCCGGCCGACCGTCTTACTAAACGCACTACGTTAAATAGCTCCGCGAAATTAAATTTGGGAATGTGTTAATTTTTACACAATTTCATTAGCAATTAGTAGTTTCATAACAAGTATAAATGTATCATTGAAATAGTGAAAACAGTGTTAAAAAAATACAGTGCATTTTAGAGATATATCAAAAAATTGTTCAGAATTATAGTGACAACGGTTTTTAAATTACTTGACCTACCTCAATGTAACACTCCTAGAAGCGAGTCAAGTGCGAGTTTTGTGTGCCTCGGGTTCATTGACCGATCAACCGGTTAACCTTGAACGCGCCTGCGCCACTTGTAGCGCTAAGCTCCAATACCGCTACGATATTTTGTTCATAAAGTGCTAAAGCTGCTACGTGCGAGGCTGCTACGTCAAACGCAAGGTCACGCGCATCCCATTGGATTATTGAGACATATTGAAGAGTGCAAATCAAATATATTATTTTACTACAATGGCACCTAAATGCGCCAAATGTAAAAATATTCTACCACGGACAATGTTTCTTACCTGTGTATTGTGCAAAAACAATTATGACCTTTCATGCGCAAATGCAGAAAAACGCTTTACTGCCATGACTCCATTTCACAAAAGTAATTGGCGGTGTATAACTTGCCTATCGAGGAAATCAAGCACACCGAATAATGCGAAAAATATAATACAGACCACACAGAATATAAACGCAGCAGTTAAGCAACTACCTACACTCTATGCAGCACCTGCTACGGACTATGTGGAGTCGAACAAGAGTAATCAGTCCCCTTCCGAATGCACGGAAAACATAGTTCCTCTTGTCCCTCCTGTTGCATATAACTCGATCTCGAAACCAAACGATGAGACGTTACACTCATTGCAATTGTCAGCGATTCAATCAAGCTACGTGTGTTCTATAAATGACAACATCACGCATCGCAAAAAAGAAGCTGTTATAGTAAATGTTTCCACAAAAAACTCATTTCACTCATTGAGTAACACCATAGAAAGTGACAGTGAAGAAGAAAATAGTTCACTTAAGCTGTCGCATGAGATCTCTAAGCGTCAGAGAAGTTGTCCAGAACTAAGCAATCTGATTATGAATAATGCACTTGAAAGCCTCAGGGAAACAGTAACTATTCTGGAATTGCAACTTAAATCTGCTGATGAAGAGATAGAGACTTTATTATCAGAGAATTACAAATTGAAGGACCGGATTAATGAATATGATAGAAGACATAAAATGCTATCAAAACTTTGTACAACCACAGACGATATATGTAAAACAAAAAGAAAGAAAAACAAAAAAAAGCACAATAAGACAGTTCCTACAAAAATAGAACATTTGGATGAATTGAATTTAAGTGGTTCAAGTAAAAACAATAATGAGCATCAAGCGCAAGGTCAAAAGATTGGAAATCCGACTGATTCTAACCTATCGTCGAATTATACGGAACATCAAACTCCCATTCGTTCTCATCATACTGATGAAAAACCGAAAATCTGTGTAATTAGTAATAATAACAGAAATAAAATCATACAAACAATATCCCATCTCTACCCACATAATCAATATTCATACTGTCATCATATTAAGACTGGCGTGGGCATTAAAATGCTACTAGACAACCTGCCAAGAGAGCTGCGCCACTACACAAAAAATGACTTTTGTATTATTCTGATAGGAGAGACGGATTTTAAGTTTGGATCTAATATGAAATCATTAAAAGATTTTGAGGATTTGGTACAGTACATGAGAGGAGTTTTAGAGAGATTTAAATACACAAATATTATTTTAGCAGTTCCAACATATGTGTGCGGAGCAATGATATTTAACCACAATGTTGAGATATTTAATACGCTCCTGTATGAAGACACGTTAAAGAACAACTATGCCTACTTCTTTGATTCTAATGCCGATCTGACGTTTGAAATGTTCTCTAAATATACAGGCAAACTTATGAACACTGGATATAAAAAACTTTTTGCTAATCTGAGGATCATCATTCAAGACATTGGCCCATTCCATGATGGTGAACACCAGGGTATAAATCATACAGACGAGAACATCAAGCACGCTGAGCTTCCAGACCTCTCAGATAAAACAAAGACTGAAGAAAAGCCTGTGGTGAACCAGTTTTTTCTATTATAAATCAGTCCAAATACTTCACCAAAATATTGCGGGGCTGATCACAAAGTCTGATGAACTGAACCTTCATTTAAACCAGCTCAAGGACGAAGAAATGCCTGTAGATGTTATTTGCATCACCGAACATAACATGACCCCAGACCGAGAATGTTACCTGGCCTTACCAAATTTTCATTTAGCAGCAAGTTACTCGCGAAACACTAATAGAGGCGGGTCCTGTATTTTGGTAAAAAAAGGACTGAAATACAAAACATTAGATAAAATTGAAAATGCATCCATCAAATCAGTTGTAGAAATGTGTGCTATTGAACTAATTGACCATAATATCATCATTGTCTGCATTTATCGAATACCTCAAAACAATAAGAAAAAGATGTATCTAAATATGTTCCATGAAAAACTTGAATATTCACTTAATATTTTAAATAACACATTAAACAAAAAGATTGTCATCTGTGGCGATTTCAATATAGATAATTTAAAAGAGGATAAAACATCTGAGGAATTTAGACAGTTACTTTTAAGCTACAATCTAAGACTTTATTTTAAGGAACCGACTAGGCCAAAAAGTGGAACATGTTTGGATAACTTTGCACACAACATGAAGGGATGTAAGGGCAGAGTGATAGAACTTGGACTGTCTGACCATGCAGCACAAATTATAAAATGTCCAGTAAAAAAAACCGCCACCCTTAAATCCTGGCGTATCGAAAGAAGGGACTTTTGTACAACCAACCTAAATAAGTTCATTGAATGTATTAGCAATCTATCTTTTCATGATGTTTATCAATCGAATGACCCAGATGAAGCATACAACTCATTTCTGGAAATCTTTCTATTATTTTATCATCTATGCTTTCCTAAAAAAATGCTGAAAATAAACAGTACAATGAAACCAAAATGGATGTCAAAGGGTATTAGACATTGTTGTAAGAGAAAACGCGAGATGTTGTGGCAGTATAGACTTAAAAATAACGCTGAAAATAAAAAATCTGTTAAAGAATACTCTCGGAGGCTTAAAAAGATAATTAAACTGACGCAAAAATCACAAAATAACAATTTTATTATAAATTCAACCAATAAATCAAAAGCAACTTGGCAAGTCATAAATAAGACCAAACAAAACTACCCAAAGGAACCCATTACAAATATTAAAACATCTGACACAATCATAACCAATCCCGCGGATATGGCCAAAGCATTCAATGACAACTTCATCGACCAAATAAAAAAAGAAAATGAAAAAGTATATACATTACCTAAACAATTATCTGACAGGAATCAATTGAACTCATTTTTTATGAAACCCACTATCCCTGATGAGATAAATAAATTAATTAAATCACTGAAAAACACTAACAGTGTAGGTCACGATGGCATCTGTACCAAAGTTGTTAAAGCTGTATCTAAGGAAATTTCTGTCCCGCTTAGTTTTATTGTGAATTTATCAATATCTTATGGTGTCTTCCCAGAGAAACTAAAATATACAATCGTAACACCACTGTACAAGAAAGGTGGAAAAGATGAGCTTAATAACTATCGACCTATTGCCCTTATTCCTGTGTTTGCCAAGGTATTCGAAAAAGTTTTGTACAATTCTCTCAATAGCTATTTTGAAAAATGTAACATTTTTGCTAAAGAGCAGAAAGGTTTTCGTAAGAATAAAACCATAAATATGGCGATATATGACCTCATAAACCCTGTTACCCTATGTGTCGATCGGAAAAAGCCCATATGTGCCATATTTATGGATATGTCGAAAGCTTTCGATTACGTAGACCACGCGATCCTCTTGAGAAAACTTAGCATATACGGCGTTCGTGGTAATGTGCTCCAGCTGTTGGAGAGTTACCTAAGTAATAGGCAGCAATTGGTACAATTAAGACAGATATGTCCAAGAACCATTGCTGAAGTGGAATATCGTTCCCCGTTTAGAAAGGTTCTATTTGGAGTCCCTCAAGGTAGTGTCTTAGGACCCTTGTTGTTCCTGATATATATTAACGATATTCCCCATTGTACAGATCATCCTATGATCCTGTTTGCTGATGATAGCACTGTACTGATAGAAGGTAGTAATGATTTGAACACATACGAATTTGAAATAAACAACACAATTAAAAACATAATAAATTGGCTTGACAATAATAAATTAAAAATAAATTTAGAAAAAACTAAAATCATGTACTTTCGGCAAAGGACACCAGAACCGCTCCTAAATATTAATTACATGGGTCAACCGTTATCAGTAACACAAACAATAAAATTTCTTGGTGTTACTATTGACAGTAGTCTATCTTGGGCGTCACATGGACTAGAGTTGTGCAAAAAAATACTTCAATATGCTTACGCACTATATAAAATTAAAAAAACGGCTCACGTGCAGGCAACATTAGCAGCATATCATGGATTTGTCTCGTCTAGTTTGCGATATGCGGTTATATTTTGGGGCAACTCGACGTCCAGGGATATGCTATTCAAAGCTCAAAAAAGGTGCATTAGAGCAATCTGCGGTCTTAAACGCATGGATAGTTGTCGTCCACATTTTAGGAAATTAAACATTCTTTCACTGCCTTCTTTGTATATTTTCGAAGTAGCTGTTTATGTTAAATCTAATCCAAACTTGTTTAAGACAAATTCTGAAATTCATAGCAGAAACATAAGACGTCGAGATGAATTGTGCCTGGTGTCAGCAAGGACAGCTTTACTACACAACAGTCTTATCTGTCTTGCACCAAAAATCTATAATAAATTACCGCTCACGCTTAAGGAACTACCCTTAACTTCATTTCGGAGAGAGTTGTATGCTTTGTTGGTCAACAAATGTTATTATTGTGTACAGGACTTCTTAGTTGATAAGTTGTGACGCACTAGTATTATTATGCATAATTAATATTTGGACAACCATCTACAAAAGACCACCTTGACATAAACTTAAACTTGACTTTCACTATCTTTGACATTATTTTTTGTAACTAATTTGAAATTATTAACTTCAATTATTATTACTTTTAATTAATTTTATATTATAAATTTTGTATGCCTTATAAAGGTAGAATAATGTGGAACGGAATTGAAATTGTTACCATCTAATGAATGTACCATTGTTCAGCAAATAAATATGATTACTGATTACTGATTACTGATTACTAGATATTAGAGTGTGTAGCTATAGTTAGTATTCTTTGATATTAGCTACGTGGGTACTTCGTACTACTATATACTTCGAACGCGGGGATTGCGCGCGAGCAAGATTTTTAGCCCGGTTCCAGAAAATAATAATTATGCCAAGCAGTTACAAAATTTTATAAACTTTACTTGATAGAAAAAGAACCAATTAACTCTATTTGAAACATTTTCTATATTATGTCTACAGTTTTAAAGTTGTTACAAAAAAAGTACTTACATGTATACCTTCAATAGTAAGAATGGTTAAATTATACATTATAACGTTATTTCTATACCTTTTTATGTCTAAAAACCGTAAAGTGTCGCGAAAATTTAAGCGTAAATAAAAACCAGTTCAAAAACTAACACCCGACTACTGAGATATCGCGCTCTAAAAAGTAAGAAACAAGAAATCTGGAATATTAACTACAAACAATTTAATATCTATAGTCCACGAAATTTATACGAAGATTTGACATATAATTATATATTTATATGTATATTTAATAAAAAATTATTGTGGTTTATAGGTGATAGCCGTGGACGTATGCCAGTTTGCCTTACCTAATTATGTACTAATTACCTACTAAGTACTAGAGTAGGTGGCATACGACCACGGCTATCACCTATAAACCACAATAATTTTGTTATTAAATATACATGTAAATATATAATTATATGTCAAATCTTCGTATAAATTTCGTGGACTATAGATATTAAATTGTTTGTAGTTAATATTCCAGATTTCTTGTTTCTTACTTTTTAGAGCGCGATATCTCAGTAGTCGGGTGTTAGTTTTTGAACTGGTTTTTATTTTAATTATTTTGGGGTTGAACGTAAGTTTAACACTTTGGTATGCATTTTTTTTCTGGATAGAAATGCAGCTCAATTTACAATTAAAACATCACTCGTTAATTAAACAAAATACACTCATCATAATCTTATCTTTGTATGTATGTATGTTTGACCATGCATAATAGGGTAGGAGCCAACATGCAGCCTTGGCGAACACCTCTACGAACGGCTCGGATGTATTGCCGTTAAATACAACAGGTCCTTTCATGTCTATATGGAAGGATTTAACGAGGCTTAGAAGCTGCTAAACACTAAGCTGCTTAATAGCCTTGTGGCATTCCCTTATGGTAGGAAGGTCATCTAACTCGACCCAGGTAGCTAGTTTTGGCATGCAGTCTGCACTGCAGCTTCCGGCATTATATTAACTGGTTCCGAATAGAGACCGATATAATTTTCTATCCATCGTTCGAGTTGGCGTTGGGCATCTGTAATGACAGTGCCATCCACTTCTTTAAGGGGGGCTGTTTTTTTAGGCAAAGGACCAAGGGCCTTTTTACTGCCAGCATACACACCACCAAAATTTTTCCGACATCAGCGCACGATTGGATACTTTGGCAAAGCTCGGTCCAGCATGCATTAGCAAAGTACCGTGATGTGCGTTGTAATACAGCTTTTGCATTCGCTAAATTGACACGCGACTTTTCGGAAGGGTTAAGGTGATGAGTAAGCGCAGCTTGCCGTTTGGACTCGAGCAGGGGTGTTATGTGTTCGAGATTTTCAGCGAACCAGTCCTGGTTTTTGATTTCTGGTGGCCGAAAGCCGTACCAGCCACATCTGTTAGAAACTTTTTTACTTTTCCCCAGTCTTCCTCTATAGGAGCGTCTACGTCCCAGGTGGCAGTTTCATCGCGTACCAACTCTTCAAACTTTCGGACAAACTCATCATCCCTGGTTTTGGGAAGATCGATCTTCTTCCTACCGGGCAGTTTGGACGAGTGGATCTTTTTGTGAGTTATAGCAACGTGCGAAGCCACCAAGGAGTGATCTGTGTCACAATCAGCGCTATGAAATGTACGCGTGTGTAGGGTCTCGCGGAGATTTTTTCTTTTTGGTTAGGATAAAGTCCAGTTGATGCCAGTGACCAGAACGAGGGTGTTTCCAGGATACTTTGCGAGATGATTTGCCTTTGAAGTAGGTATTGGTAACACACAGTAGGTGTTTAGAGCATAGCTTTAATAAACGTTGGCCGTTTTCGTTTAACTTCCCTATACCGTGGTTACCTATACAATCAGGCCAAGCTACGTTGTCCTGTCCAACCCTTGTGTTAAAATCGCCCAGATTGTATAAGCGGTCAGATGGTCTTAACCCGCGTGGAGACTGGTCGAGCTGGTCATAAAACTGTGTTTTGGCTTCATCCGTTGAGGATAATGTTGGTGCGTAAGCAGAAATAAGTGTTACGTATCCATGATTCGTATTTAACCGCACCAACATAATGCGTTCCGATATGCCGCAAGGAGCCTCTATTGATGTTAAGATATCGTTGCGGATAGCCAAGCCTACACCATGCTGACACACAGCGCTGCTGTCCTTTCCTTTCCAAAAGAATGTGTAATGTGTCTCACGCAAGGAACCCTCGTCAGGGAGTCTGGTCTCTTGTAAGGCACAAACAACAATGTTAAGTCTGTTGAGTTCGGCGTCGATAATGGCAGTTTTACGCAGATCTTGTGCGTCAGTAGAAGGGTAGAAGAGCCTACACAGGTATCAGGGAGGCCTGTCCTCATAGTACGGACATTCCATGTTACAAATCGCATGGATAAGCTGTGTTGGGCATTGTTTCTATTATGCCTTTTAGTCGCGGGTGTAAAATGTAACGGCGTCGATTGTGCAGTTGAGGCTGGTGCTCTCTACACCCTAAAAGAGCAAACCAGCACCGGAGCGGAACAGTACCTTATTGGTCGGGGGCTGCCCAACTTGGAGCAGGCGGTAACTGATCAGTGGGCCTACGATGGACCCTTCCACTGTCGGAAGCGACCCCTGGCGCCCGCACTTACGCCCATATGTGCGGACTTATAACCGATCACTGCCACTTCCCGTTTTGGTATCCGCGTGACGCGGGTGAAGTGTCCTCTCCACAGACACTGCGTTGCCTGGGACGCAATTATGGAAAACGCAGGGCTGCCCAGGACCTGCGCCAACCTCTCGGCCTTCCTGGCTGGATACGGGAAGAGATGGGGTGGTGCTATTCTACTCTGCCGACACCACACGGCTGACCGACCGATTTGAATAGTTTTTATTCTATTCTTTTTTTTAAATGGCCTCTGAATAGTTTTTATAATACCGCCTGTTCTATTTGGATCGTTTGGTATGTGCTCTTGCTTAGGTATTTGTCCATATGTTTTAGACTCTGTTGAAGTGTCTATTGCATTGATCGTATAGACTTTTGTTCGTAATGCCAAGCGCTCTGACATTTTTTTGTTAAATTGATCTACATGTTTTAAAGTTGGAAATAATGTACAATTTCATCGTATTCAATTTTGTCGTTTACAATTCTTCTTGTGTCTAATATTGCTAATTGCTCCATTGTCAACTTCCCTACTCGGATGCTGTTCAACAGATCAACGAAACTGTTGTCATTTACTTGTCGCATATTTTGACCCAATTCACAGAAACTGAACATTCTCCATAAATGTGGTTCAGCTGCATAAATGTCAGGTTGTTTGTAACAATATGCGCCTACACGAGTTGCAGATACGGGTGGTAATTGCATTAAGTCATCAAAGACTAATAGGTTAACCCTTAAAATCGTGTTTCACTTAAGTGACAGGTTGTCAGCTGTCGCCTAATTGTAATACCTTCACATGAACTCCTCGTGTCCCTTAGTCGCCTTATACGACACCCGTCGCGTCCCGTTATCCCATAGTCGCCTCATACGACACCCACGGAAAAGAAATGGGGTGGTGCTATTCTTAGCTGGCATCACACGGCAACTATATTTTGAACTGTGCTTATTAACCCCTTTCATTTGATACCCAACACGACATTACTAGTAGTATAAACTTTTTCAATTCTTAGCTCTAGAGGGCGCCCTATGTAATGTATAGTGACATAACGTAGCCTATAACCAGCGGACTGTTTAGACGCTTCAAATGATACCTCATTTATCAAATTCTGTTAGTTGTTTAGAAGTTAGGACGGAACAAACGTTTTCGTTTCCACATACATACATACATACATACATACATACATACATACAGGTCAAAATCATAACCCTCCTTTTTGCTTTGCCGTAGTCGGGTAAAAAAAGTGATGTTACTTCTTCATTACTTTGGGTAGAGTAGTGTTACTTTTTCATTACTAAGTCGTTGTCCCCGATTGCAGTCTTTGATTACTTAGACGGCGATCGTTACACAACCATGTCAGAGGCCTACTACTAGAAGGCGGTTGAAAAACTGACTCCAGAGTTTATCAGGTCGTTGAAAAAGAAGAAGATTCAAAATAACAAATTTTTCGTCTGTGACATGCTACTAAAGAGAGCCAAAAGAGCTTTAAAAAATTAAACTCGCTTAAATCGTACAAATCGGAGTTTCAAGTTGTATAACGAGCGGGTGTAATACTCTCTAAGAATAATATTTACCCGCCGCCGAGGCTGAGCCGTCTCGACGTTTCCAACTTGTCTTCAAAACTTTCTCACATTTTAAGAAGCGGCAGCACATCAACCTAGCCCTTCATGGGATCAATTTTAACTGGTTTTAGTTTATAGGAAAAACCAGTATCTACAGTTTGATTTGCTGTCTTTGTGTACAATGTTTCAAAACACTTCAGCTTGTTGGGTATACAATTTTTGAGGAGTTGCAAAAGGGTTCGATGGTTCCATGCTTCGGAGGGCACGTTAAACTTTCGTTACCAGTTGATGTTTATGATTACTTAGACGGCAGTCGTTAGACAACCATACCATGTCAGAGTCCTACTATAGTAGGCGGTAGAGTAGAAAATGGCGGTCGTTGGATGACTCCGTGTCCAACAGAAAAAGAAGAAGAAGTAAAAAAAAAGTACTGCAGTCCTTTCAAGGAATGAAACAACCCATCAAACTGAAAAACTTTACGAATCGAAATATGAAAAAAGAAACATGGTAAGTGTCCCATACAAAGATGCCCGATGTCTTTTGTCATTGCAATTTTACTAAAATCTCTAAACCCTGGTAAAGGAAATACAAATCGCTTGTAAAACAGTTACTCTATGTCACAACTTGTCAAATATTGACTTGTTATTATGTCAACCATAGGTAATGGGAAGGCAAATGTGGCGGTAAATATCGTGTTCCGCATTCATCAAATCTTTTACCGACAGCCGAACCCCTCCCTACCTATTCAATAAAGAAAAGACGCGATGACAGAAATAAATCATTATTTGTCGAATAAAACTCCACTTAATCTCAATTTGCGTGAAGAATAAAGGCGGTAGTATTTTAAAGTGCGCTGCGGCGTAAATTATGGCATCGACAGGCAATATTTTCTGTTTACAACGACGCCGTAACAAGAGTTCGCTTTCAGGCGATGACTTGCGACCACGACGGTATAAATATTTGCGTATCGCATCGGCCGGCGCCAGCCCCCACCCCAAACGCCACCCAACACGCGATCTCTACTTCCACTAAGAAGTTTATTCCACTTTAAATACCCACCACGATCGATGGTCTCCCTGCAAATTAAGGGCACACACAACCCTACAAATGGTGTATAATTTTAAAACTGTTGCCAATAAAACACCGATAAACTTAAATGCAGCGATGTGGCGATAGCGTGTGGGAAACTTCAAAATTAAAACCAGTGTTAAATAAGTTTGGTCACGAATGTCGGGGTTCTGTTAACGAGATTGTGCGCTATCTAGCTTTATATCCTCCAAAAGTTTATGTACCGTCTGACGGTAAACAATTTTTGCTGCATCGCATAAATTGTATCGCAACATGGTCAGCGACCAAATAAACGAGCGAGATAACAAACACTGTAGCGCAAACTGAAGCCGGCATAAATAATTAGGTTCACGGGTATATAGAGGGACCAAGTTATTCCAAGTTTGGAGATAAGGAGTGACGTAAAGGGGACTATTTAAAATATTGAGTAAGTAACAAATTTGTGAACGATCGTTGGCGTGATTCGGCAAGTTCTCGCGAAGTTAGCCACAAGTTGGGAACTTGGCGTGTTTCTGAACCTTATCGCCTCAGAAGTAACAAGTCGAGATAAATGAAGTTTAGTTGCTCTTAATTTAATGGCTCGCCGGAAGTTTGTGGACGTGACCGGGGCAGGGCCTTATGCCAATTATCGTCCAATTATTAATAAGATCGAGACGTGTATCTGTGTTTGGCCGTTTTCACACACACGGCATGTTTTTCCTGTGTTTTACCGATCCTATTTTTTGAAGAAAAGAGTTTACAAAATCACATTCTAAACCAGATACCGAACGTCACCGCATCATATTAAGGCTGTTACATGTTTTCACTTGTATGATGTTAGGTTTTCCGAACACACGACCAAATTTAATACCCGCGTAATCAGGTATGTACTTTATTCGAAAAAAATGTGTAACTACGTCTACGAAAATTTCAAAATCATCTCTTAAGTCTTAGATAATACAACAACTTAATAATTCAAGGCAGAAGATAATTATTAATTGATATAACACAAACAAATTATATAATCCTACTTTATCAGACTCACTTTTCATGAATTAATTTAATATTTATTAAAAACCAAAACATATTCTTAAGAAATATAAATAATTTAACTACAATAAGTTCTCCGATATTTTTTACTTTTTTGTATGAATGCAATCAGTCTATCTCTTTTTCTCTATTACCCGGCACAACTGTTGTATCAACCCGGATACAAAAAGCCTTAAAACTTGGTTAATAGCGCGAGCAAAATTTTTAAACAAGTTTTACTCAGACAATAACAGCCATAAGATTTTGAAAAATATGTATAATACACAATTTTACACTCTTTACTAGTAGGAAAATAATCTAAAGTAACCTTGTATAGAAACCTTTTTTTTATGTCTAAAGTCAAAAGATATTGATTTAGATGAAATATAATAAAAACCTAAATTAGCTACTCCGCTCGTAAAAGCACACATGTGTGCTTGAAGAACAATACATATCTATTGTTGCAAAATTCGACCTGAGCGAAGTGGTTAGACATTCTAACCGTATTTCTATGTCGGAAAACCGTGAAATCTCGCAAAAATTTGAGCGCAAAATGAGTGTCTGTTTATGTCTGGCGCAGCGCGAATGAAAGGGACAAATTTTTCAGGGCCTTAAGACCCGGTTATACCCGGACCCGGTTATACCCGAACCCGGGTAAAAAACCCCTAGTAACTGTTACGAATCGCAATATTGTGCGGTGCGTGTGCGATACACCTCACTACATCTAATTCCGTGTTTGTTTTTGGATGTGGTACGTGTGTACGTGTCTATATTAAGATCAGTGGCAAATATGTGACCCCATGTTAGACTGTCTATCTGCTTAGATACTTAATTGGTAAATTCCATACTTGTGGTAACCTAGATTAGAGATGAGCCGAATAGATATAGTTTTGTGTTCGATATTCGACATGTTCAGAAAATTCAACGAAAGTTCTTTTTTGGCCAATCGGTAATTTGCCAAATATTCAATCGAATAAAATTATATTATTGTTTTTTTTAATATCTTTGGAAATTTCGATATTCGACACGTTCGGAAAATTAATCGAATATTCGTATTCGGCCAATATGCCGAATTTTTTACCGAATAAAATCATATATATATATTTTTAAAGATTTTATTGGAAATGCTTATGGCAGGGTAAGGAATTATGCAGGGCAGGTATTTATTATTACATTTTATGGGTAGCAGGCGGATAGGTTCAGTGCTGATCCGCGTACTTTGCTTAAACAAGTAAAGACTCAAATATGTTATTTATGGGCATCAATTATATGTGTCATATATAATCTGTTATATGTGTGTGTGTGTGTTTCAGTTATATACATGCATCAGCAGTCCACTGCTGGACGTAGGCCTCCCCCAGGGTACGTCATAGGACACGATCTCTCGTTTTTAACATCCAATCGCTTCCAGTCGCCTTTTTTTAATTATCTGTCCATCTGGCCGGAGGTCGTCCAACGTTATGCTTGCCGAGGCATCAATCCTTGCCGAATAATTCAGCCGAATAATATAGTTTAGCTGCATATTCATATGCCGTGTGATGTCGGCTTAGAATAGCATCACCCCATTTCTTTACCGTGAGAGTCGTAAGAGGCAACTAAGGGACTCGAGGGTGTGTAGGTATTGCAATTTTAGGTGATGGGCTGACAACCTGTCACTATGGCAATACAAAATTTTCTAAATGAACCTCAAATATTTTTCAGACGTGGCGTAAATGTCTGTTTTTTGCGACCGTTTACGCCCTGCCTACCTCGCAAGGGATTATTGGCATGATATGAAAATTTATGTGTATTCGTATTCGGTGAAACCTATATTCGGCTCGACTCTAATTATGATGTGGTTTAAAGCTTATTTACGATTAAATTCTGACCGCAAAGCACATTACGCGTGTACCAAGTACTATCTAGTAGTCCTTAACGTAAACACAGTTTCTACTTACCTAGTATAAATATTGATTTACTGCCCTTATTTCGCCCCCGGCTAACCGGTTTCCTGCAGAAATAAGACATTTTAATAAAGGCTATGTTTATCAGGTATGGGAAGACGATATAAATGTTTTATTAAGTCCATTACTGTGCTGACAACTAATAAATACATAATTTGTATGAAAGCCATGTAAGTATTTGAAAAAATTGAGATGACATCTTGCATTGCACTCGCCAATCCGCCTGCTTTTCTAAGCCTTTGCTAATAGGGGGAGGCCCATGACTGTTAATGTTAAAAGTGTTAACTTTTATATTTAGATAGTTTGGAATTGCTTAAAATAGTGTGGTCTAATTCTTAAATAATAGTTCTATTGACTTATGTAGTCTGATTCTGGTTATTCAATTCTTGATACCTTATTTATATTACATAATAGAATAATTATTATTTCTCTTTAAAATACTTGTCAAATTATTTAATGTATTCTAGTTTTAATTTGTGATTTAAGTAAGTCCTTTTGATTTATTGTATAAAGTTGGGATAGCTTCCGGTGAAAACAGTTGTTGTATCGACCAATGTAGTTTGACACTCATTGATTGATACGTAAGCGGGTTTCTATTGGTCTGTTGGATCAAATAGTGGAAGGAGTGGCGACCCAAGGTGGGGGTGCTTGGGGTTACGTTTCTGGAACGACAGGCAGTTGATTTTTGGTCACGGAAGCTATCGGTTGGTTAGACTAGAACTCTTGTCAGTTTTTGCTGTAATTCTGTAATTTAGTGAAGTGAATATTAAATAAATTGTTATTAAGTGGTTCCTGCCTGGTTTTATTTGTGCGTGGAGTTAACAAATCAGAAGTTGGATTCCTATCGAACGCCTACAAAACAGGTCAGTTATTTTATATTTTAATAAATTAGATTTCTTTTTAAAGTGCTGTGAATGCAAACAGTGTAGTGTCTAAAAGCTTTTTTTTAATACTCATAAGTAAAAATAGAGATTTTTTTTTTTCTCTCTTTTTAAAATTGGTTCTAAAGCTGAAAAAAATAAAATAAAAATTATGCTTGGCTTATTTTTGATAGTTCGAACAAGGGATATAGCTTTTGATTTTAGAATATAATTTAATCCAATAGTTGAGTTATAATGAACAATCATGTCCAAAGATATTCCCCATCTTTCAGGAATGGATAAAAAGAGTACAGATAGACATATTCTATCGCCTATTCTTGGAAGTCGTTGGCGAAAGGGCCCTAGTGACGGTATGCACAAGGCAGGCAGTCACTCCAAGGTGCCGGACAGCCGCGCTGACGATGGCGCCCGGTCGCGCAGCCGCGCTGACGATGGCGCCCGGTCGCGCAGCCGCGCTGACGATGGGGCCCGGTCGCGCAGCCGCGCTGACGATGGGGCCCGGTCGCGCAGCCGCCTCAGGACGTCGCGCGGCCGCGCTGACAATAGGGCCCGGTCGCGCAGCCGCGCTGACGTTGGGGCCCGGTCGCGCAGCCGCCTCAGGACGTCGCGCGGCCGCGCTGACGATGGGGCCCGGTCGCGCAGCCGCCTCAGGACGTCGCGCGGCCGCGCTGACGATGGGGCCCGGTCGCGCGGCCGCGCTGACGATGGGGCCCGGTCGCGCAGCCGCGCTGACGATGGGGCCCGGTCGCGCAGCCGCCTCAGGACGTCGCGCGGCCGCGCTGACGATGGGGCCCGGTCGCGCAGCCGCCTCAGGACGTCGCGCGGCCGCGCTGACGATGGGGCCCGGTCGCGCAGCCGCCTCAGGACGTCGCGCGGCCGCGCTGACGATGGGGCCCGGTCGCGCAGCCGCCTCAGGACGTCGCGCGGCCGCGCTGACGATGGGGCCCGGTCGCGCAGCCGCCTCAGGACGTCGCGCGGCCGCGCTGACGATGGGGCCCGGTCGCGCAGCCGCGCTGACGTTGGGGCCCGGTCGCGCAGCCGCCTCAGGACGTCGCGCGGCCGCGCTGACGATGGGGCCCGGTCGCGCAGCCGCCTCAGGACGTCGCGCGGCCGCGCTGACGATGGGGCCCGGTCGCGCAGCCGCCTCAGGACGTCGCGCGGCCGCGCTGACGATGGGGCCCGGTCGCGCAGCCGCGCTGACGATGGGGCCCGGTCGCGCAGCCGCCTCAGGACGTCGCGCGGCCGCGCTGACGATGGGGCCCGGTCGCGCAGCCGCGCTGACGTTGGGGCCCGGTCGCGCAGCCGCCTCAGGACGTCGCGCAGCCGCGCTGACGATGAAGCGCAGTCGCGCGGCCGCTTGAGGACGTCGCGAAGCCGTGTCGACTCTGCAGCTAGGTCAAGCAGTTGCATAAGAATGTCGCTCAGCTGTGAAGGCTCTGTAAAAGGGCCGCACAGGCACGCTGATGCTACAAAGAGGTCACGCAGTAAGTGCAAAAGTAATGTTAAATCTGAAAGTTGTGAATCACTGGATATTACAAAAACTTTTCGGGAATTTATTAAGATTATGAAATCAGAAAGTAATTCATCGCAAACTGAGAGGTATCCCGTGATTAACAATGCAGTGCCTGAATTTGATCCTGTTAAGAGAAATCAAACAATCGACATGTGGATCACCAAAGTCAATGAATGTGCTAGTATTTATGGTTGGTCAGAGCGTCAAATTATACATTACGCATTACCTAAATTAGTGGGGTTAGCACAGCGATGGTATCAGGGGTTGCCTAGTGTAATGTTTTCATGGGAAGAGTGGCAAACAAAATTAAAAACTGCTTTTCCGAGTGCAGAAAATTACGGTCAATTACTTATGGAAATGCTTAACTGTCGAGCAAAATTTGGTGATCCACTTGAAGATTACTTTTATGAGAAAATGATATCCTTAAACAGATGTAAGATTTTTGGGAAACAAGCCGTGGACTGCATTCTGTTTGGAATCGAAGATAGGTCGGTCAGAACAGGGGCTGAAGCGGTACAATTTACTGATCCAGACAAATTATTGGTTTATTTGAGAAGCGTAAAATCAATAAAAAGGTCAGATAGGTCATATTTTAAAAATAATTCCGCGTTCGAAAACAATAATAAAACAAAAATATTACAACAAAATCGTCAAAAAAACGAAAACAAGGTAATAACATGTTACAACTGCGGTGAAGATGGACATCCTAGTTTCAGGTGCAAACAACCAATAAAGAAATGTGATCTTTGTTTCAAACTTGGTCATCAAAGTGCAAACTGCCCAAACAAAATTTCAGTAGTGTCTAAACCTAATGAAAAATCAGTAAAATTGATATCCGGTGACAAAGATAAAGAAGAAAAATTCTTTAAGAATGCTATTATAAACTCTAAAAAAATATATTGTCAAATTGATTTTGGAAGTCAATGCACAATGATGAGGGAGTCTGATGCAAAGGCTGTTGTTGGCACTTGGAAAACGGAGGATCTTCCATTACTAATAGGATATGGTAAAGGAGCGGTAAAAGCTATAGGTAAGTGTGTAGTTAAATTGACAATTGATTCTGTAGATGCTGAAACAGAACTATTGATAGTTCCTGATCATACGTTGGAAATCCCTATGATAGTCGGACAAACATATACTGAGCAGGATCATATAAATTTCTTAAAAACAAATAAAACGCTATATACTTTTGATATAAGAGATTTTGACGAGAAAAAAGTGTTAGTATATATAAAAACGGATGCGAAAATAGATGGTATGAGCGAAGTAGATGTGTATACTGCTCCCAAATTTGATGGTGATTTGGTAATAGAACATAAGCTGAGACAAGAACCACGGAAAGAATACGAAGTATTGCCAGGACACTGTAAAGTTGAGGATGGTACGGGGTCTATTAGGATTAGGGGTTTTCCGGACAGACAATTTGTAATGCCAAAAGACACATTGATACTAAGAACTATGCGTGTTACTGTTGTTGATGTACATTTAGTTACAAAAGATGAGTCCCAAAACACTAAATCAGAAATAATACCTGAAGATGTATCTGTTGACGATACTCTTGATCCAACAGATTCCAAAAATTTGATACAGTTATTAAATGAATTTAGAGATTGTTTTGCTTTTTCTACTAACGAAATCGGTTGTACACATGTAGCTGAAATGGACATTCGTTTAAATGACTGCAGTCCTGTTGTCTACCGGCCTTACAGATTGTCTCAACTGGAAAGGGAGTCTGTTAGAAAGATTGTTGACGAGTTACAAGCCTGTGACATAATCCGTGAATCTCATTCAGATTATGCTTCACCCATAGTCCTTGTAAAAAAGAAGACAGGTGAGAATAGGATGTGCATAGACTACCGAGCTCTTAATAAAAAAACGGTCAAGGAACATTATCCTATGCCCCGAATTGAGGATCAAATTGACAACTTATCCGGTGAGAAATATTATACAACGCTTGATTTAGCGTCTGGCTATTACCAAATCCCAGTCGCTGAAAGTTGTAAACATCTCACTGCATTTGTTACCCCGGATGGTCATTACGAATTTAATCGAATGCCGTTCGGGTTAGCCAATGCACCATCCACATTTCAACGTATGATTAATAAAGTACTGAGTAATGCGAGATTTCAACATGCTTATGCATATATGGACGATGTCATAATTCCTTCCCCTGATATTCAAACGGGAATGGAACGTCTCCGAAATGTTTTGTCACTTTTTCGAGAAGCCGGACTTACACTGAAATTAGCAAAGTGTAACTTTTTTAAGGAAACCATCGAATATTTGGGGTTTCAAATAAACGTGGATGGTATAAAACCTGGTAGTAAGAAAATCGAAGCAGTAAAAGATTTTCCTAGACCTGTAGATCAGCACACAGTTCGGCAATTCTTAGGATTGGCAAGTTATTTTCGTCGATTTGTGAAGGATTTCTCTTTGATTGCCAGGCCTCTAACGAAATTGTTAAAGAAAGATACTAAATGGCAATGGACTGACGATGAAGAGAATGCTTTCACAAAACTGAGAAAAGCTTTGGCAGAACGACCAGTTTTGGCTCTATACAATCCCACATTTGAAACCCAAGTTCACACAGATGCAAGCAAAGTTGGACTTGGAGGCATTTTGCTGCAACGGGAAAAGTCAACCTTGCCTTTTCAACCGGTGGCTTATTACAGCCGACAAACCTCACCAGAAGAGCAGCACTTCAGTTCATATGATCTCGAAACGCTGGCTGTGATTTGTGTTTTACAGCGTTTCCGTGTGTATTTGTTAGGATTGCATTTCAAAATAATTACAGATTGCAATTCACTACGGGCTACCTTCGGAAAGAAAGACATGATACCAAGGGTAGCACGTTGGTGGAATGCCATGCAAGAATATGATTTTGAAATGGAATATAGGCCAGGAGTAAATATGACTCACGTCGACGCACTAAGTAGAAATCCTACTGAATCTACGCCATTAAATCAAGCCTCAAAAGAACCGGAAGAAATAATCGATGATCCTCAATATCAAGTACGATCTATTTCGATTGATTGGGTTTCTACAGTGCAAAATAATGATGCTGAACTACGGCGCGTTGTTGACGTACTAAACGATAAACAATTAAATAGCGTTTCGGATATGAAAACCAATTACGTCACTAAAAGGGGTATATTGTATCGCAAGACTGATGAGGGTGATCGCTGGGTCGTACCTAAAGGAGTGCGCTGGTACATTTTAAAGGCATGCCATGACGAAGTTGGCCATTTCAGTTTTGATAAGACTTTACATTTAGTAAAATCAAAGTATTGGTGGGCAAAAATGCGTCGTTTCGTAAAAAAGTACGTCGAAAGCTGTCTTGAATGCGCGCATTCTAAAGGTCAGGGTGGTAAAAAGTCCGGAGAATTACACCCAATACCTAAAGTCGAAAGTCCATTTCATACAGTGCATTTTGATCATTTAGGTCCCTTTTTGCGTAGTAAAAAAAAGAATTGCTACTTGCTAGTAATCATTGATGCTTATACTAAATTCATTGTTCTTCAGCCTGTTAAGAATACAAAAGCATCATCTTCAATTAATGCACTGAAGCATTACTTTCACTTGTTTGGTGTCCCAAAAAGAGTAATTTCAGATCGCGGAAGTGGTTTTACATCGAAAAAGTTCCGGGCTTTTATATCTTCTCTCGGTATAAAACATATTTTGAATGCCGTGGCAACTCCGCGCGCTAACGGCCAGGTAGAACGATACAATCGTTCTATACTCAGCTCACTTACTGCTGCTAATTACGGAAAACCTGAAAACAGATGGGACGAGGCGGTGTCAGAGGTACAATGGGGTTTAAATAATACTTTAAATCAAGGTACGGGTAAAACGCCATCACAAGCTTTATTCGGTTTACAGCTTACTAGTATGGGAGATGCAAGTTTGCAATCGGTTTTAAATGATGCGGCTAAGGGAGAAAATTTGCAATTGATTCGAAAAGAAATTTCAGAACATGTCACTAAAAACCAAAATAAACAAAAAGAAAGGTTTGATAAACGTAGAAAAAGTACAAAGTTTAATATCGGTGACCTGGTAAGAATAGAGCGCGAAATACCAGCTAGTGGTCATAGTAGGAAGTTAGTTCCAAAATATCAGGGTCCATACCGAGTTACTCAAGTTTATAGTAATGACCGTTACGAGGTCCAAGATACGCCATTGTCAAGGAAAAATAATCGACCTTTTAAAAGTATAGTTGCAGTTGACAAAATGTCTCCATGGCTTGTATTCAACAGAAACCCAAGTGAAAGTGACTCAGATGGATCAAATTCAAATGTAGGTTGACGAGGTATTAAGTGGTATTTTTGAAGAGTTTTTTTTTTTTACTTTAGTTGAGTGTCATCGTAGACATTACAAGTTAGTGCGAAAGAAACGTGAAGGAGTTCTTTTCGCAATTATAGTTTTAGTGCGAAAGAAACGTGAAGGAGTTCTTTTTGCAATTATAGTTTTAGTGCGAAAGAAACGTGAAGGAGTTCTTTTCGCAATTATAGTTTTAGTGCGAAAGAAACGTGAAGGAGTTCTTTTCGCAATTATAGTTTTAGTGCGAAAGAAACGTGAAGGAGTTCTTTTCGCAATTATAGTTTTAGTGCGAAAGAAATGTTAAGGAGTTCTTTTCGCTATTAGTTTGTAAGATTAGTGGATTTTTGAAATGTAATTTTAGTAGTACATTTGTACTTAGTTTAATGTTAAGACTGTAATATTTTACATAAAAATATTGAGTTTTGTACATAAAATATTACCAGTTAGTTGTTAAATAGATAAAAGAACAAAATTTAGTGAATGCTACACTAGACAAGGTATCACGAGGACGTGATAGTAACAGGAAGGCCGACTGTTAACTTTTATATTTAGATAGTTTGGAATTGCTTAAAATAGTGTGGTCTAATTCTTAAATAATAGTTCTATTGACTTATGTAGTCTGATTCTGGTTATTCAATTCTTGATACCTTATTTATATTACATAATAGAATAATTATTATTTCTCTTTAAAATACTTGTCAAATTATTTAATGTATTCTAGTTTTAATTTGTGATTTAAGTAAGTCCTTTTGATTTATTGTATAAAGTTGGGATAGCTTCCGGTGAAAACAGTTGTTGTATCGACCAATGTAGTTTGACACTCATTGATTGATACGTAAGCGGGTTTCTATTGGTCTGTTGGATCAAATAGTGGAAGGAGTGGCGACCCAAGGTGGGGGTGCTTGGGGTTACGTTTCTGGAACGACAGGCAGTTGATTTTTGGTCACGGAAGCTATCGGTTGGTTAGACTAGAACTCTTGTCAGTTTTTGCTGTAATTCTGTAATTTAGTGAAGTGAATATTAAATAAATTGTTATTAAGTGGTTCCTGCCTGGTTTTATTTGTGCGTGGAGTTAACAAAAGTGATATCAGAATTGCCGTGTGATGCCGGCTTACAGTGGCATCACCCCATATCTTTCCCGTGGGAGTCGTAAGAGGCGACTAAAGGACTCGAGGGTGTGTATTGCAATTTTAGGTGATGGGCTGACAACCTGTCACTACAGCGATACACGGTATTCCGAATGACCCTCAAACATTTGTCAGATGTGGGGTAGATGGCCGTTTTTTGCGGATGTTTGCGCTCTGCCTACCCTGCAAGGGATTATAGGCGTGATATATGTATGTATGTATGTGATATCAGAATAATTATGACCAAAAAAAAGTTCTATGTTCAATACTTAAAATAAAAGATTAACAAAAAAAGTTTTACCCACAAATGTAAACCTGGGAGCTTACCGCTTAATAAATATTATTCTTCGGGAGAGGCTTACACTCTGTTGGCTTAGTGACTAAGCCAAATAAACTTCTTCAAAAAAGTAGTAGACCCGGTTTACCCCAGTGCCGTTTCGTCACGGAAGTGTTATTTAAAAATATAAGCCACAACTTTAAATTTTCCTAAGGCCTCTGAAGTTCAGTCAATCATTAGGGTTTCGTACCTAAAGGGTCAAAACGGGACTATATTACTGTAACTCTGCTGTCTGTCCGTCCGTGTGTCTGCACCTTTAAAACCGTTGTAGTTAGAGAGTTAAAACACACTCCGTTTTTTTGTTGTCGCTAAAATAACAAATATAAAAAAATATTATTACATATTTATTATATTTTTTTATAATTCTTTTATCATACAAAAAACGTGTTTTGGTTCAATTGTATCTATAATGGTTCCGAAGTATCTCATGACCGGTAATACTTAGAAAAAAGACACCAAACATGGATCACTGTTGCCACTATAACAATAGAAAAAAAAGTAATATTTAAGGGGGTTTTCATACAACAAACGTGATGATCATGTAATTTTTTCAAAGGGAACTGAACTTTGCGTGCGCTAGTCCAACTCATCCTTGGCCGATTTTTTAAACTTTATCTGTGACTAACCGGGCCATAAGTACTTATTAAATTATAATTTATTATCGTTATTGAGTATACAACCGGCTTAGATTAGCATTACACCTTATCTTCTCGTGGGTGTCGTAAAACACGACTAAGGGACGAATCCAGGGAATAAACAGCAGCAGAGTTCTCTGTAGTAGCCGTGTGATGCCGGCTTAGATAGCCGTGTGATGCCGGCTTAGATAGCCGTGTGATGCCGGCTTAGATAGCCGTGTGATGCCGGCTTAGATAGCCGTGTGATGCCGGCTTAGAATAACAACACCCCATTTCTTTCCCGTGGGAGTCGTAAGAGGCGACGAAGGGACTCGAGGGTGTGTATTGCAATTTTAGGCGATGGGCTGACAACCTGTCACTATGGCGATACACAATTTTCCGAATAACCCTCAAATATTGTCAGACGTGACGTAAATGTCCGTTTTTTGCGGCCGTTTACGCTCTGCCTACCCCGCAAGGGATTATAGGCGTGATATGTGTGTGTGTGAGAGTTCTCTGTAAATTCACTTTGCACTGCGCTTGCTTATCCGCCTGCTATTGCAAATATCCCCGTATTATGGGGCGGCTTATATCTAGCTGTAGACTGTTGTGGCTTTTGTAATAGTTGTAGTTAAGTGTGGCAAACCGGGACAAAATAAACTAACCGTCTGGTCAGGGCAGTTGTTAAAACTTGCAACTGTGGAAACTAGAGTTTGTTACGTTTTAGAAAGTTGTTGCTATCGAGGCAGCCAATTCTGGAAATTCTACACTGCAAATACACAGTTAAAAGTTCTTTTACCTTATATTCTGAGAAATCCTAGTTAATTTAATACGAACTTATACAGTTTTCTTTAATAATAACATAAGTTAAAAGCAAGCTACTTTTAGATTTTTTACGTAAGCGAGAAAATCACAGACAAATAACAGAAAAACTCTTGCTAAAAATGCCGTAGCATAGAGCTACGCCAGACGCCGTCAGTGCCGCCACCGTAGCAATGATGAACTACGATAATTTTAGCGTAGCAATGAAAAATTTAGTTTCATGCAGCCGTGCTATTTATTATTTTCCACTGGAAAATATTTGTCAAGAACATTGACAAATATTTTTCAGTGTCTAGTGTCGATCTTATATTCACTTACATTGTCATTTATTGTAATACATTTTATGAATATGGCATTACAAATAAATGAAAAAAAGAAACACTTTAGAATACTTCGAAAGGGTTTGCATTGCAAAACATACAAAGTTTTTTAAAGGCGTTGAATTTACTCTTCAGCTCTCCAAAGCAAAGGAGAACCACAAGAATTTTCCTGCGGTCGTAACAATAATTTTATGAAGGAATTCCATTGTCTGTCTATTTATATGCAAAAGGATCTGCATAAAACGTTTTCGTTGTAGCACGCCGAGATAGTGGCTCTAGGGCTGGTAAAAGACAGAGAATCCTGACAAAGAAATGTAATAATACTTAAGACCAATTATCAAAACAATAATATAATAACCACGGTAAAAAAAATGCAAAATATTAAAAATTTTATACCTGGCACGGGAAGTGTTTTATAATTTGGTAGTCTAAAAAAACTTATTGCCGATGTAAAAAACCGTCGTGACAGACAGTCCGCAGTGTGTGAACATATCATGGATAACCCCACTCATTATGTCAGGTTCGATAAGGCAGCAATCCTAGCGAGAGAGAAGAGATTCATTCCTAGGAAGGTAGGGGAAGCCATAGAAATGCAAAAACATCCTAATTTACAATTCGCATTACAATCGTACTAGTGGTTTTGGAGATACGAAGTAACATTAGTTTTCGCAAACGTCATACAGACACATTTGTATTTGTTTATAATATATATTAATAGAGTAAGCTTATTTTGACCATGCTGTAGTACCGTAGTTTACCAGCAAATAACATATCATCTGAGTCTCTCAAAGGTTGACTGGAAGAGATCAATTAATGGGATGAGTCCGCCTTCGTGCCTCTTGTTTCTAGATTTATTTCTGTAACTGTTCTTTTAAATGTGTCTGGTGGTACAATAAAGTTAATACATACATACACATTCTTTCACCCAATAGTGGGTGAAAAAAACGTGTTTTGATCGTCGTGGAGACCTTGTAATGAGTTCTGTGTTGTACAATTTTAGAAAATGCATTTTTAAAGTTGATCTTAAAATCGTACTTATCCCTAATTCTGCATTTTGTGAGCTTTTAAATCTGAAAAAGAAAATAAACATGACAGTTGAAACGAATTAAAATAAGATATGAGAAAGCCACTATAAATCTAAATTCTCTAATTGTTTGGAACTGAAATTGTAACTTTCAACTGTTTTGTTTATTTTTGTAAGACGATATTGGATTTTAATCTGAAATAAGTGTAAGTAGAAGTTAAGTAAACAATCGGTCAAATTGTTGTATAATGTTACATTGAGATCAAATATATACTTTATATTTTCGTATAATTTATTTAATCAATTGTATTATCCTATTTTTACACCTGGGTGTAGTAAAATGAGCTTAGGTGAATTACAAAATATGTCAGACTGACGGATGCGTCTGTCAAACACCTTGATCAAATCGATTGCGTTACAGTGGGTAGTGCTGGTATCCGCGTTTTGCATTAAAATTTCCTTTCGTCGGTTAGAGACGGTTAAAGAATAATATTTATATTTATTAAAAAATACATATCCAAATTTTCATTTAGATAACAAGGGGTTTTCTTTTAATACAAAACTTACAGAAAATCGATGTTTCTCTCTCTTGGTGCTAAAATCCAGCCAATCTGATAAAATCCTCGTACAATACTAGAAAATGTTGTACTGTGGCTAATCTGTAAATCGAGATAAGTGGCAAGGGCCCACAGGGGAAGCCCCTAGCGGTTGGTTAGGCGCGATTCACATAGAGATACCAAGTATAATAAGGACAGCAATTTTTTGATAAAGTTCGTATTGTTTAAATAAACATATAATATGCTGAAAAGTACCTACTGTGGTTTTAGCTTGATATGATAGTATTAATATTTTCTATCTGAGAACTTCCTCATCACTATCTACCACACAGGTCCACTATTGGACATGTTCCTCCTAAATTGTGGGCTGTTTACCGTGCTTGCCACTTGAAATTTGATTTACCGAAAATCCCTAGTCCCGAAACTCGTATTTTTTAGTTATTGTAATGCCTACGAATGTCAATTGCCACTGTGATTTTCTATACTTCACCTGTTATCAGAATACGAAATGACTAAAACTGTCCCACTGACAGGCCATTGAGCCATAACTGAAACGATTTTCAACAGTCTTCGGGCCCTGGATTGATTTATCCCTTAGACGGGCAGTAGGGCGCGGTGCAAGTCTCATACGGAACCACATGGCAAAATTTAACATCAAGGGCCTGCCTCGAACTTTTAAACGTCCCTTTCCCACTAAAGGCAAATCCTGTGTGTGAGAACAGAGCGGAATCGCCATATTTAGACGATTTTTAACTGTTTTGGACATTTCTCGCCAAATAAACAAGTAATCAAAAAACTGTACGACAAGAATTTAGTAATGTACAAGACGTATCATTTTCGCAAAAAATAATGTGTTATGTTCATAAGATTGCTATAGACTACGCAAGAAAGTGTAAAAATAGACCAAACTTTGAAAAATAAATCTATCGAGCAAACTTTCTTTAATCCTGTTTTCCTGCGACAAAAGTCTAGATAATATAATAAAAAATCATTATACATAAAAATAAGGTGTTTATCGTATTCATCAATAAAATTGCGTGCATTCAAAAATACCCATTTTTCTCGCGGCCCGCCCTTTACATAAACAGCTATAACGTATCTAAAGTGGATTGGCTGGCGCAGTGCTGGATGTTGCATTCAAAAGGAACGCTGCTGCCCATTCCCTGAATGATTGCCACTGATTCGCTTTTTACGACACCTATGAGCAGAATTGAGGTGATGGTATTCAAAGCCGCCAACAAACTTACTGTCGGTTAAATAGGGAAATACCTTTTTTCCATTTGTTCTATCTGCAATCAGCCTCTTGGCTATAATCAAACAGTAGAGTCATAATAATACCACTCTTAAGTATTGTATAGTAATTAAGTACGAGCAATCATCGCTGTCACATTCAAAACTTTATTTTTCTTACTGTATCTGTGGTTTTTTTGTAGGATTTCGCTACAAACTAGAGCAAAAGCATTGGTCAGTTTTTTTAGCATATAACTGAACAATTTTTTTTTTCGTGTTCGACACTGAATTGACAAACGACCCGATGAACACTAGTATCAGAGTTTTTCAACCGCTTACTACTACTAGTAGGCCTCTGACATGGTTTTGTAACGACTGCCGTCTATTTAATCATAGACAGGATCCGGGACCAACAGCTTAACATTTACCCTAAACCATCTTTCTTATGGACAATAAGGTGTTTCAGCCTGCAATTTCCTACCCAAACTGGAAACAGAAGTGCCCTACTGGAAATTGAACCCGGAACCTTTGCGCTGCAGGCAGTCGCACTACCACACATCGGCCGTCGTTCTAGCAATCTTGAAAATCACATAGTGTATTCATCATCATCATCATTGGCCTCACACGTCTGTAACAGACGATTTAATCAGTGTCTGAGGCAAGACTTTTCATGGTTGCATAAGCCGATACGGGAGCGGGATAATTTTCCGAACGCTCTACAAGTGGAGGTGGAATTTGAAATAGATAATTGAGACTGACACATGCATGTTTTGATGTGTATTAACCTCTTTTTATTAGCCAATGCCGCCAGTGTACACGAGCCCTTACTACTTTGTAATAAAACTGTAACGGGGCTGTTTCTCTTGCGTTTTATCTCCTTGTGTCGTTGTTATAAGGAAACATGACCATTACATTAAATGGCCAGGCGTTATACTGCTGGAAATATTTCTTGAAATTATTTTTCACGTATAACGTGATACCTCTATTAGAAAGTGAATATATAAAATGTGCAACTCGATAGAAAGAGAATAGACTGTTAGATAGAGCCTTCGGCATTAAGTCAGCCCATGTAAATTATTGAATGAAGTTAAATAAATTGGATTTCGCCTTTTCGATTTTCGCTTAGAGTAGCATCACCCCATTTATTTCCCACGTGTGTCGTAAGGGACTCGAGTGATACATGTGTTTTGCAATTTTAGGCAATAGGCTGACAACCTGTCACTAAGGCGGCACACAATTTTATGAATGACCCACAAATGTTTGTCAGAAATGGCATAAGTGTTTGTTTTTAGGGCCATTCACGCTCTGCCTACCCCGCAAGGGATATATGCGTAATATGTGCATGTGTAATATGCACAAAAAATGCAACTTGGGGATGGTGTGGAGGAGGGGCGTTGGGTAATTGAGGTAATAAGCACCTCGTAGGTACCTCAAGAAAAAAAAAGGTACACTTATAGGATCACTTTGTTGCCCGTCAGTCCATCAGTCACGACCCTTTATCGCGGATATCGGTTTGAAATTAATACTATTTATAACTTTTTAAGCACTCGCGATCACTTTCACTCATTTTATTTTACCCGCGACCACAATACATGAAACTGTGTTGAAACGTCGGGACACAGGTAAATTACTAATATTTACCTAAATACTATCGTAATACTATTTACTTAGGTCTTCGGCTGCTGTTCGTAGATGTTAATAAAATCAAGCACCTTATGATAGTTTTAAAAAACTAAACACACGCTTCTATTTTAAATGCACTTAAAAGCAAATAATTAACTTACTATTTAGAAAATCAACCTATAAAAAAAGATACGATTATATTATGTACTTTACATACATACCACCAACGCACAAAATATAAGCTACTTCCTCAAATAATGCCAGCCATACCAGTGTTTCTGCAACTAAAGATTTTCCATGCAAATTTTCATACTTTCTACAAGTCAAAAACTTCGCGACTGCGTTTAAACTTTTAACATGTGAAACAACCCACATGTAAAAAAGTAAGAGTAAATTCCATTACAGAATCTTTAAACGGCAAAAACTGATGTAAATATACGTTTACTCACTCAGTAACAATTTAAGCAGGCGTATGGAAAGTTTCCCGCAATGCGGACGAAAATTACGTTCATAACAACATTACAGAGTGATGTGTCTTGTATTCTCGACATAAAAGCATTTAAAAGTTTCTTTTACAGACTCTTAGGAGAGGTAATGCTCTCACATAAATTCTCTCCAAGGCGCAAGGCCCACCCACTTATTCCCCCTTAAACCCATAAAACGATAAAGATCATCTTTTGTAGCTACGTCCCTGTATTTTATACGTAAATCATGTTCGAAATACAACAATAAATTGGAGGCTTTTTGTGCGGCTCGAAAATAGCGCCATTTTGTTTGGCGGAATTTAGACCATACTAGATGGGTTGAAAGTGTTAAGTGCAATTGTTTTCAACTCACTCGCAATATTTCATAACAAAAAGGAAATAAAATTCGTATTTATTGCGGACGTAACGTAGTTACGCGTTTACATTTATTATTGTGTCACTTTTTTGTTTGGTTAAAACTTTGTGAGATGTTTGTGAAATTGAAATATCCAACACCAGCCTAAAAAAAGTTACCTACGTTTTAATATTTACTTGGAATACTAGGATTTTACAGCATTGTTGGATGAGCGCTGAAGTTGTTCAAAATTGTTAAAGAATTAGTCCTTTCATTTTCAAAATTAACAATGGCCTCCATTCAGGATAATAATTCTCTTAACTTAAATTATCGTTGTCACTTTCCGTCAAATAGGTTTAGAAAATAATAGGAGATATCTAAGTCCTGTCATGTTTAATAATGTCAATGCGTTCTTAGCCATTTCTAGTCAATTATGTCGTTTTGTTTAGTCAGATAACGCGCATTTTAGGTAAAATAATAAGACATGATAGGGCTTAGATCTCCTTTCAATTCCTAAACATATTTGACGGAATATGACAACGAAAATTTAAAGTACGTTAAGAGAATTGTTATCCCAAAAAGAGTCCATTGTTACAGGACATAAGGTTATTGAAACAAAGCTGCGCGTTCTTTTAGTTTTGTTTTAAAAGTTGACCTATCTTTTTAGAATATAGTGTATATTATAGGAAAAAACAATTGTGATAAAATATTTCATATTTTCTTGTGACTAAGAATATGTGCTAACAAAAAAACATTCACCAGAATACCTAAAACGGAACAGAATTATTTTCCGTTCCATGGAAAATTAAAGAAACTAGCAAAACTATTCCAGTGTTTGTGTAGGTTTATTTAGGAATTATACGTATGTTATTAATTTATTTCGTAGTAGTTTAATTTGTTATTTTCCATTATTATTATGTCACACCCGAGTGTATCTTTTCTCTCTCTTTACTCTCTGGTTGGCCGGTAGAGAATGCCGCGTGCCATAAGTCCCGCCTTTTGTACTATGTGCATTAAAGTACCTATAAAAATAAATAAAAGCAAGCAACTGGTTAAGACCTACAAGTGTTCACATATATTACTTCGCAGTTCGCGTCGAAAAAGAAAAAAGTGTTCATTATCGACTTTCGCGCGCAAATAAAACAAGATGGCTCCCTGGGGCCACTCTCCTGGATATTGCACGCCACAAGCAAATTTACTTTACCCGCAATAATGCTCGGTACGTGTGAGAAAAACGGTCCCGCAGCCCTCAAAGATAACATTTGTACACAGCCACAATTAGACCCAAATTACGCTCTATATTACATGGTATTTGTTTAGGACAGCCCTAATTTTGTGTTTTGTACCGACCCTTTAAATATCAATTTTGAGAAGTAAAATTATTGAACTAATCACGCATTGTTATATTACCGTTGCTAGGCATGTTTTTGTGCAAAATTCTCAAATTTTACGGTGAGTATGTATAGGTAGGTAGTTATCTGCCGTGTGATGTCGGCTTAGAATAGCATCACCCTATTTATTTCCCGTGGATGTTGTAAAACCAGCGGACTCAATGGTTACATGGGTATTGCAATTTTAGGCGATTTGCTGATAACCCGTCATTATGGCGATACACAATTTTCTTAATCTCACTTAAATGTTTGTCAGACGTGGCGTAAATGTTCGTTTTTTACGGCCGTATACTCTGTTTACCGCGAAGGGATATAGGTGTGATATATGGATGGATGGATGTACAGGTACAAGTAGAAATAATGACGTATAAAGATTGATTAGCTGAATTTACTCATCACCCAACTGCAAGTTTGGTGAAGAAATCATAAAAAATCGTATAATTTCACAATATCTACAGGAAAAACTCGTAGTGCCGGTACGAACTATCGTAAACACAAAAAAAAATTGCATAATGTACAGACAGGGCTCTACATCTAGTTTATATTATTTTCTTTTATTGTTAGTTTATTTTATTTAAGCTATGTATAATTCTTTTCTATTTATATTTAGCCTATGTAATAGAATTACAATTAAATTACACTTTTTGTAGTTAAGGGACAATGTTAAAAGACAAATGGTTATGTAATTTAATATGTTGTAGTGAAGAGTCGTAAAACATAAAATAAAAATGTACATAAAGGTACATGAAGCGTACAGTCGAAACAATTATTATTGGTTCTAAATACTTACAAGCGCAAATTTAAATCAAAGTATTTTTTATGAATCACGTGTTCAGTCATTAGTTCCGCTAATGTTGCATCCTTGGCGTCCGTTTCTGCGTATTTAAATCGCACCGTAACGCATGCGTCTCTCAGACGAATGGAAATTGAGAATTCCGGTGCGGTTACGATGCGTCACGTTGCGTAACAGATGCGCTCTTAAGTCGTTTAACAGACGGATCCGTTAAAGTACCGCAGGCGTATTTGTAAGAGGATAAGATCGGAATTCGCAATTTATTTTCGTCTGACAGACGCATTCATTACGCAGTTAAAATACGCAACGACAAACGACAAGAGGGAGAACTGCCTTAAGATCCGTACCTACAATAAACTTCTCGAGAAAAGCTCCTTAAAGTGTTCTTAGCAGTTGAGATGTCTTGCTAGAAGGAGAGGAATTGTTCGCAATGCTGACTACAATTTGTACAATCCATGAAGATTTCCTTTAAGTTATTTTTATAATGAGGAAAACACCTTTTCGCAGAAAGTTCTCAATACCATATCAAAGATTTTATCACAATAAAACAATTTTAAACGGATTTAAGTTGTGTTTATTTTGGATTTTACAATTCCTACGTTTCGAGCTCTTTACAGAGCCCGTGGTCACGGATGACTAAGGTGTTAGACGTCATTATTTAGAATTGAAATTATTTAGCTAAATAATTTCAATTCTAAATAATGACGTGTTAAATAATTTCAATTCTAAATAATTATTTAGCTAAATAATTTCAATTCTAAATAATGACGTCTAACACCTTAGTCATCCGTGACCACGGGCTCTGTAAAGAGCTCGAAACGTAGGAATTGTAAAATCCAAAATAAACACAACTTAAATCCGTTTAAAATTGTTTTATTGTGATAAAATCTTTGATATGGTATTGAGAACTTTCTGCGAAAAGGTGTTTTCCTCATTATAAAAATAACTTAAAGGAAATCTTCATGGATTGTACAAATTGTAGTCAGCATTGCGAACAATTCCTCTCCTTCTAGCAAGACATCTCAACTGTTTTATTGTGATGAGTAATAGTTGTGCAAACTCAAGAAAATATTATGTCGATCAAAGATTTTATTTTTAAACAAACAAGTATCACTAATTATATAGGTTTACGCGACTTACTTGTTTAAGATTTGATTGAGAGTTTAGCCCTCAATGTTCGAGTGTATATGATCTGTCGACCTTCGTGAAAAAGGCTGTCTTAACCAGCCGAATTGTAGAGGGCTAAACTCTCTACCAAATCATACATCATAGTCCAGAGATCTTGGCGTTAATATTATATAATTAAGAGTTTTTTTTTTGTGTCAATGCAAAAGACAACCTTCGTAAAATACGTGAAATAGAAATAAAAGCTTTCACAGAAAATACAAAACTTACGCCTACGTCCAGCAGTGGACTGCAGTAGGCTGATGTATGTATGGAGTACCAATAGCGACCTGATAAATCAATGCAACTGCTGAAGCCCTGAAGATAATTTCTTCATTCTTCTTCTTATTCGTGTGGGACATCGAGTCGTCCAACGACTAGATGAACCCTGGAATCAGAGTTTTTCAACCGCCTACTACCAGTAGTAGGCCGCTGACATGATTTGGTCAAATTATATAATATTGAATTATAAGATATTACATTAAATCTTTTATATAATAATATTGGAAATAAATTATTTGTATTTGTAATAAATTCTGCGCATGGCCAAATAAATCTCCACATGAAACTCGAAAGTAAACACTTATTTGCATGAAATAATAATTTCACCCGCCAAATAATTTTGTTTACACCCAATTATCAGTTATGCGCTAAATTGGTTATTACCAGTATTGCCAAGGGTATGAATAAAAAAAACATTATAGTAGGAGGAAAAAAACTATCTCAGCTTTTAATCTCAGCTTATCTTAATTACGCAGCTATGAAGAGTCTTGAAAAATAAAACTGAGTTACTTTTACATTTTTAAATGAGAAAGAAGTATCGCCTCCTGATTTTTCTGTTATAACGTTTGGCATGCCGAGTCGCCTTTCACGACGAATGTACCTTCTCATTACGGTTGTTGAAACGAGTCTTATCGCGATAGTATTAACGTAAATTCATGTAATATACCTAGATCCTGACGTTTCAACAGAATTTCATCAGCTGTGGTCACGGGTAGACCGAAGTTCCAGCGAGTTGTTGTCATCTGGGCGGTGGGCGACAACAACTTCTGCTACCCACATATTATCTAATTTTAGTTATTTGTAAACATCTAGACTGGCACACAACACTCACGATGTCCAACAATCAGTCCGATGATAAATCGCGCGTTTTTATTTTGTTAATTACCGGATCGGATCGGCGCGTTTGAGCTTGTTGTTTGAACAACCACTCATACTTTTCTGGCTAAGCCCTTGCTTCCCATCAACCAGACAAATGTAGGCTTCAAAACCCCGTGGATAAAATCGAATAATCCAGTCTTAAAAAAGGTTCATTTTGATTTCTATTGCCTTTCGCACTTCTCTGTAGTAATGGAGACGTTCCACAGAAAGGACTTTTGGGAAATTAATCTCGATCCATTGGTTAGCATCAAACGACAAAACGTCAGGAACCAGATAAATCGTATAAATTTAGCTAAAAACCATCGCGATAAAACTCGTTTAAATAATCATAATACAGTGTGAAAGTAATCGCGAGTGCTTCAAAAGTTACAAATATACCCACGGGGGCAAAAGGCATCAAAAAGTTTGAAAAAGTAATGACGATTTGTGTTGTTATTGTGAGTAATTATAGAGGGTTTTGGCTGTCTGTCTGCCAGTAGTTACTAACAAAACCAAATTTCCAATTTTTTATCGTAATCCGGAAGAGCTTATAATGCTTGGTCACCGTGCAATTACAATAATGTATTAATTAGGGATCGGCTTTCATGAAACAGTCGTTGTTATGTGTAATTAAATAATTTTATGATGTTTATTAATAAGCTTTATCACGTACTAAAATGCACTATTATAAGTCATAGGAAAACAATGTTGTTTTTCCAATTCTAAAATATTTGTTTTCATTCTTCATTCATCGATTTTTACTTGTCGTTTTTAAACACATTTTTCTTTAGAATAAATTGTATATTTTAATGTTCTTGCCAAGTTTTTGGTATATCGTTGCTTACACTCGGTATACATTTTAAACAACACAACTCCAAAAAAGTAAAATGATGTTTTATTAGGCTGAAATATCTCATCTCTTCACCGAATTTGAGGTTGGTTTATGAACGTCTGATGAATAATTTCTTTTAAATACCTTTTGAGTCTGTACACTTTCATTATATTTATCTGTACACTTTTATTAAGTATTTAGATTTGGAATACAGCATGAAAATTAATTTATACGGTAAAATATTTTTGAATTGGTATTATAATCCGTCATTGCCTATTTTTTAAACCTATTAAAGAAAGGCTTGTCAAATACCTTTAATCAGATTTTCTATTTGTTGCAGAGGTCCCCCGTTTTGAAGATAGCCTTAACAATCTGACTGTTTCTTTGGGCAGAGAAGCTGTGTTCACTTGTGTCGTCAATGACCTCGGCTCATATAGGGTGAGTATAAGAAATGAGAATAAGAATTTGAATGACAATGACAATAGTTTATTCGGTATCGGTAAAGCAAAAAAAACGCATAATTAAGCAATTTAATTTAATTTTAAGAAGGGTAGGCACAGCTACAGCTTTTACATTTTTCGCCATTTTTTATGAATTTATTAAGTTTCTTATAGAGTGCTTCATGTCTTCAAATAAACGCAGTACTTTTCCTAACTCCCGGTAGCTCGATCATTACAAACATACAAACACACATCACGCCTTTGTACCTTGCGGGTCCGGCAAAGCGTCAACAGCTGTACAAATCGCTACATCTGACAAATATTTGAGGGCCGTTTCGTAAAATCGAGTATCACTATATTGACAGGTTCTCAGCCTGTCTCGACTTCCTTAGTCACCTCTTACTACATCCGCTAGTAATAAATGGGATGATGCTATTTTAAGCCAGCATCAAACGGCACTCACGGCTCGATTGTTCTATCTATTGATTAGAATAACATTTTAATTGCGCGTTTGTTAGAGACGAGACGACGAGTTAAAAACAAGACAAATTTAGGAAAAAGACCAATTAAAAAGATGGCAAGTGATGAAAGAGACAAGATAGGAAAGTTTAAAGTTTAAGAAAATGACAAAGTTGACCAGAGGGGATTTTTTGTTTTCGTTTTCGTAACATAACTTATCTTTATTTTTACCTTGAACTCGTAAATAATTTAAATTTTGGTATTAAATTCAGTATAAATGCGTGTGTCCACCGAGCTAAGAAGAATAGGCAAAATATTTTCTTTAACATTGCTCGCAAAAACAAATTGTTATGTGGATAAAACCAGTTCATCATCATTTCACATTTAGAGCATGCATTTACAAAAGATTAAAACCTTAACTCTACGAAGTTCAATTGAATATAAATGTTGAATTGAAAAAGTGAGGCTTAGAAACTAAGGAAAACTATTTGCAAAATATGGACTAAATGAATAAAAAATTAGCCTACTAAGAAAATTAGCCTTATCATAAAGACCAAATATATTTTGTTTCTTGAATAAAAAACAATAAAAAACTTTAGCAATACATTACAAATAAAACCTTTGAACTTGCCCAATGGACCTGTTTCATTACAATTTCGTGTTCCCAGGTGGCGTGGCTACGCGTGGACACGCAGACGATCCTGACGATAGCCACGCACGTCATCACAAAGAACCACAGGATCGCCGTCAACCACAGCGACAGGAGGGTGTGGTTCCTTCACATACATGACGTGAGGCAGTCTGACAGGGGCTGGTACATGTGTCAGCTGAATACCGACCCTATGAAGAGCCAAACTGCTTACTTAGATGTCGTAGGTAAGCACTGGATCACTCTATAACATCTACACCGACAGAAGACTATGGTTTCCTTACATGACGTCAGGCAGTCTGATAGAGGCTGGTACATGTGTCAGTTGAATACCGACCTTATGAAGAGCCAAACTGCTAACTTAGATGTCGTAGGTAAGCACTGGATCACTCTATAACGTCTACAGCGACAGAAGAATGTGATTTCTTTACATGACGTCAGGCAGTCCTATAGAGGGTGGTACATGAGACAGCTGAATACTTAACCTATGAATTACAAAACCTATCTATTTAGATGTCGTACGTAAGCATTCCAGAACAGTAGAATCTTTGATATCATGTTCAAAGATTTTTTAATTCCGTAATGATATTTTAGCAACTTATAATTTATCCGATGAATTTTCCATTATAACCACCAAATAAAACGCAACACAAATACAATGTCTTTTCATAGTGAGTAAATAATATTTTTAGAAAAGCCATCAACTCAACCAACTTTGCCCCAACTCGAGAATTTCAATTGAAAAGGGGTTTCATTGAAAGTGACTTATTTATTTTTCGATTTGAACAGCAGTTGAGTTTCATGGAAAATTGAAAATTAAAAGACAGGATAAATTAAAATTTTGTTATACTAAAGACTTATCGAAAGGATTAATGTTGAATATAAATTATGCTAAACAACTTCCAAGGAGCTTGTCTTAAAACATCTTATCGTTCTGTATTAATTGTTGAGAAGATTTTTTCATTTAAACAATGACTTCTTTCTGGCGAATACCATCATGATAATTTGCATTTTGATGCAACGGTTAGGATTAAAACCTGTGAGATTTGGTATGTAGGTACATTTTGTTTATGTAACAATTTATTGAAAAATCGGATGAGACGTCATTTAGAGCTATCTAAACTTATTAATTTAAGGGATATTCTCAAAATTAATTTATTTAATATATAACAATCAATTGTACACAAGAAATTTTAAATCACATGAGTATGAGCATTAGGAAGAACGGTATTTTAAACCGATACTGCTTACTAATAATGTAGAACGTGATTTCAGCCAATGAGATGATTTCTTGTCATGAAACGATAAATCTACCTTGCTCTTCCAACCCGAACGCAGAAGTTCGATAAATAATTTGTTTAAAACAAGTCCTTAACAGCCCATCAGTCTTTGATAAGAAAATCGACTCTAAGCACAACAAAAGAGCCTTCCTCGGAAGACAAACTCGTCTTAAACTTCCCTTTCTTTATCAATTGAAAAGTTGCCTCTGAATTAATAATGAGGTCTGAACAATACATATAGCTTTGTACACAAATTAGCTATTCTTGGTATGACAGAGTCGATTCGCCGCCAGCGAACGCAAATATAATTAATCAATTCGTTGTATGGAGTTCCACTGTCTCTGAGCAAAATGGTTTTTCGAAGAACTGGGAACAGGGACTAAAAGTAAGCTCTATCTACTGAGATATTGGTATTAATTAGTAGAATTTGAATACGATTCTACAAACCTGAGTTTCCAGCTGAATTTTAAGCTGCAGTTACAGCAATTGTGACCACTAACGAAAATGGTGGACCAACATCGGTGGGTGCAACTTACAGAACTAGATATGCCAATTAGTCGCGAAACTCGTGAACCTGACTGTGACAATCAAGTTTTAGAATAGCACCTATCTGCTACCTAGTCAATATCATAAAAATTTTAGGTTAAGTTATGATATCCAGAAAAAGTTCTATAAATACATTTAAGAGATTTGTGATGGGGCCAGTAGGCTGAGTGACGACTGCGAGGAAAAGGATCCCGCCTGGTCAGTTGTTGACCAGAGGAACGAACGACTTACCCAAACAGACATGTTTGGCAGTTGTATATAATAGCGATCGGCGTAATAACTTCGATACCGAGTTTCAGGACTTGTATGACGAGTAGAGTTTCAGTTTTAAAGAACTACTTGTTTGTTTTCCATGAACAGTGCCACCAGACATCCTGGACTACCCGACGAGCAGCGACCAGGTGGCGAGAGAGGGCGCCAATGTGACGCTCCGGTGTGCAGCACACGGCGTGCCCACACCCAATGTGGTGTGGAGGCGAGAAGCGGGCGACGTGCTGCCTGCTGCCAACTTCAGTGATACGCAGAGTAAGTAGTCAAAATTGTTTAATGAGAATTGGGTATGCCAGATATTTTTCTATTGTTTGTTTTGAAAAGTCATTATATGAAACTAATCTCATTATTTTGAAATAATGTTTTTATGTGGATGGGAACGTTGGAAGGGGAAAACATAGACGCACGTACTTGGATCAGATCGGGAACGTTCTAAAGAAAGGTCAGATCAAGAGTACCAACCGACGAGCATGTTTGAAAAGGTTGATGCATGTTGAGGAAGCGAAAGAGGTGTGGAGCTGAGGACGGAAATGAGTTTGCCTCCACAAAGAAAAAGTTTATCATAGACATGTACGATTTATTTCTAGCTATAATAAAAAAATATTCATATTAAAATTAGAAGGCATTATATCGACAAAGATCAATAAAGGTAAAACTTTCTAATTCAAGTCAGTAGATGTTGTTAACAAACGTATGATTCTAATTTTTTTTTGAGTTTTTTTATATCGACCATCAAAGCATACCAAATTGAACTGAAAGACTGTCGCATGCGTACAGGTGCTGCGTCAGTCATAGAGGCAAAATGTATGGCACAGCTTATGAAATGAGCGATGGAAATGTTCGTGTGTGGAGGAGGTTTTTCATAATCCTACAGGCTGAAACTTTACTTCTAACTGACACCTAAAACTCAAGACGGGCTGACAATAAAGAACAACTTTCTTCAAGAAACATAGGTTGAAATATGAAACATTTACTTCGGCTCTTATACATAAAACGACACATTATGCTATCTCTCTACCTTAGGAATGCTGGAAGAGATTTCTTTCAAATTGTCTTGTGTTTTTTCTTGTGTGCACTAAACAGTTAAATAAATAATAAAAGATGCCAGCCGACCAAGTAAATTTTGTATGGTAGGCTATTTATTTAATTCAGTTTTTGACTTTTCTTTCTTGGTGAAAGAGAGTAAGTTTTTGCATTTTTGGTAGTAGTACTGCAACACAGGGAAAGTTGTTCCTTTTCTCAAGCTTGTACTGAGTTTCGGTATCGGTCAATATAATTTTACTCTATATGGACGGCTATTGCGATCGATTGCTAGGAACGACCCTAAACCTAAAATAAAAATAGACTATCTTTTATCATAAGCGTTTAACCAAGCAAATAAAAGTTAAACTACTTGGATAACCAGTATAACCCAGTAGTTAGAGACATATACGAAAAAATAGGACAAGCGCGTCATTTCGCAAGACATAAGTGGATAATACGATCCCATTTTAGAACGTAATCTTAAAGTGTTTAGTGCTTATAAAGCGAGTCTTTTACAGCTTCGAAGGATGTGAACAGTAAATAGCATCACGTAGGTACCTTTTGCGTTAACTGTTTACGTCAGTGGCAATAATCAAGTGCATGTAGTTTTTGACAGCCGTTTAAGCTCTAAAGGGGGATAGGGATTACGTCAAGGGATAAAGGCGTGATATTCATTCGGAGGGCTGTCCTTTACAACCAGTCTGTATGTATGTATGTATGCAGTTGGTTTAATGTTTGGATTAGTCTTTTTTGTTTCAAAAACTTTGCTGAATGCATCATTTTTCTCTATCTTATTCCCATACAAATACAGCTGCGGTGTGTTTACGAACGCGTCTGTCAAATTACTTAACAGACCCAGCCGTTACGCAAGGTAAACGCATCGTCGCTTTATTTGTATGGGAATAAGATTGGAATTCACAAGTTCCTTTCGTCTGATAGATGCATGCATGCGTTAAAAATACGCAGTGACAGACGACAAGTGAGAGAACCGCCTTAAGGCGAGTGTAACTGTCAACGACCTCGACAGTGGCGCCACTTCACAAAAAAAAAGTATTCTGTTTATACAAACAATCTATCAGAATATCTGATGCTCAAGTTTTTAGTTGTCATAGATTGTTTGTATAAAGAGATGTTTTTTGTGAAGTGGCGCCACTATCCAGGTCGTTCACGAGTACACTCGCCTTAATATTTCCTATTCTTACCGAAACATTGATATCTTACTTGACGATACGTTTGTCAAAATGGAGGCAGTGCAAATTGAGGTCATCCTTCCAACCGACGCCGCGCCATTTCCGCGGTCTGCATACGTTGACCGCTTTCAAAACAGCTACTAGCAACTAGTGATGCCAAACTATCGATCTTTTATCATATGTTTGAGAAATTAATTCCTGATACCAGAGCTGTTTTATATAATTTTGGCAAGCGAAATATAATAACCAATTACAAAATACATTAAAAGAAAAAAGAGGAAATATTTATAACTAGCTGTTACCCGCGGCTTCGCCCGCGTACTCATAGAGTTTTATTAATTAGTTGTGTATTCTAAACGACACATCGTAAGGCGAACAACTGTGTAAACTGGGAGGGCACTAAAATCACTATTCACCGATACACAGACGACACTACACTGGAATGGTTCACTTCCTTGAAAAAGTATATAATTTGTGGTACCTGGGCGCTACCATCACTAATACAGGCTATTGTAAAATCAAGTAATGAGGCGCAAGAATGATCCTTGAGTTCTTTTAGTTTAATCATTAAATTCTTTTTTTCTATATCCCACACAAAATCACAATCAGCTCACTGCATTTACTATGGGAATATCAGTATTCGGAGGGCTGTCCCTTACATCCTGTATATACATCTTTTTTATGTGGTATGGATGTATTCTATGCTACACAATAATCAGTTTTCCGATGGGAAAAATATGTTTTTCCGAGATAAAAAGTAACCTATGACACTCACCAGCTTTTCATCTAACTGCTTTCCAAAAAAAAAATGCTTTACATCGCTGCATGATACTCATTTATGTGTGTAGTATGGATGTATTCTATTGCTAAACATTAATCGGTTTTCCGAAGGGAAAAATATGTTTTTCCGGGATAAAAAATAACCTATGTCACTCACCAGCTTTTCATTTAGCTGCTCTCAAAAAAAAAAAATGCTTTACATCGCTGCATGATACTCATCTATGTTCGTAGTATGGGTGTATTCTATTGCTAAACATTAATCGCTTTTCCGATGGGAAAAATATGTTTTTCCGGGATAAAAAGTAGCCTATGTCACTCTCCAGCCTCTCACCTAACTGCACACCTAAAAAACACTGCATGATATCGCTCTGTTGTAACGTGAAAGAAAGACAAACAAACAAACAAACAAACAAACACACTTTCGCATTTATAATATTAGTATGGATAATATGAAATTTTCCGCGTCATAGCTTAGAATAGCATGACCCCATTTCCTTTCCGTGGGTGTCTCAAAAACGACTAAGGGATACATTAATCCAGGGAGAAGTCAGCAGCGTTTCTTGTGAATGCACTTTCTTGCACTGCGCTCGCCAATCTGACTAGCAATTGTGGTAATTATGGCAAAACCCTCCGATAAGGGGAGGTCCATGTTCAGCATTGGACTGTTGTGGCTGTTATTGTTAATGCTAATCTGAGTCTAGAATATACATACATACATACATAAATACACCCAACACGCCTATAATCCCTTGCGGGGTAGGCAGAGCGCAAACAGCTGCAAAAAAACAGTCATTTACGCCACGTCTGACAAATATTTGAGGGTCATGCGGAAAATTGTGTATCGCCATAGTTACAGGTTGTAAGCCCGTCGCCTAAAATTGCAATACACACCCTCGAGTCCCTTAGTCGCCTCTTACGACTCCCAAGGGAAAGAAATGGGGTGATGCTATTCTAAGCCGGCATCACACGACAATAGTCTAGAATATCCCTTTAAAATAAGCAGTTGCCGGTTACTAATTCAAAAGTTTATTGAAAGGTGCACCTCTAAATGGGTACCTAATTCCATCCCACCCTAGGGTTTACGAATGTTATTACTCAGCAGTATGAAGATGGCGAAGGTAATGGAAAACAAGTTTATTTGTCTGCAGGGACTTAATTTTCTTAAGCTCCTTACCAATTTAATGAGAACAGAAACTCTCGAAGGAATTAGAACCATGTGTTTATGTATTCAATTATTTTGTTGCTCCGTTGTGATGGCGCATCTATAATATTTTGATGGTTAAAGTTATGTTATGTTGGCCTTACCGTAAAAAACTGTAAATACTTACAAAGGCGTTTCCCTTGCTTGTCGTTCATCGCTACCTATTTTTAACGCACCGTAACGCATGCGTCAGTCAGACGAAAGGAAATTGCGAGTTATGATCTCTTTCCCATACAAACACGGCAACGGTGCGTTAAGACACTATATACCAATACGGTGCGTAACGGATGCGTCTGACAAGTCGTTCGACCGATGCAGCCTTAAACTCACCGTAGTTGTATTTTTAAGGAAACAAAACGGGAACGGATTTTGCATTATCCTTTCATGCGACTGACGCATTCGTTACGGTGCATTAACAAGCTTAATAAATTAAAAATTTAAAAACAGGAATGCGTTCTTAAATAAAGCCTAGCCTATGACATTCAGGATAATGTAAGGATTCTTCCGATACCATTCCCATTCGAATCTGTTCAGTGGTTAACGAGTTTTAGTCGTTTAAAGAATCGCACATATATACATACATACATGAACTTGAAAAACATTACACTCCTTTTTTGGTTAGGCAGTCGTGTAAAAATACGCAACAATAAACGACAAGTAGGAAAACCGCCTATTTTTGATCATAAACGATTTTCCAAGCGATTGACTCTCGTTTGCAAAATTATTAGAGAAACATACTTTCTACAGCAACGAAAAAGGCAATGCTATCATATGCTTTACCCTCTATTCTTTGCAGAGGTTATTTTATATTGTGTGCTCGCTTTCTCATCCCTTCTGAGGGCCAGCGCACATTTGGCGCTCGTGATTTTGTTTGAGTGAAATGAACTAAATCACAATGGAAATAAAATCAATAATGGCTAGCATAAGCGAACGTCTCCGAAGTCCACGCGCGCCGTTGCGCGTTCAGTCCAATATCGAGATATCAATTACTTTTGTATTATAATACCTACCTATAAGAAGACCTCGATGAACGTACCTCGATCAAATCGGAGACGTGCTAAAGAAAGGTCAGGTCAAAAGTACCCTAAACCGACGAGCATGCATGAAGAGATTGATGAATGTAGAGGAGGCGAAAGAAGTATGCCAGGATCGTAGTAAGTGGGAGGAAGTAGTCTCTGCCTACCCCTCCGGGAAAGAAGCGTGATTTATGTTTAAAATAGTTCATTTTCTAGCGTCAAAATTGTACTAGATGCCCGCCAGCCCTTACTCAATAAGCCAAAACTTCGAACGTTTCTCAGAGGAGACTTAACAGTCTTAAGCCCCTTAGCGAATTAAATTAAACAAGCACCAAACTTCATTGAACGAATTAAGAGTACCATCCACAAAAAGTCAGCCAATTTAGCTAATTCAGATTAATTGCTGCGACTACCCAGCAAGAGGAAATCTGTCGTAATTATAATCCAACTGCCTCCGTGGCGTAGCGGGCTGAGTGTGGACTCAAAACTCGGAGAACTCTGGTTCGTTTCTCGGGAAGAGAGGACACGCAAAGTTGTTAATTGTTAATTTACTGGTTTGTAGCATTTTTCCTAGTTTAAGACATTGCACTCTGAATGTCTGAACTAAACTAAGAAAGGCGTAAGAGAGATGTTTCTATGCTTCGGAGGGCATATCATTTCGTTTATCTATTAATTATCAGTCCCAGAATCTGTCGATACACATATCACGCCTTAATGCCTTGCGGGTTAGGCAGAGCGTTAACGGCCGCAAAAACGAACATTTACGCCACGTCTGACAAATATTTGAGGGTCATTCGGAAAATTGTGTATCGCCATAGTGACACGTTGTCAGCCTATCGCCTAAAATACAATACACGAGTCGAGTCACTTAGTTGCCTCTTACGACTCCCACGGGAAGAAATGGTGTGATGCTATTCTAAGCCGGCATCACACTGCGGATCTGTCAATGATTTCTTGAAATGCAGTAGTTACATCTCAAAAAACTTGTCAAATGCGTTATAAAATATCTTTTGCATCGCGAATATTGCTTGCTATAGATTTTTTACGTAATTCTCTTTACTGAATTTTAAGTAAAAACAACTTTCAGAATGTCATTTTAACTACCCAATACTAACAAAGGCAATTTGCTTTGATTCACATTTAGACAAAGACAAACGGTAACTAGTGTTTTAATTAACATTGTTGGGCCCTAGGGTCCTGAAATGGGCCCCGAAATATGTAAACTGAGATTAGTGTGATGTACTCGTGTAATATTAATGCGTTTCGCAGGCCAAAATAGGGCCCCTTTTAAGGAATTCTAATATAGAGTCGAGTTTTTAATATCAGTTCGTTTATTGACAAACAAATGCTGGCTTCTAATAAGGATGTTAGGTAAATAAAGAATCCTTTCGCGGTGTACCTTATTCCTTGGTTTAGTACATTTTAGGTACCGTCAAACCTACTGTTACTGTTTCATAAATAAGACTTAAATAATATTAACATTAAAGCTTACGTCAGATATTAGGCAATTTTCTACACACACACATATCACGCCTTTAATCAAATAAAAAAACAGACATTTATGCACCATTTATGCCACGTCTAACAAATATTTGAGGGACATTCGGAAAATGTGTATCGCCATAGTGACAGGTTGTCAGCCCATCGCCTAAAATTGCATTTGCAATACACACTCTCGAGTCCCTTAGTCGCCTCTTACGACTCCTACGAGAATGAAATGGGGTGATGCTATTCTAAATAAGTTAATAACTATTTGAAATATTTCACTTTGATGTAGATAACATTAATAATTATAACTATTAAATTTTGCATACCTGCTTGCAAGCTAAATGCATTCGGACATTTTAGTTTTAAGACTTTTTTATATACTGTTTTCTTGCAAATTGCAATTTTTTTTATTTAATTTATTGACATGAATTTTATTGTTATTATTATTATTTTTATTTAATTGTTTCATTTTTTAAACAGATGTATATTTTTCCAATTTATTGTGTATGACCGCCGATCAACCAAATAATATTTGCATGCTATTTCTTAAGAAGGCTGTACATGTTTTGTACATAATTGAATCCTACCACCTTAACTACCATGTTTGCTGCATATTAACTTTTTGAATTTTTTGAAATAAATATTACTTATTCTAATAAACTTGGAAAAGTCAAATTAATTTCCATGTAGTCCGTTCTTCTGCCCGCACAGACACATCGGTCAGCGGCGCCGTGTTGCAGCTGACGAAAGTCTCCAGGCTACACATGGGACCTTACTTGTGCATAGCGAGCAACGGAGTCCCGCCTTCCGTTAGCAAGCGAGTCATGCTCGTCGTGCATTGTAAGTATACTGCGAGATGTCTTATAATTCCCTCATCATCATAACGTATGGCAATCCCTGCTTGGATCATACGTCAATGTCTAGGTTATTCAGCCAGCTCTCTGCGACAGGAGTGTACTTGTGCAGATCGGCTATACCACCGGGAGCGCACAATATGCGACAAAAATTGTTCAAACGAAAATGTTCAACACAAAATGTGCAGCAAATATTACGCGTCAATTGACGAGTGTCAACTGAGAGCAGGATACAAATATGAAACTTGCCTTAGTGTGACAAGGATAGATAGATTTTCTAGAACAATCCTTGTCATAACGCAAAATATTTGCTGCACATTTTGTGCCGCATATTTTCGTTTGAACAATTTTTGTCGCATATTGTGTGCACCCCAACAGCGAAGTGGGCATTCCTTCACATTCGGGATATAAATTCTCCTTACTTGCCTAAAATTAGTGCTGTTGCTTTCCGTCTAATAGGTTAAGAAAAGGGTAGGAGATATCTAAGTCCTGTAATTTTTGGTTCGTCGCCTTTTCTAGTAAATTTAGTCGCCATTGTTTTGATCGTCGCCTTATTTTGACAGATAACACGCATTTTCCATGAAATTATAAGACATGACACGACTTAAATATCTCCTATCTTTTTCTTAACCTATTTGACGGAAAGAGACAGCACTAATGTGATTTGCATCGTTATTGGCGACAATGTAGCGATACGAATTCTTTTACAAAAAAAGAAGCCGTCCGTAAGCGTAGGTAGCTCGTGTACTATTTTTTTAACCATTTTTTATTTATTTATAATTAGCCTGCTTGATCCCACTGCTGGGCAAAGGCACCAAGACCATATCACTAATAAATGGATCTAAATTTGACTCTTTATAAAAGCCACGAAATGATGAGCTAGTTGTTATGGATGAGGCACGTTTACTCTTCTACGAGAACATTTTCAACTCAATCCAGTTCCTTGGAGGGTTCCGATGTAAGCTGTTTATGTGGTGGATTTCAAACAATGAACCGCCTAACATCATGTCCCACACGCAGGATGATCTTATGACAGCGTTTTTCAGCGCTGTCAATGTGGCCAAGTTCTGGGCCGCAACAGTGTAGTGCCTGCCATTGTTGACACGTTAAGAAGAAGAAACTAGTTCCTGTTTTTTCCTCAAACGAAATATTATCAAAATACTTCGTAAAGATTCTAAACGAGTTAAAGCTTCCTTAAGCTTTCAGATTTCAACAGATTGCGCTTGAGGAAAACATGATAATAGGTAGGTAATTATTTAAAGATACTAAACTTCATAATAAATTCAAGGCGAGGCGGGGGTGTAAGTAAATGAAATTCGGCTTAGCAAAAAGACGCTTTTATTTTTAGCAATATTCATTTTTATTTTCATCTTTAAAATTGTAGTGAAAGTAGAGTATATATTGCTAAATTTAGATACTATTTGAAATTTAAAACACACCATTACAGAGGTAATTTTAAATATTGATAGTAATTTTAATAATTTTATTTGGCTTGATGTTTGTAAAATAATGCGTTTTCAATGAGGCCTTTTTGATAGCTGTTTAAAAAGGAAAAAGTACAAAAAATCATCGATATATTGGAACATCTGGGAGGCATCTTTGCTGGGGAGTCTAATTTTTCTTCCTTTCGTGTGGTGCACTGAATCGTCCAACGACCCAGTGAACGTCCTTGAATATTTATAATAATTGGAGTTTGACTGAAAGTTTGGAAATAATATTTGCAGGGCTAGTGGCGCTAATTGAAGGATTTTGATATCGCTAGCAATAAACAAGGACTACTAGTCAAAAAAAGTAGACCAGTATGGTCAGCAGTTCACTACTACTAGAACGATAATTTGATTACCTTGCGTGGCTAGTTGAGAACCCTCCAGATATAAAACACCATCTTTTGGCTTAAAAATGCATTTCTTTTTTAATCTGCTCTCCCTCTCTCTTTTCGTGTGGGACACCGACTCGTCCAACGACCCGATGATCCCTGGTGTCAGAGTTTAATCTGCTAAAAATACACTATTATCCCGACAGATTTTACTTAGCACACATATAGAAGTACAAAAAAATTACGATTTGACTAAAAAGGCAAATTTCTACATGTTTTCTTTCATAAAGATAAGGTACCTTTGGGTCCAATAACACATTTTGTTTGAACAAAAAAGTCTGCTTCATGAAATAACCGATTCGTAGATTTGGTTTAAATAATGACCCGTCCTTATAACAGTAACAAAATCGCTACATAAATAATTTAAAGCTTAACTTTGTTAGGAAAATTAATTCACCCCGGCATGACGTGCCATAGCTAATCATTCATTTAGCATAATTAAGTAAAGGGACTTGAAAATAGAACCTTGGACTATTTATTATTGCCGCCATTTCTAGCCAGTGCTGTGTCGTGCTTATTTAAAGCCCTGATTTACCTAAAAAGTTTGTCCCTTTCATTCGCGCTGCGCCAGAGAGAAACACACATATTTTGCGCTCAAATATCCGACACAGAAACAACATACCGTAAGAATGTTTAATTTAGGTGTGATGCCGGCTTAGAATAGCATCACCACATTTATTTTCCTTGGGAGTCGTAAGAGGCGACAAAGGGACTCGAGAGTGTGCATTGCAATTTTTGACGATGGGCTGACAACCTGTCACTATGGCGAAACACAGTTTTCCGAATGACTCTCTCAAATATTTGTAAGACGTGGCGTAAATGTCCGTTTTTTGCGGCCGTTTGCGCTCTGCATACCCCGCAAGGGATTATAGGCGTGATATGTGTATGTACTAGAAAAGTTGTGTATCTAAATTAGGGTATATTTTTTTTCCGAGAAACTTTAAAACTGTAGACATAATATTGAAAAAATAGAGGTTACTTTGGTGTTTTTCCCTATCAAATAAAGTTTGCCAAATTGTGTAACTGATAGGTATATTATGTTATTTGTTAGATCCTTGACAATAACAAATATATTTGTTTTAGAATATTATGGCAGTAATCGTCTTAATCAAACTGGTTTAAAAATGTTGTTCGGCCTATTTCCCCTTTCTTACAGCGGTCTCATTAGGTCGTTGGTTGATTTAATGTCCCACAAATATTATCATTGATGTTTTTGAGTATTGCAATGTATTGCCTATTTATGATTAATTTATTATTTTTACAAGAAATCTATTTTAAATATCATGAAGATGTAATTAATCATTGTAAATTTAGTAGACAGGTGGCTAATAGACATTTAATTACTACGGGTGCTAGAAATTGTTATGTTTAAAGATCTTTTATTAATAAATCTATATATACCGCGTGTTACAAAATAACAAGTAAAGCCGAGAGGGTGTAAAAGGGACCCTTGTAAAGAGTCTATTGACAAAAAATTTAAGCCGTAGTGTCGATTTTGAAAATTACGAAAATTATATTTTTATATCAAATTACTCGAAAAATTTATCGTTGCATCGCAGCACTACTTTGACAGTTGAAAGTTCAACTGAAGTTGCCAACGCGGCGCAGCGAGATTCGATGTACATTGCTTGTTATTTCATGGGTGTAATCATTTTAATGAACTGAAGATAACCAGAAATGTATGCCAAATCGAAATTCGTTGGAATGGAAGTGTAGTACTGACCTAGACTAGTGCTGTTATTATGTCATCGAGTGATGAAAATAAAGAATATTATTATTTTTGCGTTATTTTGTAACAGCTTGTATATATCTTGAAAATTTATATGATATCTTACCACTAAAAACATTAAAAATCAAATTAAAAAGTTATTTATCTGCAAGCTTAAAAACGATTATGTTGAGAACGGACACAACCGCCATATTACTTATAAATACATTTAGATTAAAGTAATTACTATATTTTATTAATATATCTATGTAGATAGGTTTAGTTTTTTGGTTAAAGAGTGTGCAGCACTCGGACAAATCAAATTATGATCTAGTGCCAAAAAATAGATTGTAAACATTTTGTTTAAAACTAAAATACAAATACATGATAGTAAAATAAAATTAAAATTAAAATGAAACATATGCAAAAATATATTTTCAACGCGTTGAGCGGTCGTGACTCCTCTAGATCAGATGATAGAGCTTTTGTTGTTTCAATCATCCGATAAGTCTATGCAATCATCAGTCTCAACTTTTTGTTTTTATAAAGTTATATGGCAGGTACGTAATATGCCAGCTATTTTCAAATCACGTTTTAAGTTTTTTATTTTTTTATTAGGACAAACATACGTATATACATATGATATACATACATATCAACGTTTTTCAAATGTTGCACTCTAATTCAAATAATAATTATAATACTTATGACTCTGTTTAGAAGTTCTAGAAGTGTAAAACTTATCAAAATATTATAGATGTATACAGCTTTGTGTAACGGGCCTTGTTTCAAGGCTGACCTAATTTGGAAAGCATAATAACTGCTTACATAATTAATCTTAAGATAAAGGTTATATACGGTGTGGGACACCGTCGTCCCAACGACCCGATAAACCCTGGTGTCAGAGCACTACTAGGCCTCTGGCATGGTTGTGTAACGACCGCCGTCTTTGTAATCATAGACGGTAACCGGGACCGAAGATTTAACGTGCCCTCTGAAGCATGGAACCATCTTACTTTTCGGACAATCAGGCTGTTCAGCCTACAATGTACTGACCAAACTGGGATCAAATTCGCAAAGTCAATCAAATTATTAATTTTGTGAGTGCCCCACCGAGAATCGAACCCGGACCTTTTGCGTCGCAGGCAGTCGCACAACCACTGCGCCACATCAGCCGATGGAGAACATAGTAAAATGGTGGCACCCTAGGTAGCACATGCTAACTCAGTTACCAAGGCACTACCCAAGTACAAGTTTCGTGGGTAGCTATTTATTACGTTTTGCAGGCATGTTGATGTATAGTATTCTATTTTGGGCCGATTCATGTAGGTTTAACGGTGACAGTAATTTAGCGTAAAGTCACTTTCAAATAGTCTTTTAGGAATCGTAGGTGTGATTCCTTTGAGTGGTAAATGATAATGACAAAATGATACAAAAATTAAAACATAAATATAATTCGAAATTAGATAATAGAACCACAAAAAAAATATCAAATAAGTGACGTCGTGGCGAAATGGTAGTGCGACTGCCTGCTGCGCAAAGGTTCCGGGGTCGATTCCCGATGAGGCACTCACAAAGACGATATTTATCACTTTGTGATTTTTTTCAAGTCTGGTTAGGACATTGCAGGCTAAACCACCCGATTGTCCATAAGTAAGACGGTTTTGTGCTTCGGTTTTGCACTTTTAGCCTCGTTTCCGGTTGCTGTCTGTCTAAATAACTTGTAGTTAGAAGGTGGTTGAAACAGTCAGACACCAAGGTTTAGCGGATCGTTCATTGACACGGTGTCCCACACGAAAAGAAGAAGTGAGCAGTGTAGTTTTCATCTTATAGCACTATCACACTATGCTCCTTCTCCTTCTTGTGCTCCTGCCTCTAAATATTGCTCGAAATACTTCCGCGGAAGTATCAACGCGAGGGAGTGTTCACACGTTGCCGTCATACTATTCTCGCACCCATAGGAGTGAATGAGATAGCCATACATTCCACACGCGTTCGTGCTGCCCCGTTCCTTTAACTCGCGCACGAAAAGACATTCGCGGGAGGACTGGAAGTGGCAGCGCGAGTAACCTGCTACATACTCGCGCTGCCAACTTCCCTTATTATTTCCTTGCCTATATTGGCATGGTATGAACGTGCTACTCGTATTAAATTTAAAACCGACAGTTTTCTCTAATTAACCTTTCTTTTGCAGTTCCACCGATAATGACAATACAAAATCAACTAGTTGGAGCCAAAGAGGGCGACACCGTTCACCTGGAGTGCCACTCCGAAGCGTTCCCGAGGTCCATCAACTATTGGACGATAAATGATCAAATCATTTCACAGTGTAAGTTTCATTTAAAATAAGAAGAAGGTACTCATGAAACTGAACAACTTTGGAACATTTGATGAAATATGAAAAAAAATGGAAATAGTAAATTAACTAGCTGATCGGCATGTTTGTATGGAAGGTAATTTTTTTTTACTGTTCCATGGGGAAAGTTGTCTGTTTCATGATTACCATTTCGGCTTGTTATACCTTTTTTGTTACTCCCTGTTTGCAATTTTCCGTATGATGCCGGCTTAGAATAGCATCGCCCCATTCATTTCCCGAGCATATCGCAAGGGTGACTCGAGGGTTATAATATGTCTACTACGATTTTAGGCGATAGGCTGACAACCTATCACTACGACACTACGTGGCCTATATAGTTTTTTACGTACGTTACGCTCTGTCTACCCCGCAAGGGATAAATGCATGATATAATGTATGTAATATATAATTCAGTTGCTGAACATGACATGACGCCGTAACGCAATAGTTTGATGTCTCATAGCCAATTCTAAATTAATATCCGTCTATAAATGGCTTCATCAAAATGAACTCAGTTTGCATAATGGTATTAAATTTTCATCCGTCTACCGAGGCGGAGTCGAGGGCAATTAGTGTAGAACTCGAATAAAAAATACTCTTGGAATATAAAAATACTCCTCCGCTTGTAAAAAAATATGCCCTCGGGTGTATTGCTCCAATTTTTTTACATAAACACATTTATGTAGGTATTAATAATATTTTGCTGTGCCGTGTGATGCCGGCTTAGAATACCATCACCCCATTTCTTGCCCGTGGAAGTCGTAAGAAGCGTCTAAGGGACTCGAGGGTGTGTATTGCAATTTAAGGCGATGGGCTGACAACCTGTCACTATAGCGATACACAATATTCCAAATAACCCTCAAACATTTGTCAGACGTGGTGTAAATGACCGTTTTTGCGGCTGTTTACGCTCTGCCTATCCCGCAAGGGATTATAGGCGTGATATGTGTATGTAAGTATGTGTAATATTTTCATCGAGAGAAATAATGAAAATATTTTTATTGCATCTGTATTTGCTTTTTTAACTTTGCCTATCACACAATATGTTTTAGCAAATAGTGAATTGTGGTGCGAATTTTTTCTACTACTTTTTACGTAACTTCAGTTACGGAATTCCGGACTGTTTCATTAAGACATCAAATATTTATCGCGCAAGTTGTAATTCTCATACAAATATAGGGTGAATTTTTACTAGTGACCGTAAACCGCTATCTGTACGGGCTGGTGATACTGAACAACTTTCTCCAAGGAACATAGGTCAAAATAAGATAAAAATATTTTGAGCTTCCCTAGTAACTGAAATCAGCTGATCGGCAATTTGTGTGGTAGGTCCAATTACTATTTTTTATATTTCAATTATTGTGTCTTCGGGAAAATCAATTCCTATCACCAGCCCGATCTGAATAGAATAGAAAAGAAACTGTTTATTTCAGTGCTACAATGATAGGTAATACAATTTTTGACTTACTAGGTTAGGTCATAAGAATAGATAATAATACTGGCGTATAGAAACGAAACTCCTTTGTCTGGGCCCCAAAAGCCGCGCTTTAAATACCTACTTCCCCCCGCAGCCCGTAACGCCCCGCACTCTCCCGCGCTTTAAGTCGGGGCTGTCACGTGCCAATAATTTATTCCAGACTAGCGGCCAGTCAAGCGGTTGCGACCGCTGCTAACAGTTTTCCCGTGGGAACAAAATATTTTAGGAAGTTACCCAAAGCGTACCCGATGGATACCTACATATTTGCCTACCGTCTCCTACCTATGACATGACGCTAATCGGTAATATATTACAGCCTACTCTTGTACTGGCTTATAAGTTTGTATTTAAATACCTTACCTAACCAAACTACCTACCTACTGCGTGGTATTGACGGACGATCTAGTTTATTCTCGCTCGGCACACGGCACAAAGCACACCGCCACCACGCCGCCGCCGCCTCCGTTTGATACCTACCTATTCGCCGCCTCGCCGATTGACCAAAATGCAATAATTTTAAAAGATTTGCGATGAATATTAATTGTTTGTTATACCTATTCAAGGATTTCTTATCAAATGAACTTTTTCTTGCAGTCGAGCAGTGATAAGTAGGTACCTACTTACCTACGTTAAAAAACATACCTACGATACGAATGTGCTTATTTATCATTATCAGCTAATAATGACTTAGGCACCTAGGTAGTTTAAATTAGAAAATGGAAACTAGGTACCTACGCAAGTAAAAATAGGAGTACACACAACAATTACGTATAATAACCTTGGCTCAACTTTAGGCAAATTAAAAAAACTTAGATGCGGAGTCTTCCTCGCATCACTTTTGCAGCCATACACATCACAATAATTCGGCATTGCTAAACTTTTCACAAAAAATGAAAATTCGACCCGCACGACGAATGTTTTCGCGGCGAAGCGCACTCCCGACTGAATTGTTCTCTAAGAGACAGCCAGACGGATTGGCCTTGAGCGCGTCTGGAGCGGGAGTGTCATCTCTCTGAAAAGGGTAACCACTCAGCATAATGCTTAAGCACTTTTCACTCTTATTCCGCAACATAAGCGAGTCACCATTACTAGCATTATCATACATTACTGTTGCTAAATTCAAGTTAATTATTAACCAACAAACCCATATTTAACAAAGCTATCAAACTGTCTCGTGTTACGGAAACATGACAAGAGCCCCTAGAGTATGTCTAGAGATACCCACAGATCCAAATATGCTTCGCAACTTTTGCATGTTGCCATTTGCAATGCCGAGGCAATAATAGCCCAGTATAGCTAGCTTTAAGATATACACACACACGCGTGATATAACGCCTTTAATTCCTTGCGGGGTAGGCAGAGCAAAAACGGCTGCAAAAAAACGGACATCTGACAAATATTTGAGGGTAATTTGGAAAATTGTGTATTGCCATAGTGACAGGTTGTCAGACCATCGCCCAAAATTGCATTACGCATAACCCTCGAGTCCCTAAGTCGCCTCTTACGACTCCCACAGGAAATAAATGGGGTGATACTAAGCCGGCATCACACGGCATCGGCTAAAAGATATAACGGTCTTATTACTAAAAAAAGGTTGGACGTGGTTAAGTTTTTTGAAAGCATCAAAATAGTATACAAAAATATTTTAAGCACTAATAATAGTAATGTTTTTTTTGTCATTTTAGGTATAACGGTAACATACTTTCTTTTGAAATGGATAAAAACGACTCAAACTGGGTTTCACACTGTGTAAACTTTCACCTTAAATTTTTTATTTAACAAATGAGCTACCATACATTGAATCGTTAATTTTGGCAAGTGAAAATAATTACACATACTGCTTTATAGACACACATGACGCAATCTCACGAAAAATAAGCGGCTTAAATTTTTTTGCAAGTTATGCTCTCAAATATTGCCAGCCATACCGGACTACTCGAATAAGCCGGCAAAATGAAGTTGAAAACATTTTTGTAAAGCGACATGGCTTTAGACTTTTAAATAAACGCAGTTTCTCTAGAGACCAGCTGAACGCGACTAGCTATATTGAAGTAAAATGTGACCCATTTCGGATAGGATTTCTTAATGAGTTGTACATAGCGTGGAAGCTGGCCGTGTGGTGTTGGGTTAGAATAGCATCAATCCATTTTCAAACCGTGGATGTTGTAAAAATAGAAAAATAGCTGAATCCAGGGAATCAGCAGTAACGTACTCTGTAACTTCGACACCTTGCACTGCGCTCGCCAATTTGACTGCCAAGCGTTGTGACAATGGCTAATACCCCCCCTACCCCGACAGGGGGAAGCCCATGTCCAGTTAAGTAGTGGACTGTTGTGACTAGTAGTAGTTGTAGCCAAAGCGTTGAAACCAGTTGAAACTCCGGGCTTATAGAACTAGCGATTTGCATGAAATACGCGAGGAAAAAATTTGATGTAGACATACATATATATCTCTGGCGGGGTAGGCAGAGCGTAAACAGCCGTAAAAAAATTAATAATTACGCCACATCTGACAAGCATTTCAGGGTCTTTCAGAAAATTGTGTATCGCCATAGTGACAGATAGTCAGCACATCGCCTAGATTTGCTATCACATGTAACCCTCGAGTCCCTTAGTCGTGTTTTACGACACCTACGGCAAAGAAACGGGGTAATGCTATTTTAAAGCGACATCATACGGCATTGACTTGATGTATTATATTCAAAAGTCTAAAATTTCGCAGACATGCATAAAAGGTTCAGAATTGTCAATAAATTTCGGCTATCATAATGAAACGAATATAGAATGTCTTGTGGGAACATTGAAAAATGACTGTCGTGTCTACAAAATAAAAAAATACTAACTCTTTACTACAGAGACTAATATATTACCTAGGCAGTCTACTCAGTTATGTAGCTAGACAATTTGTTACCACATTGCGTACCATACTTTCAAATAAATCGTGTAGAGGTATATCAGTAACGTCGGCAGAACATCAACCAACATATTAATAAGATCAACTTACGCTAGTTTTTCAACCAGTTTCAAAGTACAAATATCCAGTATAAGTATCTACTTGAAAGTAATTAATCTACCTATCTAAAGGAGATCCCTTAAATAGGTAGAGTAATTACTTTCACGCATTCTAAGTATTCATGTTGTATTACCAGTTTAGTACTTGAAACGTAGGTTGATAACTCAAGGCTGTTCTGCCATTAAAAACACAATTTAAAACAAGGGTTTCGTAAAACGCGGGCTTCCACCGGTAATTCATTTATAATGCGCACTGCTAAAGAGTGGAACTCACTAACTGCGTCTGTGTTTCCAAACGCATACAACCCTAATCTCTTCAAAGTAAGAGTGGCTTCTTCTGGGTGAGCTCGCTCCATCTTAGACTCTGTCTCTGTCCTATGACCTAGACTAGAGTCAAGAGCAAACCCATCATTAATAAAAAATAAATAATAAAAAAAGTTATTATTGTTACTGTTGGTCATGGGCCTTCCTCTATCAGTGGGGAATTGCCATACTCACCTCGCTTAGCAAGCGCAGTGCAAGCTGTTGCATTCACAGGGTATGCTGCTGCTTAATCCCTAGATGGTTATCCCTACCAATGGGTAGAATTGGAGTGACGCTATTCTAAGCCACGGCGGCTTTGCCGGCACGCGGCAATTCGGTTATTCGCTTTTGGTCATACAAATAGAAAAGGCAAATGACTTCGTCGTTCTTCACATGGCATGGAAAACTACGTTTCCGATTACCTATTCGATTCCGGTTTTCCACAGTCACGTGACGTCACGTTTTTTATTTAAATAACAACTCCCGGTTCGGCACATTCAATAATGATAATAATTTGTGATTCAATTCTGATGTCTTGATTTGTCACATTTTTATATTTGCCTAGTGATTAGTCATGTTGTACTTGAAAGCTTTAAGTACTCGTAGATCGTGACCACGGATCGTGACGAACCGGGACTTTTAAATACAAAAAATAATAGCTGCGTCGTAAAGGGTCTCGTTTTTAGGGTTCCATATCCAAGGAAGCAAAACGGAACGCTCTTACTGAGATTTCCCTGTCTGCCTGACCGTCTGTCCATCTGACATAAACTGTGATAGTAAGACAGTTTTCATTTTCACAGATAGTGTTTTTTGCGATGCCACTTGGGCGATTTTGTATGCTGTACAAACTGGTACTCTGGAAAACTGAGCCCAACCTTTTCCGGAAAATGTCGCCTGCGGTATATGGGAGGTTTTGTCCGTTGTGCCCCCAGTCATTTCACCTTTTGATCAAACATTTAGTGCTGTCGGCTCGATCGATCCGTCAGTGATCGAATTAGTGACGTAACTTTGTATGCTTTGCACAAAGCATTTGTCGTACAATAGCTTTTAACAACAGAGCGTTGGCACATTAAACTACCCCTTTAAGGCCCTGATTCACCTGCACAGTTTGTCCCTTTCATTCGCGCTGCGCCAGAGAAAAACAGATAATTATTTTTCGCTCAAGTTTTCGCATGATTTCACAGTTTTTCCGACATAGAAACTAGAGAAATACTGTTACAATGTCTTATTTAGGTATGTATCTAAATAATAGCATTTTATGTAGACATAATATTGAAAAAAAAAAACAAATAGAGGTTACTTTGAGCTTTTTGTATTGAGTAAAGTTTGTTAAATTGTGTAACTGATAGACATATTTACACATATTACATTTGCATTACCTACATATATTATTTTTTTCAGAATTTTATGGCATGTAATTGTCTAAATAAAACAGGTTTAAAAATCTGCTTGCGCTAAGTCCTCGCCTTAAGGGATCAAATTTAGCTGGTATTACGTCAGAGGCCTACTAGTGGTAGTAGACGGTTAAAAAAAAAACTCTGACACCAGGGTTCATCGGGTCGTTGGACGACTCGGTGTCCCACACGAAAAGAGAGAGAGAGAGACGTACAGTTTACCAGAAAAACCAGAATAAGTTGATTCATTACAAGGCTGCTTTCATTTTCCGGTAGGTTGATGGGCTGCCAATAGGACAATAGCTTTCTAGAACAGAGTAGTTCGGCTAACTGGGCGACAAAATAAAAGCTTTTCAAAGCTATCGAGTTGAGGCACTAAAACGAATTGGTTCGTTGACGGTGAAATATAGGCGTCATAAAATACTGTGTATAGATTACGAAATAAGATACGTTGTAGTTAAAAATTAAGGATCATAAAGAATTTCAAAATAGAATTCCTTCGAACTACGGATTTTGAAAGATTTTTTTTGGTATATTTATGACGTGTAGAGAGAGCTATAGAGCGTGCCATTCTCGGTATAAAACTTTAAGATCGTAAACGAATACTAAAATCCGATGCCATACAAAGGCGGTAGATGTAAGTGAATGAAGAACTAAGCTCAAGTGGGCGTGGACAGGACACTTGGCAAGGCGGAAAGATGTAAGGCGGATTAAAGCAGAGACAGAGTGGCGGTCGAGTGAGAAATAGCGACCAGTGGGCAGACCATCGGCCTGATGGCCAGATTATATCATATCTGCAAAAGGAAAAGTTTGAATGCATGTGGCACAGATCCAAAGACAATTGCGTTTTAAAGTAGAGGCCTATTTTCAGCGGTAGGCTAATATAGGCTAATTAAATAGATAGATATTTAATATGTCTATGTATTCTGATGATAAAGTACCCTTTTACTACTTACGCTGTTGGCGTGTGTAGTTTGGCAATGTTTCCACAGTAAAATGTAGACTTAATCCTTTCTTACCGTCTTATGTTTGTGTTCTATTTCTTCAACATTGGTTCAGTAGTTTATGCGTGAAAGTCCAGATGATAGAGTTACTTTGGAATTCATAATATAAGTGTGGATTTCCTTAGGTAGGATGCAATTTTACTGGTGACCGACAGCGAAAATATAGATTGGAATTGCTGATAAGGAACAACTTTTCCCAAGGCACATGGGTCGAAATAAGAAAAAGAAATTTGACCTCCCATACAAAATTGCCGATCAGCTGATTTGAGTTACTATGGAAGCTCAAAATATTTTTGTCTTATTTCGACCCATGGCCTTGGAGTAAGGTTCTTCTTTATCACCAGCCTAGCCCGTATTCTGTTTCCAGCATCGGTCGCTACTAAAATTTCACTACATATTTTAATTTGTTTTGATAAGTGTGATATTTACCAAACGGCTCTTTTTAGGGCCCAACCAACGGCAAATGAAATTTAGTTTTGTCTTCGACATGCAATGAAGAAGTGTGATAAATTATGTAAAACACCAAACATGTAGTAATTTATTAATTTGTCGACAGCCGACAAAAGATTCGAGATATCTGCAGTGGAGAGAGGCTACGAGGTGGACATGAGGTTGAAAATCAAGAAAGTGGGGCGCACAACCTTCGGCACCTACAGCTGCATATCAAAAAACTCCCTAGGAGACACCGATGGGACAATAAAACTATATTGTAAGTACAACACGTAAAATTGGGAACCACTGGTGATTCTACTCGGTGGTTCCAGGGAATCTAGAGGAATTAAACTGCACTGACTGCATACAGTTTAGCGATATGCTCTGATAAAGTAGGTATTTATAAGAATGTACACTAACTAGAAAAAGTAACACAACATAAGCATAACGCATAAGCGTTACGAGAGAAAAAAAAAACAATAAAGTAATTTATTTCTGAAAAACAAACTGACAACTTAAACCAAGAACCCGCCAAATTACAGAGCAGTTTGTTCGCAGACACAATCTCTCAAATTAACAATATGCCTACATAAACACATAGTTATTTATCATTTAAACATAGTTAAATTACTTTTGTGCGAATAACATCTTCTCTTTAACCTATTTTTTGAAAGCAAAGTTTGATACAATTTTCTTTTCACACAGAGAGATTATTATAAATTGTAGTTATAAAGTAACATCTTGTACACTGGCCATAATAATTAACAACTCTAGGTACAATAATACTAGATGGGGGCTAGATGGCGCTGTGTGAAATGTACAGGATATTTATTTATTTAATTTATTAGATTCCTCGACAAGAAAAACCACATGATACCTACTTCAGTTTTGTAGTTCCGTTCCCTTGTTATAATATTAATAACAACCTACCATACAGTCACACAATTGCCGTGTGATGTCAGCTTAGAATATCATCACACAACTTCTTTCCCGTGGGTGTCGTAAGAGGCAACTAAAGGACTAAAAGGTGACATGAGTATTACAATTTTAGGTGCTAGGTTGACAAGCCATCACTATAGCAAAACACAATTTTCTTAATGAAACTCAAATATTTTTCAGAAGTGGCGTAGTGAATGTTTGTTTATACGCTCCTTAAAAACTTTTTATTTGAAAACTGTTATTGATTTTTCCACACCATAACGTCCTGAATAAATTTACCGCGGTTGACAAAACTGATAAATCAAAAGCAAATAAAAACATCGACCGTTCAGGCCGCAACCCCAAAAACAAATCGGGTTCTACCCTTTTTTGCGTCGAGGGTGAAATCAGATTTATGTACAATTAAAACGAAAATGTTTGCTGAAATATTCGGTAAATAGATAGATAATTTACTATAGTTCCGCCAGCGGTTTCACCCGCAGCTGTTTGTCGTGGTAAAAAGTATAATATGTTTTATTCCAGGTTATTTTTTATTGGTTAGAATAGCGTCACCCCATTTCTTACCCGTGGGAGTCGTAAGAGGCGACTAAGGGACTTGAGGGTGTGTATTGCAATTTTAAGCGATGGGCTGACAACCTGTCACTGTAACGATATACAATTTTCCGAATGACCCTCAAAAATTGTCTGACGTGGCGTAAATGTCCGTTTTTGCGGTCACCGTTTACGCTCTGCCTACCCCGCAAGGAATTATAGGCGTGATATGTGTATGTATATACGTATTTATTTTTTATTGGTGTAACAACTTTGATCCAAATGCGCCCAGCCGTTTGAGCTTGGACATAGGTAACAAACAGATACACACAGAAACTCTCGGATGGATGAACCATTTACATTCACAGCCACAATAGGCAAATGCTGGACGTGCTAACCCCCTCCCTAGGGCCATACTCACCACGCTTGGCAGGCGGATTGGCAAGCGCAGTGCAAATTATTGCATTCACAGGGAACGCTGCTGCCCATTCTGCCCTAGATAGATATTATACTAGATAGACGCCCAATAGATGATTATCCTTTAGTCACTTTTTTGACACCCAAGGGTCGAATTGAGGTGATGCCAATCGAAGTCATCACCACACGGCAAAAAAATACATGATACTCAGATGAAAAAATTTTGTAAATAAATTTACGATTAAACTGATTTATTGCAATCAATTTAAGTCGTATTGTGTCAGCAATAAATCTTAACAAGATTTATTTTTGAAGAAATTGCTAGCTGGGTTGTAATCCAAGTTTTCTGAAGATGAAAAGGGTTTAATTCGAATCTAATTTAGTTTGTAGCTCACTTAAAAGTTTTGCTACTGGCAAATGAAACTAGACGTTTTAATTTAGTTAATCCATTCATTTCGTAATCTGCCTGAGCCTGTACTTTTTTCTGTTTCGTTATTGGAGACGTTAACAGTGATTCCAAAGGATATGTGGGCTTAATTTACTTACATTTTACGGTAAAAACACAGTACTATAAGCAAACTTATTTATGTTGTTTAATATTAACTAGATAATATTGTATTCAGTTTGGTCTCAAGTATGTACCTTTATACCTTTTCATTCTAGTTTACCTGCTCATATCGTATGCTCAGAGTTTCTCAAGAGTTGACTGGAGCAGATCTCTTAATGGGATAAGTCCGCCTTTGTGCCATTTCTTGTTTTTGGTTTAATATTTGTTGTCTGTATTAGTTTTAAGAATTCACAAGAAATATATTATACATACATACTTATAGCCACCACTAGAATTCCTCGTATAAGGTGCCGTAAGATGCTATATGAAAATAATATAGCACTGTGAGTGCATAATAAACCATAGTACGTGCCGTAAGGCGGTTGTCCCACTTGTCGTCCGTTTCTGCGTATTTTTAACGCATGCTTCTGTCAGACGAAAGGAAATTTCGCATTTCGGTGTTATTTCTTTAAAAATTTACGACGTGACAGATGCATCCGTTACGCACCATATACACCAATACATTATACACCATATATCGCAAGGTGTGTAGTAATTAGATCGGAAATCGCATTTCATTCGTCTGACAGACGCATGTGTTACGGAGCGTTAAAAATACGCAACGACGGATGATAAGTGGGAGAACTTGTCGTCAGAATCACGCGCAAGGAATTCGCATGCAGAAAAAAAAATAAGGCATATTGCAGTTTCTATTAAACCTATAATTGAAAAACCTACTTACCCACCACACGATTGTAGATAATGTAAGTTGGAATTACCCCGCTACACCACACGGTGCCCACAGTTACCCCATTACAAACTTATTTTGCATCTAGAAAACAAAGTGAAAATCCCAACAAAAGCGATTTGGTAAAATTTTCAATTCCCTTTACAAAAGCCTTGAGTCTAAGGAGGTTGAAGCCGAAACGTTTCCGCTCGTGGCAAGTCAAGCAAACCTTTTGTGCTAGGGCTGTACACAATTTAATATAACATTACGTTGTTTGGCGAAATTCTTGCTAGTAGTAGTGGTAAGATACACACAATGTGACAGTGCAGGAAATTCGTGACAAATTCAAGTTACAAGGGTGCATTTTTTGTGATCGCCGGCAACAAACTATATTAATTACTTATGGTTCAGTATAGATTGCCAATAAAATGAAAGTTAATGAAAAACACCCTTCTCTGGCTATAAAATCCCAAACAACGTTTTTCTACTGAGTGAAGAATGCATGGAAGCCCAACACAGAACTTGATGGAAGGAGAAGATGGGGCCTTTGCCCAGCAGTGGGATGATTCAAGCTGGATAAGATAAGAAGAATGCATTATAAAAATAAAATTAAGCACGGAATGGCATAAATATAAATTTTTGCCAAATAAAATTATTCACAAGGTGTTGTCGTTTGCTTGTAGTCAGCAAGGTGCTATAATATTTTATGAAATTCGAGTCACTTACTGCGGGTACTCGAGTGGAGGCTATGCCTGGGCCAGCGTTCGGTCAGATGGACTTAAAGAGGGCGGCTGCTAGTGACTGGATGGCAAAAACGGTAGACTGTGCCTATGGCGTTCCTTTTACGGCTTACTTCCAGTAGACTGCTATGTGTGATTATGGTGTGAGGCACTAAAGCGTTTCTTTCTCTTGTCGTCCGTTGCTGCTTTTTTTGACTCACCGTTACGCATGCATCTGTTAGATGAAAGGAAATTGCGAATTCCGATCATGTTCCCTTACAAATACGGCTCCGGTACGTTTACTGATGCGTCTGTCAAATATTTTGATAGGCGTAAACGCACCGTAGCTCTATGTGTAGTACTTATTTGTATAAGATCGGAATTTGCATTTTTCCTTTCGTCTGACAGACGCATGCATAACAAAACGTTAAAAATACACAGCGACGGACAAAAACTGGGAGAACCGCCTTATTTATTTATTAAAATGTATTGCACAGAAAGCACAAAGGGCGGACCTAATGCCACGCGGCATTCTCTACCGGCCAACCAAAGAATAAATAGAAAACGAGTGACCAAACTAAATAAATCATATGTGAAGTTCTCACTATAGGTAACTATACAAAGATATTAAGTACTTAATAATGTAACTTAATAAAATCAAATTACATAAACCTATATAAAAATAACTGCCTTACTGTAGACGAAGCATAAAAAACTGCATTGTACTGATAGCAATAGCAGCCCTAGCGGTGCTTCTGTTCATTAGCCGGCGCATCGCGTGCGAATGAGCTCTGTTTGAGCGTCAGGTTCACTCGGCGCTAATATATAGCTGCGGACTGTACACAGCCACACTGCATGTGCTATGTCTTCATGATGGTAGAGAAGCTTGTTTTTACATACAATCCACATATACATAAACAAAAAAACTGCGTTGTACTGTCAGCAGTAGCAGCCCTAGCGGTGCTTCTGTTCATTAGCCGGCGCATCGCGTGCGAATGTGCTCTGTTTAAGCGTCAGGTTCACTTGGCGCTAATATATAGCTGCGGACCGTACACAGCCCCACTGCATAGACTATGTCTTCAAAATAATAATAATAAATATGCTGGACATTTAATACAGCGCCATCTAGCCCTAAACTTAGCATAGCTTGTACTATGGGAACTAAATAGCTGATATTATTACACTACACCCAGACTAAAGACAAATACCTATCTGAAAAATTAACTTTATAAAAATATTTGTGTCTTGTGGGGATCTAAGCCACGATGATGGTAGAGAAGCTTGTTTTTACATACAATCCACTAATACATAAACATAAAACTGCATTGTACTGTCAGCAGCAGCAGCCCTAGCGGTGCTTCTGTTCATTAGCCAACGCATCGCGTGCGAATGAGCTCTGTTTGAGCGTCAGGTTCACTCGGCGCTAATATATAGCTACGGACCGTACACAGCCTCACTGCATAGACTATGTCTTCATGATGGGAGACAACACACACACATATACACCCTATTTCTTGCGAGGTAGGCAGAGCGTTAACGGCCGTAAAATCTGGTTGCTATCGCCACGTCAGACAATTATGTGAGTGCTAAAATTGTAATACACTTGCAACCCTCAAATCTCTTAGTCGCCTTTTACGACACCCGTGGGAATAAAATGGGGTGATGCGATTCTAAACCGGCGTCGTACGGCCATCTAAGATAGAATCATACGGCCAAGGTAGAAGCTTGTTTGTAAGCGTACAATCCACATATACATACATATTTATTTATTTTATTTTTATACTTTGTTGCACATCGTACAAAAGGCGGGCCTTATGCCACGTTGCATTCTCTACCGGCCAACTAGAGGGTAAACAAAGATAAAAAGACAAGGGTGCATTAGAAAGTGAGAATGAAGAAAACACAAAAGGGAAAACGTACTACTACGAAAATAAATACATACATACATAAATCACGCCTATATCCCTTACGGGGAATTATTTGCTGAAAACTTTCAGTTGCCTTAAAGCTCAGCTTTAAAAAAATGCTGTATAATAATAGTAGTTTATGCAACTGTCATATAATGGGGGTTATTAGAATGCGAGTGTCTGTTTATCACACGAGGCGTAGCCGAGTGTGATAATAGATTGACACGAGCATTCTAATGCCTAATTATATGCAGTTGCATACACTATTTTATCTACACTCAAAAAAATTAACTCAGTTGAACACTTTTCCAAACGTCCGCACCGGCGATTGCAAGGCCCGATACTTGGTCAAATTCAATACGAGAACGTAATATGGCTTGGTATGAATTTTTGAAGATTCTTTACTAACAGTTGTTTAGATGTCGAGTCTCAACAGTAAATAACTAAACAACTGAACAACAACTGAAGAACACTGAACAACAACTGAACAACACTGAACAACAACGGAAAAACATCGGAATAACATCTGAACAACAACTAATCAACATCTGAACAGCAACTGAACAACATCTGAACAACATCTCAACAACAACAGAACAAAAACCTATTAAAACAACTAAACAACATCCGAAAAATTACCGTACAACAACAACTGTCAGGTGCGGCGGAAGTTCGTTTCATTTCTCAACTTTATCGTATTAAGAGTTTTCTCATTAAGTCATTACGCTTCTGTAATTTATAGTAAACCCTAGTTTTTATAGGCAGAATGCATAAAGTAGGTCATTATGCATCTGTTTTCGAATTCATAATTCGAACATTATGAGACGAGTGTAGATAAAATTAAATAGAGTGATGGTAACTGAACACCAGATCACATTGCCAGCGGCCGACATTATCAAACAACAGGCTACTATTCTACAAGTGAAATTCTTAGTACATTGCGTACCCGGTTCGTGTTCCTGGTATCATAATGGCTAACTACGCAATGAGCATCGAATTTCAACAGTAAAAAATGTAGCCTTTTGTTTGATAATATCAGGCACTGGTCTGCTAAAGTGGTAGCTTTATCTGGCTATAAAAGGTGCAGAGGAATCGTAAAGGTGCACTGCGATATAAAACAAGAGTGCTGTTTAAGTATAGACGACCAGTCTTTTACGGGACAAATCTTTTATGGTCGTAACTCTCGTGCATCCTGCGTTTAGCAGCTAGGGAATTTTAATATGTGAGATATGATAACTTGCTCTGAAAATCTTCTGTGTCATATTCAAACAAACTAAAAAACTACGTTTGAAGGAACCTCCTTACGTAGGTGTGTTTCGTAATTTTATCATTATCCATCATATATGTAGTACCTATCTACATCTATTGCCGTGTGATGCCGGCTTAGAGTAGCATCACCCCATTTCTTTCCCGTGGGAGTCGTAGGAGGCGACTAAGGGACTCGAGGGTGTGTATTGCAATTTTAGGCGATGGGCTGACAACCTGTCTCTATGGAGATACACAATTTTCCGAATGACCCTCAAGTTTGTCAGACGTGGCGTAAATGTACCTTTTATTGCGGCCGTTTACGCTCTGCCTACCCCGTAAGGGATAATAGGCGTGATATGTGTTTGTTTGTTTGTTTGTATCTACATGTAACTTTGCATTTAACATTATGGTATTTTTTGTTGTAAATAGAACGAATGGACCGAGGTGTTCGATCAGTGCGTCCTACTGTAATGATCTACGGAGCCGAGACGTGGAACTTAACAGTTAAATTGGCCCAATACTCTAAGAGCTATGGAAAGATGTATGCACGGTATCTCTATAATGGATAAAATCTGGAATGAGACTAATCGCTAGAGGAGTATCCGCATAGAACTTTTATTGGTTTATTAGTTCATTACAAGTCAATAGTAGATAATGCAGTACATTCAATGAAAATAAAGCTAGCAGAAGCGTAACAAATTGAAGTATCAGTGGGCTGGGCGTAGGCGGATTAAATACGCGGACAGAGATAGACGGTGGAGTAAGCGGGTTCTCAAGTGGAGGTCACGTATTAGCAAATGTAACGTAGGACGCCCACCGGCCAGATGAACCTATGGGGAAGGTTCACGTCCAGCAGTGGACTGCAATAAGTATGTATGGACGAATTTGGTATTTTATTAGTAAGTACGCCTAAAGTAATAACCAACGACAAACCAAATTTCCGTGTCTAATCTTCAGATTTTTAAATAGAGTTCACCCTTCTTAATGGAACATTTTGTTTAGGTCGGCTCCGGCCCTTCAACCCGGAAAAATAACAATCTTTCCTTGAAATCCTATTATAGGTTTTCAAACAAACTCATTTTCGTCATAATGATACTGTTTGCTTGCCTTTATCTTTCAATGTTTATTCTTATTCCAAAAGCCAAGGAAAACCAAGTTAATGGTTGGTGAAACTTGATATTTTTCTTACCCTTTGATATACTCTCAGCGATGTAGGTATAAGGTTACAAACACATCACCCTTTCTTTTATACTCCGAATATTTCTTTTATTAGAAAAACATCCTATGTATTAAAAAAACTTGGTGTTCCCTCGAGAACGTCAACTTGTCCTCCCCAAACCTTAATATTCTTACCTGAATGTTATCACATACTCGTTATATGGAAGCACTGTTATTTAACTGCAAACGCAATTGGAAAAGCAGAGTATATTTTGATTACCATTGATAGATAGACTCTCTGCGGAAAGAAAATAGGCGTGGGCACAAAATAAACTAGGTAATAATTTTGTTCATAAGTTGCTATGACATTTCTTAGACTGAGGCACAGAGGCGCCCCCAAATTCCACGCCTATTTTGTTTCCACACAGAAACTATCGATTATTCATTCCTTATACTACATCTTTACGTATTATGTGTGCGAATTTCGTCTATGCGATATGTATTTGACCTCACATAAAAAGATTCATCTAAAGTAGTCAAGTTATCACAAAAAATGGCAAAGATCTATCATGCATCAATCATGTTGGACGGAAAACCATCACAAATGTGCTGAGAAAGGGGTTTTACATTCGCTTGACCAACCACGCCTTTAGCAGGGTTGCCAAATATAACTGCTTATTTTGTAAAATATTTACGCTTTGTTTTGAATCCATTAAAGAAACTTCAATAATATGATTTATTGATCTTCTTTCGTTTTGTTATTAAAAACGTCCTTTGCTGCGCATTTTTAACGCAACGTAATGCATGCGTCTGTCAGACGAAAGGAAATTAATAATTCCGATCTTATTCTTATAGGCTACGACCAGACCAGTGCCTACGAGTAATTTAGTCGATAATTTTTAATCAAAGTTTCTTCTCCCTTGAATAGGACCCTATACTATTGAGGCGAGTGTAATCGTGATTGGCCTCTTCTTGTTCTAACTTAACTTACGGATAACACTTAAAACTTGAGCGACGGACATTCTAATAGATTGTTTGTATATAGAGAAAATATTGTTTTTGTGAAGTGGTGCCACTGTCGACTACACTCGCCGTGATTACAGTGGTTTGTAAAGCAATTTCGTTTTGTTCCAGCATTGTCCGGCAAGTTCGAAGAGATGCAGTACAACGAAGTCGGAGAGTTTGACGAGACGCCCGACGTGAGTGAGCTGGAGGCCCTCAAGCGCAGCACCGCCCCCCGCACCCCCCGCGCGGTACTACCCCCCGCGCTCGCCCTGCCGCTGCTGCTGCTGTTATAATACGCCGTCTTTGTATATACACAAATATATTGTTACATTCAACATTTGGTTGTCGTTTCATTTAACTAAGAATTGCGACATTCATCTATTTAAAATTGAGATCTAGACTATAAATAATACAAGGAATAACCAGTAGCATTCCTTGTGAACGAATTAGGCAAATTAGACTCTACGCCCGACGTGAGTGAGCTGGAGGCCCTCAAGCGCAGCACCGCCCCCCGCACCCCCCGCGCGGTACTACCCCCCGCGCTCGCCCTGCCGCTACTGCTGCTGTTATAATACGCCGTCTTTGTATATACACAAATATATTGTTACATTCAACATTTGGCGCTTGTTTTATTGATTATCCTAACTAACTAACTAACAAGCTAACTAACGCTATTCAACTTAATTATAACTACCTAGCTTACTACTAATAACTAACTTACAAATTTCATTCAACATTTGGTGCTTGTTTTATTGGGTAGCCCTAATAAATGAACTCTAAGTGTGATTTAATACTAAAATGATCGAATGGCGCCTACAGTACGGCCATCCCCATAAACCATATTTGAAAGCTTTCAAATTCATGCTCAAACTCCCCGCGCTCGCCCTGTCGCTGCTGCTGCTGTTATAATACGCCGTCTTTGTATATACACAAATATATTGTTACATTCAACATTTGGGTGTCGTTTCATTTCACACAGCATTGCGACATTCCTTGGCTATTTATAATTGAGATCTAGACTATAAATAATACAAGGAATAACCAGTAGCATTCCTTGTCAACGAAGAAGGCAAAATAAACTCTACGCCCGACGTGAGTGAGCTGGAGGCCCTCAAGCGCAGCGCCGCCCCCCGCACCCCCCGCGCGGTACTACCCCCCGCGCTCGCCCTGCCGCTGCTGCTGCTGTTATAATACGCCGTCTTTGTATATACACAAATATATAAGGTGTAAAAAAATTAGCTGAGAATATTTTAAGGGGTGAACCAGTACGTGAAACTGAACAACTTTCCCCAAGGAACATAGGTCGAAATATGAAAAAAAAAATTGGCCCTCCTATACAAATTATCCCGGCCGGGTAACACACTAAGTATGGGAGGGCCAATTTTTTTTCATATTTCGACCTATGTTCCTTGGGGAAATTTGTTCAGTTTTACGTACTGGTTTACCCCTTAAAATATTCTCAGCTAATTTTTTTACACCATGTATTGTTACATTCAACATTTAGCGCTTGTTTTCTTGATTATCCCTACTAAACAACTAACTAACGCTATTCAACGTAATTATAACTACTTAACTAGCTTACTACTAATAACTAACTACAAATTTCATTCAACATTTGGTGCTTGTTTTATTGATGAAAATTTCCCTTATAGGATCAAAAAATATCAAAAATGCGTCCAGATTTTTTATCACACGTATCCACGATCCAATACATTATATACAGGGTGTAAGGGACAGCTCTCGGAATACTGATAGGGTGCATTCAGACCATGTAACTGAACAACTTGACATAAACAAGTATTTCAGGAAACGTCATGAATTTTTGGACTTCCCTTATTAAATGCAGTCAGCTGATCGTGATATTGTATGGGAGGTCAAATATTTTTGTCGTTTCCTGACATATGTTGCAATGAGAAAGTTGTTCAGTTACATGGTCTTCATGCATCTTATCAGTATTTGGGGAGCTGTCCCTTACACATGTTAGAGTCTCTAGCAAAAAATAATTCAAAGAAATTCCGTTCATAATTCGTATTTTAAAGTAAATAAAAAATATTTAAAAACAAGAATAGCAGTTTAATCCTTCCATACACCTATCACGCCTTTATCCCTTGCAGGCTAGGCAGAGCGTAAACAGCCGTAAAGGAGGGACATTTACGCCAAATCTGACAAAAATTTGAGGGTCATTCAGAAAAATCGTGTTTCACAATAGTGACAGGTTGTCAGCCTGTCGCCTAAAGTTCAAAACCATACTAGTAAAAAAAATCTGTTCCGCGCTTCAGTGTGAAAGCAGCCTTAGACACATTTGTCAAAAGAAACAACGGATTGGATTATCAGTTAGAACAATAATGATCGTAAATCAACCTTTCTTTGAGTAAGTATCGGGTTTTACTCAGTTTGCGAGACTTCGAAAAGAAGATGTATTTTTCTTTTTCGGTAATTAAGACAAATGGTGCTTTGGAAACTGAATATTAAAAAAACTGCTACTTTTACTAATCTTGTCAAGAATACAAGAATATTTATTTGTTATAAATGTGGTCATACATCGGTGGTATACAGTTAAATAGTCACACACATTCAACCAATATAAATTGGTATACAGATATAATAGAGAGAGGCGAGCATTTCATGATTCTTAATATAGTCAAAATAATAATAGTAATAGTCATAAAAAAAAAATATTAATATTAAAATAGAGATTAAAAGCAATTATAATAAGAACGTCATAGATTTACGTCAAAAATGTATTGTACATTAACATCCGAACTAATATTATAAATCTGGGAGTTTGTGTGTGTAATATGTTTGTTACTCCTCACGCTCAAACGGTTACATCGATTTGGATGGAATTTGGTACACAGGTAGAGTATGACCCGGTATAACACATAGGCTACTTTTTACCGCGGAAAAGTAACTATTTACACGGGAAAATGAGTGGCAGCTGGTGAAACCATTGGGAGGAAATCTAGTTGTCAATAAAACAGCACAACATACACAACACATGAAATAAATAAAATTAGAGACGTTTGCACATCATAAATTCCCGAACACTGTAGAAGCATCTCCCGCACACAATAATGTTAATAAACCAGTTTCAAACCTAGGTAGAGGCAACTCTTTTATATCATCCGGTAATTTATTACAAATTTTAATGGACACATAAAAGCCATTTCTTTGGTAGCCAGTCGTTGAGCAGGAGGGTGCTACTAATAGGTTAGGGTATCTTGTAGAGAATTTACTGAGTACTTATACAAACATTAATATACCCTGTTTCAGCGCAGCTCATGCAAAGGCATAATAAGATTGATTACGTACACGACACAAAATTAATGTCTACTCTTTTTAAAGGGTTACCCACAATAATTTTAGTACGACGATTTACGGCCCCGTAGCAAACGTAGCAGATTTACTACGACGTAGCAGATTTGCTACGACACAGTAGTGATATAAGCAACGATATAAGTTTTAGATTTACTACGACAATGACGATTTAATTTAAATTAGCTAGGTGTAGCAAATGGGACTGAAAGCTTAACGTCACTTCTCACTAATACTTGGACTGTTGTAACAGTTACAGTAGTAGTAATAGTTATTCTTGCATAGCCCAGTATGGCAAACTTTATATGTTTAAAAAATATTAAAGTCGTTTTTTTTGCTTATAGTTTCTTGATTATTAGCTGAACCAAACTCGTAATTTGGTGTTATTTTATAAATATGCTATCATACTTTCGTTTGCAGTGGATAAAAACGACGCATACTGGGTTTTTGCGCTTTTTAAACTGTCACGTAATACAATATGAATTTAATAAAAGACACTGAAAAATCTTATTGAACAAATTAGCTACCATACGTAAAAATTTAAAATTTACGCAATCGTGAAAAAATTACGCAAAATGTAACATATGGCTTTACAGACACAAATTGCTATCGTACAAAAAATATTTTTGAATTTTGAATTTTCGTAAGTTATGCCAAGCCGTATCAGACAATGCCAGACTTACAACTAAATAATAATATTTCTTGTCATAAATACAGATGTTTCGGGTACAGACTCAAACGATGTAAAAAAATGTTTGTTCGTCAGTCAGTTAAAAAAAAACTCAAAAACGTGATCGTGACACGTTTCCCTTGTCGAGGTAAACCTACCTCACTAGATACTATGATAGTTGTTGTGTTTGTTCAGAAACAGTGTAGTTGCAATAAATCATGTGTGACGCTCGCAGTTCTATATTTCACACGCTGTCAGTCCCAGTGAAGCCTCGCACCTGGGACCAAACACAGCGTGTGGCCAGGGAAACAGCGAAAATATGATATTAAGGCCTGTGCGTAGTAATGTACCGTTTCCGGTAACATTTAGATTATTTCCAGTAACATTCCCGGGCAGGAGGAATATTCTCCGGAAACATAGAAACATTGAAAAAAAAGTCTCTTTTTGTCAAATCAACAATATTTATATCTTCAGCCGTGTGATGCCGGCTTAGAATAACATCACCCCATTTCTTTCCCGTGGGAGTAGTAAGAGGCAACAAAGGGAGTCGAGGATGTGTATTGCAATTTCAGGCGATGGGCTGACGACCTGTCACTATGGCGATACACTATTTTCCGAATAACCCTCAAATATTTGTCAGACGTGGCGTAAATATAAATTTTTGTGGCCGTTTACGCTCTGCCTACCCCGCAAGGGATTATAGGCGTGATATGTCTATGTGTTTGAATGTGCAATAAAGTGATTTTCTTTACCTACTCTATCGCTAGTTTAGTGGCTCCAGCCGTCAGTGCGGGGTTAAACTTGCGACTAGAATGTAAATTTGTCACACAACACTACGAGTACGTTGTACGGTGTCAAGTGACGACTGTTATTTAACCATTCTAAAGTGACTCCAGTTACAGAGAAGAACTTTGGTAATGAATGTTGTCAAGTTAAATACTCGTAGCAATTAAGTAGGTTTTAGTCTCACCGGTGTATACCAACGTAGAGGTCGCAAAAACCTACTTATACAAATTCAGATTTGTTGCATAAAATAAATAACCAAAATTATCGTGTGATGCCGGTTTAGAATAGCATCACCCCATTTCTTCCCCGTGGGTGTCGTAAAAGGCGACGAAGGTACTCGAGGGTGTGTATTGCAATTCTAGCGATGGGCTGACAACCTTTCACTATGGCGATACACAATTTTCCGAATTACCCTCAAATGTTTACGCTCTGCCTACCCCGCAAGGGATAAAGGCGTGATATATGTATGTTTGTATGCATAAAATTAATAACATGTCATAAAAGTTTATCAACATAACTTATTATAAAATTACATGTACATTTTAGTTTGGCACTATACTTTTTGGATAACTACAGTTCGTCAATTGACTTGCGAAATAAAATGATGGCGCTGCTTACAAGCATGTAGCAACTCTTTAGAGTATGATCTAAAACGATTCGATTCTAGCACTTTCACAACAGTCTTCTACTATACATGGGTCTCCCCTTATTGGAGGGTATTCCCATACTCACCACGCTTGGCAGGCGGATTGGCATGCGTAATAAAAGAAATTACACTCACAGACAACATTATGATAACATTTGTCACAGTCCACTGCTGGACACGGGCCTCCCCCGCGATATACGCGAGCGCAAGATGTTGCATTCACAGGGAACGCTGCTGCCCATTCCTTGGATAAGATAAAGATAAGATAATTTATTTCAAAATAAAAGTGTGCATACAAATTGTAAATTTACAGATATAAAATTAAAGTTTCATACATTTCTTAACTATACCTAAACTAAAAAAATACAAAATATATTTACTTGTATCTCAGGTAATTTTCTTAATATTTATTATATGCCAGTTAAAAATAATATAATATACTCAAACACAATAATTTTTATTATACAAAGCTCAAAATACTAAAACAAATAACATTCAAAACTAAAATTAAACATCTATTAACAGCTGGTTTTCTATATCGATATAAGTTTTACCTTTCAGCCAGTGAATGAGAGTCCTTTTACATAATTGTTTATTCATAGAATGATTATCCCTTAGTTGTTTTTTACGTACCAACGTGTAGAATTGGGGTGATGCATTTCTAGACCGGTGCCACACGGCAAACGAGAATTGCTATCGATTCCCTGGATTATTTCATTCCTTAGTCGCCTAATGCGACACCACGAATTCAAAATAGATGATGCTATTCCAAACCAGCACCAAAAGCAAACATAAAATAATCTTCTAATTATCAATTTAATAAACGTTTATTTTCGATTTCAAATTAAATTTATTTCGTTAATTCAGTGAGAGTACATACCTAATCTGTCTTCACTCCACCTACGTGGTTTAACATTCTAATACAAATGTTCCGAATACTTCAGGGTGAAGGAGTGAATTGTTGAGCTAATAAACTGAGAATGTTTGTGGGTTGCCAAAGGTTGACGGAGTAGAGTGCCCTGCTATACGTATATTTTAAATCACTGACGGTTCTCCTACTTATCGTCCATCGCTGCGTATGTTTAGCGCACCCCAACGCTTGCGTTTGTCAGACGAAAAAATGCAAACTCCGATTTTATTTCCATCCAAATAGGCCTACGGTGCGTTAACGGTGCGTTACAGTGCATTACGGTGCGTAACGGATGCGTGTTTCAAGTCGGTCTCGGTTGCTGTATATGATTTCTTAGACGGCGGCGTTACACAACTGACGTTACATGACAGAGGCCTACTACTAGGAGTAGGCGGTTGAAAAACTCTCAACACCAGGGTTCATCGGGTCGGTGGACGACACTATGTCCCACACGAAAAAGAAGAAGTCAGGTACTATTAAACATAAGGTAATTTCGTTTCCTAAGGGTAGTTTTATCGAGATGCCATTCATAAATTCAAGGGTAGATTGTAACAGTTTATAAATGGTATTAGATTGTTGAGAACCGATACAAAATTTCTATGGTAAAGTTCTCCAAATCAAGTTAGTACTCTTAAAAGTTAAATATGGGTGGCTCTATGCATTTCCTTTTGAGGTGTAATTAAAAATATAAATCGACTTCTAAAGACCTACCCGCATCTTTTTTAATTAAGAGGAGCGTTGCTGTATTTTAAAAAAAATCTCTCGTCTTTTTTTTGTGATCCCGGGTGATACGGAAAATGAAATTAATTGTAGGATAATATTATCACCTATAAACGTTATAATTCGTCATTGTAAAACAAAAAGGAATTGATATAACACAATTTTCTTTTTTATAACAATTTTGTATTGTCCTAATAGAAAACCGGCTCAAGCGGGAAAAATAAAATAAAAATAAAGACACTGCCTCGGGGCTGGAAAGGTCAATCACATGGCATGTAATTTTACGCAGCCACCATCTGTGACCCTTAGATAGGAAGTTGACACTGGCGAAATCATAGGTATTATTGTTTACTTTTTTATGTATGTACATGTATACATAATATGGAAATGAAATGGAAATAACGAAAACGCCATAAAATAAGAAATTGAATTCAATTAATTAAAGAGTCAGCTGGTTGTATGATAACGTCTTTTTCCGGTTAGTAATGATCACATATACAGATAAAAATCTATAAACACCTCGGAGCGCCTTACACAGTCAATCAATCCATTATCACCTCTAAGATAATATACAATAATTTCTGTGATCATGAAGATCACTAGTCTATACAACATTAACAATCTTCTTCGATCGCCGATTTCTTACTTGTATCTCTCATCACGATAAAATAAACTACAAATAAGTAAAAAATACATTCATAAACGACACAAAAAAAATCTAGCTAGAACTTTACAGCAAAGAAATATTCCATAAAATAATTTACAACAATAAAATCATGTAGCCACATTTCGAATGGCTCGCAATAAAACAATCTTCGTGACGGTTGGAATGCCCATAAAAAATACTTATACATAAGTACATATATCGCAGCAATAGAGTAAACACGCAAAAGTTATGATATGAAATGGGAAAATAAAAACTCATGAAATAAAAATGCATTAAACTTTGATCTCGTACATAATATGCAGCAAACGTACGTTAATAAATCTTTACGGGGTGTCAGGGGCAGCCCTCCAAATACCGCATATAGATCATGAAACTAAACAACTTTCCCCCAGAAACATATCGACAAAAAAAACGACCTCCCATACAAAATAATAATCAGCTGACTGCATTTACTATGGGAAGTTAATATAAATTGACGCTTCCTGAAATGTATCCACACCCTATCAGTATTTGGAGGGCTGTCCCTTACACCCTGCACACCTGTGATGTACGTTTATAACGTACGTTGGACGTTTATAACGTACGATACATGGTAAAAAAACATTGGTGACACGTGGCGGCCTAGTTGCAGCGAATCACGTCAATCAAGTTGCAAAACTTATTGACATTATTATAATTATGCAGTTTAGTTCAGTTTTTACGCTGAACTGGTAAAAGAGTACAAAAGTCGAAAAGTATATTTGCTGAATAAGTCGGCAACTGTTTCGCTTTCGATTCAGCTCTTCAGGGTAAAGTTGTAAAATTTAATAGAGTCTGTCTTTGTTATGCGGAAAATGAGTAAATTAAATGTTATGTAGTTTTTGTTTTTAATTTGTATGTAACTAGTTAGTTCTATAGTACAGGCTTCGGCTGTCATGCTGTAAAACGTATTTTTGAATAAATAATATATATCTATCTTTCCAGACAAGGTAGTTCAGCCTGTATTGTCCTTACCAGACTGGGAACAAGCTAACTAAGTGATTATATCAACTTTGTGTGTGCCCCACCGGGAATCGAACTCGAAACCTTTGCGTCGCAGGCAGTCGCACTACCACATCGGCCGTCAAATTTAAATAATAGTGAAGAAAACCGTCTCATGTTTCATACCAGCTCAAATGACGTATAAACGTGCGTGTCCAATATAATTCCGTTAGTTGCAAGACGTTCATAATAGCAATTGAATTCATGAAACTCAGAGCAAAAAATGTTTTAAATGGGATGATACAAACAACCAAAATGAAGTCATATAAACTCGTCGCAGTCAGACTTGGCCACAACATAATGCATAAAAACTCGATTTGAAACGGTACCCGTTAACTTTGGACCATACGTCGACGTAGCAGTATGCGAACGTGTTGGTCGACAAATGGACCACTTCGTATTAAATACAATTTGCTATCAAATTTTAATGTAAACGTAGATGGCGCTGAACTTAACTAAAAAAACTTATTTCTCCAAGAAAATGCATGCCATAAGATGAAACTCATTTGTGACTATTTAAGTCAATATTTCAGTTTGAGACAACGCCATCTGGTATGAAATTATTAAAAAGGGTGAGAACTGTCAGATAGGAAATTCCCCATTGATATTCGACATCACCAGCAGACGTCACTAAGTTGAGTGTTGTCAATATCCATCAAAGGACGCGACTACGTGTGGTCCAAAATGTATTTGAAGTAAGGTTCAATTTTAAAGGTAAGTAACAATTTTTTGTTTTTATGCGTTACCTTATGGACACCCCGCGACGAGTTTTAATGGCTTCATTCATTTGTAAGTTCCCTCTGAGACATTTTCTCCTTCTTAATAAAACAAGTGACGGTTAGCATTAGCACCGTGAGTTCAAATTGAAATCGTGTCGTTAACGAGTCACAAAATTATCGAGCCGGCGTCGTGATAGCATCGCAATAATTGGAATTTGCGACCGTTTTCAATGTTATTATGAAATTATGGGATGTAAATGGTTACGTTGACTTGTAGGCCTGGGTCTCGAATGGTTAATAGGTTTTGTTTAATCATTTAACTAAGCACGATGTAATGTAATTGTAAGGATTAGAAGTAATCGATCGAAAAATCTGTTTTGCCTGTTCTTTTTAGGTAGGTCATAGCTACTTCTTTTCTTATTCTTTTTTTCGTGTGGGACCCAATGAACCCTAGTGTCAGAGTTTCTCAACCGCCTACTACCACTATAAGGCATCTGACATGTTTGTGTAAGGACTGCCGTCTAAGTAATTATAGACAGCAACTGGGCGATTATGACGTGTTAACGTGCCTTCCGGAGGCTGCTTATTGTATTTTCTGTCTTTCCACTTCAACCTATCGTTTGGCACTGTTGGTCATGACTTTAGTTTTGTACCGGTTCATATTAAGAATTTAGTACACAGATAAAATATAACCTGAAGTACACATAGGAAATAATGTACCGCGGGAAAAAATGCCATTCACATGGGGAATCCAAAAAACAGCTGCAGGTAAAACCACGGGATAGAAATCTAGTACGCCGTGTCAGGGTCTGCGTCGAGCTCCATACAGACAGTGTAGATTTCATAGCCCCGGGGCTAAAATTATAGAGGCCAGAACTTAAAAAAGGGTCCGCATCACGCGCCGGCTCCGAGGGATCGGGTTCCGGATGCATTCATTCGAGCACAAGCGGGTCCTTAAGGCGAGTGTAGCCGTCAACGACCTCGACAGTGGCACCACTTCACAAAAAAAGATTTCTCTTTATACAAGCAATCTATCAGAATACCCGTTGCCCAAATTTTTAGTATTATCCTTAAGTAAAATTAGAACCTGCAAACTCAATGAAATATTTGTTGCAATCAAAGTGACGGCAATTAATACCAAAAGTAGCCGTTTTTAGGTACTATTTCCATAATTTTAATTGCAGCGAATATATCATTGAGTTTGCAGGTTCTAATTTTACTTCAGGATAATACTAAAAACTTGGGTATCGGATATTCTGATAGATTGTTCGTATGAAGTGAAAACTTTTTTTTGTGAAGTGGCGCCACTGTCGAGGTCGTTCACGGCTACACTAGTTTTAAGAAGGTCGCGTCGATTACTTTGAACCCGACGCTGGAATCTCGCGTGCTAACACATTTCGACTGAAAACTATCAATGAGCTCACCGTTTAGGACGTGTTACACTGCTGAGGTGTAAAACTAATAATAATATATGACAATGAGAGAAGTCAAGATACGGATTGATTATGCTGGAGAACTTCTCTGAAGATTAATAAATTGATATGTATTAAATAGTAGTTTATGCAACTTTCACTTAATGAGGGTCATTAGAATGCGAGTGTCTGTTTATAATAGTTTGACACGAGCATTCTAATGCCTAATTATAGCAGTTGCATACACTATTTTATGTACACTCTCCAAAAAAACTCAGTTTAACACTGTTCCGAACGTTCGCACCGGCGATCGCAAGGCCCGGCAAGATATGGCTTGATATGAATTTTCGAAAATTCTTTACTTAAGCAGTTGTTCAGATGTCGAGTCAGCAACTAAACAACAACTTAACTAAATAACTGAACAACATCTGAACAACAACTGAACAACAACTGAACAACATCTGAACAACAACATCTGCACAACAGCTGAACAACATCTCAACAACTGAACAGCATCACTGAACAACATCTGAACAACTTCTGAACAACATCTGAACAACATCTTAACAACATCTGAACAACATCTGAACAACATCTGAACAACGTCTGAACAACAACTGAACAACATCTCAACAACAACTGAACAACAATCTAATAAAACATCTAAACAACAACCGAACAATTACTGTACAACAACAACTGACAGCAGCGGCGGAAGATTGCTATGAGTTATGGCAAAAAAGAACTTCTTATCTTTTGCAACTTTATCGAAGTAAGAGCCTTCTCATAAAGTCATCATGACTCTTCTGTAATTTCTATTAAACCGTAATTTGTATAGGCAGAATGCATAAAGTAGGTCTTTATGCAACTGTTTTCGAGTTCATAATTCGAACATTATGAGACGAGTGTAGATAATAGTACATTGTTGTCGAGGTATGGAAAATAAGACTTTGCTGGACGAGTATAGTTTGAAGTCCGACCCGCAGGCGAGGACTTCAATTATACAAGTCAAGCAAAGTAATTTTCCCCGAGGCTTACATAGTGCTTTTCTCAAAAAAAGGCTAGGAAATGAAAGATTGTACTTCATAAAAGTTAGCTAGCGACCACAACACAACGAAACAAATAAAAATTTACAATTTTCCCACCAATTGTAATTTTTTAAAATAAATTCGCCTGTAAGGCACAGTATTACGTAATATTCAGCCATACTAAATGTTTAGTTCATTCTTTTCTTTTTTAATTCTGGACAGGCAAGGGTCTTCACATCATACAGCCTCGTCTTTAGTTACCTGTTTCATACAAAATTACGTTCCGTTTCTATGAGAGTCATCGAGATAATTTTGAAATCAAATTATGTGGGTTTAGCGTAGAACGAATTTATCTTAATGGACACCAGCAAAGGATTTCCATATAACTTTGCTGGCGTGATCTGAGACGTGACAAACAATGTGAAACTTCGCGGTTTCTTTTTTTGAAAGAAATGAACACATTTCCTAGCATGTTTGAGAAAACTACTATTATGTCACAGAATCCCTCAATATAGCTGACACCTTCGAGCAACGCGGTCTTGCGTCTCGTTACGAGTACGGAAGACCGCGTTGATCGAAGGCTGGCACGATGAATCTGGAACGTCCAATGTTTTTTAAAACCTATTATCTAAGTATGTCCTTACGGAATACTTCATGGGCTTATCCATGTTTATATTTCGGTTCTTTGTTAATTGGAAATCTTCATTAACTTTAATTGGTTCGTCCCTTATAATATTTTACTAAATTATGTATTATGTAGAGTAAAATTTTAATAGTGGCCGATAGCAAAATCCCAAGATGGGCGTGATAAAATAAGGCACAACTGTCCTCAAAGAAAAAAGGTTGGATGATGACAAAATATTTTGAATTTCCATTGTAACTCAAATTAGCTCATCGGTAATTTTGTAAGGGAGGACCTAATGTTTTTAGTATTTCGGCATAATGTTCCTAGGGTTAAAGTTGTTCCTCATAACTAGCCCGTCTTGAATTTTTGTCATAGGCCACTACTAAAATTTCACCTTATACATATAGCCAAGCACAATGAATTTTTCGTTGAATCGGCACCATCGCAATGTAACGCATTAAACCGCATCTGATTGTCATATTTAGTACCGTTAATCATAAACTTATTAAAATGAACCCTGCACGTAAAAAAACTATGAAAACAACACTTATTTTTACAATATTGTTGTTAATTATATATTATATTTACAATATGGTAGCCTACGTACTACAAAACAAAAATAAAAACTTCAATATGTAGTCGGCACGAGGTTGCTTACACTACGATACAGGTTCACTCCTAGTGTAGTGAGGGTTGCTAAGAGCTACTGCATGTTGGAGTTTCGATTTCCCATACTCTGCTTGCATTTTAATGTAGGTAATCACTAAAATAATGTATGTTATGTAGGTTACACATGTTTTTAAATAAATATATTTGTATTTGTAATTGTTATAAAAACAGCTATAAACGAAAAAAAAAAAGAAATTACTGACCTAAAATATTTATGCCATTTTCACCGCTTCAGGATTCGTAAACGGTATTTTCATATCTCGGCATAATTTAGGGCTCTTGTTGTGAAATGGAAGGCTCGGGCCCGGCGTGGAGCGGAAGCTTCGTAGGGATGTAACTAATAGCCAAAAAAATCGTTTATGTCTGTAGAATTAAATCAAATTTAAAATATATTTTTTTTGCATCTCACCAAATATTGCCGTGACTGCTGTAAAAAGCTTGTAAGAGGTAAATTAATACAGGAAAGCAGTAGTGTCAGCACCGTAGGTATTGTCACTTACATACTTCTTTCGCCTCCTCTACACTTATCATTCTTTCCAAGCACGCTCGTCGGTTTAGGATACTCTTGACCTGACATTTCTTTAGCACGTCCTCACTTTGGTTGAGGTGAGTTTGTCGAAGTCTTCCCTTTCCAACTTCCAATGGACTTATTCATGCGATGAAGAGATTTTTTTAACAAATAATTATGCAATTGCGAAAATGTAATATCAACTCGAGACTTCCTATTGACGGTCGATGTGGCGCAGTGGTAGTGCGACTGCCTGCGACGCAAAGGTTCCGGGTTCGATTCTCGGTGGGACACTCACAAAGTTGACATTTATCACTTTGTGAATTTGCTCCCGATCTGGTTAGGACATTGCAGGGTTGTCCGAAAACTGATTGATTGTCCGAAAAGAAATGGTTCCGTGCTTCGGAGGGCACGTTAAGCCGTCGGTCCCGGTTGCTGTCTATGATTACTTAGACGGCGGTCGTAACACAACCATGTCAGAGGGCTACTAGTGGTAGTAGGCGGTTGAAAAACTCTGACACCAGGGTTCATCAGGTCGTTGGACGACTCGGTGTCCCACACGAAAAGAGAGAAGAGAGAGAGAGATCGAGTTTATATATTAGAATTTTGTCTCCTTTAAGGCGGGGATATAACGTGAGCAAGATTTTTAAACCAGTTTTATTTGGATAATTGCAGCTATAAAATTCATAAAAAATATATATGTCGAAAAAGAAGAAAAGAGAAAAGAAGAAGGAAGGCACACACACTATGAACATCAGGATGCCGCTAAACCAGGATGACATATGATCACATCTAACCAATCTTATGTCAGGATACAAAACAACACGTCGTGGGCGTATACTCGTCGAACCCAGTAGAATACTGCATCACCAAATGCTATCGCTGGCCACTGAAATGATTAACCAGAACGTCGATACTATTACGCAGTCGATTCCCACGGTGAGGCTGTTTCGACCTGGCAGGTCATCGTCAGGCACGGTGTAACCGTACTACAACCGACCTGTCTACCAAACCAACCTAAGAATCTTAGACACACGCTGATCAACATCAACGTGTCTACGATACCACAGATACAGATTGACACTAACCTTCAACACCGAACACCATGAAATCCCCTGCCTGCAGGACTACAAAGAGACCACAGCAGCAACTGTCACCAACCTCGTTCAATCTCTGCATTTCACCAACCTCAGCTACAACCTCAAGGAAATACGACGATAACCAACACACACTTCATGATCTCCACAAATATTCCACGAGCAATACGAATCTAGGGCTCCGCCGACGCTAGACGACCACAGTATCTCCAAACGCTCCAGGATTCCAAAGATTAGACCAGATTCTAAACCTAACTTCGAAACGACCACATCGAACGACAGACCAACCGGAACTGTCAAAGTTGTTTACTCTTAAGCCCACCAGAGCTCCGTTTCTCCATCACGAACGCAGCTAACAATGAATTGTGAGAACGCACTACAACGCCTCTAATGTCACTCCAGTCTATCTTACAGCCGATAGCTAACTGCGCGCGAACAAAGCGCATCGCCTATTTGAGTGTTGCCAGAAGAGAATATTAACTAAACGCGAACTGTCAAATGATTTCAGCCAATACCCACCTGAGTGTGATCAATCTCCGACATATATGTTATTGTCGAGGATTAAACATATAACATGTTTGTATTGTGTGACCTATCAGTCACACAATATGAATAGAAAAGCTTCAAACACATAAGTCCATGTGTCTTGATGCCAGTAACGCGTGGTTAGTCATGCAACTAATTCCCAGCGACTAATTTCATTTTTTACAGATTGAATGTAGCACTTCCGTGTGATGCCGGCTTAGAATAGCATCACCCCATTTCTTACCCGTGGGAGTCGTAAGAGGCGAATAAGGGACTCGAGGGTGTGTATTGCAATTTTAGGCGATGGGCTGATAACCTGTCACTATGGCGATACACAGTTTTCAGAATGTCCCTCAATTATTTGTCAGACGTGGCGTAAATGTCCGTTTTTGCGGCCGTTTGCGCTCTGCCTACCCCGCAAGGGATTATAGGCGTGATATATGTATGTATGTATGTATGTAGCATAAGCCTATTTTTTAAAAACTGTTTAAAGCTTTCGCGGTCACACATTATAACTCAAAATACTGAAACTGGGTTCTTAATAAGTATCGCGGTAAGAACCCTGTTTCAATATTTTTAGTTAATATTTTATAATCGATAATTTTTGACATCCTTAGCGTCTACAGTGTTTATAAGCGAGGCTTCGCTGGATTAGCAATTATGCCCTCATTCATTCTCAAATCCGTATCATTTACCTGGCGCGCTATTAACAAAACTGACTGTTGGCTCCTACATTTGGAATTTGATGTAATTTTTACAAGATTTACGATTTTATATCATATTTTGTAAGTATTATGTTGTAAGTTTGGGATATGCTTGTGTGCCGTGTGATGTCGGCTTAGAATAGCATAACCCCATTTCTTTCCCTAGGGTTTCCTAAGAGGTGACTTAGGCACTCGAGCACATACAAGCACAAAACTTACTTTGTGATACAAGTGATACATGCTTTTACTGAAACGGCCTTCGAATATAAAAATTGACAGACGTGGCGATAGCGACCGCATTTTTACAGCCGTTAACGACTGCCTACCCCGCACGGGGTAAAGGCGTGATATGTAAGTGTGTAATTTTTACAAGATCAACGATTTTGTATCATTTTGTAGGTATTATAAAGTTCGGGATAGATTTGAGCACTTTTATAGAATGGGTACTATCAGTAGAACATCAACCTTCCCATTTAAAGGATTATCTTATACTGAATAACGAGTAATAACAGATTTGTTTAGCTGATAGTATATACTAAAATTCAATTGCATTGTTGGGTGCCCGCATCTAAAGTAAAAAACAAAAAACTGTTTTTTAAGAAAATGTATAACTAATAGCATTTTAGGAATTAAAAGCAGCGTTCCCTGTAAATACAACATCTTGCATTTAGCTTGCCAATCCGCCTGCCAATAAACGTGGTGAGTATTATAAATACCCCCAGTTTAGGGACCCATGTCCAGCAGTGGACTGTTGTGGCTGTTGAAGTTGAAGATTAATAGCGTTTTATTGCAGACACTTCATAAAATTTAGCTCATTTTTGTCTCTAAAGCATCGACTATAATTTAATAACATAGAAAGAGCAACTTACCCCTAATGAAAATAAATTGGACTTCGAACTGCCTTTTAGAAACTTGCAATAAAGTTAATAATTTTATTAGTTTCTAGGTACTTGTGGATGAGAGGGTCTGTAACAGTCGTCGAAATTGTCTGCAATAGTACTGGTTCAAGCCAGATTAGTAGGATTGGGTAGGTCCCGACAGTACCTTATATTCTTAATTCTTCTTCGTGTGGGACACCGAGTCGGTATTAATTGCCATAACTTTAATAACAGCGAATATTTTATTGAGTTTGTAAGTTCTCATTTTCCTTAAGGATAATATTAAAAACATGAGCAACGGACATTCCGATAGATTGTTTGTATAAATGCGAATTTTGACTGCGGATGGTTGTATGGTATAATTTCAACAGAAAAGCCCTTGAATCTTGTAAAAACAGTTAGGTTATGTACAACAGAATATTTACACCAAAGGGGTACTGAGTAGGAACCAGGTCAGAGGGGCGAATGGGGATCAACAGTTGGAACTGCTAGGCACTCAAAAACTATGGAATAATTACTTGGAAGGGCTAAAGCTCCTTCAACCACGGCATTGACGTGATAAAATTTGAGGACCGGATAAATACTGGAATAGATGACGTAACGAAAGAAATAAAATTCAAATGTTTTATGTTATATTGTGTACAATAAACGGTTAAATAAATATGTATGTAGTAAGGAGTGATGTTATAAGTTGATCCCTTAAACGCGTAGATTGATGTGATGCTGATAGTACTTAAAATGTCATACAAGGCAATTTTGCAAGGTAGCTTCGTGGTTTGTTGCGTGGTACGATTGTTTATCTTATGTGTAGTCGGTACTTAAATATTTGCAAACTTCTCTAAGTTAGGATTCTTTGTAAATGCATAAAAATATACCTCAACATAAAATAAATGCTACTTATTAGACAAAGGCTTTTGTTCAAGATAAAAACAGAAGGTAATCTGATTACAGTGTCTCTAATTATGTACATTATGGTTGATATCATTACGAAAAAAAAAACAGATTTATCGAAACGGATCCCCATCTCAGAGCAATGAAAAAGGTAGAGAATGCTTGGCAAAAAGAACATAGTGAAGCCAAAACTTACCGGTTTTACAAGTCATCTCAATCCCACACATGGCTGTTTTTACTGTACTGATCAATCGACTTTTCCGAAAACAATAAGCTAACAGATTAAACTGAAAAACTTTCAAGAACATCGAAACTAAGGTTGCGGTCCCATACAAAAAAACAGCTAAATGAGTAATTTTCTGTAGGAGTTTTTTATATTTTGTTATATGTTTTGAGCAAAAATTATCAGTTCAAACGCTGCGCTCAGCGTTTTCGGGAAAGGCGGTTGTTCGGAACCACTCTCTGTTTATTTGAAGGACCCTTTCTACTTATTTATTACTCTGAGATCCCTGCTAAGCGGATTTACGCAATTAAAGCGAAGAAAGAGAGTCTGATAAAGAAAAATATTTGTTTCTGGCTTTTAAATAATGAAGACTGCTTCTGTCACAAAGGATAAGATTTCATTACAGACTTATAAGAGTTGAGTTGTATTATTTTTCAGTTCATTATTTTTTGGAATGTTTTGGTTTTGTACTCATACAGGTTTAGGGTTTACTATTCTTCAAGAATTGATTATGTAAGAACTGCTAACTATAGACAAACCTCGAATAGTGGTTTTGTGGGGCTAAGTATTAGTTTTAAGAGTACTTAATTGATTGATTAATGAATAAATTCATTCATTCATCATTTTAAAACGTTCCTCATACCAGTCATATTCATATTCATATTCAATTATTTATATTCATATTAATTATTGCATATTCATATTATACTCGTAACTAATGAAAACGTTCTGAAAATAGAAAGTCAGCATCGTTTCCCTGCCCTTATTCCACGTATTCATTACAGGTCGGTACATACGAGTATGTACTAAAAATAATGATGCAGTAGGCTTGTCTTTGTTTTACGACCGGCCGCATGCCCGCTGCAAACCGCCTTTGGGAATCATCGTTGATTAATTTACCGCCATTTGTTGACCATTGCCATGGTCGGGAAATATTTTGATAAGGTCTAGTCAGGTTCACACCATGCGCCTGCTGCTGCCGCGAATATTGCCCGAAATACTTCCGCGGAAGAATCAACGCGGGCGAGTGTTCACACACTGCCGTCATAATCCTCTCGCAGCAATACGAGTGAGCGAGATAGCAGTACATTCTATTCGTAGCCGGCATGACGAGTAGCAGCGGAACCTGTTTGCATGCTCGCGCTGCCCACTTCCCTTTCTATTTACCGTAGATGCATTGTGTGAACGTGGTACAAGTCTAAACTCTGTGTAGAACGAAACGAAATACCTTGAGTAGACTAGGGGGACGCAGTACTTTGTTATAGGGTGGACCATATAGAATGACGTCAAAAAACTAAAATTTCAATTCATTATACTAAGGGGTATCCGAATCACCTTATGTACACTCTGCGTTTCTTATTTTCCGAGATATTCAACATTGAAAGTTGTATTGGTTAAATTCGACAGGCAGATTTTTCTTTTTTGATCTTTTGACGTGACTTAATGGTCCAACCTGTATGTATTCAGCTACAGGGTCTGAAATTGGATAGTGAATATTGTCCGCATTTTTGAGACTACTCTAGCCCGCAGGGAATATGTGGCAGGTACATACGTACATACATTAGCCTATTGCAGTCCACTGCTGGATACGGCCTGCCCCAGGGTACGCCATAGGGCATGATCCTTTGGGTGGTATGGGATCTACCTCCTAGCGGTCCACCCCGGGCAACGGCAACACAGGCTTGCCTGTGGATAAGTCCGGCTGAACGATCCCACGTGCGCGGTGGAAGGCTCCGTAAGGAGCTGCCTGGCTCGCGACCACCATCCCACTGAAGTCTGGCGCCAAGTAGCTTGCTGCGTTCCGTCAGTGTGTGGGAGTGCCAGTGCCTTAACAGGCTTCTTCTGGGTGAGCTCGCTCTGTCTCTGTCCTATGACCTAGACTAGAGTCAAGAGCAAACCCATCATTAATTTAAAAAAAAAGATCCAGTCGCAGGAGTGTGGTAGGTACACTTAAATCATTTTATTTTACTCCGTATTTTGACTGTGTTTCTTCCGTAGATGTTGCTACCTACTGCACACAGGATCAAATACGGCGTGAATCCAATTTCAATTTCCACATTTGCCAGCCGATTGCGTTTTGCCACAGAGCAAGAGGCACATTTTTGAATCAACAGTGCCTTTATACATACATAAATCACGCCTGAATCCTTTACGGGGTAGGCAGAGCCTTAACGGCCGTTTAAAACGGATATTAATACCACGTCTGACAAAAATTTGAGGGTCAATCAGATAACTGTGTATCACCATAGTGACAGGTTGACAGTCCATCGCATCGCCTAAAATTGCAATCCACATCTAACCCTCGAGTCCCTTAGTCGCCTCTTACGACACCCATAGGTAAGAAATGGGGTGATGCTATTCTAAGCCGGCATCACACGGCCGGCATAACAGTGCCTTTATTCGTCCATCGCTGCGTATTTTTAACGCACCGTAACGCATGCGTCTGTCTGATTAAATGAAATTTCAAAGTCCGATCTTAATCGCATACAAATACAACTACTGTGCGTTTACGGATGCGTCTGTCAAACGACTTGCCAATACACGTGGGACGGTGCGTTAAAAAAACGCAATGACGGATGACAAGGAGTGGTAGAACCACCTAACGGCCTAACTTTTTTGGTTCAAAAATTCGCCCTCCCGTACCTGTAATTCATGCTCTTGTGGAATTGAGTCGTCAAACGGATGGACACAATAAACACCACTCGATCCGACGGTAGGTTGCGGTCACACTGCGCGCGATCATCTTAAACGTATCATGAAGGACAACGAGTCGGAAAATCTCTATGAAATTCAGTATCAGAGTTTTTAAAGCAAGAAGGCCTCTGACGTGGTTTTTTGTCAGAGATAAGTAGGATCATTAGATCAAACACACACACTCGAAACCCACACTGTTATAGTGTGGGATTCGTCAACTGACTAATGCGTCTGTCAAACAACTTGGTCAAAACGCAAATGTTACCAGTGTGCCATGGTATATGTTTTTCCTAATATTCCTTTCGTCTGACAAACGAATGCGACAATGACACGTATGCACTTCCGTCATAGTGGAAGAACGGACATAGCTAGACAGATCGTAGTTTAGGCGAAAAATGTGTACCACGAATGGCGTAGCGGAATAAGAGTACGTTATAAATAATATTATTATATTTGTGTTAAAACAAACATGATATTTAAAGCCGTTTTAGAGATCATTTGCAATTAATGACAGAATTTAGCTTCACTTTGGTTTTTTTCCTAGATGAAAAAAAAATGCAATATTATTCACCCTTAAATGTTACTCAATTACTAGTTTTTCTAAACATTCGACTTATATTATAAACGAGATCTTTGGCATATGCCGATACTTACTTAAGGGCTTAACAGCTCTCGCCCCCGCTGTAACTTTGGCCACAGCCCCTGTACTGAGTGGCTGCAAAAGCGCAAATGTAATGAAACTACACACAATGGATTCGTCAGTGGCTGCACTTCAAAGGCGATTGTAATGTGCAATTGCTGTTCATTTCGGCTAACTAATTTCAATATCAGCCACTGTGAATGAATTCACATCACTGAATTTTTGGCGCATAATAGTATTGAATTCAAATTCAATGCAAGACAATACGTATAGAAACCAAAAAAGACATACACCCAGGGAATTTGAACCCGGTGTAGCGTGCCAACGCTTAAACCACAGCCATCTCTATTTTTAAATTTATGATTCAATGGCTAGCTAACTTTCTGCACTTTGGCTATTTATTTGCAGACGGTGCCATACGATATCATATTTTTGATAGCCAGTCTGCAAATGATACCCGGTGACAGTCGCACCGCGATTCATTATCGTGTGCTATGGAATGTGGTTATTGAATAAGATTCCATAAACACAGTTTGATAGGGCGAGGGCAAGATTATTAAACTGGTTTTATTTAGACAGTTACAGTTGTAAAATTCTGAAAAATAAAACATATTTTTGTCGAAGATCTAACAGATAACTGATACCATCAGTTACACAATTTAATAAACTTTACTAGATAGAATAAAATCCAAAGTACAGTTTAAAAGTAATGACCAATTTTAATGCTATAATTGAGATACATACCTTTTCTAGTGAGAAAGGCAAAATAAGACACTGTAACGGAAGTTATTTCTTTTGATTTTATATCGAAATCATGTTTCCCCCTTCAGCAAATTTTTCATACATCTTATTCCATAAAATCCTACTTTACCTATAATTTATTTCAAAAATTTACAATAACTTATTGCTAGCGCTAGCAAAAAAACCTTCTTTTCATCGCTCGTTTGCCAGCAGTGGTCACGTAAAGTTAGAATGCGGCACGTTCTCTCTTCACGCCTGCTTTATTGTCAGCTAGGGGCAGACGCTCCTGAATACGCTGCATCACATCACATCACTGCACCCGCCAGCGACGATTACACAGCTCAATTGAGTGCAAGCTAATAAAAGGCGAAATTCCAACCCGTCTGCTAGACTGGACGCATCCATGCTAATATTGTAAATCCGAGAGCTTGTGTGTTTGTCACCTCTTCACGCTCAAATGGCTCGGCGGATTCGGATGAAAATTTGAACACAGACGGAGTATAACATGAAATAACGCATAGGCTACTTTTTACTGAGGTAAAATGTACCATTCCAACGGGAAAACTAATAAGAACTGTGGACGAAACCGAGGGGCGGAAATCTGGTTTCATAATATTGAGTTCCGTATTTTATTCTGATGCAAAAATGAAATGGAATTTCTCTCGGTTGGTTTTAATTTTGTTTTAAAATATTTGATGTTGGCGCATTCGGCGCAGTGCAGATCAAACAAATTATTTTAATTAAAACGGTCATAAAAGCTCTGGTGAATCTGTGTTCTCCCTGTGATGCCGGCTTAGAATAGCATCACCCTATTTCTTACCCATGGGTGTTGTAAGAGGCGACTAAGGGACTCGAGGGTGTGTATTGCAATTTTAGGCGACGGGCTGACAACCTGTCACTATGGTGATACACAGTTATCTTATTGACCCTCAAACTTTTGTCAGACGTGGTGTTAATATCCGTTGAACGGCCGTTAACGCTCTGCCTACCCCGTAAGGGATATAGGCGTGATTTATGTATGTATGTGAATTTGTGTTAATAAAACTTATAGCATGCGTTCTTTTTGTTAAAACTTGATGCCATTGTAGTCAATTCTGGGAAACATTAATACAGGAATTTCATTACTAATTTTATTTATCGCTATTAAATTTCATTATTAAGTTAATACCCAAAGCGTGTTTCGGGAAAACTTTAATCGAAATAATAATGAAATTCATATAATAAGGTTTCCTAAAATAAACTACAAAGGCACTTTCATACATAATGCTCCATACAGTACATACCTATAAAATATTGAGTTGTTCGTCGTCTCAGTGTCCCAAGAAGAAGAAGGATAAAGTTCTTGCAAATAAATCTCAATTTGTGTGTGTGTTTGAATTTGTATTGTAAACAATTCATTAGAAAACTAAGATTTCAAAGATAGTTTTGTTTCAAATGGTGGATTCTCCTTACAATATTTTTAGTACGTATAAACGCCAGTTTTTTTAATAAGCCCATCAGGTTTTCACTAAACTCAAAGACAGAAATTGTATAAATTGGTAGTAAAATAAGTCGCAGATAACATACACAAATACATATATCACGCCTATATCCCTTGCGGAACAGGCAGAGCGTGAACGGCCGTATCAACGGACATTTGCGTTAAGTCTCTCACTCACTACCTGCGTCTGTGTTTCCAAACGCATACAGCCCTAATCTCTTCAAAGTAAGAGTGAACAGGCTTCTTCTGGGTGAGCTAGCTCTATCTTAGACTCTGTCTCTGTCCTATGACCTAGACTAGAGTCAAGAGCAAACCCATTTATTTATTTATTATTTACTTATTTATTTTATACTTTATTGCCTATGGTACAAAAGGCGGGCCTAATGCCAAGTGGCATTCTCTCGTGGCGAACCAGAAGGTAAACAGAGAGAAAAATACACGGGTGCACTCGGGTGTGAAATCATAATAATGGAAAATAACAAAATGAAGTACTATGAAATAAATATAACTATTAATATAGATATCATTCCTAAAATATACCAACACAAATACTTACTGAAATAAACTTACTTATATTAATATACATACTCATACCCATCCTTACAAAAAAAAAGTCCTACAAACAATTAAGGGTCATTCGGAAGATATGTGTATCACCATTTTGCTTAAACTTGCAATACAAGTGTAACCATCGAGTCCCTTAGTTGACTTTTACGACACCCATAGGAAAGAAAAAGGGTTGGATCGCCGATGTGGCGCAGTGGTAGTGCGACTGCCTGCGACGCAAAGGTTCCGGATTCGACACTTCGGTGGGACACTCACTAAGTTGATATATATCACTTTGTGAATTTGTTCCCGGTCTGGTAAGGACATTGCAGGGTGAACCACTTAATTTGTCCAAAAAAAATGGTTCCGTGCTTCGGAGGGCACGTTAAGCCGTCGGTCCCGGTTGCTGTATATGATTACTTCGATGGCGGTCGTAACACAACCATGTCAGACGCTCATTTCTAGTAGTAAGCGGTTGAAAAACTCTGACACCAAGGTTCATCGAGTCGTTGGACCACTCGGTGTCCCACACGAAAAGCGAAACGATCACACAGCACAGCAACGTTGTAGATTGGTTCCTATAATGGTTCCTACCTTGTTATCGAGATGAGGCTCGCAATTTGCTACTGAAACCCGCTCACGTTCCCGCGTCGTTGGGTTAGTAGGGGTGCAGGTTGCTGATTGAAGGCGATTCTTCGATTCGAGTGTTCGGTTCTTACACCTACACAGGTAAGTTTTTGGTGTAGGTATATAGAAATTTTACTAGTGATAGCGAAATCTCAAGACGGGCTGGTGCTAATAGGAACAACTTTTCCTAAAGATTATAATTATACAGGGTTATTTTTTATTCACAGAATCGCCCTGTAAAATTTCCGGGGTGAATAAAAAATAACCCTGTATAGGTCGAAATATAATAAAAAATTTAGGGATTTAGGAAATAACTTTGTATGGGTGGTCAAATTTATTTTTTGTTTGTATTTTTGCCTATGTTCCTTGGGAAAAGTTGTTCTTATCACCAGCACGTCCTGACTTTTTGCTATCGGTCACTAGTACATTTTACCCTATCTTCTTCTTTTCGTGTGAGACACCGAGTCGTCCAACGACCCGATGAACCCTGGTGTCAGAGTTTTACAACCGCCTACTACAAGTAGTTTACCCTATATAAGAACACTATATCCCGTGTGATGCCGGCTAACTGTAACATTTCTTGTTTCTACCTAACTAAAAACATTATATAAGGTGTAAAAAAATTAGCTGAGAATATTTTAAGGGGTGAACCAGTACGTGAAACTGATCAACTTTCCCCAAGGAACATAGGTCGAAATATGAAAAAATAATTTGACCCTCCCATACTTAGTGTGTTACCCGGCCGGGATAATTTGTATGGGAGGGCCAATATTTTTTTTCATATTTCGACCTATGTTCCTTGGGGAAAGTTGATCAGTTTCACGTACTGGTTCACCCCTTAAAATATTCTCAGCTAATTTTTTCACACCATGTATACCCTACACTTTCAATAAAAAATAGATTTATTAATCCAAACCATACCACTTAAGGTCATACCTCTACAGGAAGGCAGTAAAAAGGTAATAAAGCAGTAAGTTTGTAAAAGTTCAGTGTAATTTATGTTACTTTCCCCTAATTTCAACTTACACCTATAAAACACAGCTTTGGTCCTTGAACACCTCATATTTCACAAAATCTACCTAGTGGATTGTTTATAACTACATAGTTAGTGTTAATTTTAAACATGAATATTGTTTCCTATGTTGCATTTGGTAGAGTCTAGCCCTTATCCGTTTCAGCTGGTTAAGACAGCCTTCTTCACGGAGGTCGATAGATCACATACCCGCCCGTCAGCTGTGATTGCCGAACATGGCGGACCGAGACGATAATATGTGGCATTTATATGGAATTCGCCACTGCTTTAGCCTATACGTTAGTACCTATTTATACTGTAAAAATAAACGGTAATGGGTACTTTATGACATCCTACACACATATCACGCCTATAATCTCTTGAGACGTAAGCAGAGTGTAAAAAAAAATACATTTACGCCACCTCTGACAAACATTTGAGGATAATTCGAAAAAATATAATCGCCATTTATTTATTTTAATTTTATTTTATTTCAATAGGTTCAGTTATAGGCAACAAATCAAAAATTTCACTGACATAAAGACACATTAATACACACATAAATCCGAAGCCCACTTACAACTAAACACAACATTTCTTTAAAAAACAGTCTTGTATTAATTTGTTCACAAAACAATCATAAAATTATAAAAACACAAATGTCATAGTTAAAATAAAAAATAAAACGATAATAAGATACTAACATAAGGGAAAAGAAATGAAACTTAATTAAATATTGCAGTTTATACGATATTAGAGACAGTTTAAAACATTGGAGATTATTGCAAGTTTACATTTTAATGAGAATGGCTTATTTAGTCATTGTTATAATCGTGAACTATCATAATTAATTTGAACTATTTGTCATTAAGTTTCCTACTTCGACTTTTAACGAAGTTAGCAATAGACAAGTGTACCTATTGACAACTTTATTTTTTTCACTGCGCAATGCTGTTGTGTATTTTTCTATGTGGTGTTAAGTGTATTGTGAAGAATGAGAGTAATAAAGATATTTGTATTTATTTGTAATTGTATTTGACATCTAATTTTACAAATATTAATAAACCTTTACACTATTTGTAATCTTACTTTTTCATATTGACAACTTGATTTACCATATTTATGGTAAATGCATACTCATCATGCTTGGCAGGTGGATTTACAGGGAACGTTGCTACCCATTCCCTGGACTCACGAAACCCATGGGCCGAAATGGGGTGATGCTATTCAAAGTTGGCAACGCCAGTTATAACTCCGCAATTTTCCTAACTGCAACTTTGCTTTTACGATATTGCAGCTTCTATATCGCAGCAAGCGTTCATATTAATTGAACGTAAATTGATAGGTTTGAAAAAGGTTTTTAGCTCTTCAAAGTGAATGGAGGCGGCTAAAATAAAGGATGCATTTATTAATATTTTGTTCTATAATGTAAGTTGATGTTGCCGGTTCCTGTGAATGCAGCATCTTTCACTGCGCTTGCTAATCCGGCTGCCAAGCGTTAAGAGTTTGCCCTTACACCTTGTATGTACTTTAAATCTAGGATATACCCTACATCCTTAACATTTACATGGTGTGAAAAAAACAGTTGAAAATATTTTAAGGAGTGAACCAGTACGTGAAACTGAACAACTTTCCCCAAGGAAAATAGGTCGAAATATGAAAAAAAATTGGCCCTACCATACAAATTATCCCGGCCGGGTAACACACTAAGAATTATTTTTTCATATTTCGACCTATGTTCCTTGAAGAAAGTTGTTCAGTTTCACGTACTAGTTCAACCCTTAAAATATTCTCAGCAATTTTTTTTACACCTTATAGTTGAACGTGAGATAGTAAGTAATGCAGGGGCAGCGTTTTGGCGGCCTTTGGTCTTATTCTAAGGCTTTGATTGCACGCCGTTACGAGATAAATAAATCCTGGACAATTCACACGGCGCTATCTAGCCCCAAATTATATACTATTTTCGTAAATAAATACTTAAAACAGGACTAAACAAATATTTCTGTATTATGTCAATACAATCGCATGCCATTTGACCACGCAGTGTGCGGTTGAGTCAGTATTCTTTTGTAATATTTTTCCTGACAACTCTTTCTTGTATGATTTATCTTTACAACCAAAAAATAAGTTCCTTTGATTCCCCTATCTCACAACAATAAATAACACCGTAATTACATAATCCGCGCCAAATGAGCGGTTGGAACTGCAGAAGGCATGGTTTAAATAAGACGTGTGTTTGAAGTAATGGCTGCGGCGGGCAGGAAGCGGAACACGAAATGGACTAGTATTTACGACGAACATCCGCTGAGAGCGCAATCAAGACACGCAACTACTACCTACTACAATACAGCGTGGCCATTTCACGCCAAGAACCGTTCATATACTTCTTATTTTTGTGTTTTACACTGTGTCGTCCAACGACCCATTGAACCCTGATGTCAGAGTTTTTCAACCGCTTATTACTATTAAGCCTTTGCCTAGCAGTGGGATCCCGACGGCTCTATAAGATAAGATAAGATAAGATATTACTAGTAGTCGGCCTTTGACATGGTTGTGTGTTACGACTGCCGTCTAAATAATCATGGACACATTGGACACCTTAACAGAAGGGGAGGAAGAGGGTATCAAAGATGGCGGATGTAGTTTTTTTTATCCTTTCGTGTGTGTAGGAGGTATCAAATAAAGGTGGATTACTAGACGGTTTCTAGCCTCTCTTTATGACACGATTTCTTTAGGAATCAATATCATTAATCAGAACATTACGAGTATGATGAATCTAACAATACACACAGGTGTATAGAGAAGTAGCAGTTAAAATTCAGGCTTTGAAGGACTTTTGCTGACATATGTACTTGATTATTGCGTTTTGGTAATGTGGTAACAAAATAACGTAGGCTGTTAAGCGATGGATTTTTGAAAATTCTCAAAGACCCTGAGGCGGAGATCACACTTTACGTCCATTACTGCGTATTTTTGCCGGACCCGTAACGCATATGGCTGTCTACATCATACATACATATTGATGTATGTATTGACATCAACCTATTGTAGTCCACTGATGGACATAGGCGTCCCTCAGGGTACGCCATAGGGCACGATCTCTCGTTTTCGCCGTCCAGTCGCTACCAGCTGCCTTTTTTAAGTCATTGGTCCATCTGGCCGGAGGTCTTCCAACGCTACGCCTGCCGAGGCGTGGCCTCAACTCGAGAACCCTCTGTGGCTGTCTAACGAAAGGGAATTGCGAATTTCCATCTTATTCCCTTACAAATACGGCGACAGATGCGTCGTTTTGACAAACGCATGCGTTACGGATGCGCTTAACATACGCAGCAACAGACATCAAGTGGGAGAACCGCCTTAGACTTTATTTAGGCAAATATAAACGCTCTACGATCCACACAAATATTCAAAAACAACCCAATAATTTACTGCAAGTATATCCTTGTCCGCCTACAAACCGCTTATAAATATTCGAGCCTCTGCTCAGCCCGAATTTTAGAAGGCGTGCACACGCGCCGTTTAATATTGGGGTTTTTGACAGCCAGCAAGCAAATCTTCTTCTTTTCGTGTGGGGGACGCTACGTCGACTGACGAGCCGAGGAACCCTAGTGTCAGAGTTTTTCAATCGCCTAGTACTAGTAGTAGGCGATTGAAAGATTGCCGTTAAAGAAGTCATAGACGGCATACGGGACCGACAGCTTGACGTGCCTTTCAAAGCACGAAACCATATTTTTTTTTTGGAAAATCAGGTGGTTCAGCTTGCAATGTCCAGTCTGGGACCAAATTTACAAATTTAAAAGTGATAAATATCAACTTTGTGAGAGCCCTACTGAGAATTGAACCCTCAACCATTGCGTCGCAGGCAGCCGTCAAGTAAATGACAGTCTGTGACAGCTGCACAGTGATATGGTGTATTGTGCCATGATAAGCGACATGTCCATGCGTTTCCATACAACTTCTTTTCTTAATGAGACGGGTAAAATATCGCATAATCGTGCGTTGCGTGTAAGAACCATGTTATTATAATAACACTTTTTACTCGCTCGCCCCAGATCTGTCGGAAAGGGGATTAACTTTATTAATAGTTGTAGATGCGTCTTGTTGCATGAAGTGGTGGCAGCGAGTTCGATAATGTTAATGTTATTAGCTTAAGGAAAATACAGGATTATGCCAGTGCCCTGTTATGAAACTACAGCGAAATCATTAGTGCATTGCGTAGCCAGTAAAAAGTCCTGGTATCATAATTGCTAACCGACTACGCAATGATCATCGAATTTCACCTGTAAAATTGTAGTCTGTAGTTTGACTATATTTGCACTGGTAGTGATAGAAATTTTTAGTCAGTTTGCAGACTCAGTATGCCAGGATCGTAGTAAGTGGAAGGAAGTAGTCTCTGCCTACCCCTCCGGGAAAGTGGCGTGATTTATGTATGTTGCAGACTCACGCTAACTTTGCAGAGTGATTCTACTAATTCTTCTTCTTCTTTTTGTGTGGGAGGCTCATGATTATAAACAACTTTTACTATAAAGCCCCAAGTGCGAAAATATCCTTTTACTTTTCTTAACACAATGTTTTTTACAGCAGCGTTGAAATGAGCATGAAGCGATGAATTATAGACAGGCGACAAGAAAGGCAAACAATTCTGTTGCTGTTATATTATTTATTCTTGCAAAAGTTTGAATATTGCTTAATATCGAATCAAATCATATGGTAAATAAAAATAAACTGTGATGGTCTTTTGTGCTGTCGCTTCTTGGAATCACGTGCGCGATTTCAAGCAAAAAGATTCCAGGCCACTGTCCTTTTGTTTCCGTTTCGTCTTTGTTCAGCTTTTGCTGCCGTTAGTTGCCGGCTTAGAATAGCATCACCCCAATTCTACTAGTGAGTGTCTTAGGGCTAAATTCATCCAGGGAATGGGCAGCAGCGTTCCCTATGAATGCAACAATTTGCACTGCGTTCGGCAATCTGTCTGCTAATCGTGGTGTATATGGTAATACTCCGGGGGCCATGTCCAACAGTGGACTATAGCAATGGTTTATATTTTAGTCTCCTATTGTCCTAGATGGTTTTCGCGATAATTCTAATAAGTGTGCTCTAATTACACAATGCCTCTATGGGCAGGGAAATAGAAACGGGACTGTGCGAGCTTGTTAACAGGTTACTAGCACTGCTACTCGTCATGCTGCTGCCACTTCCCGTACTCCCGCGAGTATTCGCTTATTGTGCGCAAGTCAAAGAGCAGGAGTATGAGCTTGAGTGAAGTGTAATCTCACTCATATTGCTGCTAAAAGAATATGACGGCCGTGTTTGAACACTCTCACTCTCTCTCGTTAATATTTCCACGGAAGTATTACTGACAATGTTCGTGGCAGCGGCAGGAGCAGGAGCATTATGTGAACATGACATAATGTCAGTGGAGATTACTTTTTTTATCTCCTGATTGAAGATGATAAGCATAGTGATAAACAAAAAATACTATACAACCACTTAATCCCTTTCGGTTCAGACGACGTTGTTATTTTTATTTTTTCTCAGTTGTCAATTTTGCCTCTAAAAGAGGTTTATAAGAACAAACTAAATAATAAACATAAACAGACATAACAAATAACTATTAGACCGGATTCAAAAGTCGGTTATTTAAAGGTTAGAACTGAGTAATACACTTGGGATCGATTGAAATAACAGTCGCTGCAAATGTCAATCGCTGAACTTTAAAAGGTCTACAATGATAGGCGCTGGTCTCTGAGCCGTAACGTAGATCAATGCTTTTGTAAACACCAGCTAATACCCGCGACTTAGTCTGGAAATTCGCCAATTTGTCATTGTTTTGCAAGCAAGTTTGTAATTTCTAACTACTTTATTCTTGAACAGTGGGTGAACTTAAAGTTTATAATCCGTTTCAGTCAATACCTGCAGCTGACAGCGCTACGTAGCTATTCGCTACGGCGTAGCAATGTTCTACGACGTAGCACGAGTAAGATACCACAAAGCCTATATAATTTTAGAGGTATGTGCTGTGATGATACAGATGAGGTACACATGTTTTTTTTTACGAGCACCACCCAGCCATACCTTTGTGTGTTTATGAATATGTACATTGTCTTTGTGTGCATCGCATCGACCAAACACTGACATACAAAGAAACCGAGCATGTACCCAGCGGCAATCGTGATATAAAATATTTGTACTTATTTTCAGAATGCAAAACGTTTTATTTCGCTAAAAAACAAACTTGATGTAATATTTTGTGAAATATTCTAAAGCAAACGAGAAAGGCTAAACTTTGTTACCGCAATGTTGGTGACTATTTATGAGTTGTGTACTCGTGATTTCAGCTGACAAAATTAGCTATCACAAATTAAAAAATTACCAGTTTATACTTCAGGTGAGATATTGTTAGCTCATAGCCTTAAATTGAATCACTCATACTAGGGATTGCAATCCGGACTGATTCCCAATTTGGCCGGATTCGACCGGATTCTCACCAATCAGGCTAGAATGGACCAGATTGACTCTATAGTAAGAAAACGTAATTTATAAAAATAAATCAGTCTTATCAGGTTTGTCAACTAAATAGTAATAAATGTAAAATGTATGTATATATTTTTCGTTAATAAACCTGCTGATTTTATGTTTTAACTAAAATTACTGAAGTCAAATCGTAAACTACAATGCGACTTACAAAATCGGGGCATTTTCGTAAGCGCGAAGAGATAAGGCGATTAAGAATTATTAACTTAACCATCACTTATCAAGCTAGATCATCTTAGCACATCTTCGCTAAATCGTTCGCATTAGAAACTGACGAAAATATCACATCTTTTATTTTCACTATAGTTTTCACGTTTTCTGAATCCGGTTTCCAATCCGATTATACATCACCATAAATATCCGGTTAGAGGCATGCAAGCACCGGATCTGGATTGGATTGCAATCCCTATTCCATACACATGAAACCTAATTTTGCATAACATAAAACTATTTTATAATTGAATTAACAATGGTTAACATCTTCATAATTATTAGCCGTGTGATGCCAGCTTAGAATAATAATAATAATAATAATATATCATTTATTTCAGACTTTTGAAATCCATATTCTTTGTTAGTAACACTTAATTTTAATTGTTAGTAAAATTAAATTAAATTAAATTAAAAATAACTAAAACTACAAGTCTACTTTGAGGCACGTGATCCGGGCACAGTATGCGTCGTGATCCAGTGCCTCAGAATAGGTCCATCTGTCCGCTCAGCTATGGTAAGTAGGAGAGTGTTGGCGCTGCCCCGCACTCGCGTCATCAGGGAGGCAACTCGCTTACGCATGATGGCGTGGAACCCGTCTACTCCCCGCTCCGCGAACATTCCTGATGCGCTGTAGTAGCGTGGCAGCCCCAACAACGACCTTAACGCATTATTGTATAGAACTCGCAGGGCGCTCAGTGATTTTTGAGTATAGTTGATCCAAAGGCTGCAGGTGTAAAAAGATTGGCAGTAAGCCCTAAAAAGCGTTACTTTTACTCCCTCTGAGCACTTTGCAAATCTTCAATCTTCAGAATCGCATCACCCTATTTCTTTCCCGTGGGAGTCGTAAGAGGCGACTAAGAGACTCGAGAGTGTGTATTGAAATTTTAGGCGATGGGCTGACAACCTGTCTCTATGGCGATACACAATTTTCTGAACAACCCTCAAACATTTGTCAGACGTGGCGTATATGTCCGTTTTTTTACGGCCGTGTACGCTCTGCCTAACCCGCAAGGGATTATAGGCGTGATATGTGTATGAATGTATAATTATTGATAGAAATATATAAATAATGAATTATTCATATCGATTAGATTTTTTAAGGCTACGACTCTAAATGCCCTAGAAATGAAATTTTATCTCTCCTCTGAGGTAAATTTAACGGTGAAACTTCATGCAAGTGCCATTAAACTCGAAATAAAAATAATTTAATTCTAGCATTAAAACAGATGGCCAACGTTCAAAAGTGTCTGCATGATGTTTAAAACTTTTATTGCTCTATTAATAGAAAGAAAAAAAATGGGAAATGATGGCTTTATAGAATTTTGTAATTATACATAATATTTTTCACTTTTTCGCTGAGTGTAGTTACTTCACACATCTAATGGAAGCATTTTCATATATTTTCATTTTATTCATCTTTTTAACTTTTGAAACAGCATTAATTTTGGATACTTTTTGTTTATTGGCCAGAGAATCTTTATGATTTTTGTGTAATTAATTATATCGTTTTAGAACGTCAAGAATGCACTTGTCTTAAGCAATGATGACATAAACAAAAAGAAGCGCTGAAGTAATTAAAAAATAAGTATTCTGGACATTTCACACATCGCCATCTAGCCCAAGCTAAGCAAAGCTTGTACCATGGCCACGAGATAGCTGATGTTATTACTTTATACGTTTTTTGTAAATAAATATATACATGACATAAATCATCCAGACACAACACAAATATTTGAAAATAATAATATTAATATTTTTGCTGTATAGGGATCGAACCCTAGGCGTAGGCCCTTCTATCCACTACACCATCGGGCCAAATTGCTTCCGTCTCGTTCTCTTTCGTCATCATATCGGATAATGAGGATGTCAACTGCGATGTGACTGATGTTGCCATTTTTGTCCCTTTCTTTAAGTAATCAGTAAAAATATACAATGTCAAAAAGCATCCCATTTAATTAAATTACCAAATATAGATACAATCGGCGTCCAATTTCACTCCAATGCCTATACCAGTTTCAGATCTCATTCAAAAGAAGATCAGTGTCAGACCTCAGTCAAGATACATATGTTTGAAATGGATCGATGCTAATTATTCCAGGGAATCCCGACTCCCGGAAACTGGGAAGATGTATTGTGACACGTGGTGCCAGGAACAAAAGAGCATCAGACATTAAAATAGAGCAGAAATGGCACTTCTTCTTCTTTTAGTGTCGGCAATTTATATTTCGCCTGATGCATTCCAGCTGTACAGCTAAATTTGACATTGTCGTAATTTTCTCACTGCTATACATGAAAAGTTGTGTGTGCTACGCTTGTGATTCCATTTTAGTATCCTAAAATCATCATTTCAATTTCAATAGAGCAATAAATCATTTGCTCTATTTGTTATAAGTACAAAAGACTATAAAAAAATTGTCGGTATGAATATTGTTACAGATGGTAACACTAACAAACATTTAAAATTTTGTTTTGTCGTGGTAAAATAGGACGAAACAGTATAACCTACAATATTCTGTTTAATAAATTTAAGTTACAGTATTTGTGTAAGGGCCCTCCGAATACAAATAGGGTGCATGCAGACCATAAAACTGAAAAACTTTCCCCTAGAAACATGTTATGTCAGGAAACGACAAAAATATTCGACCTCCCATATAAAATCACTATCAGCTGACTGCATTTACTATGTAAAGTCCATAAGTTTTTTTACGTTACCTGAAATATTTTTTCATTTAAAGTTGTTCAGTTACATGACTTAAATGCACCCTGTCGTTTTTCGGAGGACTGTTCCATACACCCTGTTAACACGTAAAGTTTGTAAGTAGGTAGATATTTTATTTTCAGATTGCACTTCGAAAGCATAAACTGCACCAAATACACCACATTTTGCGTGGTCAGCGCCTTTTTCTATTAAAATTAAGCTCTTCCAACTTCCATGAATACAAATTGCTATGAACAAAATGGTACTATTAAACATTTACATAATCTTTATTTGAACTTAATGCTTAAATTACGTTTATCAAAACATAAGCTTATTTTATTTTACACTTTTTAATATGTCTAATTCCAAGCTAAACTCCCGCAGTGGAAGCGATTTACACAGGTAAATTTCTAGTAAAATACCAGGAGTTCAACTGAAGGCAGACAATGGCCGCGTTACGCAGCGCTAAATAGCATACGCTGCACAATATAGCAGCGCATACTATGAATTAAACGTGAACCTAAATCTATTTAACTTAATTAACTAAGTTGAGTGAAATTGGCAAATGATGTGTTCTGACCTTTACGTAACTCAATTCTGTAGTAAATACCGTCTGCCGATCTGGCGTTACGTCACACGTATAAGCACTAGATTATAAGTAAGTACCTCCAAATTATATCACCCCACGAATTCCGCAATTCGTACTAAGGCGTCACAATGATAATGGTACAACAAATATGACTAAAGGGAACACACCATTAACACGAGGAAACAGTTTTATACTAAAACAACTAGGTTTAACACTTACAGTCACGTGCCGGCGCAAATGCATAAATACCCAACGGAGAAAGGAAGTTCAGGGAATGGATCAAATAGGGATTCCGTTGGTACTTACAGGGCTGGGTGGAAAAGATATCGACACCCAGCATTCCACTACAGCCTTGGCGCGTTATTCACTTCAAACCACTCACAGCTTCTGTTCGTATTCCACTTTGATATCAGTCATTACGCGTGACCCAACCCGAATTTGGGTCGTACAAACGCGAGCCGATATGGCCACTTGATGCCTATTCAACGCGACGCTTACGTGGAAGACGTCGAGACATCCAACAATCACTAAGCCTGGTATTCTAGTATAACCCAGGAGAACCGCAATAATACGATGCATCAACACGCGCGATCTCAAATTGAATCGTCCATTACACGCGGCATCACAAAACGCGTGGCGGGAAATCCGTACAAAACACAATACGTTCTCGTCCGAACGGTTTTGAGTGACTGATAGTGCGGTGCAGAAATCACCGCTTGGCGCCTACCAGGCGGCCCGCGCGCACGCCGCCACCCTCGCCCCGCGAGCGAGAAAGGGACAACATATGCCCAGAGCGATGCGTGCGGGCGAGCATCGCGGCGTATTCATAGACCGTCACTAATACCTAACTTACCCCAGCATAGCAACGCTAAATTAAACATAATAGCTTTAAGAATGTAGGCTGAATAGTCAAAAACAAAAAATGCTACACTCAATATTCATGGAAGTGATTTGAATAAGATGCTATGCTCCGTGATTGTTTGCTATCGAATACAGGAAGCCATTTTATTTCCATAAATAGGGTACTCCACAACGATAATATTTAAGATGTGAAGTACTTCCATATACAGCCCAAGTGTGCACAGAGGGGGTAAAAGAAGATCAATAACCCTATAAAACGCAAACTTTAACACATAATAAAAGTATAATTAAGACCTTTTCATTGTTACAAAACCATTTTATAAAAATACTTAGTTTGAAAAATGTTTTACCAATAATACATACTATAAAGACGTTAACAGAAAAAAACTTTATCTTCGTCATAATATTAATATTATAAAAAATCATGAATTTGACATGTTGTATGTCAATACGCGATGTTATTTAGTAAATAAAAAAGTAATTTGGCGTATTTCGACAACCGAATTGGGACTTTAACATATACATAAATAACGTAACGGTCATTCACACCACGGCTGACAAACATTCTAAAAAATGATCACCATAGTGACAGATTGTCGTTCCATCGCCTTAAATGGCAATACACATGTAATCCCTTGAGCCCTTTAGTCGCCTCTTACGACACTTATGGGAAAGAAATGGGACTATAAACAGGGAAAAGATACATGAACTGTTTTAAACTATCGCGGTCACACTGTCACACATCTTCTTCAAACTTCAACAGCCACAAAAATCCACTGCTGGACATAGGCCCCGGTCACACATAATAACTCAAAATACTGAAATACTGAAACTGGGTCGAATATCTGAGAATTTAACAAAAATTGTATTGTGGTAAGCCCGTTTCAGTATTTTGAGTTTTTAACATACATGAATAGCAGCTGAAATTATAAACGATGTGTTATGATGGCAGGCAACGCATTACTCTCTTGCCACGTGACGCACGTCAAGTACCTAATCTCGTCATCACAATGACACACTCCGTAAAATAAAGTGGAGCTAAGTCTTACAGCAATTTATATTATTTCGCTCGAGATAGGCACGGTTCGTCACAAATAAACTTGTTGTGTCTTGTCTCATTGTAAATTGTTCCCTTGTATGTTTTTGTGTACAATGGTTAAGGGGCTGCCGTAAACTTTTAAACGTCCCTTTTCCACTAATGGGAAAGCCTGTATGTGAGAGCAGAACGGAATCGACATATTTAGACGATTTGTCACTCTTTTCGAAATTTCTCCTCAAGTAAACAAGTAATAAAAAAACTGCACGACAATAACTAAGTAATGATAAGCAATGACGACCGATGTGGCGTAGTGGTAGTGCGACTGCCTGCGACGCAAAGGTTCCGAGTTCGATTCTCGGTGGGACACTCACAAAAGTGGATATTTATCTCTTTGTGAATCTGTTCCCGGTCTGGTTAGGACATTGCAGGGTGAACCAACTGATTGTCCGAAAAGAAATGGTTCCGTGCTTCGGAGGGCACGTCAAGCCGTCGGTCCCGGTTGCTGTCTATGATTACTTGGACGGCGGTCGTAACACAACCATGTCAGAGGCCTACTAGTGGTAGTAGGCGGTTGAAAAAACTCTGACACCAGGGTTCATCGGGTCATTGGATGACTCGGTGTCCCACACGAAAAGAGAAGAGAAGAGAGACTAAGTAATGTATTCGCAAAAAATTATGTGTTATGTTTATAAGATTGTTCAAAACCACACAAAAAAAGTAAGAATGGATCAAACTTTAAAAAATAAAACTTTCTTTATTCGTGTTTTCCTGCGACAAGAATCTAGGTAATATAATGAAAAATCGTTGCTCATAAAAATAAAGTGTTTATTGTAGTCATCGAAAAAATTGCGTCCATCCAAAATTAACAACTTTTCTCATAATAAGTAACAAGTCCCGATTCATCACTCACAGAACCATTATTTTTAAGGTGAACGCACACTTATCCGTGCCGCATGGGCCGAGTCGGCTAGTGTTACAATAGTTTGCAGAATTTTATCAGATATATACACATTAGCAGATATAAAAGCAAAATTATCAGATTCTGGTAGATTACACCCACAAGTCACTTATTTATGGTTCGATCTATCAGAATCTAATCTTTTTGCTTTTAAATCTGCTAATGTGCTATTATTAATCTGCTAAATTTCTGCCAAAGTATGGTTAAACTAGCCGATATGGCGCGTGCAGCACGAACAACTTCTAAAATGTTAGTCTCAGGTCATCACAATAAATAAATAAATATCCTGGACATTACATTATTTACTGGCCTAGTGGCGTAGTGAAAAGTACCCCTGCCTGCTACGCCGAGGGTCGTGGGTTCGATCCCCACACAGCACAACTTTTCAAATATTTGTGTTGAGTTTGGGTGTTATCTACGTACTGTATGTATTTATTTACAAAAAAGGTATTTATGATATATATACATATAGTATATATCAGCTATCTTGTTCCCGTAGTTTTGCTTAGTTTGGGACTAGATGGCGCTGTGTAAAATGTCTAAGATATTTATTATTTATTTTATTATTATTTCACACAGCGCCATCAAGCTCCAAACTAAGCATAGCTTATATTGCTAGCTGATATTTTTACCTACACGTATACTTTTTAATGTTAATACATAAATATTATACATAAACTTAACACAGATATCTGAACAAGTTACTTTACACTTATTTGTGTCTTTTGGGGATCAAACCCACGACCCTCGGCGTAGAAGGAAGGGGTACTATCAGCTACGCCATCGGGCAAGTCAATCCACCTAAGCTCCGTTTATTTAAGAATGACCAATAATGTAAACAAACTTTGTATGAAACTGACAGTTGCGAGCTGTCATTTACATACAAAGTTTGTTTACATTATTGGTCATCCTTAAATAAACGGAGCATAAAATGTGCAGTCACACAAATCGTTAAAGTATCAAAGCTGTGACCAACAAGGACCAGATGGACCGATGCTTGTGTGACTGGATGGGGAAATCGAGTGATCTTGCCTTATGCCGTACCCTGGGTGAGGCCTACGTCCAGCAGTAGACTAAAATACCCTGGGGCCGTATTCCGCTATTTGAAAATAGTCTCAGTTGTGTATCAAGTGGAAGTCAGTATGATAGTTTTGACCGTTTCGTATTCCGCTAACAGTTTGAAGTTTACACATTTACCCACGTCTGACAAAAAATCGAGGGTTATTCAGAAAATTGTGTATCACCATAGGGACAGGTTATTAACCCATTACCTAAAACGGCGCTCGTTACACAACCATGTCAGAGGACTACTACTAGTAGCTGGCGGTTAAAAAACTAGGACTAGAATAAACTAGAACTAGGTTGACACTAGTATTCATCGGTTCGTTGGACGACTCGGTGTCTCATACTTAAAGAAGACTTAATGATTGAATAAAACAAATCGTGACGAACCGAGACTGAGTATTACTTCGCTCCATGTTCTGCCTAATTATCCGCTACACCTAGACACCAGGTGCGACGAGCCTCTATTTATTTGCATTCACAATAAACTTCGCCGAGAGACTGCGTAATTCAGGATTATGACGCGACAGCTGTGTCAAACAAATTTGAGGATTAAATCTTAATTTGGCCATCAACATGATTAATTTGATGCAGCGTGTGCCAAAAAATGTCTAGAGTCTGTGCGGGAGGAGAAAAGGCGTAGGAATTTAAGGCACCTCTGTGCTTCTTTATAAGAAATGTCATTGCAACCTATGAAAAAAAACCTTTTATCCACGCCTATTCTCGTTCTGCACAAACTTTATCAGTTGTTCACAGGTAACATTGCTTTATTGGCATGAGTTTCGATATGTCAACCTGCATTTGAATTACTATGGCAACTCAAAATATTTTTCTCATATTTCAACATAACAAACAACAAAACAAAAATCTTTATTGCAGATTAAATAAATAATACAACAATATAGATAAACACACATAAAAGAAACAGCACAAGAAGGCGGCCTTAATGCTGGGTAGCATTCTCTACCAGGCAAGCAATGTTCCTTTTTTTTTTATTAATGATGGGTTTGCTCTTGACTCTAGTCTAGGTCATAGGACAGAGACAGAGTCTAAGATGGAGCGAGCTCACCCAGAAGAAGCCTGTTAAGTTCCTTTGTTCCTTAGTGAAATTTATTCCTTATCACCAGCCAGTCTTGAGATTTCATTATCGGTCACTAGTGAAATTTCACCCGCTATATTCTGAGTGAAAGTATCAAAGTTTAAGTTTAGTTGAAAGTTAATTTTTGTTCAAATACGTCAACTCATCCTGCCGCTGCTGACAACATTCTGAGTGAATAAAACTTGATTTGCGATTCTATCGATTTCATTTGAACAAACGCAACTATTATGATTTATATTGATAATTTATGATAAAAATAAATATAGTTTAGACATGGAAAAGCTTCGACAAACTTTTCAGACGGGTGAAAAAGTGCTAACAATAAATTGAATGAAAAGCATTTCGATGTTTTCTATTTCAATTCGATTGATTGCGATTGTACAGTTTGGAGTTCTAAATAAAATAAAAAGTACTGACTCCATCCACAATACTAGGGGTCTTCTTCTTCCTCGGGTTGGGACGTCTGCGGAGACGGGATCAGCTCCACTAGGCGGAAACCATTTCACCCAATTCCCAGGTTTGGGGCAGATTACTAGGGGTAGTATGGGATTACTAATTAGTACTGAGGGCGCTTGGTAGCAGCTTGATGGCGAAAATGGGAGATCGTGCTTTATAGCGTACCGGTAAAGACGCCTACTACATTTAGCAGTAGACTGCTGTAGGCTGTTCTGCTGATTACGATTAGCGGTAGTAATTTGCCATGTGGGCTTAAAATAGGATCACTATCCTATTTCTATCCATGGGTGCCGTCAAATAGATCTAGAAAATAGACAGTAGCGTTGCCTGTGAATACTGTCAAGCTTGATGAGTATGGCAATTACCCCCAAAAAGGAGGCGGCCCATGTACATTAGTGGACTTTTGTGGCTGTTGATGATGATTTTGATGTTCCTGGTTTTGCGATTATCCTCTTTTCCTCGTCATAGTTTGTTGCTGTGAATATGTCTGGTTTTCCGTCGTTAGTTTGGGATCTCAGCGCCCTTTTGGGCTTTTGAGTGGTCTCGGTCCATTTTTGTTTCTGACTTCGGCGGTTCTCCCATTTATCATCTGCGTATTTTTAACGCACCGTAACGAATGCGTCTGTCACAAGAAGGGAAATTGCGAATATCGATCTTATTCCCATACAAATAGGGCTACGTTGCGTCTATGGTGCACACTGTTACGTCAAAAATATGCAGCGACGGACGACAAGTAGGAAAACCGATTTAGCCTCATTTGGCCCAAACTAGAGTCGAGTGAAAATCCGTCATTATTTCATGAATTTATCAGTCTTTTTCGAAACCAATAACGTGCGTTTGTGACGATAATTTAACTTCCTTTTTTTCGTAAACATGTTCGACCCTCCTAGTTCAATGAATACGAGTATTACGACGCCGGTGGTCTTTTGTATTTCTTTAGTTTTTTCCGCGGACCTTTTGCTCCCTTGTGTACATATCCCCATACAGGGTGCTTACACCGCTACGAAAACTAATAGGGTGTATTCAAACCATGAAACTGAAAATTTTTCCTCTAGAAATATAATTGTCACATTCTTCACTTCCCTTAGGGCCCGGATTCTCTTGTTTTTTTACCCTTGCAAAGTCAGCGATACTCCACTGTCATTAAAATGCCACTGTAATTTTATAAACTTCAAACTTTTAGCAGAATACCAAATGACCAAAACTGTAACACTGACAGGCCATTGAAAGACAAGTGAAAAGATTTTTATTTAGTTGACTTCGGGCCCTGATCGTGATTTTAAATGGAGGTCGAACATTTTTGTCGTTTCCTGATATATGTTGCTAGGGGGAAGTTGTTTAGTATCATAGTATGCTTACCCCTAATCAACATTCGAAAGCCTGTCATATATACCTTGTATTTGTGTAATGAATCACATCGTGACGACTCTGGAGCTGCTATTTGTCTGCTTGTCTCAATGGCCGCCGCGCCTCGTGTTTCAGATGTAATCAAGTCTGACAGCGTCATTAACGCTTGCGCTGCCGAGCTCATTCGTCGCCCCGTCAATGATAATGACGGTACTCGATTAAGCTTTTCAATGAAAAGCAAAGATTTACAGCATTATTTATAATTGAAGGGTTTTCCGCTGGAAAATTACCCACTTTTTAAATGTTTTGTATAATGTAAAATAAATTGCCTTCTAAAAGCATTTTTGTTGAATTTTTTGGCAGTTATGCAATCTACGAGAAAACAGCTTAAGTACTTGTGTGCCGAGTGGAGCCAGCATAGAATAGAATCACTCCATTTTTACCCATGGTTGTCGTAAAAGGCGACTGAGGCATGAATCTACAAAATGGCAGCGGCGTTCCCTGTGAATATCTACAACCTGGTTAATAATAATCCTGGTTGCCATTCCACCAATTCGGACTAAGCGCTTCTAGTCATCATTTATAATGCACACTGCTAAAGAGTGGAACTCACTACCTGCGTCTGTGTTTCCAAACGCATACAACCCTAATCTCTTCAAAGTAAGAGTGAACAGGCTTCTTCTGGGTGAGCTCGCTCCATCTTAGACTCTGTCTCTGTCCTATGACCTAGACTAGAGTCAAGAGCAAACCCATCATTAATATAAAAAAACACCTTTCGCTACGCTCGCCAAAACACCTGCCAAGCATGGTGAGTATGACAAATACACCCCTAATTGGGGAAGGCCCATGTCCAGCAGTGAACAGTTGTGGCTGTTGAAATTGTAGCTACAGTAACTACCTACAAGTCACTTTACGAGATAATATTAGCGAAGAGCGGATGAGGTAATTGGCGGTAATATATTTCACGAAACGCGGCATCTCTAGTGACTTATGGGGGAACTTGTTCACGTGTGCGGTTTTGCTCGTGTCACCTGCCAGTAATTAGCGAGCAAGTTATGATCTATGTAGTGCTTTATTATGGAACGGTGCTTCTACTATATAGTTGTTTCATGTAGGTATTTAAAATAATGTAGACAATCTTACTGTGGCTGAATGACAAATATAATGTTCTGCTCTTATCTGTCGCAAAATATAATCTCGTCATTCTTTGTAAATTGTATTTATTTATTTTAAGTACCTACTTGGATCAAGTAAAGGCAGCATTTTGTTACATACTTGCGTCCCACCTTATGTCAAACTTAAAGTATTAGTTGCTTATCGCTCTCACATCTGAAATTAATCCTTATTGTTATTATACATTGCGTGAATGATTTTTTATTTTATTTTTATTGATGATATTATCTGCCGAAAGACACAAGTATAGGTCACTAAGTATAAGCCAAATCATGAATAAAAAAGGTAACATGAATTTTGTAGCAGAAACGTCAAGACCAGATGTTCCTAAAATTAACTATACTTTCCTTAGTTACAAATCATCATTTCATTTCACCAAAGGGTGACACTTTGTTAACATGATAAATTGTTGAATTCAGGTTTTGTGTATGTTGCCAGAATAGATACTTTATCACCATAAATTTTAAAAACTTTCGTAAAGTAAACATATACACACAACATTTGATAAATTCGTGTGAAAGGGTTCGATAAGGGTCGTTAAACATTCCATTGATTGTCAACAGTACCGGCGGCGCAATTCATTCCCTCTAAAAAGCTCCGGCAAAAATATAGTCCCCGAAATGTAACAGAAAGTAACTCCATTACTGTAATGGAAAACTGTGCGCTCTCACGTTAGTTGCAAGTTTTGTTTTTGCTCCGATGCCGCAGTGCAGTTACAGAATGTATCAAAGGCAGCGATCGCTCTACCCTGCAGAGGCCCGTTTCATCATACATAACTGGTTATTTTGTGTTCGATGTAATGCCACCCATAAAATAGCCAGCAGTGTTCACAGAATCGGGCTCTGTTGGTACAGACGTGTAATAGCAACTATACAGAATGTATCAAAGCTCTCTTTCATTCAGGAGGAGCGCTTGAACCCCTCCCCCTGCCCCCGCGCGCGGCAAAGCGGTAATATGCGCTTTTATTCGTAATACAGCGAACCGCAAATTACGGAAACGATGTACAATTCGTACCATTGAAGAATAAGTAATGAGTGTTTTTAAACTTTTAGCAACGATTTTGTGACAACGAATTCTAAAGTTAGGCCAACCCAATAAGCCATATTTTACAGCTGTCATCTTCATACTAAAATAGAAGTCAACAAAGGAAAATGGGCCGTTTGCTATAGCATTATCACGAATCGGACAGCTGTACCGTTAATAAAGAAGCTGCCAGCCCGCAATGACATTTGCATGAAACATATTCTGGGACATAGGCAGAAACACATGCAAATACACCGCCAAATTTTGCGGTATTTTACAAATACAAACACAATAAACATAGAAATATATTTAATTCGCATCACATCTTGCTCACCACAATCAATAAATACAGTACCAATTTACATACATATTTTATGGCGAAAGGAGTTGGGTCATTCTTCAAAATTCGATTCTCCGCGTAATCGGCGTGGCAAATTTTAATTTCGACAATTTTAATAATATAAAATAAAAATATGATTTTATGTACTTTCCTGATTATAAAACCGTTTGGTGCTCCATGCTAGCACATTTACTTTTTGAGAAATTTAATTTTGAAATTTCATGTGCCACGCTGATTACAAAACGAGCCACGCTTATTACATAGTTAATTATATCTGTTTTTTTTTTATACATTTTGACTAATGAATACCTTTGCACCTATTATTGATAGGAATTATTGAGCTTTCTGACCTAATAATTCACCCCAAATAAATTTTTTCATTACCAAATCATATAAATATACCTATATTAAATGAATACCTAACATCGAACACCAGTCTTTACAAGTAAGGGGAAAGTAAAAAAAAGCAGTGGTATTTGTTTGATCAGGTATATTAATTAGTAGAACCTTGTTGACAAAGGATATTATCATAATTAAAATGTGCTTCAAAAATCAACAGCTCACTCAGCCAAGAGCTCGAATCAAAACTTTATTATCGTCAGGTTATTTTAGCCAATAAAAGAGTTTCTTGGAATCACAATGCTTTATATTCGAACAATATTTTCCAATACAATTTCTCAGTTTTACGAAAATGTGAAAAAACGCCGATGTCACATCAAACTCCAAATTCGAATGTAATGTCATTTTTGACACTTCTCTATGCTCTCCTCGCCTCCTCTCCTCCATAGACACAAATGTCTATGTTCACCTCGCCTCCGCACCTCACCACACCTCACCTCTTTGTATTACCATAGAGTAGAAATCATATTATCTATTCTTATGGTATTACATCGCTCCACACCACTTCGCTTTACACTGCTCATCTCGCCAGCTTAGCTCCTCTCCTCACCAGCCGTTACAGTCGGCCATCCTGAAACCAATTGCACCGCAATTGGCGCAAGAAAAATCGTTAACTTTACAGCAGCTATATAAGATCATCCCCAAATACGACTTCCTCATCCATCACTTTGATCCACTACATTCTACATCACTATCACCACAGTGTGGCTAACAGGACGCTTTAAGTATAAGCCAATAAGAGAGAAACAACTGCTTGTATTTACAGATTACACTTATCTTTGCTAGCTTAGGTTAGGATTCAACTTATTGGGAATCCGACGTTCAAAAAATTCAACTAAATGGGAATTCAACTTTATGGTCCGGAAGGTGATACCCTATCTCCTTGCCAACTGTACTATGATGCTACCCTATCTCCTTTGCAGACTGTATTAACTAAAGTAGCAAATTTTGTTAAAGATGTTACTTATCTCAACTGTATCAACACTATTACTCTACCCTATCTCATCTCTATCGCTTGTCGTCTGCACCTCTTTCTGCCCACACTGCAGTAATTATAAATACCCACTCACCTCACAAACACATTGCTCAGCTCGTGTGATCATGTCGCCCTCGATCCGGTATATGGCATCCTTTCCCATTTTACACACCTTCAAGTATCCTACTCCATCGTGAATAATAGAACTGGCCATAGCATAGTGAGTACAGCCATTGCTGAGCTGTCTATGTCTTGCACACACGTCTCCTTGCGGCGTATATGCTACAACCACATTTAATAAGCTGTTGCCTACGGCACCTTGTCTTCAGCTACCTGTACTCCATAACGAGAAACTTAATCACAGGCATCAACATCTAATCTAGGCATCAAAATGTCTCAAAGGTGTCATTTTCAAATTTTCGTCAACCCTTTTTGCTTCTTGGAAGTTGATAACATGATCGGATTGATAATGATCAAAAGCTGACAAACATCTTTCATATACTTTGTCTGGCGTCGAATATTAAAATGCTTGAGCATTAGCTTGCAATATTATACAAGATATCGCTGCCTGTTTACTTAGCTGACATCGATAACACACAGCCAACTTCTCGGTAGTCTTTGGTCATACTTTCACTGGTCAATTTCTTACGTTGCATCATCTCTTCCAAAATGACGTGTTATCTGCCATGTATATCCATAAGCTTTAAGTCTATTGAACCATATGCGTGCCTGGCCTTGCAGCTTCGATTGCAAGTAACGGGATTTCGTTTCATCACTCCATTTGTAAATTGCTCCTTGTTGTTCAATTTTCTTAATCCAACTCTGAACAATCATATTCTGGTCTTCCGGGTCAAAATCAAAGAAGGAATAAGTTTAGCGGTGTTGAAATTTTCAATGGAATTCAATTCGGTACTGACTGTCTTCTTCATTTAACATAATTTACAGAGCTGTTCGTAGCGTTTTTGTGATCAAGATTTCCAAATCTGGTCATTACTCACATTTCCTGACTTCTTCTTTTGCCGTACATACCGTCCAGGTTTCTTGTCTGAACCCTACTGCAGAGTTCCCTTCATAGTGGACTTGGAATCATCCCGCTTCTGACTATTATCGTCAGGTTATTTTAGCCAATAAAAGAGTTTCTTGGAATCACAATGCTTTATATTCGAACAATATTTTCCAATACAATTTCTCAGTTTTACGAAAATGTGAAAAAACGCCGATGTCACATCAAACTCCAAATTCGAATGTAATGTCATTTTTGACACTTCTCTATGCTCTCCTCGCCTCCTCTCCTCCATAGACACAAATGTCTATGTTCACCTCGCCTCCGCACCTCACCACACCTCACCTCTTTGTATTACCATAGAGTAGAAATCATATTATCTATTCTTATGGTATTACATCGCTCCACACCACTTCGCTTTACACTGCTCATCTCGCCAGCTTAGCTCCTCTCCTCACCAGCCGTTACAACTTTATTGACTTATTAACTTTAAAAATCAAAAATTATAACAATCAAAATCTATCACATTAGTGTTCGATCAGTTGTGTTAATTATGATTACGATTACATAAAGTTAAATCTAATTTGATCAGAACTCTGAATAGCTAAACCTAAAATAACTAGTTAATAGTATCGTAGACAGCAACCGAGACTGACAGACCTTCAGAAGCAAGAAACCAGCTTGTTGCAGACAAAAATGTGGTTTGTCTCGCAGGTTTAACAAATTTCTGAATAATTTTATAAATTGGCGAATGTAAACTTTGTATAATCCTCCCCAAGAATCGAATCTGGGACCTCTGGATCATCTCCCTAAGTCTAAAGACTAAGTCTAAATGACAGAAACAGTTCATATTAAACTATGGGACAATATACAGGGTGTAACGGAATGGGTATAACAAGCCGAAAGTGGCAGAACGTATAGGTGATGTGGAACCTTTGTGGGAAGTGCAACACTGGAAAACGTTAAATTTTAAAATTCCGGAAATAACATTTGTAACCTAGTATGCTAAGCTAGTACAAATTAGAACGTTCCCATCACTAAAGATTTTCATGCCCTCACAATTCCCTCAAAAGCCTCAAATAGAGTTACTTTCTACATTTTATGAGAGCCTGGTAGGTCTCAATACAAACTGGCAATACCGTTCCGTGCATCTAAAGTCGCGCATGCGTCCCCCGCTCTACCACGTAAGGTGCAAGTTCATCTATTGCGTCCTATCGCAGCCGCACCTCGCTGACAACATGAGGATAACTCGCGTGGTCGAGCGATGCGACTAAAGTTTTAGTATAAAGTTAATTGCGCCGAGTTCGAGCTGCGCGACAGTGCGCGATGAACAAACACACTACCCTACACAGTCAAGCTCACGTCCAACACTCATACCGCCAATGTAAGTCTTAAGCGCATGGCATAAGAACGGTCCAAAGTCAAACTGTCTAACCTAGCCCGAGATGACTGTACCTACCTTTAAGGTGCAAGTTCGTACATCGCAGCCGATGCAACAATTTGTCGCTTCGCCGATGTAACAATATCCGCGTTAGTCGCATGTCGTTGGCCGCAATGAACGAACTTGCACCTTCAACCAAACAAGAAAGTTTGGTATTTTCTACAGAATTAAAGTAAATAAAAGAAGCTTTGAAACTTATCTTTTAATAAAAATTTAAGTATAAAGCGTTGAAGCATCCTACACTGACCGCGAATTTTCAAGAAATACACAGTGAAACCAGCTTTATGATATTTAGTCTTGCGTGCTTCCTTATTTATGTATTCTTCTCCTTGTACATCTTTCTTCTTGCGTGTGGAACAAACCACGGTTTAGAAGGCCCCGCAGGACAAAACAGCTCAATTTGTTTTGATACTCAAGTCTGCTACAACTGGCTTGTTGTTTATTGTCCTCGTAAAATTTTTGTCACCGAACAAACACGTTGCCGTCACTTTCACCAACACAGATCGTAGCTAGTTTTTTTGGGTATTTTTGAAAATACATTATGATTATTAAGTTCAACAAAATAAATTTGTTAATTTCCAGTTTTCCACCAAAGCTTCACAAAAAAGTCAAATGTGACATCTATCAATATGTATTTTTATACTCATCATCTCATTGCTTTTTATCTATGGGATGCAGGAGCCATACTTTTTGCTGAAAAGTTTTTTTTGTTGAGCTTTCTAAGAATATGAAATCCTAGTACATTTTCACTGCCTGCTGGTTTTCCTTGACTCGCTTGGCTCAAACTTGTGTTCACTTGATTTTCTGCGCTCCTGGTAATTCAATCCGAGATTAGACCGGACTTCGGTACTACCAGTTGAAAAGGGCGGCGCAAGACCGCGAGGGTTTCTCATGCTGACCTCAGAACCTCAATTTGAAGATGGCACCCCATGATGATGATGGTAATTCAAGCTTCGCGGGTAGACTTTGTACTTATTCGCGCAGCCAGCGTTTAGCTGGCACGTACGTCTGAATTAGCTCTGAGCGTACGTCAGGGGACCGTTTTACAAAGCTAATTAGAAGGCGTGTTGGCCATACATTTTTGTACCGCACACTATCCGCAGTTCTCGTTAGACGCGCCATGCAGCCGCATGCAGCACACGTGTTTTTTGGGTTTCTTTTGGTTCAAAATATATTCCAGGATTACTTAAATCAACAGTTTCCGAATCAAAACGTCTAACACGTTCGTCACACATAAAAACGAGACCTGGTTCGTCACAGAGCTACATTATTCTTAAAAAAATCTTAGCCCCGGTCCGTCACCACTTTCGTCATTCAAAATCTACTGAAAGGTAGTATTCCAATCTGGGCAGTCGGGAACCTGCAGCCACGAGAGCGACACACCACTCTGTAGAGATTTGTATGGAACGCTTACCGATGAGCGCGACAGTGCAGCACGGCTGGGTGGCGTGGCTTGTACGTGACCTCCAGCAGCGACGCCAAACCTGCTCCTGAAGCAGAACGTAAGAGCCGCTCGCTAGTCACGGCAATCAAAATGGCTGCTGAGAATCGCCGTTTGACGTTTATGCCATGTGGTGCTGGCTTAGTTTAGAATCACCCCATTTCTAAGGCTACTAAGGGATTCATTGGATTCATCCAGGGAATGGGCAGTTGCGTTCTCTAAACTGCGTTCGCCAATCCGCATGCTGTTGTAAAATGGAAAAATTCAGATCAAATCAGACCCATGAACCTGCTGCCATCCGTCATCATCATCACAGCACTATGTGAGGTGGTCACGCGTGTCGCTTGTCGTCGCGTCCGCTTGTCGCTCCATTCTCGCGCAGTTCCACTATGGATCCACCTACTGCGATCATACCTTTATAGCGTTCATCCTGAATATTAGGAAAGCAAATGACACGGCATCTTCAATATATTTTTTTGTTTCTTTGACTACAAACCATAACCAACCTACTACCTACGTAGTCTCCATGTAGTCTCAGACTTACCTACTTTATCATAGACTTAGTTGCTTAGAATCTTTTTAATTTTGACCACGAAAATTTTGACTGTTTGTCAGCTGGTTCGTCATGTCACGTGTCACGTGAAGACTATTGTTGAAAATGAAAACCATTGAAAACACGTGTTATTTACCAAGAATACATGGCGATTAAGAGTATTTAAGTTTTGAACCCATTTTGGAAAGTGAATTTACACAAAAAAATATTGTTTTAATACCAGGAAAACATACCTAAACGACTTCAAGTTTTGAAAGTGAATTGTGCCATAGCAAGTGCGAGTCGGACTCGCGCACGAAGGGTACCGTACCATTATTTACTTGAAAAAAAACACGTGTTTTGTATGGCAGCCCCCATAAATATTTATTTTATAAATTTTTTTGGTATTTGTTGTTATAGCAGCAACAGAAATACAACATCTGTAAAAATGTCAACCGTCTAACTTTCGCGGTTTATGAGATACAGCCTCCATACAAGTTTTTTAGTATAGGAGCCCCCTTAAATATTTACTTTATTCTAACTTTTAGTATTTGTTGTTATAGCGGCAATAGAAATACATCATCTGTGATAATTTCAACTGTCTAGGTATAACGGTTCCAGAGATACAGCCTCGTAACTGTAGGACGGACGGACGGACAGACAGACGGACAGCCAAGCCTCAGTAATAGGGTTTTCGTTATTACCCTTTGGGTACGGAACCCTAAAAATATAATTGTTGACATTGCCATTTCATAGGTAATACCAGGGAAACATAAACATACTGAGAAGACTATGTTCATTGCTGCTTTTTAGTGTTGTGTGTGTTGCAAATCCTTTTGAGAAACTCCAATGTATAAGATCTGCGAAGAAGCATATTTAATAGGGCATGACTTATTTCACTCTTTGCAGGTGAGGGTTGTGAGGAGCTACTTTAGTGATGGGAAAATATTTGTTTGGGGAACTGGTATCTTTTTTTTGATAATGTTACTTTTTTAGATGAGTGAATTAACCATTACAAACCACGCTAATGCATTTAAAATGGACGTCCAAAGCCCACATTTCTCGCTTGTTATACCCCTTCCGTTACACCCTGTATAACTAAAAAACTTAATATATATGTTATTTTATTTATTTTTATGTAATGATTACTACTATTTATATTAATAACATATTATTTATATTTATTTACAAAAATATATTGATATATTCAATCTTTTCTTAACTAAAATAAGTTTAGTGTAATCGGCGTGGGACGAATTGTAAGCGGCGTGGCTATTTCTTCCACTTAGAAGCATCGAGGCGTATGTCAAATTCGGGCATATTTTGATTTTTATTTACTTGCACTTGTTTTTCTACAATACATTAATGCATCCGACTCTTTTTTTTCTATCGTTTATACTTTTTGAGATAACCATTACTGTTACTGGCGTAACTCTTGTTTAAGTTTAGAAGCATACAACCTAAACACAACTTGAATCTTTATTGCTCGAATCAAAATAAACATAGTTGTTAATAAAAAAGGCTTAAAGTCGGTTAAGCCAATATGTCTCTGATCAAAAGTTTAAATTTACTAATGGCTGATGTGTTGTTACGTCGGTATGCCTCGGAGAACGAAAGAGTAAAAGAGACAAGTATATTTCGCACTTCGTAGGACTGAATGAGAGAGATACATTTGTTTTGAATGTTTGGCTATTAATGTACCGGGCGCAGAATGCGCGAAATCTTTTAGGTGTAAAAATTGAAAAAAAAAATGTGTTTATTGATCTGTATTGTGTTTGAAGCATATGTAATTCAATAATGGATCCAAGAACAAGGCAAAGAACCAATAAGGAATTTGGAAAATTACAAAGTTATACAAAAAAGCGAAAAAACTCAGGTACGTAAAATGTTGCGGTTATTTTTATTTTGTATTTTTTAGTTTTGCATGTTGTATGTAAATTTGCAATGACAAAATAGTTTCATAAATACCCTATTAAACAAAAGAATTTTTGTGTGTAATGTAAGATTATATGAAAATACTCGTTTTTTTGATTATTCTTAAACATTTTTGATGTAGGTATATATGTCAAAAATTTTCGTTCGAAAACCGTTGAATTTGAACTAACCTGATGCCAATCATGGTATTCTATTCTCAGCAACTGACTATTACTCTGCAAGTTTGCTCTCTGCCATAAACATTACAAAACAGTTTTTCTATTAGATATAAATTTTATCTGGTATGCGCTATCAAGTAGGATAATACTGGGCTTCGTAAGGCCCATTGGTCTTAATTTTTGCGGCAGTGCAGCAAGATCACTGTTTGGGTTCATTCACGACTCAACCACTCTAAAATCAGGGTTAAAAAAGATTTTTACCTTCAAGGCGATTACGATACGGAAAAATATACCCTGCGTATGAATACGAAGGCAGATAACTCTTTCTGATGCAAACAAAAATTCTTGTTTTTATTCTGATTTCTGAATTTAAGTTAAGTACCTATTATTTGTTGCAGATGACGATTATTTTGAACAAAATTATCGACAACCATCTCTTCCGCAGTCATATGAATCAAAACGTAAGAAAAAAATCCCAATACGTGCCCGAAAATGTCTACCACATGTGAATCTGATGAAGAAATACGACCGCAAGAGTTTGAAGATGATGATGATGACAGCGTTGCTGATAAAACCTACGACCCATTGATGGCTGATGACTTTTCTTCTTCTGATTCAGAAGACAATCATAAAGATAGAGCCAAAAAGTCAGAAAACAGCTCTATACACCCATAAAAAGGCCATCAATTTATTGACGCGAAAAAACAAAATTCAAAGCGAGAATAATGCTACTCAAGTACAATACTCCACAAGTAAAGGTAGTTAAAAAGGCCAGTTCTTCTCCGAACCTACTTACGAATACTTCTCCAAAACATAACAACCTACCTGCGGTAAATACTCTACAAGTAAAGGCATTTCAAGAGGCTAATATTTCCACAAAACGTCTGAACCTACCAAAAAATTATATACTACTCGTAAAGACAAGTACTGTTGATGCTAATAGTTCTTCAAAAGATCTGAACATACCAAACAACAATACACTACACGTAAAGACAACTATTGAGGCTAACAGTTCTCCAAAAGCTCTCAACCTACCAATGCATAATACACTACAGGTAAAGGCAGTAATTGAACATGTCACTCCTCCAAAACGTCGCAATCTTCCAGTCAAAACTGCACAAAACGAAAATGTATGTCTTGATGTAATTTGAACATATTGTAATATCAGAGCAAGAGTATTTGGCACAAAATTGTGAAAACGTTCAAAGTAACGGATAAAAAGTAAAAGACTCGGTGGTAATGCCACAGTCCGCTCATAACAGTGCAGATCTTATGCATCAAGATAACGCCAGTGACTTGATGACAATATATTATTTAGGATTGCAAGCTCATTTACCAGATTTTCAAGATATATATGTAGAATCGTTGGACATGATCTCAGAATTTTAAGGAACCAGTTATTCAACAGTATGAAATTTTTGAACAAAATGATAATATTTTGGAATCAAACTCAACACAAACTGGACAAACTAATAATCTTCAAACTACGGAAGGTGATAATATGTTATCTCCGGATATGGTACGAACTCGGCCCAATTCTACTACAAAAAAGAGGCCTCGAAAGAGAACTCGTAAGATAAATCAATGGAAAAGAAATGCTTATAAAGCTAAATAACTTAAGGACCTACCTTACATTTCAACAGTCGCAAAAAAACATCCCGAAGTAAAAGTTAGGGAGCTAAAGCCTCCTTGTAAAGAATATTGTCGCAATAAATGCCAAGAAAAGATTACGGAAGAAAATAGACATAAATAATTTTATGGATTCTGGAAACAGACGCAAAGCTGGGAACAAAGAAGACAAAACGTTGGTTGGTAATGTTAAAGTTAATATAATAAGTAATATTTAAAAAATGATGCTAACCACAAGGACTTTAGAAAATGACGGGAAGAAATATACCTATGACTACAACATACCCACAGAAAACGGACGAATTACTGTTTATAAGACCATGTTTTTAGATACTTTCAATATATCTGAAAAATTTGTCCGTGCTTGCATTGACAAACTCACCACTAATTGATTAGTCTTACCAGATCATAGAGGAAAGCATGCCCCTGGCAATAAAACATCTGATTAGATTCTGTGGTCAAACACATTTCTTCATTTCTATCCTACGAGAGCCACTAAACGCTAATTATGATGACCTCATGACCCTATTACAATGGGTTCCAAAAGATTTCCGCTCTTACTATAAAAATCACTCACGAACGGCCTCTAATTTGCCCGAGGTAGATTAACTTTAAATATCTTAATGTCTTATTTTTTAATCTTATATTCGATTTCAATACAGGTTATGTGATTTTATGTCGATCTTGCTTGATAATGTTGCTATCATTTTATTTCATACTTTTTTGTTTAATAGAACTAAGAACAGTTCAGTTAATGTTGCTTTGTTTTGTTTAGCTTGGTTTCTTTAATAAAGATTATTACGATATATATTATGCATATTTCGTTTGGGCTTATCTATAACACATTTAAATTTTTCCAAAGGCATGGAAAGGTAATTACACTTGATACCTTCTTATAAAATGTGTTTACTATCTGGATGAGAAGCAAAGAGACATATATTACACTTATGACCCGTCGGTAATCATAATTATACCAACAAGTAGAGGCATAAGGGCGTAAAATGAGTTAAACCCAACAGATCTGCCATTATTTTTGTAGAAAACTTTTGAAGCATTCAGGCATATTAACATGTACAACCTTATTGCGGTTATTAACTTACCAAACATAAAGACGGTTGTATTAGTTACGCCCATATAACATTTTAGAAACTACGAGGCATATGATCGGATTTAAAATTAGTTCTTTATGTTTTAGTAACATAGAGACGTAAGACCGGACTTTACCTCAATAAATATCGAAATTTAGTTGAATTTATTAAAACATTAAAAAGTAATATTTGGCATAGTATTCTTTAATAAATTTGCTACAATATTAACAAATTACACTTCTGATAATGACAATGACGAGGAAGAAATTCGATATAGAAAGTTAAATTTCGTTCTGCTGAAAAGTTGTCATTTTCAAGTTACGCCTAGATGCATCTTAGTGGAAGATTTTACCACGCCGATTACGCCACGCCGATTACTAAAAAAACACTTTTTTTAGAATTACTTGCTAACCTATTCAACAAGTCTTATTTAAATTATTGCTTCATAAAGTCGACAATATCATGAATGAACTCTGTGAATAATATATCTCTGGATGATTCGATTCAGGATGAAATTTGATCCACGCCGATTACATGCATGGCTTACAGAAATGTGTGACGACTCGTACTTACCCGAATATTTTTGTCTCCCAGCAACGAATCGGCCGTCCACACTGGTTGACTGCCGCAGCGCAACTTGCGGTTTGCGGTGCAAAAACTTCGCTGGTTTTCGTTCATACATACATACATACATACATATATCACGCCTTTATCCCTTGCGGGGTAGGCAGAGCGTAAACGACCGCAAAACGGACATTTACGCCACGTCTGACAAATATTTGAGGGTCATTCGAAAAATTGTGCATAGCCATAGTGATAGGTTGTCAGCCCATCGCCTAAAATTGCAGTACACACCCTCGAGTCCCTTAGTCGCTTCTTACGACTCCCATGGGTAAGAAATGGGGTGATGCTATTCTAAGCCGGCATCACACGGCAATTATATTATTTCGTTCATAATCGTGCAATTTACGACGGGTTTTATCACGCTCAGGCAAAGCGCGCGAAAACGTGTGACCGAGACATTTTGAGGCCTATTTTATAAATTAAATAAAAATCAAATATTTTTTGTATTTTAACCAATACACCAATTCAAAGTGGTTATTTTGATATATAGTTTATACCTACAAAACAGTAGAAAAGTAGTAAAATCATGATTTGTAAAATCCAAGTACGCGGTGTGACACGCGGAGAACACCCAAAATCCTCCCGTTTTCAACTTTCAGATTCAGTTTTGAAATACTAAATGACCTTAAAACATGGCTTTTTGATAGTTTCCAGATAGGTATTGAAATGAAAAATCATCTCCACTTGATCGTTTTGTTCAAACTTTTATAATTTAGGATTTACAACCCTGTGACCACAATTATTGACCTCCTGAAGAACGACCCAGTTCATGAAATACCATAGAAAACCCGCATTCATGGCTCACGACACGACCCTGCATCAACTTAGCACCTGTGGCTGATAAAACTCCGGTATACTTTTAGCATCGTCTGGAATTTTATTGCTAACCGTACTTTCTCTTATTTAACCTTTGTCGCGGAGAGCAACAGTTGTTTGGCAGACAGTAAACCCTTTTTTTATTGCTTGTTCACTAAAGTAAAACGTATGCATCGTTCCGTGATGGGTAGAAAATTGAGTTTTTCACTTAGTGCTATTGCCAACACGTGCATGGTTTATAAAAATAGTTCAATTTGAATTTTCTATCTAAAATGTGTATTTAGTAACAGCAATAATATTGGATTACATAGCGAGGCTTTAAAGTATTTGAACTTTCATATCAGATATAAAACCTGAAATGTTTCTTTGCTGCTGGGTTCTTTTTGATGAAGATTTAAATTCAAGATGGCGACTGGTAGCGACTAGTAGGCAAAAATAGGTGCAAGTGCCTTATAGCGTACCCTGGGGGAAGACTACGTCAAGCAGTAGAGTACTATAGGCTGATATGATAATGATATTGATTAGGTTTAAGTAGGATGGCTAACTTCAGTCAATGAAGTAGAAATACACGTGACAGGTTCGCTAGTATTCCAGGTTTGAGATTTATTAAAAAATATATTTTTGGCAGGCAGAATAATAGTTGGCAAAATCATAATCATTACTGAATTTCGTGTACCTATTCTGCTGTGTTTTATTTTAACGATTTGTATTTTTCTCTTTTGTATTTTCGTATATATTGAATTCTTGGTGTTTTTCGTATTGAAAAACACCAAGAATTCAATATGCCACTCTACCTTGCCTTTGTAGACTATTCAAAGGCCTTTGATAGTTTACTCCATACTGCAATGTTTGATGCCCTACAGAAACAAGATATAGACCAAAACTATATAGACATACTTAAAATTATATACTACAATAGCACTGCTGCCATCAAACTAGAAAGTACAGGTCCATCGTTCAAAATCAGTAAGGGCGTCAAGCAAGGTGACCCTCTGTCTCCAAAGCTATTTACTAGCGCGTTAGAGGAAGTTTTCCGAGGGCTTGCAGATACCTGGGATGGGCGAGGTGTTGACGTTGGTGGAAGGAGGTTAACAAACCTTCGTTTTGCCGACGACATCATCCTATTTTCAACAACAGCGGCAGAACTACAACTTATGCTGCAAGATCTGAGTACAGGAAGTCTTGGGGCGGGATTAATGATGAATATGTCAAAGACCAAAGTGATGACAAATAGCACAAAATACAGGGTAATAGTGGATGCTGGGAGAATGGAATATGTCAATGAGTATCTGTATCTGGGCCAAATAGTCTCTTTCCAGGCACGTCAAGATAAAGAAGTTGCAAGACGCACCGAAAATGCCTGGAAGAGCTATTGGTCCATGAAAGAGCACATGAAGAGTGACCTACCAATTTCGCTCAAACGAAAACTGATGGACGTATGCATTCTCCCAACGGTGCTCAGACATGGTCTTTGACGGAAGCTCAAAGGTCCAGCCTCAAGATTTGTCAGCGTGCCATGGAGCGCAGTATGTTAGGCCTAAAGCGGACTGATCGGGTCAGGAATACCATACTGCGTTCCAAGACGAAAATTTCTGACGCTGCCCATTCTGCAGCCAAGCTTAAGTGGGATTGGGCCGGTCACGTTTGTCGTATGCCAGACGAATTGTGGGCAAAAATAACAACTTTGTGGCAACCACCTACATCGAGACGACGCCGCGGAAGACCCCGTCGTAGGTGGCGAGACGAGCTAGATGCCTTTAGCAAAGACTGGCACTCGGAGGCCCAGAGTAGAACAGGATGGAAAGAGAAGAGGGAGGCCTTTGCCCAGCAGTGGGACGATGTAGGCTAATTAAGATAAGATAAGATTTTCGTATCTTAATAAATATGGCGGGGTCTCTTACTTGTTGTCCGTCACTGCGTTTTAATTTTTTGTCGCAAGTGTTTCAGTTATATGTACTGATCATGCTCAAAACCAGCTATGTAAACAAATAAAACGGATAGACAGATAAAAACAAATTGCCGTGTAATGCTGGCTTAGAATGGCATCACCCCATTTCTTGCCCGTGGGAGTTGTAAGAGGCGACTAAGGGAGTCAAGGATGCGTATTGTAATTTAGGCGATGGGCTGACACTATGGCAACACACAAATTTTAACGCATCGTAACTCATGCGTCTGTCAGAGAAAGGAAATTTCAAATTCCAAACTTATTGCCATCCAATACGGCTACGGTGTGTAACGGAGCGTAAACGCATATAATTTTAAAAAACTATGCCAAAACAAAAAATCACAATAAGTCGTTAAGATAATAAGATGTAAATAGATCAACAAAAGTACTAAAATCTGTCTGTACAAAGGCTATAATTCCGCCCCAGTTACGTGCATTCGTTCGTAAAACAAACACTTATAATTGGATGAGCTTTTACGACTCATTCCACTATGCTCGTAAACCATTCACTTTTCGCTCGTTGTTCCGTATCATCCTTGTTACTACACTTCCAGTTTCAAATTGCAAATGGCTGGCACATTTTATTCACTATTAACGGAAACAACAATTCATTCGAGAGTATTATATGACTAGCCCGATGACTAATCCTCACAAGACACTTATATTTGTTTTCTATTTAATATGTATTTGTTAACAAAAATGTATATGAGTATTAATATCAGATATTTAATGTACTATTGTTTTATTATGCACTAACAGTGCTATATTAATATCATGCTGCGGGCGCTAACATTTTTTAAATTTCTTTTTTTATTTCATTTATCTGCTATTTAGTTCCCATAGCACATGCTATGCTTAGTTTGGGGCTAGATGGCACTTCGTGAATTATCCATGATATTAATTTAGTATTGGCAATGGTCACCTCGTTTGACATGCTGGACATCGGATGCATACCTCCCCCAGGGAACACCATTAGGCACGATCTCCCATTTTTGGCATTCAATCATTACCAGGCTTCTCTTCAAGTCATCGATCCATCTGATTGGAGGGCGTCAAACGCCACGTTTGCTGAGGCGAGAACTTGCTTACTCCGTGCATATAATAGGGTAAAATTGTACTAATAACCGATAAAAAATACTCAAGACGGGCTGATGATAAGGAACAACTTTAGGAAGGACTTATATCGAAATACGAAAAAACCTTTGGACCTTCCATACAAAATTGCAAATCAGCTGATTTGAGTTACTGTGGAAACCCATTCTTTTTTGGCATATTTCAGTCTATGTTCCTTGGGGAAAAGTTGTTTCTTATCACCAGCCCGTATTGAGATTTCGCTATCGGTCACTTGTAAAACTTCACCAAATATTTTGTACTAGATTGTTTCTGAATTGTTGTTTTCCTGCAGTAAAAAGTAGCCTATGTGTTATTCCCGGTTTTACTCTACCTGTGTTCCAAATTTTATTCAAATTGTGATAAATTGAGCGTGAAGAGGTAACAAACTACATACACACAAAAAATCTCAGATTTATACTATTAGTACTGATATTAGTACGGATAACGGCCAGCCTAGCCCTGGGCCTGCACATTCCATCAGTGGCAATATATTTGTTTGCACTCGTGCCACAACAGCAGGATCTGCCAATGTGCAATTCCCTATGATTGCGGGTTGAAACTTGTTACGGGGAGATAAATTGGTTGCACTTTGATTGCGGAACAAATCAAATAACTCGACGTGGCAACGTGACAATTTTACAACTCAGAGTGACCTAGTTTTAGCAACAGATCCAATTGGGTCTCTGGTTTGATGTTGATGATAATATGTTCGGAGAGCAACTTAACTATCTTTTTCATCATAACTTCCACGTGATTGATTTACCATGTATCTTATGGCGAGATCAAAGACAAAATAAATTGATTAAGCTAATTATGTTTGTTGTTTTGAGTGATAAATTAAGTGTCACCGCAAAAATTTAAAACAGTTTAACCTTTTAATATTTTTTTTACATCAAGAGTAACAATAGTACATTGTTAGACGTTGTCGAGGTATGGAAAATAAGACTTTGCTGGACGAGTATAGTTTGAAGTCCGAGCCGCAGGCGACGACTTCAATTATACAAGTCAAGCAAAGTAATTTTCCCCGAGGCTTACATAGTGCTTTTCTCAAAAAAAGGCTAGGAAATGAAAGATTGTACTTCTTATAAAAGTTTGCTAGCGACCACAACACAACGAAACAAATAAAAATTTACAATTTTCCCACCAATTGTAATTTTTTTAAATAAATTCGCCTGTAAGGCACAGTATTACGTAATATTCAGCCATACTAAATGTTTAGTTCATTCTTTTCTTTTTTAATTCTGGACAGGCAAGGGTCTTCACATCATACAGCCTCGTCTTATTTACCTGTTTCATACAAAATTACGTTCCGTTTCTATGAGAGTCATCGAGATAATTTTGAAATCAAATTATGTATGTGGGTTTAGCGTATAACGAATTTATCTTAGTGGACACCAGCATATTCGCATCCATACAACTTTGCTGGCGTGATCTGAGACGTGACAAACAATGTGAAACTTCGCGGTTTCTTTTTTTGAAAGAAATGAACACATTTCCTTGCATGTTTGAGAAAATAATAGTTATAAAGTGTTGTAATGCATTAAGAGATTATGACCCGTAAGAATGTTTCTCAAATATTAATTTATAGACGTGGTAATAACGACCGTGCTTTTCTGTCGTGAACACTGCCTAGCTCGCAAAGGGTACAGTGTGATTTGTGTATGTATGTAGTAATAGAAAATTACTTCCTTATCAAAATGAAAAGTCGGTTAAATGAACGACAAAGAAGCAAATCTACGAATCCATTCATAAACCCGCTCATTCAATTTCTAAGCGAGTCACTTGTCACTGAAAATTATACAGAACCTCGTCAAATGTTACGCCGCTCAGCGACGACTACACTGCCTACTAGACGGCACGCGAAAGCAAAATACTTATTGGTAAGACATTAGATTAGTCAGTTGCGATTGATGAAATGACGAAGCCCTCAACTGGTCATTCAGCATGCAAGGTAATGCGCCGCCGCCTTGCCGCCGGCACAATATACCAAGGAGCAGTAGGTAGTTTAACTTCACACCAACGCCCGGTTTGCGCACTCACATATGCATACGCCCGACCTACCTATACGTACACGGCTACTACAAAGAATCTCGAGCTGCTTGCGTCGTCACAGCGAACTTCACTGCCGCTACGCGTTTTTGTTTGCGTAAAGGGAAACGAAAAAAATTAATACCTAGAAACCCAACTAGTCATTAATTAATAATGTCATTCATTTATTTTCTTACTGTAACTTAGCATTATGGTACCTAAGTGTGACATTATTTAAATTCGGGATCACAAACCAATTTGTAACGGCTGGTGAGGAGAGGAGCTATTAGCTGGCGAGATGAACAGTGTAAAGCGAAGTGGTGTGGAGCGATGTAATACAAAGAGGTGGGGTGCGGTGAGGTGAGCATAGACATTTGTGTCTATGGAGGAGAGGAGAGGAGAGGAGAGCATAGAGGAGAGTCAAAAATGACGTTTATTCGAATTTGGAGTTTGATGTGACATCGGCGACATCATCGGCGTTTTTTCACTTTTTTCGTTAAATTGAGAAATTGTCTTGCAAAATATTAATCGAATATAAAGCATTGTGATTCCAAGAAACTCTTTTATTCGCTAAAATATCCTGACGATAATAGTCAGAAGCGGGATGATTCCAAGTCCACTATCAAGAGAACTCTGCAGGGGGGTTCAGGCGAGAAACCTAGACGGTATGTAAGGCAAAAAAAGAAACCAGGAAACGTGAGTCATGACCAGATTTAGAAAGCTTTATCACAAAAACGCTGGGAACAGCTCTGCAAATTATGTTAAATGAGGAAGACAGTCAGTACAAAATTGAATTCCATTGATAATTTCAACACCGCTCAATTTATTCTTGATCTTGGCCCGGAAATGAATGGGAAATTTACCTACTAACAACTGGAACGATTAGACGAAATCCTTTATCTTGCAATTGTAGCTGCAAGGTCCGGAACGCATTTGGTTGAATAGACTTGAATCTTGAATTGAAGACTTGAATATACGTGGCAGGAATGGAAAACAATGTTGATCAAGGCATTTCCTCGCCATCACGATATTGGAAGAGATGATGCAACGTTAGAAATTGACCAGTGAAGGTATCACTACATACTACCAAGAGAAGTTGGCTATGTACCTCTACTATCGATGGCAGCTAAGTGAACGGGCAGCAGTGTCTTGTAATAATACGGGGTTTACCCGACGAGCTGCTAGCTAATGCTCAAGCATTTCAATGTTCGACGCCAGACAAAAAATATGAAAGATTCTTGTCAGTTTTTGATCATTATCAATCCGATCAAGGTTTCAACTTCCAAGAAGCAAGAAGGGTTGACGAATTTTCGAAAATGACACCTTTGAGAAATTTTGATGACGTAGATGTCTGTGATTAAGTGCCTGGTTATGGAGTACAGGTAGCTGAAGACAAGGCAATAGCTTAGTAAATGTGGCTGTAGGATGCACGCCGCAAGAAGATGTGTGTGCAAGATATAGACAGCACAGCAATGGCTGTACGCACTATGCTAGTATGTTCTATTATTCACGATGGAGAAGGATACTTGAAAGTGTGTAACATGGCGTGTTGAGCAGCATGCCATATACCGGATCGAGGGCGACATGATAAAACGAGCTGAGCAATGTGTTTTTGAGGTGAGCGGGGATTTTTAATTACTGCGGTAAGGGGAAAAAGGTGCAGAGGACAAGCGATAGATAAGCAAGAGATTAGTAGGATCTTTAACAAAATTTGCTACTTTAGTAAATACAGTCTGCAATGAAGATAGGGTAGCATCATAATACAGTCGGTAAGGAGATAGGGTATCAACCTAAGCTAGCAAAGATAAGTGTAATGTGTAAATATATGGCGGGTGACAGCAGTGATGCCAATAGGCAGAATGGAGCGTTCCAGGCGGAGTTGGGATAAGGGTAGCTACCCTGCCTAGCCGGGTGTTGTGGCCAGGGGACCTACTGTTCCACCTAGATAGAATTGGAAGTTGTATATATGCGTAGCCGGTGAAACTCTTCGATACCGCGTTTCAGGCTCTTTGTTCTGTCACGTGGCGCCATCTTGCAGATATGTTGGAATTTCTGATGCGTCTTGCTCGTGAACCACTTTGAGTGAGCTTCTTGTCGTAGCTCCCAGAGGTCGCTACAAATACAAGCAGTCGTTTCTCTTTTATTATCTTTCCCTATCTAAAAGCTTCGCTTTGGCTGCGCTGTGGTGATATAGCATGTAGTGGATTAAAGTGATGGATGAAGAGGTCGTAACTGGGGATGATCTTATTTATCTGCTGTAAATTAACAATTTTTCTTGCGCCAATTGCGGTGCAATTGGTTTCAGGATGGCCGACTGTAACGGCTGGTGAGGAGAGGAGCTATTAGCTGGCGAGATGAGCAGTGTAAAGCGAAGTGGTGTGGAGCGATGTAATACAAAGAGGTGGGGTGCGGTGAGGTGAGCATAGACATTTGTGTCTATGGAGGAGAGGAGAGGAGAGGAGAGCATAGAGGAGAGTCAAAAATGACGTTTATTCGAATTTGGAGTTTGATGTGACATCGGCGACATCATCGGCGTTTTTTCACTTTTTTCGTTAAATTGAGAAATTGTCTTGCAAAATATTAATCGAATATAAAGCATTGTGATTCCAAGAAACTCTTTTATTCGCTAAAATATCCTGACGATAATAAATTTGTTGACATCCCTGCTAATGTAGATCCTTTCAGACGGAAAAGTGCTCGAGTTAAACTACTGCTCCTGGGTATATTGTGCCGCCGGCTCACGCACCCCTAGATGTAGACAAAATTTATTTTTTTGGAGAAATTAGGACTTTTGGCGTCTATTAGGAGGTGTGGTTGTTGGTTACGGAACTCACTGAATAGGAATGTAATTTAAGAGCAATTTAGCAGTAGGCGTTAAGACAAGTGGTATAATCAGTTGGAATAGAATTAAATAGCTACGAAATTCAGTTAGCAACAGATAATTAATTACAACCTACCAACTTAGATATTGTAGCACGCGCTGGATTTTGTAACATTTATTAAATACGGGTTCACCATAGACCAAACAACTCACGGGTGACAGCGTATGACGTTTCGGTGTTCTGTGGGGTTGACATACACTTCCGTAAATTTAAGTCGCTGTACATTTTTTTAAAAAATCGCTTATTTTCTGTGCGTGTTATTTATTTTATTTTAGTGTTCTTAGGAAAACAAACAGCTGAATTTAAAAAATACATTAATAATTTAAACAAAAAAATGCTAATAATAAGTCTCCGTCTATATCAAATCCAATACTCTAATATCTAAAATTCCGCGACTGATTTTTAATTGCACTGACTTTGAATCGCGTGACTTCCGACCCCTAAGGCATTGTCAGGCATTCAAAATAGCTCGTTTCTAATTTTCCTTTCACGTGATTACATATAAAAACTCGACACCAATTTTTTTTAAGCTTAGGTTATGTATACAATTTTTAAAAACTTGCAAAATCCTGCCCGCGCTTAAAAATTTTGCATGTTTAAAAAATATATATTTAAACACTTTTAAATTATTATGAGAATGTTCTTCTAGAGTATCTTTGTGGACAAGTAATTTTTTTTCGCTGGCTATAGCTACAGTCCAAACGGCTTTACTGATATTGGCATGTGAAATGTCGTTGAATCTTCTCAACAGCAGCTCTGCAATTCAAAATGGTGGATTTTATGCGAAAAATGTAACTTAGTAATTTTTTTTCAATCCATATAATATATTGCAACACTCGTCATGCATTTTTTTTAATACTTGCAAAATTCATAACTAGTTTACTTTCGCCATTACAAGTGGCGGCGCCTCTTCCATCTGGGCTACCGCAGCTCGTTGCTTGCCCACCAATTTTGCAAGTGTATTTTTAATGCCAGTAACGCGTGGCGCATAAATTTTCCAAGTTTTCAGGAATTGTATGCCTAAAACGGGAAGTGTTTTAAAATTTGGTATTCAACTCATCATGCTTTTAAAAAGTACGCGATGTACAACCAAGCTCACGATCGTGTCCTCATTCCATTCATAAATCTCCGTCGTTCATTCAACGTCTGTTTGGGACTCGAGTCACTTGTCAGTCGGTGAAAAATACGCTGCGCCACCAAACTCAAACGCTACGAATTGAATAGGCTAGTAATTTAAGGGCGCGCCGTCAGTAAAATAAGTATTTTTGGATGCATGCAATTTCGTAGGTGAATACGATGAACACTTTATTTTTATGTATGATGATTTTTCATTATATTATCTAGATTCTGATAGCAGGAAAACACGATTAAAAAAGTTTGCTCGATAGATTTATTTTCGAATTTTGGTCTATTTTTACTTATGAACATAACACATTGTTTTTTTGTAAATATGATACTTTTTTACTAGATTCTTGTCGCTCAGTTTTTTGGTTACTTCTTTATTTGGCGAGAAATTTCCAAAAGAGTGATAAATCATCTAAATATGGCGATTCCGCTCTGTTTTTACACACAGGATTCCGTTTTCCTTTCCGATTTCCGTTTCAAAGTTCGAGGCAGGCCCTTAAGGTCCTGATTCACCTGAAAATTTCGTCTTTTTCATTCGCGCTGCGCCAGAGAGAAACAAACAATCATTTTTCGCTCAATTTTTCGCAAGATTTGACGGTTTTTCCGACAAAGAAACTGGAGCAGTTCCGTTACAATATCTAATTTAGGTATTCGTACTAAAAAGGTATCTAAGATATATCATTTTTTATAGTTTTAAAACTGTAGACATAATATTGATAAAAAAGCAATTAGAGGTTACTTTGTTTTTTTTCCTATCGAGTAAAGTTTGTCAAATTGTGTTACTGATACAGGCGGAGATAGAGCGCAAGCAAGATTTTATTACCACTTTTATTTAGACAATTACAGCCATAAAGTTCTAAAAACAATTACGTTACGGTCGAGGATCTAAAAAATATATTTTCTTTTTCATTTACATATTTTGATAATCTTTGCTTAAGGCGGTTCGACAGCTAGCGAAGCCTCTTAAACAGGAAAAAAATCCCTGGCTGGACAAGCTAGTCATCTGTTAAACAAAGTATCAAATCGTGGCAATAACTTACTACAAAGATTATTTAGTATCAATCAAAGCTTGAAAAACTAAGCGCTTTAGTTATGTATTGTAATTTTGCTAAAAGTGGCCACTTTTAGCATTTTTTTAATACATAGCCGTGTCCAGCCAGGGATTTTTTTCCTGTTTGGGGGCGCCACTGGGCTCTCGAACCACCGTTATAGAAAAAAAACCTCTATTTCAGATATTTTTAATAATATGACTAAAGTTTTTAAAAAATACCAATTTTTTATGCTGGAATTTTGATCCATTACTTTTCTAGTAAAAATCGTTTAATTAGACATTGTAACGGTATTTCTCTAGTCTATATTATGTAGAAAACAATAAAATCCCATATTTTGAGCGCAAAATTATTGGCTGTTTCTTTCTGGCGCAGTACAAGTGCAAAGGGCCAAATTTTCAAGGATAATAGGGCCTTAAGAGCAATTTAGAGGTAGGCATTGAACGAAATGAAGCATTGAGAAATATGTATAAAACATTTAATACGAATATGTGTATGTAATCGATGATTTTGATTTAGATTTGTTTATTTAATAGAACTTTTAGCAATGCATCTTCAAGTTCAAAGTAAAAGTGCATATATTTAAAAAAAAATGGACCTCCCATTCAAACTGACTAGGTCGGCTGGTATATTTTGTATTGGAGCTCCTTTTTTAAAAAAAAATCCTATGTCCCTTGGTCAAAGTTGTTCAGTTTTATGGGTCAATAGATTTCCGCCCAAAAAGCTATTGGGCTCTGAAGGAAGTCATGAAAAACAAAGAGGTCTCACAGATAAACAAAAGCAAAATATATAACTCTTGCATCCTCCCATGCTTAAGCTATGGATGTCAAACGTGGGGACTTACAAAAATTGACTCAAATAGGCTGCAAGTATACCAGCATAACATGGAACGAAGCATGCTTAACATAAATAAAAAAGACAAAGTAACTCTGGAAAACATAAGAAGCCTAACAAAAGTAAAAGATATCACTGAAACAACAAGAAAATTAAAATGGAAATGGGTGGGACATACTTTGAGGGAAAAGAAGAATAAATGGACAAAAGAAATTATAGAATGGTACCCTAGAGACGGAAAAAGACAAAGAGGAAGACAACATATCCGATGGGAAGATGATATAAAGAAATATGCTGGTGCGACATGGAGGAGGGAAGCACAGGACAGAAAGAGATGGAAGAGTCTGGAGGAGGCCTACGTCCAAGGACGAGCTGAGAATAATAAATAAAATAAAATGAAAAAGGTTGTAATGTATATTATTGTAAATAATGAAATGTGATTTAAAGAATGAATTTAAATTAATACTAACTTACTACTTATTTATTGTAAACTTATGAATGAAATCAAGGAATGAATTGTAAATAACTAATCTCAGTAAATATATGCTATTATTATTTATTATTATTAGATTTCCGCCCAGCGGTTTCACCCGCTGCCACTCATTTCCCGTGGTAATGAGTTATTACGGGTTATATTCTACATGTGTTCCAAATTTCATCCAAATCGGTCAAGCCGTTTGAGCGTGAAGAGGTAACAAACATACATACATACACACACACACCCAAACACAAACTCTCACATTTATAATATTAGTACGTATTTTGCGTCTTACAATTTTTTACCCCTGTTGTGGGCCCCACATTGTAAAAAGCATCGACTGTGGCAAACAGTTGCCCTAATGCGTTTGTCATATGTCATAGTATTGCTGTAAAACCATTCCCCCAAGTCAGTGACTATTGCTAGCATGAAGTGCAAGAGCACCTTAATAAAGATTCAAATAAAAAAAGTTATAAAGCAAAGTGTTGGTTCGTGTTTCCCCCTCTTCGGATATTCGCAATTGCCCTAGTCTTTGTGGCACGTTTATTGAATATTTTCCAAAAGGAATTAAATCGTGTCGAATTGCTTTAAGTTGGCACTACTCTACCAACAAGGCACGATTTGGCGTACATTGCTGGTTATCTTGAGAGTGTCAATTAATATGCTTCAGATAAACAGTAATGTACGCCAAATTGGGCTGTGTTGGCAGGTTATTGTAATAAGCTTTGGCGACGCCGGTGTTCATTAATAGCTCGCTTCATCTTCGCAATAAGTATTCATTTCTTCAACCCCTCATTCTCCTTTGCACGGAGTTCCAGGTTCAATGAAGACTTGATTGTGATTTCCCTTTGCATTATAAATGTCCAAACCGTCGCTTCATTGGCCTTCTTTGGAACGATCGAGTGCTAAGCAAAGAAAGACGAAAAAAGGTTTTATTACAAATGCATATCACAGTTGTATGGAAAACGGAAAATTCAGGCGGATTTATTTTTAAACTCTGCACAGAAAGTACAATGGGCGGGCCTAGTATTATAGACATTAGGAAAAACATTACATACCTCATTTCTACTAGGGTTGTAGTAATTGTGATGCCAGTTTAAAATAGCATCACCCCACTTCAGACCGTGGGTGCCGTAAAAGGCTAAAATTATGAAATGTGCGTTCCCTGCAATATACAACACAATGACCATAACGTTCAGAAGTCTACGAGTAGTCGTAGGTGGTTGAAAAACTCTGACACCAGGGTTCATCGGGTCGTTCGTCAACTCGGTGCCCCACACGAGAAGAAAAAGAAGATGACGCTCAACCACCCTCCTGCTCAGCTTGCTGAGTATGCCAATGTCCAGCAGTGGACTATTGTGGCTGTTGATATAGACGTAACAAGGCTCTGGAATGTATTATCGTTGTATTCGCCTTCATTTGCAACTGCTTTAGAAAATTTTAATTTCCGGTCGAGCTCGTTTCGTAGCGATGTAGGTACCTACCAATCGTTGCAAGGCCGTAGATAATATCCGGCTGTTCAATGGAAAACTAAGTCTGTGTGGAATGAGAATTGTAAATGTAGGTTCATTGAAAATGCAGTAGTTTAACTTCATACTAACGCCCGGTTTGCGCACTCACACATACACACGCTGGACCGCCATTCCAGGGTTTCATTGGCAGATTTTCGATTCCTTCCTCAAGTCCTCGTCATCCAGAGAAATTAATGGTTTTTATTATTACGAATGTAATGAGCTCAAAATCCATGTTTACTTGTAGGTTTCCCAGGGTTCCATCAGCTACCATCCAGTTCCACCTTCAGGTCCTGATGATGGAGAGGAATAAATAGTTTTTGTTTAGACGAATATAATGTGCCTCAACTCAACATGTTTACTAGCAGTCATTCCAGGGTCCATCGACGACTTTCCAATTCCATCTTCAGATCCTCGTCATCAGAAGAATTCGATAGTGTTTAATGAGACAAATGGAATGAGCACAAATTCAATGTTTACTTTTTTTTTTTTTTTTTTTTTTATTAATGATGGGTTTGCTCTTGACTCTAGTCTAGGTCATAGGACAAAGACAGAGTCTAAGATGGAGCGAGCTCACCCAGAAGTAGCCTGTTAAGGCACTGGCACTCCCACACACTGACGGAACGCAGCAAGCTACTTGGCGCCAGACTTCGGTGGGATGGTGGTCGCGAGCCAGGCGGCCCCTTACGGAGCCTTCCACCACTTAGTGGGATCGTTCAGCCGGACTTATCCACAGGCAAGCCTGTGTTGCCGTTGCCCGGGGTGGACCGCTAGGAGGTAGATCCCATACCATACTAGTGGGTATCCCAAGGTTCCATCAGGCATGATAGTCCCATATTATTGTATTGTGTTCAATACCTGAGTTCATGACTCTACATGAATTACAAGTTGGTCAAATTAAGCTTCAATGATTTGGTTACATAGTTGTTACTGACATACTTAGGAAGTCGACCTAATAAAAGCGTGATAAAAGACAAATTTTTTATTATAAATTAACCATACCATTGTTAAACAGCAATAACTTTTCCGGAAGTTAATTCAAAACAGATTTCAAAAGCGATCAATACGTATTCAGTATATGGATAAAACTCGAACGAAACACAGATTACAAACAATTTTGATTGAATACTATCGTATTGTTTGTTTAACTTTCAAATTTCAACCCGTAAATACAGACGGATGCTGTAGAGCGGATTCAGACGTACGCTAAACGCGTAGGTTGCGCGTGTTGAGTGCGTATAAGTGCTTAGTGTACAAGTGCGCTGGCTTAGCGCGGGGACAACGCGTAGGCTACGCGTATGACTTAGGGTCGGATTATAGTGAGCGGCTCGACCGCTGCGGCGCTAAAGCGGCCAGGACGTTTGTCACCAGTTTACAAAAAAATATTTTGCAACGTATTAAACTGCGTATCATACATTACACATACATACATTTATCACGCCTTTATACCTTGCGGGGTAGGCAGAGCGTAAACGGCCGCAAAAAACGGACATTTACGCCACGTCTGACAAAAAATTGAGGTTCATTCGAAAAATTGTGAATCGCCATAGTGTCAGGTTGTCAGTCCATCGCCCAAAATTTCAATACACACCCTCGAGCAAGAAATAGGGTGATGCTATTTTAAGCCGGCATCACACGGCTCATACATAAATTTATTCAATTCATTCATATCATTCTTTGCGCCATGTGCGCTTTTTGTGATTTTGCGAGAGACGGCCTGGCCGCTTTTGCGCCGCTGCGGCCGGGCCGCTCACTATAATCGTACCCTTTTTACTAACAAGCGCATCGCGCTCAACATTTGTACTTGTACAGCATCCGACGTTGTACCAAAAACTTGAGCCTATGTTGTGAAAGGAAAAAAAATGACCTTCCATTGAAAGTCGGTCAGTTTTGTCCGGAATTTTGTATAGGAAGTTGATATTTTTCTCATTTATCAACATAACCTCCATATAAAAATTTGATTCATTTCATGTTCTGATCACGCCTGCAAAGTTTTTTGTTCCACCGTACCTTACAACCGGTACGTCTGAATCCGCCCTTATTGTAGGCGACGCCGGGCAGCGGGTTCCCGACAGGGTAAACCGTGAAAGTTTGCTTTCAATTAACCCATGGTCAACAACAACTTTAGTTCATACAGTTTTCATGAGACAAATCAACAGCATCGACAACATACAGCAAGTAGGTAGACAGATTTTATGTTCCTTTTTTATGGCAATTTACGCTTTGTCTACCCACAAAGGATGACATAATGTATGTAGTGGTGCATAGGCATGACATGTATGTATGTAGGTATTATTTGAAATTTATTAACGGAAGCTTGCTTTTTCTTCACAAGTTATGACAAGCAAGTATTTTCACGGCAAGCAGGATTCGAACCTGCGACTTTCGCTGTCAGTAGTAGTGATACCTTCAAAGAACTGGGCAACCACGGCTCATGTGAAGGGGAGACTTGGCGTGAAGTGAGGTGAAAATAAACTACGTTTTCCCGATACTTTCTTCTTCTTTGCGTGTCGAAGGCGAAACTAAATTTCCTTTGACCACTATGTAGCCACATTAACACCATTTGAAGTGGCTGCCCACAGATCTTCAAGCGTGCAAGATTATTTGGATGACGACATCTCCATAAATATACTCTTGGACAAACTCAGACACAATTATCGACTTTCATTTGAATTTCGTCCCTTCCGCCAATAACGCTTTGACTCAATGGGATTCACTTTAGAAAAAATAGGTCACCTTATTATTTATTTTAATAAGTATCACTCATGGTGCAGGTTTACGAGACAGACTTGTTGATGATTTGGTAGAGAGCAAGAGCGATTATCTGCGGCTACTGCAGCGCCACCTACCGTCTCGGCTCGAGCGCAGCGAACCACGACCCGCAGTTTTCGGCAATCGCAGCTGACGGGCGGAAATGTGATCAGTCGACCTCCGTAAAGAAGGCTGCTCAACTAACTGAAACGTAGAAGGCTAAACTCTCTACCAAATAATAATAAAATAATAATAATAAAAATTGTTTATTTCTCTCACAATAATTCATAAAAGTAAAATAGGTATGTTTGAATTTGTGAGTGTGTGTGTGAGTGTGTGAGTTTATATGTAACTGAGTGTGTGTAACTTATTCAATTTTAATATTTAATTCGAATTCATATTATTTCATTAATTTTATTTAATTTTATGTTGAAATAATACCGTGTGATGCCGGCTTAGAATAGCATCACCCCATATCTTTCCCGTGGGTGTCGTAAGAGGCGACTAAGGGACTCGAGGGTGTGTATTGCAATTTTAGGCGATGGGCTGACAACCTGTCACTATAGCGATACACAATATTCCGAATAACCCTCAAACATTTGTCAGACGTGGTGTAAATGGCCGTTTTTTGCGGCTGTTTACGCTCTGCCTATCCCGCAAGGGATTATAGGCGTGATATGTGTATGTGTGTATGTATGAAATAGTAAAAAGGTTTTCAGTAGCATTGTAGTCCAGAGACAGAAGCCAATTTTTTATTGCTTTTTTACTTTCATAAATATTTAGTGGGTAAATAGAAAGATATTTACTAGCTACATTATATAACCTGGGTCCGACTATATAAGATTGTCGCGAAGCAAGGGCAGTTCTGTGGCGTTCTATGTCGCAAATGCAATCTTTTCTGCGAATAGAAGACCAAAAATTATGATCATAGGTCAGAGAGGCATGAGTTCTATGTAAAACTTCAGAAACGAAAAGCTGGCGAACTGTGAGAACCTTACATTCGGTGTAGAGGAGCGCGGTGGAATACATATATGGTTTTTTATTCATAACTTTCAGTACTACCCTCTGTGCTCTTTCTAGCGGTAGCATAATAGTCTTTGGAGAACCACCCTAAGCTTCTATACAATACATTAGGATTGATTGAGCGAGAGCAAAATAAACCATTTGCAAGACATTCTTGTCAGCAGAGATTCTCAGCATTTTAAAGATGTATATTAGTTTTCTAGTCCGGGCAGTTAGAGCTTGTATGTGACAGTGCCAGGAAAGAGTTTCGTCAATCTGTACTCCTAAGTACCTAATTTGCGATGATCTTAGTAATTGGGGACATAGGCAGGTCGTATCCTGACAGTTGCTGAGCCTGTGGACTTTAACAGGGAAGCTATGAGGTCGAGAAGCCATTGTAGGTGTAAAAGTAAGAAAAGTAGTTTTGTCGACATTGAGGGTTAATATGTTTTGCGATAACCAGAAGGTGATGCTATTTAATACACTCTCGGCATTATCACGAACATCATCCCAAGTACTACCGCGCACAATAACAGCAGTGTAATCATAAACAAGTAAGTCGCCTTATACATCAAATGGGTCATCTGTCTCATTTACTTCTTTTAATTCTTAAGGAAATTGAAACACATCTAATCACTCTATTATATTGACGAATGATTCTCGTAAGGCCTTCGTAATGATAAAATGATGAATCGGTCTGTAAAATTAACCATAAAAAAGACTTCAAATGAAACCAATTTCTTTACATTAAAAAGGTTTCAAATCTCCAAATCATGCATATTATTAAAGAAATTGCTGTATGGGGAAATGGTTCTTTTGAAATATTTATTACCTACTGGGTATCTCTGATAAATGGCCGTGTAATGCTGGCTTATAATAGAATCACCCCATTTTTCCCTCGGATGTCATTGGAATAAGGGACTCAAGGGATTTTTTAATTGTATTTCGGTTTTACGAGCCAGGCTGACAACCTGTTACTATAGTGATACATGATTTTTCTAAAAGCAGCCCTCAAACATTAGTCAGGCGTGGCGAATGCGACCATATTCTACGGCTACCCGTAACGTATTTAACCCGCAAGGGATAAATACGTGATTTGTTTATTCAAATATATCTGCCCTTGTAAATTTTTTGTTAATGTGAAAGTTGGTTAAGTTTCAATGGTGTTTAATATCCATTATAATGTATTTACGGGAATTAGTAGTTTGTAAAGCGGGGAACGCACCGTATGATGTTACTATGATGTAACCATTATTTTGCCGGATCAGGTGTTTGACGAAAGGAGTTTACAAAAACCTAAAAAGTTGGTTATTACAGCAGACAAAAGTGCGATTCATTAAAGTACTGCAACTCGTTAACCACTGAACAGTTTTAAATAGGAATTGTATCGAATGATTTGTAACATTATCTCGAGTGTCACAGACTAGGTTTTATCTCAGAAAGCAGTCGTATTTTTATATTTTTTAATTTATTATGCTTGTTATAAAAACACAGTATGATTTTTGCTTCAAATTGAAATTGAAATTGAAATTGAAATTGAAATTCTTTATTCAATGTAGGATAGTATTATCATATCACTTATTGACGTCATGAACCGTCATTGTAAAAAAAAGAAATTTGTATCACACAATTTTCTTTTTTTTATAACAATTTTGTAATAACCTAATAGAAAACCGGCTCGGGCGGGAGAAAAAAATAAAAATCAAAGCACTGCCACGGGGCTGGCCAGGTTAATCACACGGCATGTAACTTTACGCCACCACCATCTGAAAACGATATTTGTTTCAAATTGAAGTCAAGATTTTCAAAGCGTGTAGTTTACATGCGTATAATTAATCGGACCTCCTGAACAGGAAAAACCCACCAAAAAACCTGCCCAGAAGTGCTCCTACTCTAAATTAACAATCTTACTAGCCCCTAAGCAATAGAATCTGAGACTCAAATATTGATATATTGCCAGTAACGAATGTATACTGTACAGGGTGTAGTCCGAGACCACCGGAAGTGGGGACGTCAGTGAATACAGCGCGTTTCCGGTCCAAGCCAAATACATTCACAATCCACCGACCGCCTGCCTTTGGTGTCTAGTTGTGTGAGCTTGGTGTAATACGGAGGTCCTTGGTGCGATTTTCAGGGTTTTTTTGTATAGGACACCGAGTGGACGACCGACCTAATGAACCCTGGTTTTTCAGTTTTTCAGAGTTTTTCAGAAGCCTTTTACTCCTAGTAGTTTCTTACTCTAACATTATTGTGTAACGACTAACGACCGCCGTCTAAGTAAGTAAAAATTGAACCTGCAACCTTCGTTATCACAAGTAGCGACGCCTACCACGGCTTATCCATTGCTTAATTTTGCGGCTAATGGGCAGATGGAAGAAGTTTCACTACTAGTGACAGCGAAATTTGCAGTTTCAAATCCTGCCCTTGGTAGAAAATGTTGCAAGTTCCTAAAAAGTTTTCGCAATGTCTGGCACAATAAACACTAGTGTCAAGGTTTTTAGGCATTCCATATGTTATGGTCCTGTTATGACCGCCATCTTCGTAACGTCATGCAGTAACTAGGACCAACGGCATTGCATATCAAAATTTTAAAACACTTCCCGTTATAGGTATACAATTATTGAAAACTTGCTAAATGTTCAAGCGCGGGCGCGTTACTTGCATTAAGACATTCTTGCAAAATTGGCGGGCAAGAGACGAGTTGCGGTAGCCCAGATGGAAGAGGCATCGCCACTAGTAAATGGCGAAAGTCGCAGGTTCAGAACTTGCCCCCGATTGAAAATTTTGCAATTTTTTAAAAACAACTGAGAATCGTTTAAAATAGTGGAATACGGCCCCTGTGCAGTTGGTAATCCTCTACTTTACTACCGCTAAATACGCTACGGAGAATCGGTGAAATCCCCTGGCTTTATAATTGTTATACCTACTGCACTGGTAATCTAGGAAAATAAGACTTAGCAAGGAATCTCCTTCAGGCTCTAGTTTATAAATATTATAGTACGTACAAAATAATGGAAATGGAAATTGAAAAATCTTTTTTCTAAAATATACGGTGAAATCGTAATATTGACCGATAGCGAAAACTCAAGATGGGAAACAATTTTCCTCAAGAAACATAGGACAACGGTGATCAATATTAAAATATAAATATTTTTGTCATATTTCAAGTTTTGTCCGTGGGGAGAGTTATTCCTTATCAACAGTCCGTGTTAAGATTTTAGTATCGGTCACTAGTAACATTTCACCCTATATATATACACACACATATCACGCCTATAATCCCTTGCGGGGTAGGCAGAGCGTAAACAGCCGCAATAAACGGCCATTAACACCACGTCTGACAAATGTTTGAGGATCATTCGGAAAATTGTGTACCGCTATAGTGACAGGTTGTCAGCCCTACGCCTAAAATTACAATACACACATTCAAGTCCCTTAGACGCTTCTTACGACTCCCATGGGAAAGAAATGGGGTGATGCTATTCTAAGCCGGTATCACACGGCATCCGGCATCACACGGCATCACCCTATATACTTGTACATTTAACATAGTACATTGCTGTCAATTAATAGACAGACAGTTACCATAATACCATCTATCTTTCTTTCTAGACATATACCAATTAATGAAATTACAATTTTCCCAATTAACTCTTCCTACTTGGTCAAAAAATAAAAGAAAATTCCGGTCCAAACAATACATTTCCTGAATTAAATTGTGTCAGTAACAGAGTTTTATTGTGCTCACATTACATTGGGTATCACATTACACAAAAAGTGAAATATATACACATAGCACGCCTTAATTCCTTGCGGGATAGGCAGAGCATTAAAGGCCGTATAAATACGGTCACTATCGACACGTCAAATATTTGAGGGCCGTTTATAAAAAAACGCGTGTCACTATAGCAACAAGTTGAATCGACCTCCAACCTCGAATTTCCTTGGTCTCTTTCAACGATACTCGCAGGAAAGAAATTGGGTGATGCTATGCCGGCATGATATACAAGTGATTCTTTTTTATGAAAATGGTGCCCAACTACTCAACACATCACCTTTACGCCCAAGGCGTATAAATAATAACATACTTATAAAACACTCGCCATCGCTAAAAGGGTTGTTTTCTGTAATTAACATATTACTTTACCCTTTTCTTTTCGATCTACAACACATGGGCTGGATTAAAACCGCACACATTTCAAAGGACTCGCTAAAAGGTCAGTTCTGTGAAATAAGAGCACTCGGAAACATTAAAAAGGAACTCACGAAAATGGTTTGTTTAATTTTAAAGCAATAGGCCACCAGAAAGACATTCGTCGTTTACAAAAGTGCCAACAAATATTTATCTTTCCAAATAACATCACAGTTTTATTAACAATCAAATAATTTCAATAAAATCCAAATTTTCAAACATTAGAAATGAAATGCTATCACTAAGGTAGCATTGGAATATTTTGTCGTCAGCTTCTTCCTGACGTAGATATTAAGATGAATAGAAGTGGCATCCATTTCGGCGGCAAGATGCCTCCGTTTATCTCAAACTCATTTGAATATTATCGACAACGTCCGTTCGCTGCCGGCAAAATGCTATCAGGTTGTTTTGTTTTGATTTAAGGCAAATTCCACATCAGCCACAGCCAGTCCGGTCAAACGACTTGACAGACGCCTTCGTTACGCAGCGTAACGCACCGTACAACCCACCGTAGCCGTATTTATGATATATCGTATGGCAATACGATTGAAATTCGCAATTTCCTTTCGTCTGACAGCGTTGCGTTAAAAATACGGAACGATTCGACCATAAGAGAGAGAACCGCCTTAGGACGGAGTTTTACCGGATCTGGTTGTCAAGAAAAAGGAATTCTCGAAATCTTATGGACATCATCTGGACTAGCCTGATGGCACAGCGGATAGTACTCCAGCTGCCTGCTTTACCGAGGGACGTGGGTTTGATGCCCACTCAAGACACAAATATTTGTCAAGTCAATTATTACATATTTGTGTTGAGTCTGGGTTTTTCTATCTATAATATGTATTTATATACAAAAAAAAGAATAATAGTATTAATATTTGCTGTCTAGCGGTTAGTACTCGCCACGCCGAGGTGTATCAAACCTACGATGTTTGATTGACACAACACAAATTTTGAAAATTTATTTTTCCGAGTTGAATTAAATTTTCTGTGGGGTTTTTTCTTTGTGTAATAATATGTACTTACGAGTATTTAAAAAAGAAATATGTAAGTACTAGATTTCTGCCCAGTGGTTTCACCTGCTGCCACTTCTTTTCCCGTATTAGTTGTTTACCCGCAGTAAAAAGTGGCCTATGTGTTATTCCGAGTTATACTCTACCAGTGTTCCAAATTTCATTCAAATCGGTCAAGCCGTTTGGGCGTGAGAGGTAACAAACATACATACACACACAAATTCTCAGATTTATATTATATTCGATTTATATTAGTATGGATTAGCACCCTGTTGTCAAGTTCTCATAGATAGTTCAAGCTTTGCTTGGTTTGAGGCTAGATTGCGCTGTGTGTCTCATCCAGGGATATTTATTTATTTAATTTTGACCCCGACTGCCTTTACACAGCCAGCGCCTACTAAGAGAACAAATTAATAATTGATTTCCCAAATTCAGGCGAATTTCCCACTTATCGTTCATCGCTGCATCAATTTAATGCACCGTAACGCATGCGTCTGTCAGACGAAAGGAAATTGCGAGTTCCGATCTTATTCCCATACAAATACGGCTACGGTGGGTGCGTTTACGGATGCGTCTGTCAAATTACTTGACAAGAGGGAGAACCGCCGAATACCTTACCTTACTCCTTCTCCTTTTTTCAGAAAAAAGTCATCGTTTGAACAACTTTCTGTTAGTTTTCAAAATATTTACAAGATTTTCAAGCGCGGGCAGGATTTGAACCTGCGACTTTCGCATTACTAGTGGCGACGCCTCTTCCATCTTGTATACCTAACACGGGAAGTGTTTTAAGATTTGGTATTCAATTTTACAAGACTTAATTTAAGTTTAATGTTCCTTTAGTTGGCACATTTTTATAAAATAGTTTATTCTGGTAAATAGAAATGTGATATCAGGGAAAATGATAAATAATTCGAGTTTGCCTTTGTAAAGCAAATCTGAAACATGTTTTCATTTTGCTGGAATTAGAAACAAGCTCCCTACTAAACTACATTAGATACATTGTTATTTTGTGATCCTAACAAATTCTGTTACCGTCCGGCATAAAACAAACATTTAAGTTGCTACCTAAAATATTGGCGTAGAGTTTTGTTATGAGATAATAAACAATTTTATCATAAGGATATAATATAGGCTGTAATTTTACTAGTCGCTTTCGAAAACTCAGAACGGGCTGGTGATATGGAACAACTTTCCCCAAGGAACAGGTTGAAATATGATAAAAATATTTTGAATTTCCATAGGAAAATCAGCTGAATTTGATATGAGGGGAGTTCAAAATGTGTTTTTTTATATGTCCTATGTTCCATATGGAAAATTGTTCCTAATCACTGGTTAGGTCTTTTTGTAACGGTCACTAGTAAAATTTCTTTTTTTACAAAAAAAAATATGTAGCCATTTTTGGTCTATACATACTTTTTTTTTACTTACAGAATTAGCTAGGGTAGCTTAGGGGCTAGTAAGATTGTTAATTTAGAGTAGGAGCACTTCTGGGCAGGTTTTTTTGGTGGGTTTTTCCTGTTCAGGAGGTCCGATTAATTATACGCATGTAAACTACACGCTTTAAAAATCTTGACTTCAATTTGAAACAAATATCGTTTTCAGATGGTGGTGGCGTAAAGTTACATGCCGTGTGATTAACCTGGCCAGCCCCGTGGCAGTGCTTTGATTTTTATTTTTTTCTCCCGCCCGAGCCGGTTTTCTATTAGGACATTACAAAATTGTTATAAAAAAAAGAAAATTGTGTGATACAAATTTCTTTTTTTTACAATGACGGTTCATGACGTCAATAAGTGATATGATAATACTATCCTACATTGAATAAAGAATTTCAATTTCAATTTCAATTTCATTCTTTAATAGAGATAGAAATAATAATTACATACAACTAGCCCAACCAACAAACAGAGTGTCACGCAGACTATAAAAAATCCACATTATTCCATCAGATTTATGGATGTTTGCCATCGCTGTTCCATATTTCAGTATCAACTTTCACAAATACAGTTAGCTAGTGCACTCAGTTGCATCAAAGCTCTCACACATGCAGCGAGATGGTTATCGAAACGGTTTTTGTAGAACATAAACCCATCGAGGTAATAAATTTGACTGGCGTAGCTAGGCCGAGAGTCGTGGGTTCGATCCCCACCAGACACAAATATTTGTTAAGTCAAATTTCAGATATTTGTGTTTAGTGGGGCTAATTTTATGAATAATTTATGTACGTTTTTTATATTATTATCACCTATCAAGTTCACATAGTACAAGCTTTGCTTAGTTTGGGGCTAGATGGATTATTATAATTATCTATTATAGATGTTGCAGTCATCTGTCACTAGTAGAGTATCTTGTTGCAAATTAACACCGGTGCACTGTGTAGAGCAGATTTGTCTGATTTTAATTCATTGCAAAACCGTTTGGTTTGCCGTGTGACGTCGGCTTAGAATAGCATTACTCCTTTTCTATCCCGTGGGTGTCGTTAGAGGTGACTAAGCAATTTAAAGATTATAAGTGTATTGCAATTTTAAACGATGGGCTGATACACGATTTTCTAAAAAGCTCTCAAATGTTGGTCAGAAGTTGCGTAAATGTTCGTTTCTACAGCCGTTTACGCTCTGCCTACACCGTAAGGGCTACAGGCGTGATAAATGTATGTATGCAAAACCGTGTGGTGATATAACTAAGTAGCAGCTTGCACTGTAGTTTATACTCCCCATGAGATGCTTGTAATTAATGATAATGATAATTGATAATAAAGGCTAATGATAATGAATGCACAGCGTCAGTTAAAAGTCAGAAACAATAACAATTCGCTCGGCGATACAATGTGGCCGCGCGGCTCCTTAAAGGAAGTTTGAAGTGGAAAAGGCCTCACAAGTTTATGTTGAATGAATCTAGGAGCTCGCGGTAATGCTAAAGTTGTAATTTGATTTGCAACGCGAACCGTCCCGCCATTGTTTCCTTTTCTCTCTGAAAAGTTAGTTTTCATTTGTCTATAAACGGGTGTCTTAAGAAAGTTATAAGAAAGTTTCCATACGCTTATCAAAGTGCAAAGCTGCCTTTTACAAAACTTTAATATCACCATGTCTTTTAATTGTGGCGAAGTCTTACCTATTTAATGTCCTTCTAGCAATATATATGTCAAATATCAAGCAAAAATTAATATTGCAGACAAATCTATGCTGATTGTAGTACATAGTCGTCGTTTATAATTTCATCGATACAGATTCTAAGCTTGATGAAGCTAAATATCCAGCTCGCTTGCATGCGGCAGCCATCTTGTGTGACGTCAATTTAAGCTAATACGTGGGCGTTAATCGGATATTATACCCAACGTGTGCAGTGCGCAGTGAATAGCCGTGTGATGCCTGTTTAATATGGCATCATCTCAATTCTGGTGGGTGTCGTAGACAAAGGGTCGTTTATCAACTCGGTGTCCCACACGACAGAAGAAAGGAGAAATCCAGGGTATGGGCAGCAGCGTTGTCTGTGTTTACAACACCTTACCATGCACTCACAAACGATTGATAAATACCAAAGAGGGAGGCCCATGTCCAGCAGTGGACTGTGATGAAAATTGCTTCCATTTTCCCCTGTATTGACTGAAGCTACCGGAATAAAGTTTGCTGATTGTTATTAAAATTAATGAAGTACCAATGATAAAATGAATTATGCAGATTATTTAACCGCTCCCATCAACAACGATGTCAACAATATAATTACAAATATTATCTGACTATTTTCAGCATGCAATTCGTCAACTTTAAGAACTACTAGAAAAAAGAAAAAATTTAAATAAAGAGGATTTTCTGATTTGGCTTTTATTCCAATCCATTAAGTGAAATCCTACCTCGCACCTAATGTCGTCGGACGCAGTCGAGTAAAAAGTGAAATAGCGGGAAAACGTGCCCCGTCTTGCGCTAAGAGGGTAAAGGTGCTTGCACACTATTTGTGCTTCGATAGTTGTGTAACTGGATTAGCTTAGCAACAATTTTGTCGTCAGAAGAGTCACAATTCCGAATTTCGAAAAGCGTTTCTGTTGCGTCTCTTCGTATTCGGCTTAAATTTTTTGTCATAGTGGTAATGGAATTACTCACAGAAAAAAGGCAAAAAATGAAAAAATCGAAAGCCCCGACCAAAACATTTTGGTCGGGGCTTTCGATTTTCTCATTTAGCCGTGTAGTTACGTCTGAAATGGTATCGATTAAATCGGGCTGATCCATCGGTTCAGGTTCTTACGTGCAGCGATATATTACCTGACATGAAAAACTTAATTTTAACACTTTATGAGTGTGTTCAGCCACCGGGTGTCAGGGAGTATCGCGTAACAGCACACCGCGCGTTTGCCTTTGTGGTCGTCTCTAGTATGCACCGACTTTAAGTGTGTAACGCAATTTTTACTTTGTTTAACGCTGTTTTTATCCATGTAAGGCTGTAATTCCAATGTGTAACGCAATTATTTTTACTTTGTGTAACGCAGTTCTATCTTCGTGAAAGGCTATTTGAGAGTTACGAATGTGCGCTGACCTTTAATAAGAGTGTGTGCAGCCACCGGGTGTCAGGGAGCATCGCGTAACAACGCACCGCGCTAATGGATTGTGCTCTAAGCTGAGTTTACACTCGTAAGACCTCAGCCACATAAGCCCGTTGTTCTACTCTGCCTTTACGCTTTGCTAACATTTCTTAGACCTAAGAGCACGGCCTTAAGCAGCTTTTTATATTTGAGGATTATTTATATTTTTTGTAACAAGAAATTGTTTTGTTTATTGTCTTATTACAGAAAAGCTTAACGACAAACCTAATGGTTTTAAAGACGCCGAAAATAAATGGTGAAATGTACCTCATCTTCTTAGAACTAACTTCTGTAACATACCTTTTTGTAACTTTTTACTTAAAAAAGTTTATTATAAAATTGATCGTTTTTTTCAAGTCCTTCAGCTGCAGCTCGTCACTAGATGTTGTTCAGTTGTTGTTCAGATGTGTTGTTTAAATGTTGTTTAGATGTTGTTCAGATGTTGTTCAGTTGTTGTTCAGATGTTGTTGTTCAGTTGTTATACAGATTTTGTTCAGTTGTTGTTATTCTTTTTAATCATTAATGGAGATTGTCTTCAGGATTCTGCAGTGGGATGGACTAGGCATCGAACATCAAAGGCAAATGTCTCACACATTTCCAGTTTGCCGACGATATAGTCATGATGCCTAAATGGACTCGGGATGAACTTGGACAAGACAAATGTCATGTTCAATTAACATATCATCCCCGGGCCGGTGACCGTCTTACGTGTAGCCCTTGAAATGGTCCAGAAGTATGTGTACCATAGACAAACATTGCAGCTGGGCAGCTGGTCTGGCAACATTTGGGAAGTTGCGTTATATTCTGGTATCATCCTTGCCACAATGCCTCAAAACCAAGGTGTTCGATCAGTGCGTCCTGTCAGTCATGACCTATGGAGACGAGACGTGGAACCTGATAGTATAATTGGCTCACCGACTTTAAGTCACGCAGAGTGCTATGGAAAGGTCTATGCTCGGTATCTCTAAAAAATAAATAACGGACATATTCTGGAGTGTTGCAAACTGAAGTTGCAGTGGGCTGGGCACATCTATCGTACAAACGACGGATGGTGGATTATGCTGTTCTCAAGTAGAAGCCACTTATCAGCAAGCGTAGCGTTGTACGCCCTCCGGCCAGATGGACCGAAGACTTCACAAAAGCGGTTGGTAGCGACTGAGTGGCAAAAACGAGAGATAGTGCCCTATGGTATACCCTGGAGAAGGCCTTCGTTCAGTGGTTGACTACAATAGGCAAATTAATACATAAATTAATTACATAAATTCGTATGTCCTGAATATTCATTTATTTATTTATCAGGAATCTCGGAAACGGCTTTAAAGAATTTAATAAAATTTTGAACGTAGAGGATTCCGGGGGCTTAACTTGGTAAATCTAGCTAGATTCCATTTTCCTATAAACGCGTTTTATCAACAAAAAAAGCCGATCCAAGCAGTGTACCTGGTTCCATAGAATAAATTGTAGCGTGTCATCTTTGTCATCTTATACACACTAATCCTACTAGCTCTCATGCTTTGGGAGTGAATTACTCAAACATACTTAGCGGTGAAGCCCTGAGAAGCTGGCTAAGTACTCGTAAATGAGTACTTTGTTTGAGTTTGATGCAAGTCAAAGCGTTGCCTCAGTTAAAACCTATGCAATTTACGGAAATAAAAAAACTGAGATACAATCATATCACCAGGGTTCATCGGGTCGTTGGGCGACTCGGTGTACCACACGAAAAGAGAGAATCATATATCGGATGAAATATCACAAGTAACCAATACTCAAAACAAAGGACGGGCTGATGATAAGGAACAACTTTCCTCAAGAAACAAAGGTCGAATGTAAGACAAAAATATTTTGAGCTTCCATAGTAACCCTAATCAGCTGTTCGGCAATTTATATAATATTCTTTATTGCACAAAAAAAAATACGCAGAAAATATATGTACACAATTTTTTGTCGCAAAGGCGAGCTTATCTCTAAAGAAAAGATCTCTTCCAGGCAACCCATTTCTCGTGAGAGAATTTTAACTTTTGGGGCAAATAGGCAATACGAAATAAATTAGTATGGGAGGAGGATTTTATTTCTCATATTTTGACCTATGTTCCTTGGGGAAAGTTGTTCCTTATCACTAGCCCGTCTTCAGTTTTCGCTATCGGTCACTAGTAAAATTTCACCTTATTTAATGACACGACACAGTTACTAAAACTGCTACGATCTAGCTGAACGCTACACTGTAGCCGTCTGCTACGAAAATTTATTGAGGTGAAAAATATTTTCTGAATGATTGCAATAGAAAATGTCCAAGATGGGATTTCACACTGGAGGCGCTCATGTATCATTTATTTAACTGATAGTAGGTATATGCAACTGCACCAGTGGGAAAACTTTATTTTATTCAAAATATTTGCGTTCATTACTGATATGGCCGTGTGATGCCGGCTTAGAATAGCACTACCCGATTTCCTTCCCACGGGTGTCGTAAGTAGTGACTAACGGACTCGATGGTTTTATGTGTATTTCAACTTTAGGCGACAGGCTTACAACCGGTCACTAAACTGATAATACGATTTTTCTGAAATGGCCCTCAGATATTTGTAAAACGTGGCGTTAACGCTCTGCTTACCCCGCAAGGGATAAAGGCAATATATGTCTGTGTAAAACCAATTTGTATCTCTGATTTCCTACCGACTTTTCCATATAGCAGCCTATTCCTAGTGGTGGAGTTTGTTGAACAAATTGCATTCATTTCAGCTTTAGAAATTCACCACACGAGTATGCTTCAATCAAAGCTCGGATTTCAAATAGGATTAGTGCAACGTGGTTGAACGAACTATTTAAACTTTTTAGTCAGAATGTTTTTTTATATACAGATATTATTTATTTACGATTTATTGTACACATGAACAGTAAAGAGACAAACACATAAAGAATACAGACACAACAGGCACTGTTTATCTCTAAAAAGGAATTTCTTACAGCAGACCTATCGAAGAGTAATGGTATTAAAAAAATGCGGATAAGACGTGCACAGAATATATATTATCAAATTTTTGATCTAAAATATATAATATAGGAAAGTATAATTAACACCTATACATAAACATACATACATAAAAAATATACATAAACGAATAAATATCGAGGGTTATTATAAATACATACGTATATAAAACGGATTAATTTGAGACAGAAAGATAATGTTCTTTAACTTGTTTTTTGGAAGATAGCGATAGATGGATTATGTCTGCTACGAGCAGTTCTAAAATCCTATTTAACTAGAATCGTTGCAATAGAAGTAGCAGCATTGTCATCGAAGCGTGAGGTTTCTCACTGGAGGCGATCACATGAAATTATGGATCCAACCAACCACAAAAAAGTTAGACGCGCATTGAACGCGTTTTTTGCACGCATTCTGTGACAGTTTTGTGGTAGGGTCCTATATAACAGAAGCAACTGAGTATGAAAAATTATAAGTTAACTGTTATATTGTGCACATTTTATCCGTTTATCTTTAATCTACTCACGCTTCTTTAGGTCTGCTGGAAGAAATTTCTTTAGAAATAAGTGTTTTATTATTTTTCCCTATGTTTTGTGTTTTTTTGTGTACAATAAATTGTTTAATAAATAAATTAGTTATAAACGGAGTCAGAGCACAATAAAGTGACAAAGAACCCTTAACGCTGGCGAATTCATCGCGAACGTTCCTCAAATACTGCCATTAAACAACCCTTTGTTTCGTCGTTGATAAAAACGACGCCGAACCTTCAGCCGGTAATTTTATCTGTTTTTTCTCGGATGCTGGTCTTGAATAAAAGTGGGAGTGTATAACGGCAACTCGCCACATAGTATTACGACACACAGAATCTCGAAACACGGTATAACGACACTCGATATCTTATAATATATAGTTATCATCATGACTATAATATTCATAATGCCGTATGATGTCAACTTAGAATAGAATCATCTTGTTTCTTTTCCGTGGACGTCGTAAGAGGCGATTAAAGAACTCGAGGATTATATATGTGTACTGAAATTTAAGGCATTGCGCCGATAACCTGTCACTAGGACGATTCACAATTTTCCAAATAACCTTCAAATGTCGTGGCGAAAATGTTCGTTTTAAGTGAATTTACGCTCTGCCTACCCCGCAAGGGATAAAGGCATGATATATGTATGTATGGGCATCATCCGATCGTGATCGTAATTAAATGACGACGATAACGATGATGGTCATGATGACTGTCATTGAATTCTGTGTGCCGAGATACCGTGTTACACTGATCATCAAGGAACATATATACCCCCCTTATATATGCTGATCATGATATCAAAATATCTTTAAAAACTTAAAAAGTGGCTCCCTTGACGCCAGCTCTTGTTTCTCAATATTTGAAATTGGAACTGAGCAGCCAATCGAAGCGGTCAGCGACGCGAGACTTGTCGACAGAAGCAAATAGATTTGTGACGTCACTCGGAGTAACACTATTTGATGAGAGCGTCCATTTTAAGTGTAGCTCATTCACTTATGTCACAGGCTTATACATGGTGTAAAAAAATTAACTGAGAATATTTTGAGGGGTGAACCAGTACGTGAAACTGAACAACTTTCCCCAAGGAACATAGGTCGAAATATGAAAAAAAAATGGCCCTCCCATACAAATTATCCCGGCCGGGTAACACACTAAGTTGGGAGGGTCAAAATATTTTTTCATATACCGACCTATGTTCCTTGGGGAAATTTGTTCAGTTTCACGAACTGGTTCACCCCTTAAAATATTCTCAGCTAATTTTTTTACACCTTATATAGTGTATCGACCAGCTTGACTTAAACTCCGTTTCCATATTCTCCTGGATACACGCATGTACAAGCAGTTACGCTGGTCACGACACTATCTAAGCTGAATGAACCTAATATCCCTTCGTAATCTATATCGCCAAGACTAGAGACTAAACATATACTTTGCCGTGTGTTGCCAGCTTAGAATAGCATCGCCCCATTTCTACTCGTGGGTGTCGTAAAAAGCGACTAAGGGATCAATCGAGGGAATAGTCAGGAGCGTTCAACCGCTTGTCCTGCGCTCGCTAATCCGCCTGCCAAGAGTGGTGAGTGTGGCAAATAGCCTCCGATTGGCGGAAGCCCATGCTTAGCTGTGGACTGTTCAAGTCTTTTTTCCTGTGGGACACCGAGTCGTCCAACGACCCGAAGAACCCTGGTGTCAGAGTTTTTCAACCGCCTACTACTAGTAGTAGGCCTCTGACATAGTTGTGTAATCATAGACAGCAACCGGGACCGACGGCTTAACGTGCCCTCCGAAGCACTGAACCGATTATTTTTTAGACAATCAGGTGGTTCACCCTGCAATGTCCTAACCAGACCGGGAACAAGTTCACAAAGTGATAAATATCAACTTTGTGAGTGTCTCACCGAGAATCGAACCCGGAACGTTTGCGTCGCAGGCAGTCGCACTACCACTGCGCCACATCGGTCGTCAACTGTTCAAGTTGTACATAAAGAGTCGATACTTTGACTTTTTCGAAAAGCTTTTAATTTTCTCAGGCTTTGGTTCTGTCAATAAATTACTTACAGTGCGGCGATCTCAATAAGCCATATTTGACAGCTGCCAGATTCATGCTAATGCTATGGAAAAGGGTCTATTTTCCTTTGTTGACATCTCTTTTAGTATGGGCATTACAGCTGTCAAATATGGCCAATTAGGATAGCCTCACTTAAATCATATACCTAGGTACAAGGTCAAAGTGTTCAAACGAATAACCGTATGATTTTGCGACATTAAATTTAGATTAGAGACATTGAATAAGAACAATGACTTGTAAAAAATACTGAATAGATAAAAATATTAAATGAGTGGATTTTATATTTTTTATAATAAATAGTTTTAATAGGCAAGCACTCCCAAGTGAAACCGCAAGACACGACTTTCATAAAAGAGAATGAGAAATTGATATTAATGTATTCGTTTGAATACTAGATGTCGCTTGTACGTCGCTTTGAGACAAGTACCAAGAGATTGAAGATTTGGAAGTGTCGGTCGAGGCGCCAGCAGCTCAGTTGGTAGAGCAGTGGGACGGTACCCCACGGTCCCGGGTTCAAGTCCTTCGGTCCTTCTTCTTCTTATCGTATCAATGGGATACGCCCAATGCAGATTCATTCAAGCCCCTGCAGGCGCGTATTTTTTTTCATTTCTTATTTTCATTAATGAAAATATTTTAGCTCAGTGGGTGCATTATAAAGCGTAGTTCATAAACACGATATTATTAATTTTTCAGATTTAGAACATCGTAAAAAGTTTTAAACTTTACACTCAGGCGAGATTCACATTATGTCGGACTGACAAACGTATTTTTGAGATCTGCGTTACGCACCGTGCCGTAGCCATATTTGTATGTGAATAAGGAATTTGCAAATAATTTTCGTCTGTCAGACGCATGCGTTGCAATGCGTTAAAAAATGCAACGACGGACAACAAATATGAGAACTGCCTTACTCGCAATCTGAAAAAAATATCAGACAATTAAGTACAGAAAACTCGGCCAAGTTATACAAAAGCGGTTAATACGCTGGTCTCATTAGCATAGTCCAAGACAAAATGGTCGTTATTAAACTTTAAACACTGCGCTTGAACAGACTTGTCTCGAGGGAATACTCTGCAACTTTGTGTCTACTCCTTAGGTTATTAGCCGTATGGTGCTGGCTTAGAATAGATTCTATTAGGTGATTCTATTCAATAGAATCACCTCTATTCAATAGAATCACCTCATTTCTACCCTTAGATGTTGTATAAGACGGGAATAAGACGTTTTCCCAGCATAAATTGCTCATAAAAACCTTCCTCTTGAATCACTCTATCGAGAGACTCTATCGCAAGAAAACTTCATCAAAATCCGTTGCGTACTTTCAAAGATACTAGATAAAGATATTAGAATATTCGATGCCCAAGTTTTTAGTATTATCCATAAGTAAAATTAGAACCTGCAAACTCGATAAAATTTTCGCAGCAATTAATGCATTGGATAATACTAAAAACTTGGGCATCGGATATTCTGATAGATTGTTCGTATAAAGAGAAAACTTTTTTTTTGTGAAGTGGCGCCACTGTCGAGGTCGTTGACGGCTACACACGCCTTAAAGAAAATATTGGATAAACTCCATTGCCTGAACCTGCCACATTGGTTATACCCAATTTTCTGAATGACCCTCAAATGTTTGTCAAACGTGGCGTAAATTAAAATTTAACGGGCGTTTACGCTCTGCCTACTCCAGAAGGAATATGATATACATATGTATGTTTAAACTGGGTTAAAAAAATAGCCTTTTAACCTTAACCTACCTACCTCCTACGTTTTTATTTTTAGCAACCATTAAAGACCCTTTTTTTTGTAACATCATTGAACTTATTTGAACCCGGAAGCTTTTAATTTGTCAACGGGTTGAATAGAATTTGCTAATGATATAAAATGACGACTCTTTTTTCTGAGTAAATGAAATGCAAACTCCCCCGTGTACGAAACTACTGTCTAAGTTCTTCTTGTATTTACCACTTGTTTGAATAGCCCAGTATGGCTAGCTTTTCATGATTCAAAAAAATAAAGCCGTTTATGTTGAGGTTATAGTTTTTGGACCACTGGCCGTACCCAATTTTGATTTTTTTTGTCATTTTAGATTTGTATATGCTAACATACTTTCGTTTCGTAAAATAACTTAAACTGGGTTTTCACAATGTGCAAACCGTCACATAGACAAAACGGGTATATTTTATATTATTAATTTAATTATTAATTTTGACAAAAATCACTTATAGTCGTTTCACAGATTTATTGCGTTTAGCTCACAATATGATCATTTTCAAATACAAGTGTTTTTTGACAAAATTAATTAAACATGAAGTTTTACCAAGCGCCGACAATCGCAAGTATTAACTTAATTTAAGACATTTGAAAATTTTATTTAATTAATGTGTTACCATACATTGAATTGAAAATTTATGGAAGCGTAAAAAAGACATATAAACACTTAATGCAATCGTACAAAAAATAATAAAGTTATGCTCTCAAACAATGTACCGAACTATAATGAAACTGTTGTAGGTAATGAAAATGAAAATGAAAATGAATGAAAAATGAAAATGAAAATGAAATAACTTTATTCAATGTAGGATAGCATTATCACTTATGTACTCTTGCGCCCTATTATGATGGCTCATACTGGCTTAATATTATAATCATTTTGAAATTCGACTGATCTTCCTTTTTCTAATGCCGGGTGGTTCCGAACGAGCGATCTCCCAAAAACGGTAAGCTCAACCCGTCAAGCCGCAAGCAAGAACTTCAAGTCCAACCTGAATCTGTTCTAAACGAAACCAGTGCAACTTTCTCCAGAATCATAGGTATTTGATATTTGGTATGGAATTGTCCCATTGGGCGTCGCTGATATCAAAATTATAACGTATTTACCAGAAAAAACTCAAAATAACAAGCTTTTACGTCTCTACATTACATTGCCTAAGTACTTATAATTCCAACACGTAAACATTAAAAGGCTTTGATAAAACGTTAACATTCCCCTTTTATTTTTTGTTCGTTTTTTAACTCATAAAAAATATATTTATGAGTGGATTTCTCAAGCGGAAATTTTTCATGTCTTCGCTGAAAACGAGGTGACGCTTTGCAGATATGACTATGATATTTTTTTTCAAAATATAAGACACTTGTTCTGACATGAAGCCATATAAATAATGTTTGGACAGTTATTATGTTTTTAGAAAAAAAATAGTAAGTGTCCAATTTCAATGTTCGGTGGCTTGTCCCCAATCCGTTTTTCACAACATATTCATATCTCAGGAAAGTTATGTCCAACATATCTAGGAAAATTGATTTTGATTATGTTAAGGATAAGTGACCCTACGAGAAATTATAAAAAATTGAATTTTTAGACGAAAAGTTTATGAACTATGTCAAAATTAGATTTGTCCCAGCAAAAATAGCAATATCGGTGGCAATTTTGTTTCGACGCTCCCTGCTCACACTGTTGAGTATATCCAGACCTAAAACCCCTTCCCCGCTAGGATCAATCGAGCACTCACGCGCTGTGTGAACGGTTATGTACTACCTCCTTGCGTCTTCCCGCCAGAAATATTAGTACACTATTTCAGTATACTCGGAACAAAATTTTGCAATTTCGGTGCTCGGGATTAAAATGTTTCTCCAAGGTTTAAAAAAAACCAGTTATGCATTCTAAATAGCCTTTAGGAACACTTTTGAGATACAAGTTGCAAACTGGAATAACCTTGATACTTTTGTATATTTTTTTAATAAATGACTAGTTCGCAATTTCGGTGGCCAGATTTCGGTGGGTTTTTTGGCTGCTAGAAGCCCACCGAAATTGCAAAGCTTCACCGAAATTGCTCAATTGTTACAAATTACAAACATATTTAGAAATATCACGCTTTCACTCCTTGCAGGGTATACAGATCGAAAAAGGCTGTAAAATGCGGTCGCTTTAGGTCGTAAGTTTGACAAAAAAAAGCGGTTATTTCAGAAAAACCAAAATCTGCGTCGTAAAATAACACTAAGGGATAAATTCATTGAGGGAATGGACAACAGCGTTCCCTCTGAATAGTACATTTTGTGCTGCGCTCGCCAATCCACCAGGCCCATGTCCAGCAGTGGATTTTTGAGCCCTCCAGCCCAGCGATCCCTCGTGGCCTTCCTGCACGGCGATCCCGCGAGGTCCTCCAACCCTGCGCTCCTGCGAGGTCCTCCTGCTCAGTCATTGACACCCGTCAGCGTGGCCGAAGACGTGGCTACTATTTGTAGTCGCAGGCATCAGTTGATTTGTCGGGGATTAGCTGCCTAGTCGTGTGAGGTGGTTCTCAAACTACCCACATTTACGCGTCCGGAAGTTTTTTGTGTCTCGTGAGTACTCTGGGATTAACTAGGTACCCTCACAACAACCTACGCATCGCTCCTGCCTACCCTCGGTAGTCACGCAGGGCTCTGTTGAGCACCCGTAACCCTGGCCTCCCACCAGCGGGTCTCACCGGGGGGGCGCTCCAGGGTTTTGCGCCCCGAGGGCAGGCTACGCTTCGTGCGGACCAGGCTCAAGCCACAGCCACCCGCCAAGATGCCTATCACAGGCCATCAGCGCCCACCTGGCTCGCGCCGCTCGTGGGTGTTCGTGCGTACGAACCCCCAAGTGGCACTGCAACGCGTGATCGAGTCACTGGCATCACGTGCTACCTCGACGCCGTCCACGCCGGGTACACCCGTGGACCATCCGGCCCCTACTAACTCGCCACTTACGGCCGTCGCAGCAGCGATCACCGCTGCCTTCGCGGCTGCTCCTCCACTGCCACCGCTGCCTAACCCCTTGCTATCTCCACCGACTCAGCGTGAGCCGAGGGACAAAAAGCAGCAGGACATCGCTGCCCTCCAACGTGCCACTGCTCTGTACTCGGCCCTAGACGCCCTTAGGGAGAGTGCCGCAGTCATGCAGGCACAACAACCAAAAAGCGCTGAGAAGCGCGTTTATGGATACGGGGGGGTTCTTCCTCCTCCACCTCACCAACCCCGCTGAGGACCCGCACGGTTCCGGCCACGAGGGTCACGCCACCGCTGTCCATGCCCTTGCTAGACAGCTCAACATCAACAGCGAGCGGGCAACAGCCGCCTGCCACATATGCGTCGACCTTGACGACGCCGGCGCAGCAACGTCACCCCCGCCCGAAGTCACCCGCACCCATCCAGCCCAGGCAGGATGCAGGCAAGAAGACACAGCCACCTGCGCCCACGTCCACAAAATTAACGGGGTGCAAATAGAAGCCGCCACCGATAGTGGTCGACCTACTCCCGAACTGGAGCCACCACTTCGGCCAACTAAAAGAAGAACTTGGACATGCGCCAAACGTGCGGCCCTACGGGCCCACAGGGTTTAGATTCCTGGCGAAGAGCGTGCAGGAGTTCCGTGTTTACCAGCGCTACCTAACTGCGCTTGAGGGCTCCGGGACCGGAATCTCCTGGTTCGCCTACGCACCCCCGAAGGAGCGGCCACTCAAGGTCGCGATACGAGGCCTCCCGGTCACACTGATCCCAAGGACATCGTGAAGGAGCTGACCACCCTGGGCTACGAGGTGGACTACGCGCGCCAGATCAAGGCACGTGAAGGACGCCCAGGATGCATCTTCTTCACCCAGCTCACCCGCACGCCAAACCTCACCCCGGGCATCTACAACATCACAGAGCTGATGTGCATACCCGGCGTGAAGATCGAGGGATGGTAAGGCAAGCAAGGAGCACCCCAATGCCACCGATGCCAGCAGTTCCGGCACAGCTCCAGGCACTGCCACCGCAAGCTGGCATGCGTGAAGTGCGGCGAACAGCACGCCGCCTCTCATGGCGGCCGCCAACGGCCCCTCCGGCGCGACGCAAAAGCGGAAGCCGAGGAGGTGGAGGAGGCGAGCATTGCCCCCGCCTCCCCAGGACGTGGAAGCACCGGGCCAGTCACGTCAACAGGACCCACGGGTCTGTTGGATGCGGTCGGCACCCCTCAGGGCACTCCTCAGGGGGAGAAGCCGAAGCCCCAACCGGCCCCTAGACAGCAGAACATACGAGCAGCCATCCTAGAAGAGGATAGAAAGGTCCTGATCAAGGCAATCAGGACCCGCACCGAGGTCCAGGTCGCACTCCGCACGGGGGCGGACGTGACCTTCATTGTCAACAAGAGCCTTCAGCAGCTGATCTCGTCCTACGGCGAGGTCGTTGCCGCCATGGGCAAACTGGAGGCTCTAGGACCCAGATAGGCTGCTCAGGGTGGTGCTGTCCAGCTCAGCCTGACGTGGCCGTCAAGCTGTCCACATCCAGTACTCTTCGTCGAGTAGTTAGGATTGTGGGCACCTTCCCAGTGAAGCCCGGCACCCGCCGCCAAATCGGACTCGACCGCTGCCTCGGAACCCCTCCGCGAGAAGGACGAGGCAGCCCCCCATGACCCATCAGGAGGAACTTGCCGCCGCTGGCTGATGGGCACTAGCTGGGCCTCCCCCAATGGGGAATCACCCGGCTGGTACGACCTCGCCGCGGCGTAAAGTTTCGCCTGCCCCTGATGGATGATTTGTCGCCCGGCAGATGCTAACGGTTGTGGACGGCTGCCACCTGACAGGGGTCTAAGGCTATCTTCAACACAATGCCATCCATTTGTAAGTAACCAAACAAGGCATCTGAGGCACAATTGCAATTTCGGTGGCACAAACCCAATTTCGGTGGCATGAATTCAATTTCGGTGACAAGGCAATTTCGGTGACCCAAATAACTCACCAAATACTATTGTTACATATTTTCCTGTTAATACATTATATTGAAAATGAGTATCTTTTGCTATACAGCTAAAAAAACATCAAAAAATCAGAAAATTAAAAAATCCACCGAAATTGACAAAAATATGCAGTTGTTGAAAATGACTCTTATCATCGCTGCATGTTTCCGCTGAAACAACAATATTTTAAATGAAAATTCGCTGTATATTTCGTACGTGAGGCATAAGTTGCATGCTTTGGCTATTTTTACTACACGCAGTGCTTGGAATATTCATAAAAAACTTTCCACCCGCGGTTTCGCTTGCGGCTTTTTCTGTTCTCCCGTGGGAATGAGATGTTTCCCCGCAGTAAAAGTAGCCTTTATCACTCTCTAGGTTCTTAGGTAACGACACACAAAAACAACATTTCGTCGCTCCGATGTGACGGTAAAGATGGACAAACAAACAATCACACTTTCGCATTCGTAATGATAAATATGGATGTACGGATTCATATAAGAACTATCTCTGTATTGAGATTCTTGTCCAAGGTGGATATCAGAACTGGGATAGACAATGCTTTTTTCTAGAGGTGGTGAGGTGTCAATATTTCTGCGTATGACGAAAAAGTTCAAGAGCTTTCAATGAAATGGCAATAAAGATAGGCTATTGTTAAAGAAACACGAAAAACTGAAGTAATCTTTTTTTTTTTTTGATAACTTGCAAAATTTTCAAGCACGGGCAGGATTTGAACCTGCGACTTTCGTCATTATTAGTGACGCCTCTTACATCTGGGCTACCGTAGCTCGTTCCTTGCCCGCCAATTTTAAAAGTGTATTTTAATGCCAGTAACGCGTAGCACGGCTCCATCTACCGGGTTAGTTTTTGCAACTAATTTCCGGCGACTAATTCTATCTTTATAGATAGAATGTAGTCTAAGCGATGAACACCCGCGATAAATTGAATACCAAATTTTAAAACACTTAAACAAAAAAATTTCAACAAAAATTGATAAGTACCTATCACGGGAAGTGTTTAAAAATTTAAGTGATCTAATTGAAAATTTGAGATCGATTCCCAATCCAACTGTCTTCTTCACTTGGCCATTTTTTGTGCACCGTGATAATGTATATAATATATATACTTGTTTACATTAATATTGCATGCACAAAGAACACTGATGCCAATTGCCTGGTTTTATCTCTTTTACAGCACCCACTGGTAGATTTGGGGTGATGCTATTCCAACCTCCATAAATGAAGAATAAGAAACTGAGACATGCATGACAGCGCTTATATTATGCCCAGCAGAGTGCGAGGGAGATAGCCAAGGGAATATCAGCTCATAATATAATATATTATGTATTTATACTTACATATTAAAATCTGTATTTATTTATTATATTATCTATTGTAGTATATTATAATATGGTATGTTATGATTTAGTATATTTATTAATGTACGTCTAATCTTACCTTTATTTTATGCACTACTCTCTTCTTCCCTTTGATTTCTCCTCCACCCAAACATTTTGTCTGGTAGAGAACGCTTTCAGCGGTAAGGCCGCCTTTGCGCATTTTTAGTTTAGTTTTCCTTTTATTTATTTGTGTTTTGAATGTGAAATAAAGTGTTTTTACTTACTGACTCTAATTTATACCAAACCGTAAATCACATGTGTAGTTAGCGGCCGCCGAAATAACAGAGCGGGTTTCGTGTTTTGGAACACAAATTGGTTCGTACACACAGCGCGGGTCGAGATCTGATTTACCGCTGATTCGCTGATTGGTGACCGCCGGTGCCTCTGCCGGTGCAATGTGGGCTCTGCTGCTGGACGGGAATAAATCAACGTAAAATGACGTAGTTTAGTATAGACTCTACCAACTAAACTACCGGCGGCTCGACAGCCACTGCTAAATTTTCAAAATCTCTTGATGCTCGTGTTAAGCGACGTACATGCGTCATCTAGTAGAGCAGCTTTTTCCACTTACTTTTTCTATGTTCCCTGAAATAATTAATGAAGCGTGCAGGATTTTGTGGCGACGCCTCTTCCATCTGGGCTACCGCAGCTTGTTCCTTGCTCGCCAATTTCGCAAGTGTATTTTAATTTACTGACTTTCAAATACACTTGAAAACTTGCAAATTTTTTATAACAATGCTATAAGTGTTTTTACTAACTTGCTTACTTTACTTACTCTAATTTATACCAAACCGTAAATCACGTGTGTAGTTAGCGGCCGCCGAAATAACAGACCGGGTTTCGTGTTTTGGAACACAAATTGGTTCGCACACACAGCGCGGGTCGAAATCTGATTTACCGCTGATTCGCTGATTGGTGACCGCCGGTGCCTCTGCCGGTGCAATGTGGGTTCTGCTGCTATACAGGAATAAATCAACGTAAAATGACGTAGTTTAGTATATACGATGAACGTTACATATTCATGTGTAATATAAATACATACACAATTCCCGCATATAATCCCTTGCGGATTAGGCAGAGCTTAAACGGCCACAAAAAACGGACATTTACGCCACGTCTGACAAATATTTGAGGGTCACTCGGAAAATGATGTAGGTATTCTTAATAACAATAGTTTAGCGATTGCCGTGTGATGCCGGCTTCGAATAGAATCACCCGATTTCTTTCCCGTGGGAGTCGTAAGAGGCAACTAAGGGAATCGAGGGTGTGTAATGCTATTTTACGCGATGGGCTGACAACTTGTCATTATGGCGATACACAATTTTACGAATGACCGTCAAATATTTGTCAGACGTGGCGTAAATGACCGTTTTTTTGCGACCGTTTTCGCTCTGCCTATTATGCAAGGGATTATAGGCGTGATATGTGTATGTATAATAGTTTGTATGAAAATTTTATATTAAGCTTTAGATATTTATGTATAGCTTTAGTTCTCATGCATTACATTGTTTTCTTTACCGCTTTCCTCTACCTAAAGGTTGTCTAGAAGAGATTGCATTTAACGATAAAACCACCTTTGCGCACTTTACATTAAGATTTTCTGTTTTTAATAATCCTGTTTCTAAAAGTTAGAGTTTTCACTTACTTTCTTTACTCACTTGAAACTAGAACACAAAAGTTATCATGAGTGAATCAGTTCAAAATGATAGAAATGTATACAAAAACGAACAATAGACAAAAGCCATTCAATTAATTTTGCGTGTCTTAACATTAAATTATCAACAAGCAAACTCAAAGAAACATTTCTGCCTAAATGTTAACTTGAGCAAAAGCTTTCATACATTCATAGCCAAAATAGTTTCTTATTGTCTTCATCGTTCAAATAAAACAATACATAACGAATAGAAATGACAAAGAAACAAAGGTCGAAATAAGAAAAAATAATGTACCTACCATATGAAAACGTGTCACTTTGTATGGTCCACATTTTGACATATGTTCCTTGGGAAAAATCGCTGAGTTTCACGAGTAGAATTCACACTAAATATATTTGCACTTAAGGCGAAATCTGGCCGAGGTAGCCGCGTTTTCAAGGGGGTGAAGCAGCCGCGCGGGCGGAGCAGGCGCGGGGTGTACCCCCCGCACGGGCAAGAAGCAAACGCAGCGTATCGTATCAGGCTCCCGCGCACGACAGTATAGGCGTAGGGTAAACGTGCTAATAATTGAACTATTTGTTTCATTGAAAGGTTGTCTTTTTTAATGTTATATGATATACCTACCCAATGTTATGTTTTTTAACACTTTACGTAGTGCTACTACGTAAAGTTTTTAAATCAGTCATAGTTAGGTAGGTACTTACAGAATTATTTATAAAGAAATAATGTCTAGGGATCCGTATGATTATTGATTATTTATGTTATATGGGGAAAAATTCAAATAATATACATCAAAATGTAATCAAAATTCATTTACAAGACAAAAAAAATACATTTAAATTAAGATATCTGCTTTATTTACTGACGCCCATAAATAGGGTTCCTTCCGTAGTCTGTTGAAATTATCGAGGCGAGGCATACAAACGAACAGATATAGAAATAGAATTGGCAAAATAATAAGGGAAATCTATAACAGCCCCAATAAACAGGATCTGACAGTCCAGCGTCCACTTTCCTGGTTATATAGCCGGTTTTTCAGACCATCTCATAGGCATCCCACGGGCTCGACGAGATCTACTATTCTCATTCAGGGAGAATATGATTCTATTTTAGTTTACCAAAAGTTGTCATATCTTTGTATATACTGTCTCCATTTCATCAGATTGTTGTCTCCATATAAAACACATCTTATCTATCCCGTCACACGTAATTGTCCCTGAACTTGGAAAAACCAATTACTATTTTTAATTCACAGTAACTCGATCTTGCTTTTTATAATATTTCAATATTTGCACCTTATTTTGTTTTATAACATTTTGAATGCCATTTTTTGAGGCAGCAACTGGGCATTTCACTTCCACTGTGGTATCTTCACCCACGATTCCGAAAAGCGTAGCACCTATGAAGAGAAATGTTTCATCAACAGTCCACATTCCTCGATTTTTAAATTCTCTTGGCTGCTCAAACAAACTGTTGAGAAATCGGTATAGTCGTCTGTCTAGATCGGTATAGTTCTGTGCAAAAAGACGCCACATTGATGGCTCTATCGATAAATATAAGCCAGCACAAGTCCGGAAATATTTACGCGCGCTTGGTGTTGGGAAGTCGCCAGCTACCCCTAGTGGTGCTGTAGATTTGTCAACACTCAACCGGCATTTTTTGTCTCCACCTGTCACACTGACTGATGTCGTCAAAGCAACGACTATCGCTAACATAAACCGTCACCACTTCCACAGTGTACTTTCATCTCTTCCATCCATCCATCCATGCCGTGGGCAATGACGGTCTAGTGCAACTGTGGCAATAAACAATGATCTCAGCAAATTGCTATATGGGCTGAATTCTTCGGTCTCGTGGTCAACCCAATAAAATCTCAGGCCATGCTAATAGGTAGTTCTTATATGTGTGTGTAGGCAAGTGGACCATCCATTTATCCCAAACGTTATTTATAACGGCACGTCTATAGCTTTACAAAAACTGCCAAAAACCTTGGTATTTTGCTGGATTCCACTCTCAGTTGGACTGCGCAGGTCAACGCTGTCAGCAGTAAAGTGTTTTTCTCTTTTTTTCGCTTTAATGCCTTCAAAATTTCTTGCCTCTTGAAACTAAGATTACTCTTGCTCAGATACTTCTCTTCCCCCGTTTAGACCACGCCGACACCTGTTACGTGGATGCCACTGAGGAGTTGTTTAGCAAACTTTTTGCTCACAACTCACATTGAATCGTTAAAATAGGTTGTACGGAACCGTCCTCACTTATCGAGTCCAACTCGCACTTTACCGGTTTTTATCTATCCACACTAATTTTACAAAATATGGGAAAGCCTGCTTGTTTGATTTTCCTTTCTTCTCGTCGCAACGGAGCGGTTTTATGTAAAATTGAACCTCCCATACAAGGTGTACCAGCCGGCATAGTCAATTTGTATGGGACCCATATGTTACTTGAGCAAATTTGTTCCTTATTCTCTGATAGACTGGTGTCTGGTAGGCATTCCATGGTTTTCGCTATCGGTCACTAGTTAAATTTCACCCTATACAATCGTAAAGTTAGGTTGTACGGAACCGTCCTCAGCTATCAAGTCCAACTCGCACTTGACAGGTTTTTATCCATCGAAGCGTGTTTGTTTGATTCTCCTTCCTTGACGTTGTAATTGTAACGTCACGTTGCGTTGGGTTGATTGTGAGGCTGGAGTGACATAGGCAATTTTTTTTTCTCTGGAGAAATGTCTTTTCCTAATAACAAACATCACGCCGCCGTGGGTGAGGCTAGGTATAAATAAATTTGTAAATTGGTCTTGCAAGGTACTTCTACCCTAATTCAAAAAAGTATATCTTAATTTTTTTTTGGTTAATATTATGCCGTGTGATGCCGGCTTAGAATAGCATCACCCCATTTCTAAGGTACTCGAGGGTGTGTACTGCAATCTTAGGCGATGGGCTGACAACCTGTCACTAAGGCGATACACAATTTTTGCGCATAACCCTCAAATATTTGTCGGACATGGCGTAAATGTCCGTTTTTTGAGGCCGTTTGCGCTCTGCCTACCCCGCAAGGGATTATAGGCGTGATATGTGTATGTATGTAAATATTGCGCCGCAAACTACTTAATCCTCTGTTTTTTATAGCAAGGCTTGGAAAGCTTCGTTTTTTTTCGTTAACTTGTCATTTTTCTTCCCTGCTCACTAAATGTCGTAATATCTCCACGGCTGGAAAAAAGTTGTTCATGTCTGCTTCCGACGAGGCTCAGCGGCCGACTGAGGGGAGCGGGCGCGGTAGAAACAGACGTGCCCGTGCGCAAACCGAACATACTTTTGTGTTTAAGTGTTCTTTTTTAATGATAATAAGTAGATAATTGAAAAACTAGCTCCATACGTTGATTATACATACAACAAAGAAGAAAATGACATAAAATAAATTTTGAAATATTGGATACCGGTCAAATGGTACAGGTTTTTAGTCTAAGAAAGAGGCCAAAAACTGCAAAATTAGAGCTTACTTTGCGATTTTTTTCTATCGAGAAAATTTTAACAAATCGTGTTTTGGGCCCCATAGTTTTGTAGCATATATCTTGAAGTAGTCCTGAAAATAATTTGGTCTCGTATTGTTGAGATTTGAAGAAATGGCATAGAAAACTCCTAACACTACTCCGCCTTTGCTCGGTAGATTTCTAAGGCCACCTCACCTTAATTGAATAGCACCTTATATACAGAATCAAATATAATATACTCGTATAATATGGTATCTATATGTATTGATGGCTTGGCGGTGTGAAGCGGGTGCCCTTACCAACTTTGTATGGTATCTGTCTGTTGAAAACAAATACCGGTCTAGACATGTATCTACATAGTAGAAATTTAGGACTTAGAAACTATTCAGCTAAAGGTGACGAAGTAGGAATTAATTATATGATATAATCATTATTTACGCACTGTTTTAATATGAAAAAATACAAATCTATATATTTAGTAAAAATGAACATGAATACCACATCTGTAATTCCGAAAATAGTGTATCGCCATAGATACAGGTTGTTAGCCCTTTGCCTAAAATTGCAATACACATGTAACCCCTGAGTCCTTGTCGCCTCTTACGACATCCATGGTAATGAAATGGAGTGATGCTATTCCAAGCCAACATCGCAAGGCATTGGAGTGCATATTTTAAATCGTTTTAAATTAAAAACTTAAACAATATAAGTAGGTCAAAACCCAAGTCAAACAAATAACAGCAATCTGAAGTGATAAATTTTCCCTGTTTCAAAAGAAAACAAATCTTCTCAGAAAACAAATAAAATTAACGACCGAAATAAAACCCAATTGTACTTGAATAATACCAGATGCTATTAGAAGACAGGGAAGTAAGCAATAAAAATAAATGGCCGAAGTTTGTGAAATCATTCACGCGAGAGATATTAGGAAGCAATTATTGGTTGCTGAACTAAACTTTTCTTTTCCGGTCCAAACAAAGAAAGAAAGTTTACTTACAACCACGGTGGGCCGGTCCCAATTTTCTTTTTTTTCTTTGCATTGCTATCGAAACTCAATTGTCGTTGTGATTTTCTATACTTCAAACTGTCAGCGGATTACGAAACGGCCAAAAACTATACAACTGAAACACAACTTTTCTAAAAGCGGAATACGGTCCCTCGTTTATTCTCGACTTTAATATCTTTTCAAGAATATTTCGTTTTTAAAATTTCTTCAATACGAATACTGTCTGTGAAAATGCAATGATAGTATGCAATGAAAGTGTTGTAGACAATAATATTACATCGGCATTTAAGTACACGCATTTAATAAACTAATTTATACAAAAAACGCTTTAGAAGATAACAATCACCAAAGTCTCAAATTAAATGCTCTTCAAATTATTTCAAAAGAAGAAGATATGACACAACTATCCCTTAGGAAAATTCTTTGTATAACAATGCCAAAGAAATATGTGTAGGTACAGTCGGCTGGCACATAAGGTACCAGGGTACTCCAAAAGAACTGAATTATTTGTGTCCCCAGAAATACTTTTTTCATGACATTCATATGTATTTGTAGAAAATTACTTCATTAATAAGAATAAGTTTAAATTATTATTATGTATGGAGGTAAAAATAATTATGTTCTTTTGGAGTACCCCTGGTAACTTATGTGCATTGAATCACGCAAAAGAATCATCTTTACCCGAGAAAAGATATCGTCTTATACCTACCGACATATTGTATGCCGCGTGATGTCGGATTTTAGCATTACCCCATTTTTTCCTGTAGGTGTCCTAAGTGGCGACTAAAGGGCCTACATATGTATTGCAATTTTAAGCGATGGGCTATCAATTTGCCACTATGGCTATACACTATTTTCTATATAACCCTCAAATGTTTGCGCAGGCGTAGCGAACAGTTTAGTTTTTGACGGCTGTTTACGATTTGCCTGCCCTGCAAAGAATGTAGGCGTGATATCACTACATAGTATAAAGTAAAGTCGCTTCCCGCGTCTGTCCCTATGTCTGTTTGTATGTATGTTTAAATATTTAATATTTCCTAATGGATCTGGAACCGCTTTTTTTACATAGAGTGATTCAAGAAGATTAACCACAAAGTGGATATTAAAGAAAAGCTATGAGGACATTAAACATTTGTTAGACGAACATATAAGATGACTTAGTTAAATATATACGTGTTCGCAAACAAAAGCACACAGGCACACACACACATGCACACACACAAACAAACACGCACACACACACTTAGACACTTACACACACACATGTACATTACATACCAACACTGATCAGCACGCGGGTATGCACTTGTACCATAAACAAGTTAAAATATTAATTAATTAGTTTCTAAGTTGTTTTGTAACAAGTAAATACATTGGTTAGATTAAGGAAGAGCGAGCTGTGTCTCCTAACACAGGCAAATGAGCTTAAAAGGAAACACCAGCCACTGACTGGAAATCTAAATTTAAGTTACAGAAATAAAGATATTTGGTTTTTTTTTAAGAGGAAGGTTTTTATGTATGATTTATGTCGCGGGAAATCGGTTAGCAGTGGGTGGAACCGCTAGGCGGGCCGCTAGTATATGTATATTGAATATCTACCGCCGGTCGTAAGATCGAATAGATCTATGCTTGGCAAGCAAGCAGGTGCACTACAAATACAAATCATTCTTACTGCTACTGCGCTAAGATGATGGTCACTTGTACAAGCACTATTAAAAAGTTATTAAAGATCATTTAAATTAATTGCCGTGTGATGCCGGCCTAGAATAGCATCACCCCATTTCTTACTCATGGGTGTCGTAAGAGGCGACTAAGGGACTCGAGGGTGTGTATTACAATTTTAGGCAATGGGCTGACAACCTGTCACTATAGTGATACACAGCTATCTGATTGACCCTCAAACTTTTGTCAGACGTGGTGTTAATATCCGTTTTACGGCCGTTAATGCTCTGCCTACCCCGTAAGGGATATAGGCGTGATTTATGTATGTATTTAAATTAAAAGAGGCATGTAGAGAAGGAAATAACACATGTGCAATGACTATGCGGCACAAGCTTGCGAAACTTCCTTGGGATATTGCGGCAAGAAACTCGAGTTAGCGTTCAACTGCACCGGTACACAACAAAGCCATTATGCGAACCTCACACTAGCTCCGGACTCCGCTCTGGTGTCCGGAGCGATGGAATCCGGATAGGGTTCAAGAGGTGCGGAACCTACCGCAATGTTTTTCCGTTTCCCATACGAAGCTCCTGGGCACGATGGCCCCGCATTGATTAATATATTTTATACTTGATGAGTGACAAAATGGAGCGGACCCGAAGGAGGAAGGAGAACAAGACGTAGTCCAAAAACAAGATGAACGAAAGACATAACTAAAATAGCAGGCAAAGACTGGATGGTACAAGCAGAAGATAGAAAGAAATGGAGCAAATTTGAAGAGACCTATACCCGAAAGGGGCCATGACATCTTATATGTATACTAAATAATTAAATAAGAAGTAAAAACAAATGTAATCAAATGTATTATTATTTTTATAGACATAAAGCAAGAAATGTAAATAAATGATTGTTAAATCTAAAATAATTATAATGTAATGATTGATGTTGATGTTATGGATAAATAAATGGCTTTATTATTATTATTATACTTGATGTATGTAGGATCTTGGATGCTGAATGAAACCAGGTTCTTGAATCTAAAATACTTACGTCTTAATTCGCGGAGTCACAAATTGGAACCAAAAAAAACAAAGATTGCAACTTTGTTCTAATATGGCAAAGGCTAAAGCAGGCATGCTGCCATTATAAATGTTTGGCTAAATCCTTACAGTACGATAATATGAAAATCATCGTGGCTTACCCTACGAAGCGCACCGTATCTCCGTCCGGAGGTCCGTTTGTGGTAAAATGCGGTTTTTCTTTAAAAGTCAAGATTTTACGAAAAAACCGGATCACTTTAAAAGTCAAGATTTTACGAAAAAACCGGATCACCGCAAACTGGAGCGGGGTCCGATGCAATGTGAGCATCGCCCTTATAAGATGCTTTAAGTTTTTAATCTAAGGCGAATTTTACACTATGCCGGATTGACGGATGCGTCTGTCAAACACCTTGGTCAAATCGCATGCGTTACAGTGTACCATGCTGTCCGTTTATTTTATGGGAATTCGAAATTTCCTTTTTTCTTACAGGCAGATGCATCAAAAATACGTCCGTCAGTCCGTCATAGTGGGAGAACCACCTAATTCTACTTGAAATGTGAAAATTATTTCACTTTTTGAGCGTTGAAATTACAATACTTTTCAGATAATCTCGTAAGATTGAACTTTCGAGCAGGTTAAAGTACGAAGAGTTTATTATTAAGTATTTATCTAGAAAAGCAAGTAGATTTATTCAATGAGTTTCAATAATGATACCTACGTTATAAATTATAAGTTGGTTCAAGTCTTACCATGCTTAATTCTGAAAGGGCGGTTAAGTTACACTGGTCGCGTACTAGTTGTGACGGGTGATGTTAAGCAAAAAGTATGCCTCAGTGGTACTATTTCAATACCAATATCACGAAAAAGTTAAAAAAAGTGACGAGAAAGAAAAGTTGTTGTGACGTATATTTCACGTTACTTCGCGGAAACAGGTGAAAACCTCGTGAATCGTTGGTTTGTATTTCCACCGTTGCAGGAAAATTGCAAATCACTATAGTGACAGTGTCAGCCTATCGCCTCAAATTGTAATACACATGAAACCCGAAGTCCTTTAGTCACCTCTTACAACATCCGCGTCGAAGAAATGGGATAATGCTTTCTAAGCCGCCATCACACTGCTTTATAAAGCCACTAAAAGTGAAAAATAACATTTAAGTACAAAAGAAGTTGTATCCACACGACACCGCTCTGTCATGCAGCTGTCATTTGCTAAATATACCGTTTATAGTGCGTATAAACCTGTCAAATAACGCAACATCTTTCGGGCAGTGATGCCTACTTAAATGTACTATAGTTAAATAATTCACTCACAGTGCTAAATAATTTTTATAACTGATTGCCACGGCAGGCGCAATTTTTGTTAATTTCTTCTTACCGACTTAACAAATATTATAACGGACCCTCCGCGTAGCAGGCAGGGGTTCTATCCGCTGCGCCATTGGGCTAGTAAAGATAAAGCAATAACAAATACTTTATCGATAACTTTTAATTGCAATTGTTTGAACAAAACGATCAAATGTCTCTATAATGAGTTCATGAACATGTCTTCGCCAAAGTTTAAGAAAATAAAGCAACAAAATATCGAATTCTAAGTAAGAAGCTCGGAGTGAACAAACATGTTTCGCTCGCGTCTTGAGATGAAGTTTCTGAATAATTTGCCAAATAACGGCGAAACACGAGATTTAAACTTGCCGCCGACTTCGCTTGTTCTATGTTAATTGTTACCAAAATGAACCTTATGCTGTTTAAGGCTGTTTAACACGGTTCTATTTTCACTTTGTAGCGATACAATGCTAAATATACGTCTTTCGTAGATGAATGCTACGGATGCTACGCCGCCGTAGCAGAGCGCTACAAGTTGACGCTGGTTTCAAAAGAAACAGGAAAGATAAAAAAATCTCCTTGATAGGTTAAATAACAATAAAAACCAGTTCAAAAACTAACACCCGACTACTGAGATATCGCGCTCTAAAAAGTAAGAAACAAGAAATCTGGAATATTAACTACAAACAATTAAATATCTATAGTCCACGAAATTTATACGAAGATATGACATATAATTATTTATTTAAATGTATATTTAATAAAAATTTATTGTGGTTTATAGGTGATAGCCGTGGACGTATGCCAGTTTGCCTTACCTAATTATGTTGTGCAAGTTTATGATATCACCTACTAAGTACTAGAGTAAGTGGCATACGACCACGGCTATCACCTATAAACCACAATAATTTTTTATTAAATATACATTTAAATAAATAATTGTATGTCATATCTTCGTATAAATTTCGTGGACTATAGATATTTAATTGTTTGTAGTTAATATTCCAGATTTCTTGTTTCTTACTTTTTAGAGCGCGATATCTCAGTAGTCGGGTGTTAGTTTTTGAACTGGTTTTTATTTTAATTATTTTGGGGTTGAAGGTAAGTTTAACACTTTGGTATATTTTTTTTTCTGGATAGAAATGCAGCTCAATTCACAATAAAAACATCACTCGTTAATTAAACAAAATGCACTCATCATAATCTTATCTTTGTATGTATGTATGTTTGACCATGCATAACTGGGTAGGAGCCAACACGCAGCCTTGGCGAACATCTCTACGCATTTCAAACGGCTCGGATGTATTGCCGTTAAAAACAACAGATACTTTCATGTCCATATGGAAGGATTTAACGAGGCTCAGAAGTTTTGGCGGGCACCCGATGTTTACAAGTGCAGTGTAAAGGCCCTCTCTGCTAACGGTGTCGAAGGTTTTGTTAAGGTCTACGAACGCCACAAACAGAGGTGTTCTCTGCTCTCTACACTTTTCCTGAAGTTGGCGAAGTGTAAAGATCATATCTGTTATGGAACGCTGGGCGCGAAATCCACATTACGATTCGGAATATACACGATCAGCTTGTTTCTGGAGTCTTAATAAGACTAACCTAGCAAATAATTTACCTACTATACTTAAAAGGGATATACCACGATAACAGTTACAGTCACCGCGGTCACCTTTGCCTTTGTATAGGGTAACGAGTTAGCATTGCGCATATCTTGTGGTATATATCCCGCTTCCCAACATTTACACAACAGATTGTGCAGGATGGGTAATATGCACTTGAGCCTGATGATTTCGGCATGGGTACTATCATTCCAGGAGACTTTCCGGTCTTAAGCTGTTTAACAGCCTTGTGGTATTCCCTTATGGCACGTAGGTCATCTAACTTGGCCCAGGTAGCTAGTTTTGGCATGCAGTCTGCAGCTTCCGCATTATATTAACTGGTTCCGAATAGAGACCGATATAATGTTCTATCCATCGTTCGAGTTGGCGTTGGGCATCTGTAATAACAGTGCCATCCACTTCTTTAAGGGGGGCTGTTTTTTTAGGCAAAGGACCAAGGGCCTTTTAACTGCCATGCGTACACACCACCAAAATTTCCGACATCAGCGCATGATTGGATACTTTGGCAAAGCTCGGTCCAGTATGCATTAGCGAAGTACCGTGATGTGCGTTGTAATGCAGCTTTTGCATTCGCTAAATCGACACGCGACTTTTCGGAAGGGTTAAGGCGATGAGTAAGCACAGCTTGCCGTTTGGATTCGAGCAGGGGTGTTATGTGTTCGAGATTTTCAGCGAACCAGTCCTGGTTTTTGACTTTCTGGTGGCCGAAGGCCGTACCAGCCACATCTGTTAGTAACTTTTTTACTTTGCCCCAGTCTTCCTCTATAGAGGGTCTACGTCCCAGGTGGCAGTTTCATCGCGTACCAACTCCTGAAACTTTCGGACAAACTCATCATCCCTGGTTTTGGGAAGATCGATCTTCTTCCTACCGGGCAGTTTGGACGAGTGGATCTTTTTGTGAGTTATAGCAACGTGCGAAGCCACCAAGGAGTGACCTGTGTCACAATCAGCGCTATGAAATGTAGGCGTGTGTAGGCTCTCGCGGAGATTTTTCTTTTTGGTTAGGATAAGGTCCAGTTGATGCCAGTGACCAGAACGAGGGTGTTTCCAGGATACTTTTCGAGATGATTTGCCTTTGAAGTAGGTATTGGTAACACACAGTAGGTGTTTAGAGCATAGCTCTAATAAACGTTGGCCGTTTTCGTTTAACTTCCCTATACCGTGGTAACCTATACAATCAGGCCAAGCTATGTTGTCCTGTCCAACCCTTGCGTTAAAATCGCCCAGAATATATAAGCGGTCCGATGGTCTTAACCCGCGTAGAGACTGGTCTGGTCGAGCTGGTCATAAAACTGTGTTTTGGCTTCATCCGTTGAGGATAATGTTGGTGCGTAAGCAGAAATAAGTGTTACGTATTCATGATTCGTATTTAACCGCACCAACATAATGCATTCCGATATGCCGCAAGGAGCCTCTATTGATGTTAAGAGATCGTTGCGGATAGCCAAGCCTACACCATGCTCACACACAGCGCTGCTGTCCTTTCCTTTTCAAAAGAATGTGTAATGTGTCTCACGCAAGGAACCCTCAGGGAGTCTGGTCTCTTGTAAGGCACAAACAACAATGTTAAGTCTGTTGAGTTCGGCGTCGATAATGGCAGTTTTACGCAGATCTTGTGCGTCAGTAGAAGATGGTAGAAGAGCCTCCACAGGTGTCAGGGAGGCCTGTCCTCATAGTACGGACATTCAATGTTACAAATCGCATGGATAAGCGGTGTTGGGAATTGTTTCTATTATGCCTTTTAGTCGCAGGTGTAAAATGTAACGGCGCCGATTGACCAGTTGAGGCTGGTGCTCTCTACACCCTAAAAGAGCAAACCAGCACCGGGGCGGAACAGTACCTTATTGGTCGGGGGCTGCCCAACTTGGAGCAGGCGGTAACTGATCAGTGGGCCTACGATGGACCCTTCCACTGTCGGAAGCGACCCCTGGCGCCCGCACTTACGCCTATATGTGGGGACTTATAACCGATCACTGCCACTTCCCGTGTTGGTATCCGCGTGACGCGGGTGAAGTGTCCTCTCCACAGACACTGCGTTGCCTGGGACGCAATTATGGAAAACGCAGGGCTGCCCAGGACCTGCGCCAACCTCTCGGCCTTCCTGGCTGGATCCGCAGGAACGACTAGTCGATACGTGCAGAGCCAGGTCGGCTGCAGGAGTCTGCCGCGCGGTAGATCTCTGTCACACGCGCCTGACGGAGACCCCGTTCCGGGTTTAATTGTGGAGTTGGCCTCTCCAGGACCGTTGTGCTTGGGTCGGATTTATCCCTCGGTCGCTTTTTACGACCCCCACGGGAAAAGATGGGGTGGTGCTATTCTACTCTGCCGGCACTACACGGCTGACCGACCGATTTGAATAGTTTTTATAATACCGACTGTTCTATTTGGATCGTTTGGTATGTACTATGTGCTCTTGCTTAGGTATTTGTCAATATGTTTTAGACTCTGTTGAAGTGTCTATTGCATTGATCGTATAGATTTTTGATCGTAATGCCAAGCGCTCTGACATTTTTTGTTAAATTGGTCTACATGTTTTAAAGTTGGAAATAATGTACAATTTCATCGTATTCAATTGTGTCGTTTACAATTCTTCTTATGTCTAATATTGCTAATTGCTCCATTGTCAACTTCCCTACTGTGATGCTGTTCAACAGATCAACGAAACTGTTGTCATTTACTTGTCGCATATTTTGACCCAATTCACAGAAACTGAACATTCTCCATAAATGTGGTTCAGCTGCATAAATGTCAGGTTGTTTGTAACAATATGCGCCTACACGAGTTGCAGGTAATTGCATTAAGTCATCAAAGACTTATAGGTTAACCCTTAAAACCCTTAAAAAGTGACAGGTTGACAGCTGTCGCCTAATTGTAATACCTACACATGAACTCCTCGTATCCCTTAGTCGCCTTATACGACACCCGTCGCGTCCCGTTATCCCGTAGTCGCCTCATACGAAACCCACGGAAAAGAAATGGGGTGGTGCTATTCTTAGCTGGCATCACACGGCAACTATTTTTTTGAACTGTGCTTATTAAGCCCTTTCATTTGATACCCAACACGACATTACTAGTAATAAACTTTTTCAACTTAGCTCTAGAGGGCGCCCTATGTAATGTATAGTGACATAACGTAGCCTATAACCAGCGGACTGTTTAGACGCTTCAAATGATACCTCATTTATCAAATTCTGATATGTTGTTTAGAAGTTAGGACGGAACAAACGTTTTCGTTTCCACATACATACATACATACATACATACATACATACATACAGGTCAAAATCATAACCCTCCTTTTTGCTTTGCCGTAGTCGGGTAAAAATAAACCACTGTATCCAGAAACTGATCTCATTCTAGTAACTAAGTCTGTCTTAAACCAGTACCAGATTTTTTAATTATTGTAAAAGGTTTATTCTCACGGCAACTTCTCTAATGAGAACGCTGGCCCCGATTCTGCAGTATAATTTTTCAGCAAATTATTATCTATTCCAGTATTTTTATTACGGGGCATAGCAACTGGCTTCACATCTCGTGAATAGAGACGTATTTTGCCATTTATGTCAGGTTAGGTCAAGTCGTTGAAAGGTTATGTTAAGTCAAGTTATAAGTTAAAGTAAGGCTTTTTGACATTATTCCGAGGGACTATCTCCATTCACACACAGAGATACTACTAACGACTTGGAGCTGTGTTGTGCAGTTTGTGTAGCAGTAGAAACGTGATAGTAAAATTTATTTGCCATATGCTTATCCGCTCGTCACTACAACGCAATGTCAAATATGTGCATTGATTATGATTTTCGATTGTATGAGCTGTTTAAAAATAGAATACCGAATTGTGAAACACTTCCCGTGTTAGGTATTCAATTTTCAAGCACGGGCAGGATTTGAACCTGCGACTTTCGGCATTACTAGCCGCGACACCTCTTCCATCTGGGCTGCCGCAGCTCGTTCCTTGCCCGCCTAAAGTCGAAAATGAAAGTAGCAGGTTCTAATCCCGCCCCCGCTTGAAAATCTTGCAAGTTCTTAAAAAAATATCATAAATTGTTCGTTGCATAAAACACTATCAAAATTATTTACCAAACACTCAGATAAACAAAAAATACATAATGTTACCATTTCACATCCATCATTAATAGCACCGAACGACTCACTTTTCTATTAATTGAATGAAGCGAATAGGAAAACCCTCTGTTATTTGCCTGCTTATGCAATGATTTGTTCTCAAAGCAAGACATTAAGAAAGAAGGTTATTAAATAAAATAAAATTTATTTATTTCAGAATACACTTAATTAACTGACGTTTTTTCGTCAAATTATAAGTAGGTACTTACGTTATTATAAACATCTCGTATGTAAGAAATGCAGCAGCAAATTTTGCGTCTCTTTTCTTTATCTTTTTAGAAAAGAAAATAAATACCTAAGAATTAGTAAATAAATGTGGTCGCGAGAATTGAACCAGCTGATGACTGGATAGGGATTCAATTTTAAAATGGCGCTCGTGAGGTCGCGGTGCTTTGCAGGAAATGAGATGTCGTCGATTTATTAAACCACTCTCTTGTTCCACGCCATTAGCTTTTTCAATCTGAGGGTAAGTGTAAAATGGCAATAAAATAAAGCTTAGGCCGCTAATTCAGTTAATGATGTTAATGATATTAAGCTTTTGACTTGAAAATAATTTGCATCATTAACCATTTTGAAAAATATGAGAGAGAAAGAATGATTTTAATCACTCTTAGTGAAATAAAATTGTCTAGAACCTTCCCTACATTATCTGGGCACGGTATCAAAACAGACTCTGAAAAGGGCAAGACTTGGGTGAATAGTTACAATGAATTGAGAAGGGATGTGAAAACAGTTTAAGTAAAAGGATAAGTGTGTTTTCGTAGTATGTGTAGAGAAATTCGACACTACTCTGCTATTTAGGGGCGATGGCGCGATAAGCATTTTCTCTTTCAATACCATCTATATAGATATAGTCTCAAAGAGACTGGCCGCCTATTCAGAGCCCCAGCGGCTAAATGTAACACATAAAGGAATAGGACGATTGCAATGGTGTTTCTGACCGGCCTCTCACATACACAGCTAATACCTACTTGTATAGGTTGTTTCACTCTTCTGTACGGTTGCTCGAACTTTTTCATTTGGAGTTGTAAAGCGAAACATTATCCGCGCGCACCGAGTTCTAGATGAAGCCCATCAAGTCATTTGTCGGCATGGCGGCGCGAAACTTCGCCTATTATTCCAGTCGGTTTGCTCAAACAAAAGTGTTCTTAATTCTCGATCTGGGGTTTCATGTGATCATTACTTTCTTTGGTTGGTTTGTCGCGCCGAGACCCCGCGTCGAGTCAAGTTACAAATTAAATTTCAGCAAGCTACAACAACCAGGGATGTTATTAAAGCATTATCCTTAGAAGACGATTTCCGCGCTTCAAGGAAAAGCCCGAATCGTATCATATTTTACGTGCGGTGTTATAAAAGTTTACTGCTTAAGATTACATTGTATCTAGATGATATGATATAAAGAAAAACCTATTACGAAAAAGTTAGTTCAGTAATTTGATCTAATAGAAGTAAAAATAAATAAGAATCAAGCAAAGACAAAGCCGTTACCAACTTGTTAAATGAAAAAATTAAAATGAAATAACTTTATTCAATGTAGGATAGTACTATCACTTATCACTGTAGCGGCGCAGATTGCAAAGAAATATGAAGCGCGCGCCGCACACAGAATGCGCTGACTTTGCTGGATGCATCTACTGCTGACGAGGCGACGACAACAACGCTGCCTGCACAATGTAAACACGACGCGTCATAAAAGATTACCCAATCAGAAGTCAAGTCCTACAACACGGTTACGAAGTTTGTCGAAGACTTAGCATATATACAAAATCCACGTCCTACCAGTTGGGCCGCGGTCCCCGAGCTGAATACCTCGCTCGGCGGGAATTCCCCTTTTCCATCAAACAGCATTGAGCCTACTGGCTAACAAAACCTCAATCTTCCTTACAACGTCATGAAAAAGAAATTTGTATATTTTCTTTTTTTATAACAATTTTGTATTGTCCTAATAGAAAACCGGTTCGGATATTAATATTAGGTTAGATATCTAAATGCTTTTAATTCCAGTCTAGACTCGATCATAGTCTCAATCTCAATACTAACCTACACATGAGCCCAGTGAAGTTTCTTCTGAAAAGTGACTAATGGAAGAGAGAGAAAAATACGAGATAAAGTACCTATTTCATACAGAGTTTTAGAGAGTTGTAAAGAAAGAAATGTTTAAATTTTTATCTTACATCAGCTGTAGTGGTAGTGCGGCTGCCTGCGACGCAAAACTTCCGGGTTCGATTCTATGTAGGACGTTCACAACGTTAATATTTATCAATATTTCCCAATCCGTTCAGCCGATTGCTGTTTATGATTACTTAGACGGCGTACGGTACACAACCATGTCAGAAAAACTTGTACACTAGGGTTAATCGGGTTGGTCAAAAGACTCGGTTTTCCACACAAATAGTGGAAGAAGATCTCAAAATCCCATTTCAGTATAGGTGCACTTGACGATGCTTAAAGTCGATTGAATATAAGTGGGCTACGGTGGTAATACCTTGGTTAAATCAAGAAGCGAAATGTGCAGGAAACTACGGCGTGGCTTAAGACTGGGGGGGAGGGAGTGCTTCCGCAAACCAGGTACAGCTAATTTGAACTAGCCGATGTTTTAGAGATATAAAGATAGCATCTACGATCTACCTACAACATGCTAACTAGCTAACCTTTGAAACACAATCTTGAAAGTAGGCTTGGCAAACGCCATACCAAATTAATCGGGCCAATTCAAACGCTACATCTGCAAAAATATGCATGCTACCTACATAAGTGGTTACAAAAGTTTATACATAGTTTTTAGGGCTGTACATACTTTCAGGGCGTATTCTAGACGTGAAACCAAGCAAATTTACTTAGTACCGGTATCTCTACGATTTATAAAAAACTAGCTGCCTGCCTAACCATTTTCCCGCGGGAATCTTATCTTATCTAGCCGTCAGGATCCCACTGCTGTGCAAAGGCCTCGCTCCCCTTCTTCCACTTTTCGCAATCCTGTGTCTCCGCGGGAATAAGACATTTAATATAGCCTATGTTCACCAAGGACAAAGTAGGATTCTAATGGTAATGGATTTTTGTAAATCGGTCTAGTAGCTTCGGAGCCTCTTGAATTCAATTCAAACAAACAAACTTTTCCTTCTTATAATACTGGTACTCGTGTAGAAAAATAGGCTCACCCATATTTTTTTGTTACTCGTGATATTCTGTATATGAGAACAATTTATTTTTTCGGTATTCCAGAAATAAACACTCAGGAAAGCTGTTCAGTTTCACGTGTAGAACACGGCTTGTGAGTTTGTACGGTCATTTCCCATTCACTAACACACCGTTCAAAGCTTTCAAATCTCTTTAATCTTTTACCTTAGCCTACAAACTTACAAAAACTAGTGTAAGTAGACGATCTTCATAAAATAAATATCGTAAGTGCCAAAAGTAAAGTTGTTGAAACCCCAAAGCCGCTGTCAGAACTCTATATCTACTTAGAGCAGAATTCCGTGTACAAGATGCTATCGATTGAACTAAAGTAAAGTTCATAAACGCTATTCTTTGTTACAACAGGCTGCAAGGACAACTAGTATGGACGTATCTTGTATACCAGGAACCTGTTGTAAGTTTTTTTTTGTAATAAATTAGATATTTTTATATCTGCATTGCTTAAACCTTTAATGAAAAGATATTTACCTTAAGTTTTCCTTAGCCCTAAAGATTTGTAAAATTGCATCAAATTGACAGAATTACCAGCGATGTACATGCCTTATCCATTTTTATATTTTGTCTGCTTGATTGATTATTACTGAATAGACAATAAGAATCACTAGTTGATAATCAAAACGATATTATTTTTTATATACCTAAATAATCTACAAATCCTAATTAGCCGTTTCTCGGAAATAGGCCTAGAATTGAATTTCGCTAAATGTGAATTGTACATACATCCATCCGTAGCTGCGGAGTGCAGAGATGACATCCACCAAAAGTTTAAAGACGCTGCCCCTAACATCCGGACCATCACCCAGGACTCGTTAAGGCTACTAGGAGCTCCTCTGCTGGACGAAGGCATCTCACCCTTCATCCAAGAACAGGTAGCCAAGTTTGAGGACACATTCGATCGTCTGCTCAATATCAACCCTCACATTGCCCTGACCGTTATAAAATTCTGCCTTTTCGTGCCGCAGTTTACTTATGTACTGCGGTGCTGTCCCCTTTGGCAATTTCCAGGCCTACTGTCGGGCGTAGACGATCGAATCTCAATACTCCTGTCGAGGATAATTAATTGCGACCTGTCAGTTGATGCCTGGTCGCAAGCCTCCCTGCCCGTTCGATTTGGGGGTATTGGGGTTCGCAAAGTGTCCTCAGTCTCACTCCCGGCCTACCTGTCATCCGCTTACAGCTGCCACCAACTTTTCAGCAAAACTGTCAGTCCCTCCTTAGGGGTTGCTGAAATTGTCCATCTTCCGGAGGCTGTCGACACATGGAAATCCCTCTGCTGCCGCGACCCTCCTGATGCCATGCACTTACAGAGATGGTGGAATGAACCGTTTTGCGAAAAAATCCAACAGGACCTCATGAGTTCATGCTCATGTCCGGTTCAACGCGCCCGACTTCTAGCTGTTTTTGAGAGAGAGTCTGGCCTTTGGCTGAATGCCGTACCCTCAGCAAATACTGGCACATTGCTCGACAGCTGCACACTCTCTCTCATCATCGCCCTCCGGTTGGGTCTCAAAACGGTCCACCCCGACCAATGCAGATGCGGTGCGCCTGTAAACGAACTTGGCCACCACGGGCTGTCCTGTCGCATGAGTGCCGGTCGCATTCCACGCCACGCAGCCCTCAATGACGTCCTGCGTCGGGCCCTTGTCTCAGCGAACGTTCCGGCAAAGCTAGAACCAAACGGTATCGTTCGTTCTGATGGCAAGAGGCCCGACGGGGTAACGCTCATCCCCTGGCAGAGGGGCAAGTGTATGGTTTGGGATGCCACGTGTGTGGACACCCTCGCGCCCTCGCACATACATGCCACATGCGCCCGTGCAGGTGCCGCAGCTGCCGGTGCTGAGGTAGCGAAGTCCCGCAAATACGAGGAGATTTCTGGGAGCCACATTTTCTCACCCGTGGGCTTTGAGACGATGGGTCCCTGGGGCCCATCTGCCAAAAAACTCGAAAACGAGGTGTCAGTGCGCCTCAATGAGACCACTGGTGACCGAAGAGCTGGCAGTTTTCTCGGCCAACGACTAAGTTTGGCCATCCAAAGAGGGAACGCTGCTAGCGTACTGGGTACCATGTCTAATGGAGGCGCACTAGACGACTTTTTTTAAGCTTAAATTTAGTCTAGTTTAGCTTAGTATAATTGTTATTTGTCCCTTTATACTTATATACTTTTGTGTAAATAAATTTATTTTGTCGAGAGTTGGCTAAAAAAATAATTTAAATTATAATAAATATGTTGGACATTTCAATCAGCCCCATCTAGCCCAAATCTAAGCAAAGCTTGTACTACGGGAACTAGATACCTATTGTATTTTGACGCCATATTTTAAAATATGGGAAAGCGCCAAAACACTTACTTTTTTATTATTTTCCTGTTTATCAATTCTTACTTATATAAACTTTAATAACGTTTTATGAAGTCTGTTGTATTTTTGGACAATTATTTTAAGCATAGGATTTTTTTCAGCATTACAACCTTAATATATTAAAGATTAACCAGTCAAGTACTGAATTACACTGTCTTTATTGCACTTGACACAAAAAGGGTCGCAGTACATCGATGTTGTTGACAAAAAACTATACAAACAAAATAAGGGCAAAGCTACTTTAATTGTGTTCTTAGATTTATCATGAGCAATTGACTCAATTTACTTACTCTTACTCACTCATTTTTATTATTTTACTTTAATATTTTATTAAAAATTGCGTATTAAGTATTGATTGCTTTCTTGGTTTATTACCGAAAATTCTACCATATTCACAATTAAAATGGTAAGTTTTATCCGCGCTTCTAGCAACTATCGTAAAAAATAAGTAAAATTGTTCATGAGAATAACTATCAAAAATTGCAACATGTTTAAGACAAGTTATTTCAATATTGCAACGTGTGGCGAACGAATTGTGCGTGTGTGTTAATTTTCACAAAACAACGCAGTTAAGAGTCAAAATGTCAAAATGTGTTATTTGATATTAAAATATGTTGTTTAGTTCAGTTTTTACGCTGAACTGGTTATGGAATACGAAAGACGAAAAGTATATTTGCAAAAAAAGTCGGCAACTTTTTCGCTTTCTATTCAGCTCATCAGGCAAGGTAATCTGCTTTACTACAGTTAGTGATATTAAAATGAATTTAATTTGATTTAATTTATATTTAAGAACACACATTTTTGACTAGGGGTAAGCTAAAACCAGCAGTGTGCTGTGCCTACACCCATTTCAGCTTATGTTGTATATTTGTACTGTATTTATTGATTGTGGTGCATAAGATGTTATGCGAAATAAATATACTGGTATTTATTTGTATTGATAGAAAATCAATCAGTGAGACAGTTTTGCTTTTAAGGTCAAATAGTATGGCACATTTGATTTGTGAGGTAAATAAATTTTGAGTGCAAGTAAGTATGTAATGTTTATGTCACGAAAGTTCAATAACGCAAGGTGTGGCAACCATATTGTGCGTGTGTGTTAATTTTCACAAAACTACAGTTACAGATACTAATTCAGTAAAAAAAAATATTTAAAGATCAAACAGTATCGCAAATTTGATTTAAAATAAATTCTGAGTGCAAGTTAGTATATTTTCCTAAATTATTAAATACATACCTTAAATTATTTTGTGACATTCCCTGACATTTTGTAAGATTAAACACCTCTAAATTTCGAGTCGCCCAACAAGCACAATTTAAGCAGTTTACTCGACAAGTGTGTGAGATATTGGTGTGTAGCGGATGAGGTAATTGGCTGTAATATATTTAGGAAACGCGGCTGTGGCAAGGCGCCGCGGATAGGGTTGTCAACCGTCAGGTCGTGTTCGGCTTTATACGGTTTTGTCCTGTTATATACCTCTACATGTGTATGAGACCCGTCTATCAAACTAGGCATCCTAAATTTACACATTTTAAGTATCACAATAAACAGTTTTTAAACGGATTTAAAGTGTGTTTTTTTTTTTTCAATTCCTACGTAACATTTAAAGTATTTGCTTGGGTGTATCGCGATAATACGTACTAATACTAATTTGCCTAATTATTATGCAATAGACCCGGCAATGCTTCAAAAATTACATGACACGATTTTGTTGACACAGAAAACGTAAACGACTGGAATAGAAAAATGGATTCTCAGATGGTTTGGTCACGTACAGAGGATAAATTAAAGGAGATTAACGAAATAGGTGTATATGGCAAGTGTGGATGGGAACGTCGGAAGGAGAAGGCCTCGACGAACGTACCTCGGTCAAATCGGGGACGTGCTAAAGAAAAGACGAGCGTGCATGAAAATATTTGTAAATGTAGAAGAGGCAAAATAAGTACGCAAGTATCGTGTAGAAAGTGGAAAGAAGTTTTCTTTGCCTACCCTCCAGGGAAAGAGGCGTAGTTTATGTATGTATGTATAAATTAGTCAAAATGAAAAAAAAAATTGTACTCTACTTATGTGTTTCTCTTTTAATGTATCTTTTGTGTGTGCAATGAAGGATATTTAATTTATTTTTATCTTAAAAAAAATTAAAGCTTTCCAGCTTCTCGTTTCGTTTTTTGAGATATTTGTCTGGGTTTTTACAGCTTCAAGTCCGGATTTTCTATATTAGCCCTGGCAACCCTGGGTTTGGCAGGTCGCGGTGACTTATGCAAGAACTTGTTCAGCCCGCGGCTTTGTACGTGTCACCTGCTAGTAATTAGCGAGCGATTTATGACGGTGGTTACACACCTAATGAACTGTCTGAAAATGAGCTTCAACTTTGCATTACATAACCTGCAAAATAGTTTGACAATTTGGTCAAAGACAGGACCGGATTGACCGAAAGCATTTTTAGAAAAGTAGAATGACACGAGTATTTTAAAAGAATAAAAAACTTATGCCAACCGTATTAGTTTTCATAAATATTGTTTGGAAAAGTGAAACCAGATGTCTCAGACAGTAAATTACACTTCTGTCCTTCGTTACAAACCCAAATCATGTTTTCATTGGCACAGACAAAGGTCGACACTTTGCTCATTTGATAAATTATGCTAATGATTCTGAACATATCAAAATTTTGCGTATTTTATACAAAAACCTTTCTTAAGCAAAATACACCCGTTCTTCAGATTCCATTTACCGTGCGATGTCGGCTTAGAATAGCATCACTTCATTTCTTTCCTGTAGGTGTCGCAAGTGGCGACTAAGAGACTGTAGGGTTGCATGTGTCTGGTAATTTAAGGCAATGGGCTGACTATGGTGATACAGCATTTCCTAAATGACCCTCAAATGTTTGTCAGACGTGGCGTAAATTACAGTTTTATACGGCCATGTACGCTCTGCCTACCCCGCAAGAAATATAGGCTTTCTGTATCTGTATGTATTTATAGATTCACGTGAAAGGGTTCGATAAGGGTCGTTAAACATTCCATTGATTGTCAACATTACCGGCGGCGCAATTCATTCCCTTTCAAAAGCTCCGGCAAAAATATGGTCCCCGAAATGTAACAGAAAGTAACTCCATTACGGTAATGGAAAACTGTGCGCTCTCACGTAAGTTGCTAGTTTTGTTTTTGCTCCGATGCCGCAGTGCAGTTACAGAATGTATCAAAGGCAGCGATCGCTCTACCCTGCGGAGAGGCTCGTTTCGTCATTCATTGCCGGTTACCTTGAGTTCAATGTAATGCCACTCATAAAATAACCAGCAATGTTTACTGAATTGTGCCCTGTTGATATAGAAGTGTAATAGCAACTATACAGAATGTATCAAAGCTCTCTTTCATTCAGGAGGAGCGCTTGCAGCCCCCCCTGGCCCTGCGCGCGGCAAAGCGGTAATATGCGCTTTCATGCGTGATATAGCGAACAGCGGATAGTCTCTGCCTACCCTTATGGGAAAGAGGCGTTATTATATCTATGTATGTATAAACAGCGACCGCAAATAACGGGAATAAGGGTCTATCGCATCGTTTTTATAACAAACTGTTTATTTTTTATGCCTTTTGGAAATGACTATAATGCACAGAAAACATACATTAACAGCCACAACTGTCCACTGCTGGATATGTGTCTCCCCCTGTTGGGGTGCCATGCTCACTACGCTTGGCAAGTGGATTAGCGAGCGCAGTACAACATATTGCTTTCACAGGAAACGCTAATGGCCATTCCCTGAATGAATTTATCCCTCAGTCGCTTTTTACGACACCCACGAGTTGTATTGGATACACACAAAATGTTTACTTAATAGGTATTATCTTCTGTCAACTTGCTCAACATTTGGCACCTGTGACATTAAATGTAAACAACAGCTTTACGCTAGTTACTAGTTATTATTCTGTGGCTTTACTACAGGCACAGAATAATAACTAGTAACTACTACAGGCCATCCCAATTAGCCATATTTGACATCTGTCAGATTGATGCTAATGCTATGGCAGAGAGTAAATATTCCTTTGTTGACATTTATTTTAGTATGGAGCTGACAGCTGTCAAATATGGCTTATTGGAATGGCCTTAATGGGAGTTTTTCTGTTGACAGTTCTGTTGAAAGTTCTGAATGCCAAACCAGAGGGCGATGTGCTAAACTGAAATCTTGACGTTTCAATATAGCTGGCGGCAGCCATAGTTTTGTCACAGGTAGCGTTTCACGTTGTGTTCGTTACAAATTAATTATGTTTGTTTGATTTACTACAAATTAAACTTATCGCCTTGCTATTATATTGAGTGTCATTCGTGTTAGTAAACAAATTAAGAATAATAAATTTAGAACATTTCAATAAACATAAAATAGAGAATAATGTATAAAGTGGTACAGTTTTTGTGTAAAGAAACGTTATTTCAATTAAGCTCAGCGCCCTCTACATGACACTCGAGAATCCCTAGAAAATTTCCCATTGAGCGTACGTCTTATTGCTAACCGTACATTCTCTTCTCTACCTTTGTCACGGAGAGCAACAGTTGTTTGGCAGATAGTTCTACCTTTTTTGCATGTTAACTGAACGTTTCTATACAGGCTGGTCCGAAAAGTGACGTTCAAAGACATAATTGAATTCCCTTTACTAAGGGGTATCAGATTACTCCCGTGTATGTTCCGCGATTTTTGTAGTTTCCGAGTAATTCAACTCCAGAAAGAAATAATCGATAACAGCCTTTTTAAAAAATTCCAGGATAAAGCTTTCGAGGTTGTTTTTTTAGGATAATTGGTACTTTCACTCCTTTCTAGCATAAAAAAATTAAAAGGTCTGCCAGTAAAAAAAAATCTATACCACTTTAAAACTTGAATTACTTGGAACTCGGAAACGATAAATGTATGTAAGTTTCAGTATTATTTATTGGTATAAGTATTTGTGTAAGTATATTTTTTACCCGACTACGGCAAAGCAAAAAGGAGGGTTATGATTTTGACCGCTATGTATGTATGTATGTATATATGTATGTATGTATGTGGAAACGAAAACGTTTGTTCCGTCCTAACTTCTAAACAACTTATCAGAATTTGATGAATGAGGTATCATTTGAAGCGTCTAAACAGTCCGCTGGTTATAGGCTACATTATGTCACTAATACATTACATAGGGCGCCCTCTAGAGCTAAGAATTGAAAAAGTTTATACTACTAGTAATATCGTGCTAAGGGCTTAATAAGCACAGTTCAAAAAAAATAGTTGCCGTGTGATGCCAGCTAAGAATAGCACCACCCCATTTCTTTTCCGCGGGTGTCGTATGAGGCGACTACGGGATAACGGGACGCGACGGGTGTCGTATAAGGCGACTAAGGGATACGAGGAGTTCATGTGTAGGTATTACAAGTAGGCGGCAGCTGACTACCTGTCACTTAAGTGAAACACGATTTTAAGGGTTAACCTATTAGTCTTTGATAACTTAATGCAATTACCACCCGTATCTGCAACTCGTGTAGGCGCATATTGTAACAAACAACCTGACATTTATGCAGCTGAACCACATTTATGGAGAATGTTCAGTTTCTGTGAATTGGTTCAAAATATGTGACAAGTAAATGACAACAGTTTCGTCGATCTATTGAACAGCATCAGTGTAGGGAAGTTGACAATGGAGCAATTAGCAATATTAGACACAAGAATAATTGTAAACGACACAATTGAATACGATGAAATTGTACATATATTTCCAACATTAAAAAACAGGTAGACTAAATTAACAAAAAATGTCAGAGCGCTTGGCATTACGAACAAAAAACTATACGACCAATGCAATAGACACTTCAACAGAGTCAAAAACATATGGACAAATACCTAAGCAAGAGCACATACCAAACAATCCAAATAGAACAGGCGGTATTATAAAATCTATTCAAAATCGGTCTCTATTCGGAACCAGTTAATATAATGCCGGAAGCTGCAGACTGCAAGCCAAAACTAGCTACCTGGGCCGAGTTAGATGACCTTCCTACCATAAGGGAATACCACAAGGCTGTTAAACAGCTTAAGACCGGAAAGTCTCCTGGAATATGTACCCATGCCGAAATCATCAGGCTCAAGTGCATATTACCCATCCTGCACAATCTGTTGTGTAAATGTTGGAAAGCGGGATATATACCATAAGATATGCGCGATGCTACCATCGTTACCCTATATAAAGGCAAAGGTAACCGCAGTGACTGTAACTGTTATCGTGGTATATCCCTTTTAAGTATAGTAGGTAAATTATATGCTCGGTTAGTCTTATTAAGATTTCAGAAACTAGCTGATCGTGTATATCCCGAATCGCAATGTGGATTCCGCGCCCAGCGTTCCACAACAGATATGATCTTTACACTTCGCCAACTTCAGGAAAAGTGTAGAGAGCAGAGAACACCTCTATTTGTGGCGTTCGAAGACCTTAACAAAACCTTCGACACCGTTAGCAGAGAGGGCCTTTACACTGCACTTGTAAACATCGGGTGCCCGCCAAAACTTCTGAGGCTCGTTAAATCCTTCCATATGGACATGAAAGGATCTGTTGTATTTAACGGCAATACATCCGAGCCTTTCGTAGAGGTGTTCGCCAAGGCTGCGTGTTGGCTCCTACCCTGTTATGCATAGTCAAACATACATACATACAAAGATAAGATTATGATGAGTGCATTTTGTTTAATTAACGAGTGATGTTTTAATTGTGAATTGAGCTGCATTTCTATCCAGAAAAAAAAATACATACCAAAGTGTTAAACTTACCTCCAACCCCAAAATAATTAAAATAAAAACCAGTTCAAAAACTAACACCCGACTACTGAGATATCGCGCTCTAAAAAGTAAGAAACAAGAAATCTGGAATATTAGCTACAAACAATTTAATATCTATAGTCCACGAAATTTATACGAAGATATTACATATAATTATATATTTAAATGTATATTTCATAAAAAATTATTGTGGTTTATTGGTGATAGCCGTGGTCGTATGCCACCTACTCTAGTGCTTAGTAGGTGATATCATAAACTTGCACAACATAATTAGGTAAGGCAAACTGGCATACGTCCACGGCTATCACCTATAAACCACAATAAATTTTTATGAAATATACATTTAAATATATAATTATATGTAATATCTTCGTATAAATTTCGTGGACTATAGATATTAAATTGTTTGTAGCTAATATTCCAGATTTCTTGTTTCTTACTTTTTAGAGCGCGATATCTCAGTAGTCGGGTGTTAGTTTTTGAACTGGTTTTTATATGAATAATAGCTATGTATATTTTGATAGTAGTTTTGACATGTTGTTTTCCTTTAGTGTTATTTTCTCATTAGTGCACCCGCTTCTCTCTCTCTCTGTTTACCTTCTGGCATAAGGCCCGCCTTTTGTACGATGTGCAATAAAGTATAAATAAAATAAAAAATTGCAGAACATATAGGGGGATTCAGATTTTGTGATGGTGGCAAAAACGAAATTTTCACATTTGTAGTATTTTATACGACAGCTCAAGAAAAATATTTTTTTACACAAACCAAACATGGTATGACCAAACCTTCAGCGACGGAAAATCCTTAGACGTAGTTCAACTTAATTGATAATAAATCACGCTTATATCCCTTACGGGGTAGGCAGAGCGTTTTTTTTGCGGAGGGTATCCCCAAGTGAACATCTATAATTTTTGCTCTTCGTTATAATTTGCTAAAATAAATGTTTAAAGTATATTCTCTGGGACAAAAACGTCAGCGAAGTGTTCCAGTATATGTGAAAAACCGTATTAACTGTTATCCAGAGGAAAAACAATAGATTCCGGGCGAAATACGAACGGCGTTGTCAACATCATAACCTCAATATCCCTTTGCCTTATGAACTAAGTGCTATTTAATACTCGGACTTGTGCGATAATATAGTGGCCAGTGCATATTAAAACGTAATACTCGCATCCCATTGCGGCGATCTATAGGTGTAAACGGGTAATCTTTTTGCGAAAATTCCCCGCGGTCGTTGTTGGACTTTGACCCCCACTCGCGTTAAACAATGGGTAGCCGTCCGGCGTGCTCTGTTTGTAACAGAACTTTAGCATCTACAGGAGGCGTTACATGTTCTTCATGTCAGCTGAGCTACCACAACAAATGCGTTAATCTGCGGGTGACAGGACCTAAAGCCTATGAATGGACATGCCCTGGGTGTTCAGTGCCGAATTCATCGCTTGTGACCCCTGATATGTCGAAAAATAATCTGGACACACCATCAGCCGCAAGTTCCCCTGTGCCGCCGCCACCGAGTACAAATATATTTGCAGAACTGAATAAGATATATGCTGAGCTTGTTGGAATGCGAGAAAAGATTGACACATTCCGTGAGGAAATGAAAGTTTTGAATGCAAATGTGACGTCATGCAAGCAACAAATTCAACAGGTCCAAGTGGAAATAAAAGATATGCAAGTGAGAGTTGAAGCTGTTGAGTCGTTGCAGGCTGGATCACCAGGGCTAAAGTCAAAAATAATTGACCTAGAGGAAAAGCTGAATACTACATCCCAGGAGTTACTTTTGAATGACTTGCAGATAACAGGTATTCCAGAATGTAATGGTGAAAATGTGCACCACATAGTGCAGGCTCTGGCACTGAGAATTGGGACACCCCTGGAAGACCAAGATATTGTGGACGTCTATCGTGTTGGGCAGCATCCTGATAATACCTTGGAGCAGAAATCTATGGGCCCACGGCCTTTGATATTGCGCCTGGCTCGTCGCTCCACTCGTGATGCAATACTGAAGAGTTCCCGCGTCCGGAGAAACCTCAAGTCTACTGACATTGACTTCCCTGCGCCGGCTACACGCATCTACATACAAGCAAAATAGGGCTCTATTTAAATGTGCCAGAGTGGAAGCAAAGAAATCCAACTGGAAATTTGTGTGGACCAAAAATGGGAAAATTTATGCAAAGAAAGCTGACGGAAAGTGTAAAGTTTTTCATATTACAAAGGACTCAGACTTAAAAATTTTTGAAAACAATGATATTTCAAAAAACTAATAATTAATTTGTTTGAGTTATATTTCACTACAGTAATATATAAATGCCTATATGAATGTAGTTATCTGAAAGATCTGTGTTATTTTATATGTAATTTATACTTGCAACATACACACCTATCCAAGCTATATACTTTTACACACACTCTCATGTCACATACACACATTATATACACAATGACATACACACACAGCCAAACTGAATGTTCCTGTTATGGGGAAGCAACTCATAGAATTTTGATGTTCTTTGTTTACAATTTTTTTTTTATTTTACAATGATGGAAAAGAATAAATCTAGTTTGATTTTAGGTCTTATCAATCTGCAATCTATAAATACAGGCCAAGATGCGTTCCTGGTTACTGTAAGCAGGCATTCACCTCACATTCTAGCGCTTAATGAAACTTGGCTGAGGAGCGGTGGTGATATTATAGCACCTAAAATATCTGGTTATACACTGAAACATATTCCTCGGCCGTCTCATAGTCCTAAGTTATGGGGTGGGGGAGTGGGTTTTTATGTGCGCCAGAACCTCAAGGCAAAAATAGTACAACACCCTTCTTCGAACTTGGAGCAGCTATGGTTAGTCCTAAATATACATTGTTGTAAAATAGCCATTGGAACAGTCTACAGACCAGGTGAATATCCGGTCTCAACTGCCATAGAGGAGTTAGGTGAGTCAATTAGTTTTTTCTCATACTGTGATTCAGTGTTTGTACTAACAGATTTTAATATAGACTTTCTTAAAAATTCATACAATGCACAGCAGCTAAACGCATTTATTTTTCAACAAAATCTTACACAGCTTGTCACAGAACCAACGAGAGTTACTGATACAACTTCCACACTTATAGACATAATTTTGACAGATTCGCCTCTAAAAGTTAAATCAGTTGCAGTTTATCATAATCATGATCTTAGCGACCATGCATTTATTACAGCTGAGCTCAAAATAAAGCGGCCTAAGCCTGTAAAAAAGTTCATCCATGTGCGTTCTCTTAACCAAATAAATTTGACACTTTTTGAACAGGACTTAAATTCTATTCCATGGGATTCGATTCTCGACGGTCCTGATGTCAGTCAAATGGTGGCAGTATTTAATTATTATGTTACTTGCCTTTTTGACGCTCATGCACCACTCATGAGACGAATGATACGTGATAAGCCTAAACCTTGGATTACGGAACTTATAAAATACATGATGTTATTGAGGGATGAGGCACTCAATAAGGCTTTAGAGACTAAAAACGACAGCGACAGAGAATTTTATAAAACACTAAAAAACTATGTAAATTCATCGGTGGAAAGAGAAAAATCGGCATACTTTTCCCACTTTGTAAACAAAAATAAAAATAACCCTGTACTCATGTGGAAAAATTTTAGGGAAACTACTTCCGTCACAGATAACCCTAGTACATCTTACCTGATTCCAGAGGAGTTTTGCGACCCAGATAGTATAAATAATTATTTTCTTGACATTCCTGGTAATGATAGTGTAGATAGTTCATTGGAAAGGTTTTTTGACAGTAATTTTTATTCTAACATAAAGTTTGATATTGAACGCACTACGGAAGAAGAGGTCTTTAAGATATTGAATAACATCAAAAGCAACGCCACAGGGCATGATAACATCAATATTAAAATGATCTTGATGACATTGCCGGTGACTCTCAAAGTTATTACTGGTATTGTCAATAAGTCTATTTCTACAAACTCTTTTCCAGAGGATTGGAAATTGGCTGTAGTAAAGCCAATACCTAAAAAATCATCAGTTGACAGCTTAAAAGATTTGAGACCCATAAGTCTTCTTCCTGTGGTGTCAAAGGTTCTCGAAAGGGTGGTCGAGCGGCAGGTCAATAGTTTCCTGGAGAAGTCTAATGTTATTCCAAGATACCAATCAGGTTTCAGAAAAGGACATAGTACAGAAACAGCATTGCTTCAAGTATCTGACGATATACTTACAGCTTCGGATCAAGGTCAAGGTAGTATATTGGTGCTGCTAGATTTTTCACGTGCGTTTGATTGCCTCAATCAAAACCTCCTGATTGCTAAGCTTAAATATTATGGTTTCTCGGTTTCAGCTTGTGAGTGGTTCCGCTCTTTTCTTACTGGCAGAAGGCAGGTAGTCAGAGTTGATGGACCGAATGGTGAATGTGTGTTTTCTAATATAGGTCAGTTATCACGAGGAGTGCCTCAGGGCTCGATACTTAGCCCAATTCTTTTTTCTCTATACACTGCAGATCTGCCTAGACAAATATTAACGTGTAGGTATCATTTGTACGCTGATGATACCCAAGTATATCATTCTTTTGACCCGAAAAATGCAGAGGAAGAAATTAAAATGATTAATTCTGATCTGCAAAATATATTTGACTGGGCAGATAAAAATTCCCTAGTATTAAACCCGCTTAAATCAAAGTTTTTAGTAATGGGTTCTAAAGGCCAATGCGATAAAATTGGGGAAAATATTGCAATTACGGTAAATGGCAGAAATATTCCAAGAGCAGATGAAGCTAAGAATCTGGGACTCACAATGGACAGTGAACTTAGATATGTATCCCATGTGAATGCTAAAATTCGACACGCATTTTTTAAACTAAAGGTACTTTATAGGATTAGGAAGTATTTGAGTGTTGACATTAGGGAATTGCTTGTCGACTCTTTGGTTTTGTCTCCTCTTAATTATTGCGATTCTGTTTACGGTCCTCGTGTTTGGACAAAAGTCGAAAAAGCCATACAAAGGGTACAAAATGCTTGTGCACGTTTCTGCTACAAGGTTCCTAAAAGAGCACATATTACTCCGTTCTTAAATGAAAGAGGAATATTAAACATGAAGGCCAGAAGAGAGTTACATTTCATGTGCATGACACATAGGGTTATTTGGAATAAAACTCCTGCATATTTATTTGCAAAAATTGAAAAGAAAGACCTAAACACTAGTCATTGTTTGAGATCTAATCATCAAAATTTATTGAAGGCTCCTCAACATCGGACGGCTGGATTCAGGGGTAGCTTTAAATACAAAACAGCGCGTGTGTGGAATACCCTTCCACCTCCCTTAAGAGGGAAAATGTCTACTATCACTTTTAAAAAGAAGTTGAAAATCATGTTACTTGCTAATCAGCGCAATTGTATGCAAGGTAGCTCCTGTTTCCTGTAAAATCATTTCTTTCCAGTTTGCATTTACACACACACACACACACACTCACACACTCATACATATCTTGTTTCTTGTGTAGTTCAGCTATTTGATAGAACTTATTTTTTGTTTGTAAATTACCTTTATATGCACTTAAAAGAATGTTTTTGTTTTTTTATAAACTATATGTACCCTCTGCTAATTTGTGTCAATTAATATGAATAGGTAAGGGCTAAAAATCAGGGCTACCTATGTTGACTAGAGCAACATAGTAGCAAGCAACCTGAGTTCCTCACCGTTTGCTCTCAGAAATTATTTATTTTTTTTGTTTTATAGGCAACATTTTTTTTTCATTTACTGCTCAATGCTGTTGTGTATTTCTATGTTGTGTTGTTATGTGTTATGTGAAGAATGAGAGTAATAAAGATATTTGTATTTGTATTTGTTGTATTTGTTAACGTAGAGTTAATGTAGAGTTTTTTTTTACTTTTTTGCCCCTCACCCTCTGTTCTTACACACTTACTATCATCCCACTCATTATCGTACAATCAATTTTAAAACTACACCAAACATTACCATACAAACCTAAGTTAAAAACCAATACAAGGAGGAAACCCAACGTGGCAGACAGACAGACAGACAGAAACACTATTATGCTCAAATTAGTAATTATAACATATACAAGAGAAAAAAAAACAAACAACACAATATAAGCAAAGGCGGCCTTATCGCTTAGTAATTATTAATTATAACATATACAAGAAAAAAAAAAAACAACACAATATAAGCAAAGGCTCCCTCTCGATCTCTTCCAGACGTGGCTACAGTAGTGTGCCCAACAAAAAAGGTATTTGCGAGTAGACACTATTATAAACTGTCTTTATAATAAAATAAACAAAGAATTGGACAAATATAAACATCTATCACAAAACGGCAAAAAGCTTCTTACCGACTGGTTCACGCTAATACGAGTAACTTATGAGGAAACGGACAACCTTCTGAAACATCTCAAACTATACTATAACTAACCAACATAACACACACACGCACACAAATTGTCTTTTCTATATATTAGATGTATGGACCAATGGTAGAGGTATATTTTTGAATCCTTTTTAATTTAATTTTGAACTACAAAATCTTAGGTATTGTTTTATTACAAATCATTCTTATTATAATGAGTGGATCCTCTTGGTACAGGCATTATTATGCTTAAAAGGAGGTTCCGATACCTAGCTTTCACAGGATACTGTAAGAATTCGTTTACAAATGGTGGTGGCGTAAAGTTACGTGCTGTGTAATTAACCTGGTCAGCCCCGAGGCAGTGCCTTTATTTTTATTTTTTATCCCGGTTTTCTATTAGGACTATATAAAATTGTTATAAAAAAAGAAAATTGCGTTATGCAAATTTGTTTTTTTTTACAATGACCGATCATGACGTCAATAAGTGATAATACGATAATACTATCCTACATTGAATAAAGTTATTTCATTTTCATTTTCAATGAAATAAACATATATAAACCTTGATCGGTAAGTATGTGTAAATACTGACCTACACATTTTTATAACATAAAATGTTGTTTTTTTCGTGGTTTTCTGTACCCGCAACTGTTCTTGACGTCTTTTGCAACCGCTACCCACAAGCGAGCGAGTGATTTTGAAAAATGCGCTTCGATATTTCCAGACAGCGCCGCTCCCGAACAAGGGGAGATCGATTACCAGTACTATAAGCAGCACCTTGGGATCTCCATGAATTGGCTCGACAGGCCCGATGGCGTAGCTGTTAGTACCTCTGCCTGCTATCCCGAGGGTCGTGAGTTCCACTTCCATATATTTGTTAAGTCATCTTTCACATATTTCTTTTCAGTCTTGGTGTTGTCTATGTATAATATGTATTAAATTACTAAATATTTAAGTATTAATATCACTTGTTCCTATGGGGGACGAGAGGAGTAATGCCAATAGGGTATCTACCTTGCCCGGCCTGGTGTTGTGGCCAGGGTACCGATTGGTCCACCTGGATAGAATTTGAAGTTATATACATAGTCCGGGTCCCAGTTTGTGACTTTGTATGGAGGTATGATACCATCTGGCAGAAAGCATGAAACATGGCACGTGTGTTGCTTTTATATATTTGTTTCAATAAACGAAGGGAACCACGTCGAGGCCCCCCTGTTTCCCCCCCTTTCCCCCCATTTTATGTCCCAATTTTCAGTTATTTTTATTTATATTGAACAAAACCTAGCACTTATACGTTCGTTATACCAAAATGCAATCGCAAACAGGACCCGTACTAACATGAGTTGCGCGGTGAAACAATTTGATACCGCGTTTCAGGCCCTTTTGGTCTTTGCCAATCTTTCACGTGTCTTGCAGATATGTTGAAACTTCTGTTGCGTCTTGCTTGACTGTGAACCACTTGAGTGAGCTACTTATAGGAGCTTTAAGAGGTCGCTACATTCCCTTATTAAGCTTTGTTAAGTTTGGTACTAGATGGCACTGCCTGTCACGCACGTCCCGTGATATTTATATAATAATTAACTGTATGAAAACCAGTATACAGTAATTTCATTTTCATTTTCATCAGTCGATTTCTTAAATGGAAACTACAAATGCTGCTGATAGTACCTATAGCAGTACTTACTTATAGATAAACGTATAGATTTAAACTGTGAAGCGTGTGCTTTGAACAGATTAAGGCTTTATTCACCAAGCACGTCAAACATGGTATTTTTGAGCAATTTTTATTACAATTTTGGAGTCACATTTTACTATACAGGATGTAAAAATATTAATCGCAAATATTTCGAAATTTAACTACTTTTCCTAATGATTATAGGACAATATATAAAAAATAATTTGAGGCCTCCCATACAAAATATGTTGATTAATTTTTAGTGTATGAAAGGTCGAATTGTTTTTTTTATTTTCGAGCTAGGTTCTGGCAAAAAAGTTATGAGTTTCAAGGGCTGCTTCACGTACCCCTTAATATATTTGCAGCTAATATTTTTACAGAATATTGTATAAAACATAACATTACTTGATGACTGTAAAATTTAAACATAACTTAACTTTTCAAAAGAAGGTAGATATAATACTATTAATAGCATACCTCAACCGAATCAAATCACTTAATGATTTACGAAGTTTGTATGAGAGGTCAATGCCTTTTTTCACGAGATTAAAACAAACCCATTCCATTACCTTGCATTCGTTCGTAAAACAAATACTTATAATTAGACGGAGCTTTTACGACTCATCCTTTAGGCTCGTAAACCATTCATTTTACGCTCGTTCTACGTATTATTATCACGAAATCATACCGTGTTTCAAAATCATATAGTAGGGAGGCTTTAAAGAACGGACTTTCTAGAATATATGTATATTTTTACTTCCCATATTAAAAAATAACAACCATGACCCCATGGATACCATCAGCAACAATCCTTCTGTTTACACTCGTGCTACAACAGTAGCGTAAACAGAGTGTAAAAAGAGAAAGTGCCGTGTGATGCCGGCTTAGAATAGCATCACCCCATTTCTTACACAGGGGAGTCGTAAGAGGCGAATAAGGGACTCGAGGGTGTGTATTGCAATTTTAGGCGATGGGCTGACAACCCATCACAATGGCTATGCACAATTTTTCGAATGACCCTCAAATATTTGTCAGACGTGGCGTAATGTCCGTTTTGAGGTCGTTTGCGATCTGCTTACCCTGTAAGGGATATGGGCGTGATGTCTGTATGTGTATGTACAACAGTAGTTTCTGCTATCATCGTAGGTTTAAACTTGATATGAAGATCAAATCACACAACGTAGCAACGTGACTGCTTTTAAAAACTATTTCAATCACATTATGTTTGCTGGATAATTGTCACTGTACCATTATTTATCCCGTAGCCGAAATTCTTCTATGCTTGCTGTTTCTAATAATGTAAGATGAGGTTACAACATGAAATAATATTGGGACAATTCGCGCCGAAAATGTTCGGTGTACACCTACACAAACATACATACACATATCACGCCTATAATCCCTTGCGGGGTAGGCAGAGCGTAAACGGCCGCAAAAAACGGACATTTATGCCACGTATGACAAAAATTTTAGGGCCATTCGGAAAATTGTGTCGGTTCGGTGTCATTCATACAAATCCTTGTGTGTTGCACAATGGAGTGGCATTGTCATATTTTGACAAAACTCCTTAAATAAAGAAAAAAAAACACACAAATTATGAAAACAGTGCGGGGCGACTGTACCACACCTCGGACACTGGCGCTCAAATGTATGAATCAAACGCGTTGCTACGCACACAGTCTAAGCTCGCGTAGGTGAACGCGGACCATACTTGTGTGTGTGAGACAACATGTCAGGGTTGCCGCCATTTTGCGTTCGCGAATCGGGAATGCAATGTGCGGCAGTATGAAATGACCTTCGTCGTCGCGTCCTTGTTAGCCGGTGTCTGAGCATCCTCCGAGCGCGGGTGGGCGGCGCTTGTAGTGGAAGGCAGGGAGTGACCATACTGTACGCTAGTACTATTAATTATACTGCGACTGTACTGTACTACCTAGAACATGCATTTTGTTAATATCCCATACCGATGATGGTAGTAATCTGACCGACACCTGCTCAAATGGTGTCTAAGGGAGTGATCAAATTGCGGCGGCTGAGCACCTGGGGCCCGATTCTCTTATTTTTTAATCATTGATAAGCCATCTGCCGTGTGATGCCGGCTTAGAATAGCATCACCCCATTTCTAACCCATGGGTGTCGTAAGAGCCGACTAATGGACTCGTGGGATGTGTATTGCAATTTTAAGCGATGGGCTGACAACCTGTCACTGTCATACACAGTTATCTAGTTGACCCTCAAGCTTTTGTCAGACGTGGTGTTAATATCCGTTTTACGGCCGTTGACACTCTGCCTACCCCGTAAGGGATATAGGCGTGATTTATGTATGTATGTATGATAAGCCATCGAAACCGAATTGTAATTTTATTGCCATTGTGCTTTTTTATACTTCAAATTGTTTCCGGAATACGAAACGGCCAAAACCATCCAACTGACACTGTTTTGAAACACAACTGAGGAATTTTTCAAATAGCGAAATACGGCCGCTGGGCGCTGACCCTGATGCTTTCCAAATGGGAATTTTTCTTGGGATTCTCAAGTGTCATGTAGAGGGCGCTAAGCTCAATTGATTTTTTTTATTATTATTTATTTATTTCTTTAACAATATTTTACAACTGTGTTGGAAATATAATTACAAACTTAAGTAACTTGAATAAAATACAATAAACAAAAATAAATTAAAATTAATGTCAGAGAGTACAAATTAATAAATTAAAAGTTACATTTCAAATATGTCTTAACGTCTGAAGTCCAATTATACATTTCTAAAATTTCATGTCAAAAATAAATAAATTCAATGTCCTAAAAATTCACCTATGCTATGTAGAAACACTTTTCCAACAAATATTTTTTCAATGCAGAAGCGAATGATTTGGTATTATGTACCATTTTCAGGAAATAACGTTTCTTTACACAAAAACTGTACCACTTTATAAATTATTCTTTATTTTGTGTTTATTGAATTGTTCTAAATTTATTATTGGTTATTTGTTTACTAACACGTATGACATTCAATATAATAATCAAGCGCTATGTTTATTTTGTAGTAAATCAAACTAACATAAATAATTTGTAACAAACACAACGTGAAACGGAACCTGTGACATAACTAACTACGTATTAGTTTAACTTAAAACCAGTTTAAGTTAAACGAATACGTAAAATAATACGTTTTTTCAAAGATTAATTCCCTAAAACAAAACAAACAACCGTGAATAAATAGATAGTATAGGGTTTCATCCGCTGGAAATTCAAAACTCGAGCTTCATATTTTTAGCAGAATTAGATTTCAAACAAAACAGGAGAAACCGCAGAAGTATTTGCAAGTTAGCGAGCTTGCGAACTTTGCAGCGTTCCCAACAATCAAAGTAAGATGTAGTACTTAGCTATAATAGGATCAAAAGTCTTCGCTTAAGTTTTCATTTCATTTAATGATTAAATGTTATTGGTTTCAAATTCTTGTCGTAGTTTGGGTCTCTATTGTAATGCCTAAAATTTATGATCATACAATTGGAAGTTATCAATTTTTTTTTTTAATATTAGTATTTATTACGTACGTACGTACTCTCACAGAATCATTAATATTACCTCAATTTGAATACTGTGATATAGTATATGGACCGTGCCTACAAGATAAGACTTGCGCCCGTATTCAGAGAGTACAAAACTCATGTGTTCGATTTTGTGAACAGTTGCGTCGTCGTGATCGTATCACCCCGGTTCTCAATAGTTTAGGCGTCCTCGACATGGGTGCTCGGAGGCGACTGCATCTAGCCTGTTACACATATGACGTGGTGCATTCCCGCACTCCGGCCGGGCTGGGAGCGGGGCTGCGGCTGCAGGGCGCAGGCGGCCGCCAGCGCGCCGTCAACGCCCTGCAGCTGCTGGTGCCTCGGTGTTGCACCGCTGCAGCACGAGGCTCCTTTCGTTTTGCATCGGCCAAGATATGGAATGACATTCCACCACCTATACGTACTTCAAGATCGCGCCGATCATTTAAGACTAAACTTAAGAGATTCTTCCTAAACCTACAAAAAGACTTAAATATTCGTTGTCCCATGAAGAATAAATACCATTATTGCTGTTATTTGTCACAAATTGATAATGATCATAAATTTTATAGTCATTGCATTAAAAGTTAAAATTGTTTTCTATAAATGTCAACCCCACAATTATATCAGTGTTTAATCTGTCTTTTTTAAATTTTAATTGACTAAGGGTGGGCTTAAAATCAGCACTGCGCTGTGCCCATACCTTTTTTCCATGCCGTACTTACTTTTATCTACCTAAGTTTAACATTGGAATGTTGTCTTTATATTTTTTTATTTGTATTTCTGTATGTATTTTTAATGGAATATAAATGATTTGTATTTGTATTTGTATTTGTATTTATCCTTACCTACTGTAGCGTTACTCCTACTAATATTATAAATGCGAAAGTATGTTTCTTTGTTTGTTAATTCTTCACGCAAAAACGACTAAACCGATTGTAATGAACTTCGGCAGACATATAGAAGGTAACATGGATTAACACATAGGATATTTTTTTACTTTCGGGCAACGCCGCAGGTAAAAGCTTGTATCATATATTATTCTGACCAGACTATTAGTTGCGGTCGGGGGATAGATATTCATCATCGAATAACTATGCGATCCTAAAAACTATCCCTATCGTTTATAACTAATAGAATAGTACAAAAATACACAACATTCAATCTGTATCTACTGAAAGGATAAGTACTATTATAAAAAAATGGATACCAAAAAGAACATTCAATACATACCTACGTAGCAATTAATTTTGCGGTGCGTTAGATTTTGACTGAGCCGATGGTATAGCGGATAGTACCCCTGCCTGCTACGCCAAGGGTCGTTCTTGGGTTTGATCCCCACAAGACACAAATATTTGTAAAGTAATTTTCAGATATATGTGTTTAGTCTGGGTGTTTCTATGTATTATTTGAGTTTATTTACAAACAAAAAAGTATATAAGTATTAATATCAGCTATCTAGTTCCCATAGTACAAGCCTTGCTTAGTTTGGGGCTCGATGACCTTATGTGAATTGTTCAGGATATGTATAGAGGTATATAATTCGTCCAGCAGTGCAGTATTTTGTATGCGAATTCGAAATTGAAAATGACAGACGGATTCGTCAAATATACGTCCATCAGTCAGTCATAGTGGGAGAACCACCTAAATGAAAAATTACAAAACCTTATAATAGTCCGGGTCCCAATTCGTGACTTTGTATGGAGGTATGATACCATCTGGCAGAAAGCATGAAACTTGGCATGTATGTTGCTTTTATATATGTTTTTCAATAAATGAAGGGAACCACGTCGAGGCCCCCCTGTTTCCCCCCCTTACCCCCCCTTTTATGTCCCAATTTTCAGTTATTTTTATTTTTATTGAAAACGGGTAAAGATAGGAGAAAACCGCCAAGGAAACAAATATTCCTTATAAAATTATCTATATAACAGTTTCTGGATGTATGTTGATAGGACTTATAGTTTTCAAGATATGCTTACATTTACTCCAATTTTGTGAGGAATTAGCGGCCCATCTAGCGATCTCACCCGGTGCTAACCGTTTTCCTGCTTAATAAGACTTTGTTTTGGCATGTATTTTATACAAACCTTCCTCTTGAATCTCTCCAGCTATCAAACCGCAAAAACCGCATAGAAATCAGTTGCGTAGTTTTTAAGGACTAAGCATACACGTAGGGGCGCCACCGGACCACTGGGACACGGCACGTGGATATAATTTAATTTTATTAAGTAGGTAATTTAGGTTAGTAGGTACCCCATTTCTTTCCCGTGGGAGTCGTAAGAGGCGACTAAGGGACTCGAGGGTGTGTATTGCAGTTTTAGGCGATGGGCTGACAACCTGTCACTAAAGCAATACACAATTTGTCCAATGACCCTCAAATATTTGTCAGACGTGGCGCAAATGTTCGTTTTTTGTGGCCGTTTACGCTCTGCATACCCCGCAAGGGATTAATGGCGTGATATGTGTATGTAAATTAGGTACGATATTAAAATGGAAATATTCTCGCCACTTCTGGAGATAGCAATATAACGTTCGAAGACTACCGCAGTAGTTTTATAAATTATGTAAAGAAACCAAAAAGGGAACAGAATTGATGTAATTTTTGACAGGTACAAAGAGAAAAGAGAGGAGAAGGACTTCGACAAAGGGTCACAGCAGCAGGGAAGCAGCTACCAAAAAACTGGCAAAAATTTCTTCGCTGATCTGACAATAAAATAGAACTTTTTAATTTCCTATCTGATGGGCTCCAGCAAGTTCAATATGACAAAAAGACGATTTTATCAACAAAAGGCGAAAAAATTCTACGTAATGATGGCACAGACGTAGCTTCCCTGTACTCGAAGCAAGAAGCTGATTCCCGAATTCTGTTCCATATTTATCATGCTGTGCAGCATGGTCATACCCAGGTTTTGGTAATTGCTGTTTGGAAGAATTTTGGATCTGTATTGGGATCGGAAAAGCTACACGTAACATCGCTATCCATGACTTGGCTAATTTCACTCGGGCCAGAAGTATGCAGTGGGATTATATTTTTCATGCGTTTACAGGCTGTGATACTGGCTTTAGTGGAAAAGGAAAGAAGTCATTTTGGAATGCGTGGAAATCATTCCCTGAAGCTACAAAAACCTTCAAAGAATTATCACAGCCTGTAAATGCAATTAAAATCCGTCATTTGGATCTTTTGTCGAGGTATGTTATCCTTACATATGATAAGACATGTGAAGCAGAAGATCTTAATGAAGCAAGGAAAGCCTTATTTATTATTATTATTTTATTTTATCAGGCAGGCAGTTGTAACAACTGCTGGTGCCTGTATCACACTGTTCATAGTTCACTTTATCTCTTTTCATTTTATATTTTTAAGTGTTTATCAAGTTCGTTTTTAAACATATTGGTGTTCTGTGCTGATATGATTTGTTCAGGGACGGGCCATGGATAGGTTACACACAAAAAAAGCGTCTTTCCTAGCAGAGTTTCATACATAATCCAGAATATCCCAGTTTCGAAGATTAGGGTTGGAGAAAAGAAAATGGTCCCTGGTCTGGTCATTATGGAGCACAATGAAAGAAACAGCAGCCTCCCTTAAGGAATTGACCACCTGCAGTAAGGGTCGGTGCCAATGCTGGAGGTCAGGGCTTCCTTGTACTGGCCTTTGCAAGTGCGTAGGAGATACTTGTGATTTTAATTGAATAAATATGTTATAAATTAATCTTCTTCTTAGCGTGTCGTCGCGGCCCAGAACTTGGCTACGACGATAGCGCTGACAGACGCTGTAATAAGATCGTCCTGCGTGCAGGTGCTAGAGCACGCAGGACACAATGTTAGGTGGTTCTTTGAATTCCATCACACAAACAGTTTACATCGGAACCCTTCAAGAAGCCCCACTTGGTCATGTTTTCCTTGCTCCGGTCGGTGTCTGAGTCCGAGGTCTATTTAAAGATTTCCAAACCGACCATGGCAAATTATGGCCAGGCGGCAAGCTCTCAGCAATCGGGACGAAAGGATCTGGTAGGGTAATAAATTGATATCCTAGACTTATGTTTTACTTAGTCACTCAAAACCTGGCACTAATACGTTCGTTATACCAATGCATTCGCAAAATATAATAATATTTAATGATAACATATCCATACTAATATTATAAATGCGAAAGTGTGTTTGTTTGTTTGTTTGTTTGTTTGTTTGTCTTTCTTTCACGTTACAACAGAGCGATATCATGCAGTGTTTTTTAGGTGTGCAGTTAGGTGAGAGGCTGGAGAGTGACATAGGCTACTTTTTATCCCGGAAAAACATATTTTTCCCATCGGAAAAGCGATTAATGTTTAGCAATAGAATACACCCATACTACGAACATAGATGAGTATCATGCAGCGATGTAAAGCATTTTTTTTTTTGAGAGCAGCTAAATGAAAAGCTGGTGAGTGACATAGGTTATTTTTTATCCCGGAAAAACATATTTTTCCCTTCGGAAAACCGATTAATGTTTAGCAATAGAATACATCCATACTACATACATAAATGAGTATCATGCAGCGATGTAAAGCATTTTTTTTTTGGAAAGCAGTTAGATGAAAAGCTGGTGAGTGTCATAGGTTACTTTTTATCTCGGAAAAACATATTTTTCCCATCGGAAAACTGATTATTGTGTAGCATAGAATACATCCATACCACATAAAAAAGATGTATATACAGGATGTAAGGGACAGCCCTCCGAATACTGATATTCCCATAGTAAATGCAGTGAGCTGATTGTGATTTTGTATGGGATATAGAAAAAAAGAATTTAATCTATGGCAGGTTGTTCAGTTTCATGGTTTGAATACACCCAATCAGTATTCGAAGGGCTGTCACTTACACCCTGTATAGCACTACTATGAGAATGTCTCTTGAATATGAGTTTTGGGATATGAATGTGGCTTTAAGGGTGATGTGGGTATGTACTTGAGATACTTCTTACCACAGTAGTAAAGTTAATTTCTACAGTTAAACATGATTTGAAAGTCCATTTCTATAATAATAACCATTTTTAGCACAGTAAGTTTGCCCTGCGTATACTTGCGAAGACACATAATAAACTTAAATTTTTTGGTACCATAGTCCTGAAAATTGAAGACTAGGCAAAATCATTATACTGCGTATTCATATTATTATAATTCCAATCCAAGAACATCCATCCCCAAGTTAATTTGGTTTGGAGCTAATATAGGTTTTCAAATCCTTGATTACATACCCACTCCTTTCTTTCATGTCTTCTTGGAGCATGTTTGTATGTAATAAAAATTTCAAAATAGCAGGAATATTAAAAAAAAATTAAAGCTATATAGCAATCTATACTTTCTTATTATTTATTAACCACCAATATAACACTAGGCAATATTCACAATATTCATAAGGTAGCTATACTCTATGGCGACATAGAGCGCTGAGTGTAATAGCTAGGCATAAATATAGGTGTATTGGTAGTTTAGTAGTATTGCTAGATGTAGCGCTGCATTGTGTAATAATGCAGGTTATGCCAAATTATATCGCTGATATAATTTGGCATAACCATTACTACTATATTTGTATTATAATATTCGCGTAGGAGTTAAATAAGTGACCCATAAACGTAATTTTAATAGAGACGCAGTCACTAAACCGGAAAGTAATGACCTGTGTTGTGTGTGCTGTCGCCCTGTTTAGAATACACAACTAATTAATAAAACTCTATGAGTACGCGGGCGAAGCCGCGGGTAACAGCTAGTAAGTATATAATATATTCATATAATACATACATAACACACAACGCCCGCCTCCCCCCCTCCTATTCTCCTTCCACCTGAACTCTCCCACCCCATCCCATCAACTCCGTGGGAGCTCGCTTATGGTGTCATCTTAATATTAAAGTAATTTTTCTTGCAATAATAAAATAAATGTAAGCATATCTTGAAAACTATAAATCGTATCAACATACTTTCAAAGACTGGTATATAGACAACTAGCTGTTACCCGCGGCTTCGCCCGCGTACTCATAGAGTTTTATTAATTAGTTGTGTATTCTAAACAGGGCGACAGCACACACAACACAGGTCATTACTTTCCGGTTTAGTGACTGCGTCTCTATTAAAATTACGTTTATGGGTCACTTATTTAACTCCTACGCGAATATTATAATACAAATATAGTAGTAATGGTTATGCCAAATTATATCAGCGATATAATTTGGCATAACCTGCATTATTACACAATGCAGCGCTACATCTAGCAATACTACTAAACTACCAATACACCTATATTTATGCCTAGCTATTACACTCAGCGCTCTATGTCGCCATAGAGTATAGCTACCTTATGAATATTGTGAATATTGCCTAGTGTTATATTGGTGGTTAATAAATAATAAGAAAGTATAGATTGCTATATAGCTTTAATTTTTTTTTAATATTCCTGCTATTTTGAAATTTTTATTACATACAAACATGCTCCAAGAAGACATGAAAGAAAGGAGTGGGTATGTAATCAAGGATTTGAAAACCTATATTAGCTCCAAACCAAATTAACTTGGGGATGGATGTTCTTGGATTGGAATTATAATAATATGAATACGCAGTATAATGATTTTGCCTAGTCTTCAATTTTCAGGACTATGGTACCAAAAAATTTAAGTTTATTATGTGTCTTCGCAAGTATACGCAGGGCAAACTTACTGTGCTAAAAATGGTTATTATTATAGAAATGGACTTTCAAATCATGTTTAACTGTAGAAATTAACTTTACTACTGTGGTAAGAAGTATCTCAAGTACATACCCACATCACCCTTAAAGCCACATTCATATCCCAAAACTCATATTCAAGAGACATTCTCATAGTAGTGCTATACAGGGTGTAAGTGACAGCCCTTCGAATACTGATTGGGTGTATTCAAACCATGAAACTGAACAACCTGCCATAGATTAAATTCTTTTTTTCTATATCCCATACAAAATCACAATCAGCTCACTGCATTTACTATGGGAATATCAGTATTCGGAGGGCTGTCCCTTACATCCTGTATATACATCTTTTTTATGTGGTATGGATGTATTCTATGCTACACAATAATCAGTTTTCCGATGGGAAAAATATGTTTTTCCGAGATAAAAAGTAACCTATGACACTCACCAGCTTTTCATCTAACTGCTTTCCAAAAAAAAAATGCTTTACATCGCTGCATGATACTCATTTATGTATGTAGTATGGATGTATTCTATTGCTAAACATTAATCGGTTTTCCGAAGGGAAAAATATGTTTTTCCGGGATAAAAAATAACCTATGTCACTCACCAGCTTTTCATTTAGCTGCTCTCAAAAAAAAAAATGCTTTACATCGCTGCATGATACTCATCTATGTTCGTAGTATGGGTGTATTCTATTGCTAAACATTAATCGCTTTTCCGATGGGAAAAATATGTTTTTCCGGGATAAAAAGTAGCCTATGTCACTCTCCAGCCTCTCACCTAACTGCACACCTAAAAAACACTGCATGATATCGCTCTGTTGTAACGTGAAAGAAAGACAAACAAACAAACAAACAAACAAACAAACACACTTTCGCATTTATAATATTAGTATGGATTTTATAAGGAATATTTTTTGCCTTGACGGTTTTCTTCTATCTTTAGTCGTTTTAAATAAAAATCCGAAAAACTGAAAATTGGGGCATAAAAGGGGGGAGAAGGGGGGGAACCAGGGGGGCCTCGACCTGGTTCCCTTCTTTTCCTGAAGCACACATCTGTAAGCTACATATATACCAAATTTCATGCTTTCTGCCAGATGGTATCGTACTTACCGAATAGGACCCGTACTATAATAAACCTTAGTCATTCTTAACTTAGTACGTTTTCTTTATTTAAAGATATAGAGCAAGCTTGCAGACACAGAAAATACACTGTAGCAACCATATACTAACACGGTAAGAAAATAAGCTATAATCATCGCCAAAGATTTCTGTATTTCTAATATTCTTCACACGTAAGCAATTTAATTACAAACATTCCTTAACGCCATGAATACAAACGTCGTTGGGAATACAAATTAGTTAAAAGCAATCACCTTCAAGGCTCCAACATTAGGAAGTGAAGGGAGGGTATAAAGAGATTGTCGCTCCGTCGTCGGTAACGGGCCTTTCTGTTGATTTCAGAATATATAAACAGCCACACCAGTCTACTGCTGGGCATGAGCCTCCCCCTATTGGGGGGTATTGCCATACTCACCATGCTTGGCAGGTGGATTGGTGAGCACAGCAACGCTGCTTCTCATTCCCTAGATGGTTATCCCTTAGCGATTGAGCGATGCTATTCTAAGCCGGGGCACTACCCGGCAAATTATAGAATAATTTGGCTGGAAATCGGCTGATGATACTGTTTCATTAATTTTATTTTTGTATTTGTTTGTTCTGGGTGAGCTCGCTCCATCTTAGTCTCTGTCTCTGTCCTGTGACCTAGACTAGAGTCAGGAGCAAACCATAATAAAAAAATAATTAATAAAAATTACTTAGCCAAGAGCGCAGTTGTAACTGTAAATAAGGCAAACAAATTTCATCCGATTTTCCAGCGTACATTCATACACATACCACGCCTATATCCCATGCAGGGTAGGCAGAACGTAAATGGCCGTAAAAAACGAACATTCACGCTACGTCTGACAAACGTAATTCATTCGGGAAATTGTGTATTGCCATAGTGACTGACATATGTTGTCAGCCCATCGCCGAAAATTCTTAGTCTTACTTTAACGACAACCACGGGAAAGAAATGGGGTGATGCTATTCTAAGCCGACATTGCACGACAATAAATTTCAGCGTACAAATAAAGCAATCGACTTCCATTAGGTGCCGATTGTGCTCGGTGTCGGTAAATCACGAACGAACAGGCGCCTTAATGCGAGTCACTTGTCACTTTGAGAACATTACAAGAACCGCCGAATGTTGCCAACTGAATAGGCCTCATTTGGCATTTGAGACGTTTTCAAATAACTTCGAACACTAACTAATAGGTATGTTCCTACTACACGTGCGCTACGGCAGAGCTTAGGTCTTATAGATATGTAAACGTAGAATCAAAGAGCACTATTTATCGCACGCAACAAACTTGATGTAGTATGTACGTTTATTTAAGTATATCTTTGTTTATTACTTATTATATTTACATACACACATAACACGCCTGTAATCCATTGCGGGGTAGGCAGAGTGTAAACGGTCGCAAAAACGAACATTCACGCCATATCTGATAAACATTTGAGGATCATTCGGAAAATTGTGTATCGCCGTAGTGACAGGTCTTCAACCCATCGCCTAAAATTGCAATACACACCCTCGAGTCCCTAAGTCACCTCTGACGACTCCCACGGGAAAGAAATGGGGTGATGCTTTTCTAAGCCGGCATCACACGGCACTTATTATAATATGAGAGTGATTAGTCGTTTTATTTAAGTATTTATTAGTATGTAAGTACATACATACATCAGCCTTTTGTAGTCCACTGGACGTTGGCCTCCCCCAGGGTACGCACGATCTCTCGTTTTCGACATCCAGTCGCTACCAGCCGCCTTTTTTAAAGTCTTAAGTAAGTATTGTCTATATGCATGGTCCTATCTGTACGTGTACACGTTTTTTTAATTCCCTAATATATTATTTTCTAATTCCACTGTGCAGGTTGGCTAGAAGAGATCTCTTCATAGGGACTACGTTTAATATATTTTACTATACAAATTTGTGGACAATAAAGATTATAAATGAAAATAAGAAATTGAAAAAATGTCAGCGCCCGCCGGGACATGAACCCGGGACCGTAGAGTACCACTACTCTGCCAACTGAGCTACTGGCACCCCGTCGTAAGCCGACGAAATCTTTAACCTCTTGGTACTCGTCTCGAAGCGACGACAACCGGCGGGCGCTGAAATTTTTTCAATTTCTTATTTTCATTTATGAAAGTAATATTGCACTGTGAGTGCGAAATAAAACCATAGTATATTGCCGTGTGATGCCGGCTTAGAATAGCATCACCCCATTTCTTTCCCGTGGGAGTCGTAAGAGGCGACTAAGGGACCCGAGGGTGTGTATTGCAATTTTAGGCGATGGGCTGACAACCTGTCACTATGGCGATACACAATTTTCCGAGTGACCCTCAAATATATGTCAGACGTGGCGTAAATGTCTGTCTTTGGGGCTGTTTACGCTCTGCCTACCCCGCAAGGGATAATAGGCGAGTTATGTGTATATTTAATAAAAATAATACAATTTAATTAATTAACCAGGATTTATTAAACCCTGCTTTGGAATGATGTTTATCTAATCTAAATGTAGTTACAAATCCGAAGCAAATTGGTGTTCATCACATCATATTTCGGACCTTGGCGAAAACTTTAGGTTATCCTGCGGACTATTAAAAATTCCTTCCTGTATTTGTCGCCGTGTGATGCCGGCTTAGAATAGCATCACCCCATTTCTTGCCCGTGGGTGTCGTTGTCAGGCGACGAAGGGACTCGATGGTGTGTATTACAATTGTAGGCGATGGGCTGACAACCTGTCACTATGGCGATTCACAATTTTCCGAATGACCCTAAAATTTTTGTCAGATGTGGCGTAAATGTCCGTTTTCTGCGGCCGTTTACGCTCTGCCTACCCCGCAAGGGATAAAGGCGTGATATATGTATGTATGTATTTGTGATACAATAAGCTAGGTTCTAATTGAACTGGGATGAGATGGAATGGGATCAATTGGATGGGATGGAATGGGAAAACTAACTCGTTCTGCTCACGAGTTTCGTACAAGTTAGGATTCTGAAAACGATTCAGTTCAGAGTAATCGTTACTTGCAAATTCGTCGATTAATCACGGACTTAGAGACTGCAGTTTATCAGTAGATTGTCTTTTAGGCAAAGAGATGTGGATTGATGATCGGAGTTATTTGAAAGTGATATGGTTTAAAGCAAACGTACCTCGATCATGTTTTTAATATGCTTTTTATTACTATACAAGCTGTAAGGGACAGTATACCGAAAACTTTGCAGGCATGATCAGACCATGAAACTGAATTACTTTTACTAGGAGCCTTAAATATGTAGCCATTTTGGTCAATACATTTTTTTTACTTCTAGAATTAGCTAGGGTAGCTTAGGGGCTAGTACGATTGTTAATTTAGAGTAGCAGCACTTCTGGGCAGGTTTTTTGGGGGTTTTTTCCTGTTCAGGAGATCCGACTAATTATACGCATGTAAACTACACGCTATAAAAATCTTGACTTCAATTTGAAACAAATATCGTTTTCAGATGGTGGTGGCGTAAAGTTACATGCCGTGTGATTAACCTGGCCAGCCCCGTGGCAGGTGGTGGTTTTCTATTAGGACATTACAAAATTGTTATTAAAAAAAGAAAATTGTGTGATACAAATTTCTTTTTTTTAATAACGGTTCATGACGTCAATAAGTGATATGATAAAACTATCCTACATTGAATAAAGAATTTCAATTTCAATTTCAAATTTCTATGTTGGAACATTTTTTTCGAGTTTCCATTGAAAATAAGTTAGCTGATCGAGAATTTTGTATGGGAGGTTGAATTTTTGTCTCGTTTACCAACAAGTCCTCTTTAGAAAAAGTTGTTGAGTTGAGCATGAGGTCAGGAGATTAAATCAAACCAGTTATAGTCGAAGTTTAAAACGCACCAAACATTAAAAATATGACAGTTTTTTATGTTTAATTAGCCCAAGGAAACTTGACCATAAATTGTCCTGGCGCTAACGAAGTTGTCCTGAGTTCTGAATTAAACAGAGGTTGTTCAAGTGGAAATCAGTTGTGGGAAACGGGACGAGGCATGCTGTCACAGGAAACTAGCCAAGTTTAGCAGTTATGCCATGATAATAATCAAACATACATAAATACACATATCACGCCTGTCGCCTATTATCCCTTGCGGGGTAGACAGAGCGTAAATCGCAAAAACGGTCATATACGCCACGTATGACATATATATATTATATGTATTATTAGTGTTAGGTATATATAATATAGATATATATTAGTTTATTGACTAAAATTTTATTTAATTCATTAATTAAATTGTGCACGATTCATCAGCCTCACCTTATGCTATCTTTCTACCGTAGGACTGCTGGAAGGGATTTATTTTTAGAAATAAGTAGTACCTGTTGTGTTGTTTTTCTTTAATGTGATTGTTCTGTGTTTTTTCTTGTGTGCAATAAACAGTTAAATAAATAAATATATTTGAGGGTCATTCGGAAAATTATTAATTCACCATAGTGACAAGTTGTCAGCCCATCGCCTAAAATTGCAATACACACCCTCAAGACCCTTAGCCGCCTCTTACGACTCCCACGGAAATAAATGGGGTGATGCTATTGTAAGCCGGCACCACACGGCTTCATAATAATAATAAAAATCTAATTTGTGTGCTATACCTGTTGCCGTTGTGTACTTAAACCGTGCACCTATCTTTGTATTTTGTATGATATTAAACAATAGCGGTAAAACAAAAAAAAATACTTCTAACACCTCAGTCATCCGTGACCACGAGCTCTGTAAAGAGCTCGAAACGTAGGAATTGAAAAATCCGAAATAAACACAACTTTAATCCGTTTAAAATTGTTTTATTGTGATGAGTAATAGTTGAGCAAATTCAGGAAAATATTAGATGAATCAATATCTAACAGCATACTACAGATGCACACACACACACACACATATCACGCCTTCTATCCCTTGTGGGGCAGGCATCCACATCTGACAAATATTTGAGAGTCATTTGGAAAATTATATATCGCCATAGTGACAGGTTGTCAGCCCATCGCCTAAAATTGTAATACACATCCTCAAGACCCTTAGTCACCTCTTACGACTCCCATGGGAAAGAAATGGGGTGATGCTATTCTAAGCCGTCATCACACAGATGCACACTTTCGTGAAAAAATAAACTAAGCAGTGTTACATATGTTCAAATGGTGACAAATTCTTCTAAGCACATCTTAAACGGTGAATCGTGTGGCGGGCAGGGTGTGGGAAGGGGACGGGAGACACCGGGCTCCCTCTGTGGGATTGCGGTGAAATGGCAACTGTGATTCGTTTCGTGTAGACCAGCATATTGGTGCGGGAAATCGTGTGTCATCAAAATTTTGTTTTCTGAATTGTAAGAAGACCAAAATGCCGAAGATGAAGATGCCGTGTGATGCCGGCTTAGTATAGCATCACCCTATTTCTTACCCATGGGTGTCGTAAGAGGTGACTAATGGATTCGAGGGTTATGTGTGTTGCAATTTTAGGCGACGGGCTGACAACCTGTCACTATTGTGATACACAGTTATCTGATTGACCCTCAAACTTTTACAGACGTGGTGTTAATATCCGTTTTATGCCTTTAACGCTCTGCCTACCCCGTAAGGGATATAAGCGTGATTTATGTATGTATGTAAGAAGAGCAAATGTCTCCTTATGTCGTAATGGGCATTGACGGCCGATGTGGCGCAGTGCTAGTGCGACTGCCTGCGTCGCAAAGGTTCAGGTTCAATTCTCCGTGGGACACTCACAAAGTTGATGTTTATCACTATTATGACATTGCAAGCTGAACTACCTGATTGTCCAAAAAGACAGCTGGTGCCGTGTTTCGGAGGGCAGGTTAAGCCATCGGTCCCGTTTGTTGTCTATGATTACTTAGTCGGCGGTCGTTACACAACCATGTCAGAAGCCTACTTCAGGTGGTAGGGGGTTGAAAAACTCTGACACCAGGGTTCATCAAGTCCTTGGACGACTCGGTGTCCCACTCGAAAAGAAGAAGGGGAATGGACATTTAATATACCTGCCTGCTACGCCGAGGGTTGTCGGTTCAATCACCCCCACGCACAAGTATTGTAAGTTACTTTTCAAATGCATGTGTTGAGTTCGGGTGTTTTCTATGTATAGTATGTATTTGTTTACAAAAAAAGGGTTTATGTATTACATCGGCTACTTACATAAAAAAAGAATAAACTTACAGTAATGTAAAAAACAAATACATGTCAAAGTTAAACCTACGTCAAGTTTATAAAATCTATGTCAAATTGTTTAAATATGTTTAAATAAAATATGACTTAAATATGATCTGTCTATATACCTCATTCACTTCTTGAGCATAGTCTATAAGTTTTGCTACCTGGGGTCGACTGTGTCGAATAATCTCACGCTCGATGCTGAGATCGATACGCGAATCGGCAAGGCGGCGACCATGTTCGGAAAGCTCAGTACAAGAGTATGGAACAATAAACACCTGACCACAAAAACCAAGATTATTGTTTATCAAACTTGCGTTTTAAGCATACTCTTGTACAGTGCTGAAACTTGGACATCGTATGCAAAACAGAAACGTCGACTCAATACGTTTCATATGCGCTGCGTAAGAAATATCTTGCATATAACCTGGCAGGACAGGGTCACAAACGAGCGAGTTCTAGAAATTGCGCAGCTGCCTAGTTTTACCGCTCTGCTTAAGCAGAGACGATTGCGGTGGCTAGGGCATGTGCACCGGATGGAATCTTCGCGTCTACCACGGCGTGTTCTGCTTGGCGCTGTAGCAAACGCTAAAAAAGGGGTTGGAAGACCTATTGCTGCGTTTCAAAGATTGCGCCAAGCGGGACATGGCTGCGTTTAACATTGACCATCAAAGCTGGGAGAACCTTGCTGAGGATAGGGACGAATGGCGTAAGCGTGTGTTTGATGGGCGTAAAACACACGATAATGCCTGGTTTTTTGGTCTCGCTAACAAAAGGCAAAAACGTCATCTAAACATGCATGAGCCTGTCTCAAATTCCACCTTCACTTGTAGAGCGTGCGGAAAATTATGCCGCTCCCGTATCGGCTTATACAGTCATGAAAAGTCTTGCCTCAGACACTGATTAAATCGTCTGTCACAGACGTGTGAGGCCAATGATGATGATCTACCTCATACATTGTGTTGGAGCTACAGTTGCTACTGACCAGACGTCTTTATCTGTAAGATAATTTTCTGGCTTGCGTCTGTGTCTAATTCCAAGCTAAACTCCCGCAGTGGAAGCGATTTACACAGGTAAATTTCTAGTAAAATACCAGGAGTTCAACTGAAGGTAGACAATGGCCGCGTTACGCAGCGCTAAATAGCATACGCTGCACAATATAGCAGCGCATACTATGAATTAAACGTGAACCTAAATCTATTTAACTTAATTAACTAAGTTGAGTGAAATTGGCAAATGATGTGTTTTGACCTTTACATAACTCAATTCTGTAGTAAATACCGTCTGCCGATCTGGCGTTACGTCACACGTATTAGCACTAGATTCTAAGTAAGTACCTCCAAATTATATCACCCCACGAATTCCGCAATTCGTACTAAGGAGTCACAATGATATGGTACAACAAATATGACTAAAGGGAACACACTAAGACATACTAAGACAACTAGGTTTACCACTTACAGTCAACGTGCCGGTCCAAATGCATAAAATACCCAACGGAGAAAGGAAGTACAGGGAATGGATCAAAGAGGAATTCCGTGGGTACTTACAGGGCTGGGTGGAAAAGATATCGACACCCAGCATTCCACTACAGCCTTGGCGCGTTATTCACTTCAAACCACTCACAGCTTCTGTTCGTATTTCACTTTGATATTAGTCATTACGCGTGACCCAACCCGAATTTGGGTCGTACAAACGCGGGCCAAAATGGCCACCTGATGCCTATTCAACGCGACGCTCACGTGGAAGACGTCGAGACATCCAACAATCACTAAGCCTGGTATTCTAGTATAACCCAGGAGAACCGCAATAATACGATGCATCAACACGCGCGATCTCAAATTGAATCGTCCATTACACGCGGCATCACAAAACGCGTGGCGGGAAATCCGCACAATACGATACCCTCCCGTCCGAAAGGTTTTGAGTGACTGACTGCGGTGCAGAAATCACCGCCTGGCGCCTACAGGCGGCCCGCGCGCACGCCGCCACCCGCGAGCGAGAAAGGGACAACATATGCCCAGAGCGATGCGTGCGGGCGAGCATCGCGGCGTATTCACAGACCGTCACCAATACCTAACCTACCCCAGCATAGCAACGCTAAATTAAACATTCACCCGCCCTAGGCCGAATCCCTTAGGCCTATTCACTACTGGGGAGACGAGATAGCGTTGCTATTGCTCGCTTAAGAACTGAATCCCCTACCTGAACTGTCGCGACTCGAGGAGTGCCATCACTACCTGGGAACAAGTTGAGAATGCGCCCTCTGCGCCATCGCAGTGGCGGCAGGTTGGCATCCTTAACCAGAACGAGATCTCCGATGCGAGGGGGTTCAGTTCTGTCCGTCCACTTAAGGCGTTGCTGCAGAATGTGCAAATACTCAAGCGACCATCGCTTCCAAAAATTCTGAGACATTTGCTGCAGCAACTCATAACGCGTCAAACGATTGCTACTGACCTCTGTGTAGGGGTATTCTGGCAAGGCGTTAAGTGGTCGGCCAATTAAAAAATGCCCTGGTGTCAGGGCCTCCAGATCATTTGGATCTGAGCTAAGCGGACACAAAGGACGTGAATTGAGAACGGCCTCAATTTTACAAAACACGGTCGCTAGCTCCTCAAAGGTTAATATCGTTAAACCTATAACGCGCATCAAATGCGTCTTAGCGGACTTTACAACCGCTTCAAATATACCACCCCAGTGGGGGCATCCCAGTGGGGGCATCCTGGTGGATCGAACACCCAGTTAATGCCCTGACGGGAGAGGCTCGTGCCGATAGCTTCCTCGTTTTCCGATAAAAACGTTATAATTTCTTTCATACATCGATCAGCGCCCTTAAAGTTGGTACCACAGTCCGACCTGATCAGCGCTGGTCGCCCTCTTCGCGACACAAATCTATCTAAAGCTGCTAAGAAAGCCTCCGTAGTGAGGTCGGCCACGAGTTCCAAGTGGACGGCCTTGGTTGCTAGGCACACAAACACGCACAAATAAGCCTTGATTGACTTCGCGTTGCGAAGGCGTGATGCCTTTACCATAAAAGGCCCCGCAAAGTCCGTTCCCACACCCGCAAACGTCCAGGCTTCCGTCACCCGGTCCGGTGGGAGGTCTCCCATCTGAGGTTGCATTGTGGCTGCCTTCAACCGATAGCAAGGCAAGCACCGAAACACAATGCTCCGTACCGTACGTCGTCCAGACAAAATCCAAAACTCGCGCTGCAGAATAGCCAAAAGTGCATTGCAGCCCGCATGCGAGTTTTTCTGGTGACGATCCCTAACTATAAGTTCTACCAAAGGTCCCTTCTTTGGGAGTAACAGCGGATGCCGTGCTGAAAAGGGCAGGTTAGCGTTCCGAAGTCTACCTCCAACCCGGAGCATTCCATGCTCGTCCACGAACGGGTTGAGGCGCACAAGACCTCCCTTCAGCTTTCCACGGCCATCCCTGAGCAGCCTGACCTCTTCCTCAAAATGTTCCGCCTGGACGACCCTAACCAATAAACTTAGAGCCGCATTCCGCTCCGCAGGCGAGAGGACAGGTGCCAAGTTCCGTTCTGCTTGAGGTTTTCTACAGTTGTTCACGAACCGTTTGATCCAACCTGTCACCCCTAGAAGTTTGTCGAGGGAGCTGTATCGTTCCAGCAAGAAAGCCGCACTAGGCTTAGGTACGATCTGCCCTACGTTCACTCGCAAACCTCGATCAGGTGGCCCAAGCGGCGACCCGCACTCATTGTATGGCCATCTCTCAGGTGACTCAGTCAGCCACTGAGGTCCCCACCACAGTGAGTGACCTACCAAATCAGGGGCCCTACATCCCCGTGAGGCGCAGTCCGCTGGGTTCTGTTCTCCCGGTACGTGTCTCCATACCAACGGAGTTTCCGATCCTTTAATCTGTGACACCCGATTTGCCACGAAAACCTCAAGAGTATGTACCGACGTCTGTAACCAGCACAGAACTATCCTACTGTCGGTCCATGCGTACACCGTTTCATCCAAATTGATGGTACCGCGTAGATTACTAGCAACATGATGTAGCAAGCGCGTGAGAAGCGCTGCTCCCGCCAATTCCAACTTTGGAATGGTCCATCTTGTCCTAACCGGAGCCACCTTACTCTTGGCCATAACTAGACGCACGTCTACAGTTCCCGTTGAACTGACTGTCCGCAAATAGACAGCTGCCGCGTACCCTCGCTCCGAGGCATCACAAAACCCATGTAGGGTAGCCTTACATCCCACCGATGGGAGCAACTTGCGAGGTATGGCGATGCGTACGATCCCTGGTAAGGTGGTCACAAACTTGGTCCAATCATTCAACAGCTCTCCGGAGAGCTGGTCGTCCCAACCCAAGTTTGCTATCCACAACCTTTGCAAGAAGCACTTCGCCATGAACGTCACCGGTGCGATCCACCCGTTAGGATCGAAAGTTCTGGCGATCGTCGATAATACCGAACGCTTCGTCCAAGTCTTCTGCAAAAGGTCTGGCTCGATCTGATACGTAAAGACATCATGCGTTGGCCTATATTGCACCCCTAGGATGCTCAACGTATTTGGATTGTCCGGGTTCTCGAAAAGGTGCGGGTCCTGCTGGAACTCACCTGGCAACCCGGCCAGGAGCTCTGGACAGCTGGACAGCCATTTCCGCAACTCATAACCTCCTGATTCCATGATCGCGATCAGCTCGTCTCGTAGTAGCAGTGCTTGTTGCACGCTATCTGCACCCGTGCAGATGTCATCCACGTAGACGTCGCGATCCAGTACTGCTGCGGCTCGAGGGAATCTTACCCTTTCCTGTGCGGCCAACTCTCGCAGCGTGCGTACTGCCAAAAACAGACTTGGCTTCAGACCATACGTTACCGTGTTAAGCTCATAAGTGACCATCGGCTCGTCAGGGCTCTCACGCCACAAAATCAGCTGGTACCGACGGTCATCTGGGTGTATAATTGTTTGGCGAAACATCATTTTGACGTCTGCTACGAACGCTACTTGGTGCAACCGAAAATCTGTGAGGATGTCCACAATGTCCCGGTTCAACTTGGGACCCGCGTGCAGACACTGGTTCACAGACACACCATTCGATGTAGGAGCAGAACCGTCAAACACTACCCGTATCTTCGCCTCCGGTGACTTCAAAACAGCCAGGTGTGGTATATAGTAATGCTCGACACACCTCCAATCTATGCTGGACACCGACATGTGGCCTAACTCTAGGTACTCCCTCATGAATTCGATATACTTCTGCCGAAGTGCTGCATCTCGCTTCATCTTTCTCTCCATAGCCAGTAGTCTCCGTTCCGCGATCTGTCGCGAACTACCTAAGGAGGGGCGGTTTGGGAGAAATGGCAGCCTGGTAACAAACCTACCTGACGAACTTCGTGCAGTGTTGTACTGATAGAACAGCTCGCACTCGTCATCCTCTGGCTTCCGTCTATCCGCTGTGGGTGGCTCCTCAGACTCCCAAAACCTCTGCAGCACCTCCGACAACACACTACCATAGAGAACCGTATCGCCCTCTGGTAGGTCCTGAGGTCTCCAAACTGGGCCAAAAATAACATACCCCCCTGTGGTATCAACGGCCACTAAACCAGTTTGCTGAAGTACCCGTTTTCTGCCACACCAGAATCTCCCGAGGACGTCTGACCCGAGGAGAACGTCCACCGTACCAGGAGTATCAAATTCAGGATCAGCTAACTCTAAGCCTGTGGTTAACCCTCGTACCGTTGACAGTAACCGAACCTGAGGAAGTTTCCCTACCACTTCATCCAGCACCACTGCTGAGGCATGATAGCTGACCCCTGTACCTGTATTACCTAATGTGAACTCGAAGTTCACCTGACCCCGAACGTCAGGCACATCTACACCTCCAATACCTACAGCCCCATTCGTTGTGGGCCTTATATTTAAGCGTAGCCTACTCACCAGCTTACTAGACACAATACAACCCTGAGCCCCTGTATCTAACAAGGCTCTTACCTGTATGCTGCGGCCACCGTATCCCCATACCCAAATCATTGCCGTAGGCAACAATACCGTAATTGGCCGGGGGGCCGAAGCTGGCGTGTAGGCGGCGATTACCTAGCAGGAACCTAAGCGCGGAGTGTCCGCGTCCTGCGGGTGGGTCCCCTCTCTCCGTACACCTTCGAGTGGGTCCCACTCCTGCTGATAGGGACCTCTGGTCCTGTACGCCATGGCTGGCAGCCTATAGTAACCCTGGGGCAGGCGCGCGTACCGTGGATGCGCCTGTAGCCGCGGGTGCTCAGCCAAGGGGAGAGGCATGCGTGGGTCATGAGACCTCACCATGTTGTTCAGTCCCGCCGAGTACTGCATGTACTGGCCCTGGTATTGGCACCCGCCCGTAGCATCACGTACTTGTGATGGGTGCCCCTGACCTTGGACCTGTGACCACCTACCCTGTTCCGGCACCTGCTGCCGAGGTGGTGACTGTCTCGCGCGTGGTGAAGGGGGCATCACCTGCTGATGTCCCTGGCCTCGTCCCTGAAACCCTGGTGGAAGAGGACTCCTCCTTGGAGGGGGTGGGGAGCGTTGCTCCCGTCTAGGTAGGGCAGACTCCGTCCGCTGACCCGCGTCAGCTCTGCCTCCGTAATCTCCGCTGCGGTTCATGCATAGGAGCTGATGGTGGGCACCCTGGCAGTACCTGCAGTTGGTGCTTGATGGGCACTCTCGCACCTGATGCGGCCCCATACACCTAAAGCACCAACGCCGTTGCTGCACCACACCACGACGTTTCTGCACCCGCTGTGCAGCGAACTCCTCACACGCAGTCACCTGATGCCCCGCCTCTCTGCAGTAGGCACACCTCGATTCCAAATTAGCGACATTGTATCGCCTGGGTGGCCTACTCTTACCGTCTCGCGCCTGTGCACCCGGCCGTTCCGGGCGGCGAGCGGCCGCAGACTCCGCGTGAGGCGACTCTCCAAATTGGGCATCTACCCGCCTGCACTCGGCCTCGAGGAAGGACTTGAGCTCCTCGAAGGTCGGGAGGTAATCAGATGTCTTACCTCCGTGTGACTGTTCAAAACGAGCGGCCATGTCGCTCGGCAGGCGGCGCAACAACGTGTGGACCAGGATATAATCATAGCCTGACACCGGCATCCCCTGTCTCTCAAGAGCGTTCACTGCAACGCAGACAGGGTTGAGGACCTTGGCCCTGAGGTCCGTCCCTCGTGTGATGGTCGGCACGGTGAGCCACTGTTCCAGGAGTTGGTCAATCATGAGACGTTTGTTGCTGTATCTCTCGATCAGCAAACCGCGAGCCGTCTCGTAACTTGCATCATCGACTGGTAGATGCTTTACCAGCTCATGGGGCTCACCTTGCAGCTTGGCCATCAATTGTGCCATTTTATATGCCGGCTGCAAGTCAGTGCGGTTATGAATCACACTGTCAAACAGATCCTGGAATCGGGTCCAATCCGTGTAGTCCCCGTGGAAGACCGGAATAGCCACAGCCGGCAGGGGCACTTGCACCCCCGGTCCCCGCGGACCATGGGATGGGTCCGGCTCCCCAGCCCTACGCCTGGTGATCACAGCAGCCGCCTGCTGGATCTCCTGCCCCATCTCCAGGCACTGGGTCACATTCGCCCGGACCATAAGTTTGGCCTCCTCATCAGGCGTCCCATCAAATAACTCCTCGCATCCAGTGAGGCAATCCAACACCTCCGCGACCCGTTCGTCAATCCGTTGCGCACAAGCGATGAGTGCGTCCTCTCGGTCCCCGCGACCGACCATCGCCTGCTTAGTCGCGAACCAAATTAGGTGCGTTCTAATTTTTGCCTGAAGCTGTGTAATTGTGGGAGCCATGGTACCAACTCAAAGTAACACCGAACCTTACAATAAAAAAAAATAATAGACAATCGGCCCTGATCCTACCGTTAGGATATCCGCACAGGGTAAACACAACGATAATAACAAGCAATTCACTAATTGATTGGCCCTGATCCTACCGATAGGATATTCTACACAGGGCACACACTACAATCACAATAAATATATTATTTTTTTTATGTAGGTAGATTAAATCTTATACTAAAATAATCTTAAATCTAGTGGTTTTCTGAACCACGCTCTGCTACCAAAAATTGTCTAATTCCAAGCTAAACTCCCGCGGTGGAAGCGATTTACACAGGTAAATTTCTAGTAAAATACCAGGAGTTCAACTGAAGGTAGACAATGGCCGCGTTACGCAGCGCTAAATAGCATACGCTGCACAATATAGCAGCGCATACTATGAATTAAACGTGAACCTAAATCTATTTAACTTAATTAACTAAGTTGAGTGAAATTGGCAAATGATGTGTTCTGACCTTTACATAACTCAATTCTGTAGTAAATACCGTCTGCCGATCTGGCGTTACGTCACACGTATTAGCACTAGATTCTAAGTAAGTACCTCCAAATTATATCACCCCACGAATTCCGCAATTCGTACTAAGGAGTCACAATGATATGGTACAACAAATATGACTAAAGGGAACACACTAAGACATACTAAGACAACTAGGTTTACCACTTACAGTCAACGTGCCGGTCCAAATGCATAAAATACCCAACGGAGAAAGGAAGTACAGGGAATGGATCAAAGAGGAATTCCGTGGGTACTTACAGGGCTGGGTGGAAAAGATATCGACACCCAGCATTCCACTACAGCCTTGGCGCGTTATTCACTTCAAACCACTCACAGCTTCTGTTCGTATTTCACTTTGATATTAGTCATTACGCGTGACCCAACCCGAATTTGGGTCGTACAAACGCGGGCCAAAATGGCCACCTGATGCCTATTTAACGCGACGCTCACGTGGAAGACGTCGAGACATCCAACAATCACTAAACCTGGTATTCTAGTATAACCCAGGAGAACCGCAATAATACGATGCATCAACACGCGCGATCTCAAATTGAATCGTCCATTACACGCGGCATCACAAAACTCGTGGCGGGAAATCCGTACAAAACACAATACGCTTGTCCGAGCGGTTTTGAGTGACTGACTGCGGTGCAGAAATCACCGCTTGGCGCCTACAGGCGGCCCGCGCGCACGCCGCCACCCGCGAGCGAGAAAGGGACAACATATGCCCAGAGCGATGCGTGCGGGCGAGCATCGCGGCGTATTCACAGACCGTCACCAATACCTAACCTACCCCAGCATAGCAACGCTAAATTAAACAGTCTGGCTAAGCATAAATGTTATATATAAGTGGCTTTTTCTGAGTGTTTATACAAATTAGGTTCATACCAATCACGGATTATATTTGTATTTGATTGCAATAGACAGATGCGGGTATCATACGACTATAGTAATTTATACAGGGTTATTTTTTATTCACCCCGGAAATTTTACAGGATGATTCTAGTCATGATTCTAAACAACTTTTATTTTGTGGTCACATGCAAAATCGCGAAAAAAACAGCTACTCCATAGAAAAGTTCATACCTACTCGAACAAAATGTATGGAACAGCTGTTTTTTTTTTCGCGATTTCGCAGTAGACCCCATAATAAAAGTTGTTCAGAATTATAAGTAGAATCACCCTGTAAAATTTCCGGGGTGAATAAAAAATAACCCTGTACCTATGCCAATCAAATTTCCGCGCAGAAATTTAAATACCTTAATTAAATATGGTTGTAAATCTTTCGTTTTCATTGAAAAGCTTAATCGAGTACCGTCATTATCATTGACGGGGCGACGAATGAGCTCGGCAGCGCAAGCGTTAATGACGCTGTCAGACTTGATTACATCTGAAATACGAGGCGCGGCGGCCATTGAGACAAGCTAATAAATAGCAGCTTCAGTCGTCGCAATATGCTCACTACACTACATAAGTCTTGAATAGAAAAAAAAAAACTTTAACAACCTTTAAAAAGACTATAAGAAGAGATTAAATGAAGAAACATTCCATAGCTTGTGTATTCAAAATTAGTGAACCAATTTTGATGACATTAGTTGTGGCTTTGAAATTAGACAATCAATTTAACAAAACATCGTGATTGGTCGAATATATGATAATATAATGACTATAACAGCCACAACAGTCCACTGTTGAACATGGGCGTTCCCCTATTAGAGGAGTATTTACCAAACTCACCAGGCTTGGCAGGCGGATTGGTGAGCGCAGTGCAAGATTTTATTCACAGAGAACGCTAGGGTCTATTCCCTGGATTCATCCCGTAGTAGGTTTTTATGAGGTGATGCTGTTCTAAGCAGTTAATATTGTACTTTAATTACTATTGTGCTAGACCCAGTTCAATGATCAAAACATTATCTATCTAATTGGCCCGATAGCGTAGCGGATAGTTTTTATTTCAGTTTCGTCTAGCTGTTTTCTATGCATAATTTGTATTCATTTACAAAAAAAAGTGTGTAAGTATGAATATCGGCTATTTAATTTCCATAGTACAGGCTTTGCTTAGATTGGGGCTAGATAGCGCTTTGTGTATTGTCCAGGATATTTATTATTTCTATAATTTTGCTTACGTGCTCAGTAACCCAAGGTGTCACTGAACGTAACCTAATGATAGATATTTTTTTAAATGCTAAGAATTTTACTTTACAAAGAGGTTGAATTGATATGCTCCCTTTTTCAAATGTCGGTTCATAACAGTATCAAGCGAGCAAACGGCCAGAACAAGAAACAAAAGAAATACAAACGGTTGGCGCTGCGACATTTATTCAACGGTGACATGGCCTCAATTTGGAAAAAAAAATCTTAACTTACCTTAAATTAGCACTTGCCACCAGAAGCCCAGCTACGATACGAGAGATACAGAAATGTCTGCATAGCACAAAATGTTCACCATAATAGGCCACCTGCTACGTTGACTTCGAGGGTCTGAAGTATCCGATGTGGTACTCCGGAGCCTGGCAAAACTATGAAGGATACAGAAATTGGTCTATAAGGAATGTTGTTCAGCATGATAAGCCGCAGCGTGATGGACATCATCTTCCTATCAGAGCAAGTAAATTGAAGGACGATGGCGCAGAAAGAACCTTTTTACATAATATTCTGGTTGGAGTTTAGTTAAATTTAAATGCAACAAACACTGGTACTAGTGGTGGTATGCTAACCATAACATTAAGTCAGCGAAACAAAGTCTGCGGGCACCAGCTAGTTCCATAATAAAAGTTGTTCAGTTTCATAGTCTGATCATGCCTGCAAAGTATTTGGTACTCCGTCCATTACACCCTGTATGTAGATTATCATCCCTAATTAAACGTAATGCAACATGTTCAGGGCACAAAATAGAGAATGTACAGAAGGATCACTCGGCCCTTTTTTCGATTATTTCCGCTTTCGGCAAGGGCTGCCACAGTTTTCTTACCGATTTTATTCAATGGAGTAGGTACCTAAACATACAGGGAGTAACAGAAAGGGTATATCAAGCCGAAAGGTGCTCATGAAACTAAACAACTTTCCCCATTTCCCCACTTTGACCTCCTTTCGGCTTGATATACCCTTTCTGTTACTCCCTGTATTTACATTACGTATACTACCTACATAGCGCAATTATTATGAAATGGAGAATGACGAGTAAGTAGATATCTGCTCTGGGACTGTTAAGACTGAGCATCACCCCATTTCTTTCCCGTGGGAGTCGTAAAAGGCAAATAAGGGACTTGAGGGTGTGTATTGCAATTTTAAGCGATGGGCTGGCAACTATGGCGATACACAATTTTCCGAATGACCCTAAAATTTTTGACAGCGTGGCGTAAATATCCGTTTACGCTCTGCCTACCCCGCAAGGGATAATAGACGTGATATGTGTATGTACCTATATTAGTGATGTAACGAATATTCGCATTCGCATTCGCATTCGCGAATATTCGCATATTTTTGACATTCGCATTCGCATTCGCATTCGCAAAAATAGTGCGAATATTTTGCGAATGTGAAAGCAAGGGAGGAACGAGAAAAAAGGAACTTAGATTTAAAAATATGGTTAATAGAATAAATATATTTTAATAATAATCATCTAACAAGTCCAAATTTCACTTGAGTTGGCTTTACTCATTGTAAACAAATCACTAATTTACTCTAACCTCTTAGTTCACTTGTTTTTGTTTACAAACTGACCGTCCGGCGCGGCAACAGGAACGTGGGGTGCGCAGGGAGCTGCAGTGCGCGCGGGGGCGAAAGATTAGCGCTAAGTTCGGATACACACTCACGCAAATTTTCGGAACAAATGCAAATGGAACGCGCCTCGTTTTGGCGCCAAATCAACAAGAACTTGAGTTGGCGCGGGATTTGAATATCGCGCGGGAAATATTAGACTAAAGAAGAAATTATTTGTTTGTAATTATTAGAAAATTATTTTTCAGGCGTTTTTGTGCGTAATTATTATATTTGTATATTGCGATGTTGAAATAAACACAATAATGTTAGGACCCTTAAGGAAAATTTAAAAAATATAAAAAAAGAAACAAAAAACTGAACATTCGCATTCGCATTCGCATTCGCGAATGTCGATATCAGATATTCGCATTCGCATTCGCATTCGCGAATGTCCAAAAACTGACATTCGTTACATCACTAACCTATATACTTACATCAAAAATGAAAACTTGCCTTTATTTAAGTAGAAACTCAAATCACATTATAAAAAAATATACTGATTAGAGTTATTAACCTTGTTTGTTATTTTATGCATGAAAGTGTTTATTTAAGTTGGTACAAAATATTAAAGGAACATTGTACAAATCACATCGTATACTAATAAACAAATTTATCACCTATTTATATTTGCGTGAAGCCATATTGACACTCGACTACATGTGTGTTTGGATTGGTTTGGATTTCCTTGTAAACGGCGGCGTGTCAAATTGTGGAGAGTTTCGTGACGTTTGCTTGAAGTGAGCTCTCTGTATTCGGCGCGCAGCCGCCAATACTTACTTTGTGTTCAGGGGCACTTTCAAGCAGCTGTCTTTCGTAGCTCTTTCGTTGCTCTTTTATACTTTGACAGTTCCTAAAACCACGTTTTGGAGCGCATGGTAGAAAATTTCTCCTGACTGGCGTGCTATAACGCGGTTTTATGACCTGTCATCGGAGAAAATACTGACTAGGAGAAACAGCATGAATGTGCCCCTGTATTCGAGATCGTATTGCAAATGATTGCAATAGGGCAGGGTGTTGGCGTTTTTTGACAACTTTGGATTCCAATTGATCATGGTAGGCAGACGACGACACTGTATATTTACGTCACTCCAATAAGCCAATTTTGGCAGCTGTCAAACCCATACTAGAAGCGATGTCAACATAGTAAAAAATACCTTCCGTCAAAGCATTTGCATGAATTTCACATCTGCCACAATGGGCTTATCGGAGTGACGCGAATAAAGTAATGTATTTATCTGTATTTAGCTACCAGTGTTACCTGCCTATAAAAATCTAGTAGATACCGCAATAGTTTCAGCTTGAAATAGAAAACATCGAAAAGCTTTTAATTCTATTGACTTTGGTATCAATATTGTCAACATTTAAAAGTTTTCTTTGTTCACCTTTATTTTTGGATAATCTTTTTTAATTTGACTTGCTAAAAGTCTTTCGAAAGGGATGTGAACATCAACATATACACACACACACAATTCGGTTGAAACACCGTGATTGAACTTTCGTGGCATAAACCGTTGTTGTTGCAACTCTTGATAGTTGTTTTACTTATTTGTTACTATTTTACTTGTTTGTGTATTTTGTTACACTAGTTGCTATAGTCAGGTGTAGATTTTGAAGCCCTGAAGCTAAAATTGTAGAGTCCAGCCCGAAAAAAGCACTAGTTGGCAGAAGCGCAGATCTCTTACCTAATTCGTTGTAATTTTTATAGAGCTTTCGAAAAGAAACCATAATAAATATGAAATATCAGTTCTTTATTAGGCTTTGGCAATTATTCAATCATTTTTTAAAGAACACAAAGCCATTGCTCGTGTACAAAGGTACGTAGGTAACAAATGAGCAATTATATAACAACGCACGACCTTTCCCTTGCTCGCGTAAATCACGTGTGTGTTGATCCCGGCAGCCTTTGTTCTACTTGTTCCCGCAACGGACCAACGTACAGTCAGCAATAGCATTTAAAAGACCAAGATAATCTGGCTTTCCAACCATTTGCCACGAATAACCAGTAAAGTTAAGACCCCTAAATACTCCAAAGCTGCACGATTCTACGTACCTCCATGGAACGTATTCAAAGGTATTTATAATAGGTATTGGTAGACAAAGGAAAGTCACGCCAAAAACCTAAAGAACAAACGCGTTGTGTCAAATTAATAGAGATACACCGACTAAGGTTTTGGCCGACTAGCCGACTACCGACTAATCAGCTAAAGCCGGCAAGTTTCTTAGAGCCCAGTAAAATTTGGTGCCTCGCAAATAGGTTCCGAACGAATATCGGGAACTCTGCGCACAACAGGTGTTAATGGGGCTGATATGAGTCAGCGATCTGTGAATGTGGACACCCGGAGCAAACCATCCACCACATGGTACTGGATTACCTGCTTACCAAGTACCATGTGCCCATAGAGGACCTCAAAGAGATGACCCGGAAAGCTGTAGACTACTTTAAAATATCTAAATTTAAATATTAGTTTTGCTCTTTATATTGTTGCAGCTAATACCATACGAAGTTTATGCCATACGATAAATTAATAAGCTTAAAATCAGGTGACTAGTAACCGAATAGTCGCCAACTACAAATATGGCCGACTGGTACTTCGGTCATAGCAGCGACGCCGTTTGAAAGAAATGGTTTCGCGAAATTTACGCCTTGTAGTAAAATGTGTTGGTGTCATTTGAGATATAATATTTATCAATAAATCTCATCATGTCTGTTTGTCAGACGTGGCGTAAATGTCCCTATTTGCGGCCGTTTATGCTCTGCCTGCTCCGCAAGGGATTATAGGCGTGATATGTGTGTGTCATCATAACAGCCACCTAATCGACTAGATTCTGACTATAAAAATGGCGAACAAGTCGTATTTCCCGACTACTCGGTGCATCTCTACGAATTAATCATGCCAAATTGGCCAAATTAAGATGTTATCCTCAAATTTGTATAACACAGCTGTCGTATCATTATGCTAAATTACGCAGTCTCTTGTTGAAAATTTTGAACACACATAAATACAATTTTGTTGTACTTACTTGGGAAAATTTATTTTTAAAACTTGCAAAATTTTAGCAAGATTTTGGCTACAACTTCTAAAGACAAGAAATTGGTTAAGGTTTGCAAGTCATTATAATGAAACACTTAAAAGTAAAGGACAGATAAAATTCGATTCATTTAACGATACTTTAAAAAGTTTTAATGACAAAAAAAACTCCAAGTGGAGATAAAATTCCGCGTCTGTTTCTCAAGTTATGATCGTTAAAATATATACGACGCGGAAAGAGATAGCAATAAAGAATCATACCCATTGAAATAATCATCTCTTAGATGAATCGTCGTATGATCCTAGTACTACAACTGATGTCTCACTAATCCCTGGACCATCATGGCATTAAAATGGTTGGCCATTATTGAAGCACATGCTTGCTGTGTGATGCCGGCTTAGAATAGCATCACCCCATTTCTTTCCCGTGGGCGTCGTAAAAGCCGACGAAGGGACTCGAGGGTGTGTATTGCAATTTTAGGCGATGGGTTGACAAGCTGTCACTATGGCGATACACAATTTTCCGAATGGGCCTCAAATGTTTGTCAGACGTGGCGTAAATATCCGTTTTTTGCGGCCGTTTACGCTCTGCCTACCCCGCAAGGGATAAAGGCGTGATATATGTATGTATGCTTGACCAAGCCGAAACCAGAGGCACTCAAACATAGACTTGTCTCACTTCGCGGCTTGTATTTGGAGGCGACGGACGTATATTTTCTTCAAGAAGAAGGCTATCTGATTTGTTGAATACCAAATTTTTAAACACTTCCCGTGTTATGTATAAAATTTTTTGAAAACTTGCAAAATTTACAAGCGCGGGCAGGATTTGAACCTGCGACTTTCGCATTACTAGTGGCGACGCCTCTTCCATCTGGAATGCGAAAGTCGCAGGTTCAAATCCTGCCCGCGCTTCAAAATTTTGCAAGTTTTCAAAAAAGTGTATATCTGATTTGTTATTAATTTTCATTTTCATAATTTTATTCCGTAAAATTCATAAACTGCGAGTTTTTCTTTCTAATAGCTCATTTCCTTTCTGTTTTATAAAACATTAATACATTAGAAGGGTCATTTTACTTTTGGATTCGTAATTGCAGATTTTTTTTATCCTTACGTGGTACTTTCATTGGCGCCAAAACTATAGTTTCCTTAGTTAATGATATTGTACAGTTTTTTTTTTTATTTAAGTTGCTTGTAGATAAAACATTATAGGATAAATGAATTTATGAATGACCGTGAATTAGGATAGGTTTACATATCTTTTAATTGATTTTATTTGTCAATTAATTTATTTTAATTTTAATTTGATTAAATTTATTATTATGGTATGTTGTTTTATTACATCACTAGATTTTCGCCCAGCTGTTTCACCCGCTGCCACTCATTTTTCCGTGGTAATAGTTGTTCTCCTGCAATAAAAAGTGACTAATGTGTTATTCCAGGTTAAACTCTACCTGTGTTCCAAATTTCATCCAAATCGGTCAAGCCGTTTGAGCGTAAAGAGGTAACAAACAGACATACATACACACACACACACAAACTCTCAGATTTATAATTTTAGTACGAAAGTACGGATTATTTTGTATGTGTACTGTAGGCGGACCTCGGCGTATTCACTCTACCTGTGTTAACGTATTTTATAAACTGTGTGTCACAATAAATAAGTTTGTAAGTTTGTGGTTTATTCCTTTGAGACTGAGAATACTTTTCTTCTTTGCTCTAGGTTGGGTAGCAAGGCACATTACCTCTATAAAAAGGTTTCGGTCACTCTTTTAATGGAGAGTTTTTTTTTACTGGTTCCTAGGAGCTTATTTAACTTGGATGCATGAGATAGTAAAACGAAACGTAAATTATCATTGTTACATCACTCGCATCACAAAAATATTTTACTGCATGGATTTCTCTGCATAATAACAAAAACCACAAAGAAAACAACGTACAAACAAAACAGAGTATTAATTATTAACAAAGTGCGAAAAACGAGGATAGATTCGGAAAGAACAATAATATTATTTCACTATCCCGCTTATATGTTTGCACTTTCCATATCACCCAAAGGTTGCCTGGAAGAGAATGCTGCTTTAGCATTAAGGCCGCCTTTTTGTACTGTGTTTTGTCCTTGTTTTACTTTTTCTCGTTGTGATTTTTGTGTGCAATAAAGAATATATATATTTTTCATGCCTTTTGGCTATGGCATCTAGCAACGTAGTCAGTTCAATGCCATCTACACAGTGCTAGGAAACTAAGCGTTTACATTTTATTATCAAGAAGAAAACTCCTTATTTAAAACATAAAACTATGCAACGAAGAGGTATATGAACTTACGCGTGGTTCAGGAAAAAATGCACTGACTATTTTCCCAGCAGTGGGACACAAAAGGCTAGTTATAATAATTTTGAAGAATAAATAATTTCGTATTTTAAAAATGGAACTTCGATTCTGCACCCTGTGAAACGAGATCGTAATCGCACATACTATATTCGGCCCCTGTCAATAAAAGTTGGTCTGTTTCGGCCGACTTCGCTAAAAGGCAAGTCGTGTCCACGTGTTCCGCTGAAGTTTGACAGCGCCAGTTCTGTACAGAGTAAGAAGTTGCCTTGTTGGTCTGCACACTTCAGTACAAAGCTACACTTTCGCCAGTGGGCTCGATTGAGGCTGGACACCTTTGAAGCATCGAAATACATTAGGTACATTTTACACAACGTGAACAGCTCACCGCTGAATTAGGGCCTCCATCTATGCATCGAAATACCATTTTCGTGGAGCTTTACATTTTCTTTTGGATTTGGATCAAAGATACCTAGGTACTACGAAGAAACGAATATAACGTAGTAATTGTAAAATCCTAAATAAACACAACTAAAATCCGTTTAAAATTGCAAGTTGTCATACCATAACTAATATAATCAAAGTTCTGTACACATATGACAGCTAGTTTACGTTGTTATATCTCATAATTATCCGTGTATTACCGTGTGATGCCGGCCTAGAATAGCATCACCCCATTTCTTACTCATGGGTGTCGTAAGAGGCGACTAAGGGACTCGAGGGTGTGTATTGCAATTTTAGGCGATGGGCTGACAACCGGTCACTATAGTGATACACAGCTATCTGATTGACCCTCAAACTTTTGTCAGACGTGGTGTTAATATCCGTTTTACGGCCGTTAACGCTCTGCCTACCTCGTAAGGGATATAGGCGTGATTTATGTATGTATGTATGTATCTCATAACTTTTACACGACGATTTTACCAAAAACGCTAAGAACAAACTGAAAAACTTTCCTTAAAGAACGTGGCTCAAATAGAAAAAAATACCTACTATAGTAAATTGATCGGTCTACTCCTTTTTTGTATGGAAGTCCATTTTTAAATACTTTGACGATTTGTTTCTGGGGGATATTTATCAGTTTAACGGGTTGAGGTAACTGTTTTTAGGAAAGTCCTCAATAACAAAATCAAAGAAATATATTATTTTTATTAAATAAAACTGAATACAAAGTTTTAAGGACTATGATCATATTTTCAACAAATTACTTTCTCGCCGTTTTCTATCTTCTAAGGGCTTGAACTAGATAAATCTTCAAGTTGACATAATTTATGTGTGTATAAAGTCATTACGTCGGTGGAATAATTCAGATACAGCTACAAACAGCAATAAAGTTAATTACAGGCACGTTAACAAGTTATTTACGACACATACGTGGTTGTTAGTTTATATAAGGTCATAATAAATTCAGTGCACATATTTTAAGAGTGAGTTCTACTCGTAAATATATAAGTAAATCGATAAATAAAATAGGACCTCCACCTTTTAACCATTTTTGTATGGAGGCCCATTTATTTTCATATTTCAACGTATGTTTATTGGGAAAAGTTGTTCAGTTCTAAGAGTAGACCTCACCCTTAAAGTATATGCACTGACATAATACCCATACATACATACAACTATCACGCCTATAATCCCTTGCGGGGTAGGCAGAGCGTAAGCGCAAAAAAACGGACATTTACGCTATGTCTTCGTCGTTACGCAATTATTTGAGGGTCATTCGGAAAATTGTGTATCGCCATAATGACAACTTGTCAGCCCACGCACCGCCCAAAATTGCAATACACACCCTCGAGTCCCTTACTGATTATTATAACCTGCTATAATAATAAGAAAATTGTTTTATACAAATTTCTATTTTCTACAATGACGGATCATGACATTCATGACGTCGATAAGTGATAGTGCTTATCGTACATAGAATAAAGTTTTTTTTTCACATATGATGGGTTTGCTCTTGACTCTAGTCTAGGTCATAGGACAGAGACAGAGTCTAAGATGGAGCGAGCTCACCCAGAAGAAGCCTGTTAAGGCACTGGCACTCCCACACACTGACGGAACGCAGCAAGCTACTTGGCGCCAGACTTCGGTGGGATGGTGGTCGCGAGCCAGGCGGCCCCTTACGGAGCCTTCCACCGCTTGGTGGGATCGTTCAGCCGGACTTATCCACAGGCAAGCCTGTGTTGCCGTTGCCCGGGGTGGACCGCTAGGAGGTAGATCCCATACCACCCCAAATTTTCCGTCAAACAGGTTTAGAAAAGGATAGGAGATATTTTAGTGGTGTCATGCCTTATAATTTCATGCAAAATATGTGTTATCTGTCAAAATAAGGCGACGATCAAAACAATGGCGACTAAATTGACTAGAAAAGGCAAAGAACCCATTGACGTTTATAAAAATGACAGGACTTAGACATCTCCTATCCTTTTCTAAACCTATTTGGCGGAAAGTGACAGCACTAATTTAAGGCAAGTAAGGATAATTTTTATCCCGAATTGAGGGCTTCTCTTAATTAAAAATAGCGAAGTCACTTTCCGTCGAATAGATTTAGACAAAGATTGAAGATGATTACGACTTGCAGTTTTCAATTTTACACATTTTATGTTATATCTTTTAAAATTTATCAACGATTTAAAAGATGGCAACAAATAATTAGAAATGGCGACGAAACTATAATCATTAACAGAAACAATTGTAACGGATATTTAACCCGTACAGAATCAGAAAATGCATTACGTGTTATGGTGAAATCATGATTTTAAAAATACGTAGTTTGATACAAAGTCATAAGGACATTCTTTATAAAAAAAGGGAACCATGTGCAAACACAGACGCTTCTTTGACACAAAACAGATGCGTTTGCATCGGTAGTTAAAATAATAGTAATAGGGTTTGGTATTGCTTAAAGGACTGAATATGTTTTTTGGTATTTGGTACATTAGAAATGTAAGGATATAGATTTGGGAAGTTAGCCCCGAGTGGCCCAGCGAGATAGACGCGCGCGCAACTATCTTGCATAAAGGTGAAAGTGTTTACTAATCCTAATTTTTCTTTTCTCAGAGTCTCGGCGAGCTTCTAGTCTTTCGTTAGGGTTTTTCCTTTCGCAGGGATACTGTTCGGCGGACGACTAGCGGCGGGGCTCCGGGCTTAGAAGTTGCTAGTTATCAGCTTAGTGTTGTGTTGTGTCATATTTTATTGTTTCAATAGGTACGGGAAGCGGAGCGACCGACGGGCGTCGTGGTTAGAATGTTATAGGGGTGTACTATTTATTTATTCGTAGACTAGGGTTAGGCGAATGACTTGTGAAGTGCATATTAGAAGTGTGAATGATGTATGAAATGTTTTATTTTATTAGGAAAATAAACTACATTCGTTATTACTCTTTCATGTTTGGTGCTTACACAATAAAAAAATGTACGGAACATTAAAGAGGTTTTCTTTTATAAATATTTTATATTATAATTTTAAAATCATTCTTCCGCGTTACACTTACAAACACTCTTTACAAATGTATAATTGTCATAATCAGGACGAAGTAGCCGTTGGTTATGGAGCTATACAGAAACAAGCGAATAGGAACACATCTGGGTGACTTAGTGATATATGATTACTGACCTATGCATGTGGCCTATGTAACTACACAGTCATGGCTAACGGACCTAGGACTTAGCGTTCCTGGACAAACTGAAAGTGCAGTGCAGTATGTTATTAGGTATCACTTAAGTGCATACTTGAATTTTTATATGTTATTAAGAAGCCCAAACGTAGCCGCCGTCACAGGTGGAAATCTAAGGTTTGCAGACCATAGGTAAATTAAGCGTGAAAGGTGTGTGAAAATGAGTATGAATGAAAAGTTTGTGAAAGGTTTTGTGATCTAAGGTGATCGAAATGTTAGCGTGAAGGTTTGGGAGTTAGTAAGAGTAGGTAAGTTGGTTAGGGTTTAACTTTCAAGGTTTTGCGTGCTGGGTGGACTATATGGTGTGTTGGGAGGTCCATAAAATTCTTAGCTGCTAGGTCCCTTTTAGACTTAAAGTCTCAATCAAAACATATCTTTCCTATTCCCTGGAATTTGAGTCCATTCTTTTACAGCACGTGAGACATGGTGCAGCTACAGATCTACAGTCAAATTGTGTCCACTTTTCTTCTCTCATAATACAGGTACCTACTATATCCAGAGCTAGAAGGAAGGACCACGAGGACGGAACCAGACATGCGCGAGTGCCTGAAACATCCGGGATATTTCCAGCTAAGTGGCATCTTTCTTAAACTTATTATTGTGTTCCTTTATGTTTTGTTACATTTCAGCAATTTGTTAAATAATAGAAGCGTACAATCCTCTAATACGATTAAAAAACCACAACGTAGACAGAAATCTAGACGATCACAATATATGTTCTTTGGCCATACATAATAGCTTCATTTATTAATTACTATAGGCTTAGGGAGATTTTAGTTACATACATGACTAAAAGTGACAGTGTGCTATTGTCAATCGGTGTATATCGGTCTTAGAAATACAGTCATTATCATTAACTGCCCCACAAAACTTCTGCTGTTCAATATAGGTCATCTCCAGGCGCTTCCATAAACCGTGGTTTTAGGCAGACTGCCTCCAATGGCTTTAAGTCCTTTTCATAGTCGTCAGGCCATCTGGCAGGAAGCTGCACTTTACAACGACAGGTCACCGTTTCAAATTCCTCCTACACCAAATATATTTTAAGATAATATAAAATTTATTTTATATATTGTTAACCAAAGTATTTACTATGTATTTGAGTTAATTAAATATTTCTTTTTTTTTATATATTTGTATTAAAATCCTAATTTCTCTTTGTTTATTTATCTTGCACTCTGCTTTGTTTTCTTTCTATATTTTCTCTACCCAAAGGCCTTCTTTGCGCACTTTTAGTTTAATATATCCTAGATTCTGTTTTCTTTTTTTAATGCGCAACGAAGTGTTATTACTTATTTCATTCTTATGACACCGAGTTACCAACGACCCGATGTCAGTTTTTCATCCGCCTACTACTAATAGTCCTCTGACATGGTTGTGTAACGACCACTGTAGTAGTAATCATAGACAGTAACCGAGACCGACGGCTAAACGTGCCCTTCAAAGCATGGAACCATTTTTCTTACAGACAATTAGTTAGTTCAGCCTGCAATGCCCTAACCCGGCATGAAACAAATTCACAAAGTTACAAATATCAAGTTTGTGAGTACCCCACCGGGAATCGAACACCGTACATGTGCGCCGCAGGCAGATACACTACCATTGCGCCACATCAGCCATCGAAATATTGCAGTAAAACTCAAAAATATATTTCGAAAGGAAAATTTGCATGCACCAGACCGATAAAATATTAATAAACTTGCACTACCCGGCATTTGGGTTCGCTCCGGTACCGTTAAGAGGTTAAAACACTGACCCAGCGTGTAAGCTAAAGCTACCACCAACGTATCAATTTACATTCAATATCTCGAAGCTGCAATATCGTAAAAGAAAATTTGTTGTACCTGGCTGCAAAATGCTAATGATATCGATTTGCGGGAAAACAGCTGATGATATTGGTGCTGAGTATGGACGGCATTTACTATTGTTAAGAGTGAGGTGTGAGTTCTTGTTACGGGATTGTTATCATGAATTAATAATGAATTAATAAATTCTCTCGCTATTTGACAATTGTTACAATAGGCAATAATACATTTCACAATTAAAGCGTCGCTTGATATTCTTGCACTTAACTCTTTGAATAATATTTATTTGCGTATTTGAACGCCTATTTGAAGCGATTTAAACTAGCACATCTGTTTTATACCTACCTTATAAAAGCAATATATTATCCACTTCTTCTTTTTCTATTGTGTGGGACACCGGGTCGACGTGAGACCCGGTGAACTCTGGTGTCCGACTTTTTCAACCGCCTACTACTAGTAGAAGACCTCTGATATGGGTATGTAACGCTTGCCGTCTAAGTAATCATAACAGCAAACGGGACCGACGGTTTAACGTGCCCTCCAAAGCTCGAAACCATCTTTCTTACGTACATTCCTATGATTCAGCCTATAATGTCCTAGCGAAACTGAAAAATTTACTTAGTGCTTCTCCCAGGAATCAAAACTGGGACCTCCGGATCTGAGACAAACGTTGTGACCGCTAGGCCACGGAGGCAGTCCCACTAGCGAACGCTCACCCATCAATCCATCAATCTGTAAGTGACGCGCTACTAATCGCGGATTATCACTCCTGTTTACTGATACGCTTCCGTCACATTCGCATAATACTGCTAAATTGTAAGAGATGTGTGATGTCGGCTCAGAACAGCGTCACCCCATTTCTTTTCCGTGGGTTTCGAGGCGACTAAGGGAATCGAAGGTTACATGTGTATTGCAATTTTAGGCGATGGGCTGATAACCTGTCATTTACCTATTTTAAGCCGGCATCACACGACAAAATGTCGAGGACTAGTAGGCGGATTATCTGATTACTCGGCTCTTATTACGACAATGTATTTCAATAATTAAATTTAATAAAACTAGTGATGAATATATTTGAAATGCAATCACAACTGCTAGTAGATACGTAATGGAAGAAAACGCTCTTAAATCACGCGTAACAGTAACTCCGAAATGTCGCATAGGATGACCGAAGTAACAGTCAGTCATTTTCTATTGGACTATCTGTCGAACTATTTAGCCATTTTTGTAAGACGGTTACCAATTAGACGGAAAAAATATATTTTGTGCGTCTCTAGTAACTATTCAACGCATGATCAACAAAAGCGACACCATAACAGTAGATTGCTGGAAACGGGCCTCCCTCAATTGGAGTGTATGCTATACTTACCACGCTAGTGAGCATATAGCTTGTACTGTTGCAACTTGCAATTGCAAGTAGTATTTCACATAGAACTCTGCTGCACTTTTCATGCACCAGTAAAGGAACGCACTATACATCTAGCAGTGAAATATTAGCTGTCTTCATCTGTTGCGTGGGACACCGAGTTGACAAACGACCCGGTGACTGTTAACAACTAGAAAGAAACACCCATCTGGATATTCATAATAAGCTTCCACTAACGAAGTTCTCACAATTCTGTATTAGACAGAAATAGTTCTAGCGGAAATCAGTTGGCTTGGCGCGGTTTGCGGGACGAGACACGCTGTTACTGGCAACTAGCCAAACTCCGAGCCTGCGGTGACGTTATGAAAATAATAGTTCGTTTTTTAAATTTGATTTCATTTTGATGTTCTAAAAAATTTATTCTTTCGAAGAAATACTGGTTGAATTTCAGAATGTACAAGTAAACGTCCGCTATGGTAGCGTTGAAAGTTCGGCTCAACCTTTGAAAAATTTCAATTAATTTTTTTGTTCATTGGAACATGAAAATTCGTTCTGGCTGCTGTACCAATATCTCTTTACGACATATTCGTAGTTTTTTTGAAGGTGGTTCTTCTACTTGTTGTCCTTCGCTGCGTTTTAAACGCATCGTAAAAAATTCGTCTGCCAGACGAAAAAAAATTGGTATTTCCGATCTTCTTCCCACACAAATACGGATACGGTGCGTTACGGTTCGTAACAGATGCGTCTGTCAAGTCGTTTGACAGAAGCATCCGTAAATGCACTGTAACCGTACCTATGCGATACGGTGCGTTAAAAAAACGCAGCGACAGAAGACAAGTGCGACGATGCCTCTACAAACACTACGTTAAACCCTGGTATTACAGAATTATTACTAGAACAACTAAACATGAACTAAAAAATAAATCAAATCCCTTGACACCATGAAAGATCCGTAAACTACACTACATCCTAAGTGGTACAAGTGTGCAAGTTTCAATAGGTCCAAATGGCGGCAAATTCCTCTAAGCACATCTTAAACGGTGAATCGTGTGACGGGAAGGGTGGGGGAGGGGGGAAGACATCGGGTCCTCTAGGGGGTTGCGGCGAGATGGAAACTGTGATTCGCACCGTGTAGACCGGCATCTCGTTGCAGGAAATCGTATACATCAAATTCTTTTTGGCAATTCGTGAGATGTGAAAACTCAATAATTTACAGGTAACTATAAGATAGTTGAGCCGAATAAAGCTCAGCTTGGAATAATACACACTATTAAAAAATAACAGTAAGGGTAAACCTGCCTGTTTAACAAGTTACACACACGTATAAGTTGCAGATATAGCGAGCTGTATCAAGTCAGTAGCCTCAAAATTGTCTGAGTGAGTGCTTTCGACCGTGCTTTGTAATAGTTTCGCAAAAAGTTTTCGTTTGCCAAGTCAATTGGTGATTTTCGTTCATTAATCAGAGTTAATATGGAGTATTTTTTTTCATAAAGCTTTTACTGTATTAACAAAAACAATACATATGTACTAGGAGATAGTTGATTTATTTGATTATTAAAATTTTGTATTGGTAGAGTATTTATCTATGTCATAATATTTTGTATTAAGTTTCCGAAGTTCAAATTATGATTACGTCTAGTGTTGTAAATTTAGAGGGCCTAATTTCTCTCAAAACATTCAATTCTTTAGTGAGCCTTAATCTACTTATAACATTAATTAAGGCCCAAAGTAGATGTTTCTAAGAGAAAATGCTTGTTTTTGTTATCATTTCTCATTTTAGTATGCTTTCTAATAAAAGGAATAAAGTAAAAGTAGCCGGCCTTTATCTTATTACCTCAAATGTACTTAAAAATATATTAGTTTCGTAATATTCGGCCTCATTTGACTCTCGAACTTTACAAAACTTTGTCAGTTTTTTAAAGCAGACACAAACAAACACACTCAATCACGGTTTAAACCAAAGCGGAGGCCACATTTAAAAAAACTCGCGGCACCCACATGACATTTCGATTATCTATGGCGGAGTTCATGGATCAAATTTGAGTGTTTTAGGGATTAGCCCTGACAAATTGTGTTTTTTTTTCAAATAAGCAAAGAAGAGGTAAAGTTTATTCATACAAAATAAATATCCGTTACTACAAGACAAATGAGCTCATAAAATATTATGTATAATTTCCTACAATGCAACGGGATCTTGGTCTACCAGATACGTCAATACTCGTTGTGCTCACTGCCTGTTCTAAAGAATGGCGTTTAAGAACTTCACAGTCCAAAAGATAGTTTCTTTTACACGGAATTCTGCTCTAAGTTGATAATAGAGTTCATCGGCTATGCCTTTGGGGTTTCGACGGATTTACTTTTGTCAACTGTGAATTTTAGTTGTATAGTTCATTGGCTTTTACAAGTTTCTGTAGGCACTCGAATCGAAACTACGTTATATCATTTTATAGTCCAAAGACACTATATGTGGGGCAGGCAGAACGTGAACGGCTTTAATAGTATCACTGCTTTTGACATTTAAGTTGAGGATGTCAGCAGCAACATATTGCAGTAAAGCTTAAAAATCGTAGTCTGTAAAAATTCACCACAATAGATTTGGAGTGACGTCATTTTATTTTTCGAGTTATTTTTAGCAAACCTTTCGTTTCGTACCTATCCATATTGTAGGAGTGCATTTAAAACAGCCGGCCATCATGGTTGTTCATCTGTGATTTTGAATGGTCACGCACAGCTTGGCTTACATTGTCATCTGACGTGATAGTCTTTCCAACATTTCTACTCAGTCAGTTGAAGATAGTTATTTGCTTCAAAATTGAGGTGCAAAATTCCACCGTTACGTACACTGCAAGTGAAATAAAAGTCGTTGCTTATAATACGCTATATGACAATGCTAAAAATTTATTGCGTATAACTAAGGATATATTATTAAATGTATGATTCATAAATTTAGTCGAGAATAATAATGAGTTAATTTCAAAAATCCTTAAAAATACAGTATTTTAAAAGTTTGTCTCGTGACTTAAAATGATAACGACTAAGGGACTCAAGGTCTTCATGTGTATTTAAATTTTAGGCGACAGGCTGACAACCTTGACAACCTATCCCCATAGTGATACCCGTTTTCCAGAAACATACATTTAACATACATACATCACGCCTTTATTCCTTGCGGGGTAGGCAGAGCGCAAACGGCCGCAAAACGGACATTTACGCCACGTCTGACAAATATTTGAGGGTCATTCGGAAATTAGTGCATCGCCATAGTGATAGTTTGTCAGCCCATCGCCTAAAATTGCAATACACACCCTCGAGTCCCTTAATCGCCTCTTACGACTCCCAAGGGTAAGAAATGGGATGATGCTATTCTAGGCCGGCATCACACGGCAGAAACAACCTCAAATATTTGTCAAACTTGGCGATAGCGACCGTAATTTTACGGCCGGTAACGCTTTGCCTACCCCAAAAGGGATAAAGGCGTGATATGTGTATGTATGTATGTACTTACATATACTTGTGCTGTGTGGGGTTCGAACTCACGACCATCGGCGTAGCACGCACGGGTACTATCCACTATGCCATTGGTCAAATTATAAAAATAGTTTCGTTAAAAAGCCTTACAGGCCCGAGATATTCAAGACGTTTATAATTAATGGCAGCACTGTTTCAGTTTAATAATTATCATTGATAGGTACAAGTCTCAGAGATTTGAAACTCTAATTAATTGCAGAAAAGTTTATCATAGAAGGCCTGAGGCAGCCAGGCTAAGATGTCTCAAAGACAACTAAATGAGAATTTATTTCAACTTCAGTGATATTAAAGAAGAACAAAGAAAAACTATAACGAGTTTTGTTACCTTTTTTTGCAAGTCTAAGTATTAATAATAAACGCAAAGCATTTTTGTAGATTATTTAGAAAATAATGTTATCAGCTACACTTGAACTAAAAGATTTCTGGTGCCTCAATAATAATAATAATTACGTCATTAGCTGCATATTAATCTGTAATTATTGCAATGTAATGAAATTTTCTCGTATAAGCCTACCCCGCAAAGGATTATAGGCGTAATATATGTATGTTAAAATTAAAAGCCACAACAGTCCACTACTGGACATAGGTCTCTCCATATCAGAGGGTATTGTCATACTTACCACGATTGGCAGTCGGATTGCCGAGCTCAGTGCAAGCTGTTTCATTCACAGGGAATGCTACTGCCCATTCCCTGGATTAATTTATCCCTAAGTTGCTTTTATGTTGCCGTGTGACGCCGGCTTAGAATAACATCACCCCATTTCTTACCCATGGGTGTTGTAAGAGCCACAAAGTAAGTATTGGCGGCTGCGCTAAGAGCCGACTAAGGGACTCGAGGGTTAGATGTGTATTGCAATTTTAGGCGATGGGCTGACAACCTGTCACTATAGTGATACACAGTTATCTGATTAACCCTTGAACTTTTGTCAGACGTGGTGTTAATATCCGTTTTACGGCCGTTAACGCTCTGCCTACCCCGTAAGGGATTTAGGCGTGATTAATGTATGTATGTTACTTTTTGATGTAAGGTGGACCAAAGCAGTGACAGAGTGGTGGCCGAGGGACAGAAAGCGGCCAGTGGGCAGACCATCGGCCCGATGGTCAGATGATATAATATCGGCTATAGGGAAAGGTTGGATGCGTGTGGCACAGGACCGAAGAGAGTGGCGCATTAAAGAAGAGGCCTATGTCCAGCAGTGGGCAGCAGTAGCCTATATTAGGCTAATTAGATAGATAGATAGATGTTACTTTTTACGACACCCACGAGCAGAATTTGGGTGCCGCTATCCAAACCCGGCATCACATGGTCAGCGTTTAAGCGTTTAATCCTCTCAAACAGCTCTACCAAAGCTGAAAGCTATAGCGTGTAGATGCTATCTTTATATCACTAAAACATCGGCTTGTTCAAATTGGCTGCACCTGTTCTACGGAAGCACCCCCCCTCCCACATCCCTCTCCCCTCAGTCGTAAACCACGCCGCTGTTTCCTGCACATTCCGCTACTTGATTTAACCGCCGTACCTATTACCATAGCCCACTTATATTCAATCGACTTGCACCAGAAACGAGCAAGAATATTTTCATAGGTAATAATATTATTAAATGATGAATAACATGATGATGATGGCTTAGAATAGCATCACCCCATTTCTTGCCCGTGGGAGTCGTAAGAAGCGACTAAGGGACTTGAGGGTGTTGTGGTTGCAGTTTTAGGCGATGGGCTGACAAACTGTCACCTCTAGCGATACACAATTTTCCGAATGACCCTCAAATATTTATCAGACGTGGCGTAAATGACCGTTTTGCGGCTGTTTACGCTCTGCCTACCCCGCAAGGGATTATAGGCGTGATATGTGTATGTATGTATGTATGAATAACATCACCCCCACTTTCCTGCAGGTTTCGTAAGAGGTGACTAACGGACTCAAAGGTTTCATGTGTATTACAATGTTAGGCGAGAGGCTGACGGCCTGTCACTATAGTGAAACACGATTTTTCTAAAACGGTCCGAACGGCCTGAAACTTTTTATGGCCGTTAACGCCCTGTCTATCCTGCAAGGCATAAAAGAGTGATATGTGTGTGTATGTATGTATTATGATGATAAATGTAAGATCTAATCAAGAGTTTTGTTAGTCCGACTTCTTATTGACAGTTTCCATTAGGAACATTGAACTAGAAACTCCACTTCTATGGGCCAATGTGTAAGTATCGAGACTCAAGTAAAAGCATCTCGAAGTCTGGGCTAATAATACTTTTTCGAAACAAGTCGGTAACTTCACTTGGCGTTCGGAGTAAGATAACTTTTATTGCCCCTTTCAAGACCGCTACATTGCTTAACAGATTACAAAACACTGTTATATTCCATGGATATACAATGTAAACTTGCGCAGTAAAATTTTATAATACCGCACATAAAATGAGATACAATTTGGGCTTTTCCATGAAGCGTGGAATTTGTCTTGAGTATAATGCTTTATTATATCCTTGGTTGCTGTAGCTTGCTGAAATTTAATTTGTGTCTCGACTCGACGACGCGACAAACCAACCAAAAGAAGTAATGATCACATGAAACCCCAGATCGAGAATTAAGAACACTTTTGTTTGAGCAAACCGACCGGAATAATAGGCGAAGTTTCGCGCCGCTATGCCGACAAATGACTTGATGTGCTTCATCTAGAACTCGGTGCGCGCGGATAATGTTTCGCTTTACAACTCCAAATGAAAAAGTTCGAGCAACCGTACAGAAGAGTCAAACAACCTATACAAGTAGGTATTAGCTTTGTATGTGAAAAGCCGGTCAGAAACACCATTGCAATCGTCCTATTCCTTTATGTGTTACATTTAGCCACTGGGGCTCTGAATAGGCGGCCAGTCTCTTTGATGGTATTGAAAGAGAAAATGCTTATCGCGCCATCGCCCCTAAATAGCAGAGTGGTGTCGAATTTCTCTACACATGCTACGAAAACACACTTATCCTTTTACTTAAACTGTTTTCACATCCCTTCTCAATACATTGAAACTATTCGCCCGAGTCTTGCCCTTTTCAGAGCGTGTTTTGATACAGTGCTTTGATAAATGTAGGTAGGGATAGGGTAGTAGGAACGAAATAATTTAAAACTGACTTTCAGACACAACACACTAAACTACAAACATTTGTCAAATGATTTGAAGAAAAAACCATTTTGCACCTACCCTAAAATATAACGATAAACAAAAGTGGGTAATAATGTTGTAAAGTATAGGAGAAAATACCTAATTGTTTTACTGCAACATATGTCATACTGATTCAAAACATAGAATCTATAATGCTTGAGCTTGCAATATTTAAATGATTATATATTTTATTAATTAAATTTTAATCTAGGTTATTCATCATTTGGACACTGTACAGTACAATACAGACATGGTTTAATTATGTGAGTTTTACTTACCACGCGTCGTGTCATCGATATATACGGGCTCTAATGCGATTGGTGATCATGAAGTTTGTTTTTTATAACTAGCATGGCAATATGTTATATATTATGTCGTGTGATGCCGGCTTAGAATAGTATCACCTCATTTCTTTTTCCGAATGACTCTCAAATATTTGTCAGACGAGGCGTAAATTTAGATTTTGAGGTGGAGGTGTACGGAGCGGATCCTTGCGCTGCATGAATTGAACAATCATAAACATCGACTAAGGGATTTGAAGGTTTCATGAGTATTACAATTTAAGGCGACAGGCTGACACGATTCATCTGAAACGTATTTATAGCGACCGTATTTCAGCGGCCTTTATCGCTCTGCGTACCCCGCAAGAGATAATAAAGCCGTGATATGTGTATGAATTAACCTCGGAATCTCCACTTCACATTAGTTGTTGGTCAATTACAAAAATGTACAAAACTGCCAAGCTGGAAAGAACTTCCAATAAAAGTATTTCTACCACAATCAAGTTTAATTCAATTATTTTTTAAATGGCCTCTGTCAACATAGGACAATTCTGCCAATGTCTAGGTTAAAGGATACACCAAATCAAGTTCACTGACCTGAATAGCGGGACTTTAAAAATAAATCCTTGTCATAATGATCACTTAACACTCTCCCTCGGATTGAAAAATCTAATGGTATGGAACAAGAGAGTGGTTTAATGAATCGACGACATCTCATTTCCTGCAAAGCACCGCGACCTCACGAGCGACATTTTAAAATTTAATCCTCCTTATCTAGTTCATCAATGGCCTCGACTCTTGCGTACACTTTTTTGAACTTATTAGTAGTATCTATACGAATACTACAAAGAGGAAAGATTTGATTGTTTGTTTGAATTGAATAGGCATTGACACTGCTATGCTGGACCGATTTGAAAAATCTTATACCGTTAGAATTCTATATTATCTCTGATGAACATAGGCTATATTAAAATGTCTTATTCCCGTGGGAAAACTGTTAGCAGCGGGTGAAACCACTAAGCAGGCCGCAGTTTTCTTAATAAAGTACCTAAACCTGATATCTGACATAAAAATACACAGAAAATTCACACTTACCAGCGTTGACGTTTTTACTTACAAAATTTTGATAAGAAATCATATAAATGATAACGTCGGCCAGATTTTGAACCCGGGTCCTGTGGAATGTGGTGTGGAAGGGTTTGGTCGAGGCGCCGGTAGCTTAGTGGCAGAACGGTGGGACTCTACTCCATACGCCCCCGGGTTTGATCCCCGGCCGACGCTACCATTTTTTCAAATGAAAATATAGCACAGTGAGTGCAAAAAACAATACCTTTTTAATTCCGCTTTCTGTCACGATACAAAAGTGGCTTTAGCGGCCAAAGGACAATCGTAGAACTTCCGCGGATGTATCAACGTGAGTGAGTGTTCACACACTGCCGTCATACTCTTCTCGCACTAATACGAGTGAGCGAGATAGCAATAAACCTTTTACAATGATTAAAAATCTCTAACCGGATTAAAAAAGATCTCATTACTGCACTAAGACAATGTTGCGTAGGTTTCTTATCTTGGTACTATCAGTAGTATCAGTATAGGGGTCTACAGGGTAATACTGTTTTTTCATACTCTTATTAAGAATGACCAGAATAAGTTGATCCTTTAAATGGTGCAATATCAGAATAGATAGTACAATTCTCTAGAAGATTTTTAATCATATTTCCAATATTAGTTTTCTGTAGCACTCTGCTACGGCGTAGTAAAAAATGCTACGACGTAGTATGGAAAGCTACGATGAGAAAAATAAAAAACGACACTACTCATTACTAAATGAAAGCATAAAACAGAAAAAGAATGAGTTTTATTCTGGTAACAATTAACAGAACAAACGGTCTTGGCGCCAGGTTTAAATCTCGTGTTTCGTCGTTATTTGGCAAATTATTCAGAAACTTCATCTCAAGACGCGAGCGAAACATGTTTGTTCTCGTTGAGTTTCTTAAGGTTAAAATGACGCGCTAGTGTCGCCCTGATTCAGGAAAAATTCCTGGCTAAATACTACAATCGAAACTGTACTTGTATTCTGAGAAATGTACAGTGGGTCCCAAAGATTGGCAAGGACTTTTTTTGTGGGATGCAATAAGCCGGACAGCTCACTTTATGGCTCAAATGTCACGGTTCCAGCTGGAAATCAGCACTGCAGCTCTAAGCTACAGTATATGCTGAGCTGGACTCCATTTTTGTCACAGTCACAGTAATATACAATATAAGTGTATATTGTGTATGCTATGTACTCCCTATATGTACAGTCGGTTGTAGCACATAAGGTACCAGGGGAACTCCAAAAAAACTTGATTATTTTTGTCTCCAGCAATATTTTTTCTTGACTTGAATATGTATCTTTAGAAAAACACTTCTTTTATGAGAATAAGTTAAAAAAATATTATGTATTAACTGGGAATAAACAAAATTCTGTTCTTTTGGAGTACCCTTGGTACCTTATGTGTTACAACCGACTGTACTGGATTGCAACTGAATAAATATTTTTTCTTTCTTTCTTCTTTCTTTCAATGTACCGCCAAGAGAGGACGTCCCACAATTTTTGCAAACATGACTTGAGGGCACGTTATCATTGCATTTTTTTCTTCGAAGCAAACTTTGCATTGCATTATGTAGGCCAGGTTTCTTTTTTTCTTAAATGAGGGCGCCACTGGCGTATGGTTTAACCTTAATCGTAGCTTGAACTTAATTTTATTTTCCGAAACTTTAGCGGAAAGACTTTTGTGATGTCATTTCAGACACTTGATCGTTTCGAATAATAATATGTTTTAAACTTTTAATCGTGAAACAGTATTTAATGAAAGTTTATTTTGAATCGACTTCAAAAGTAGGAGGTTACTAATTTAACCCGAATATTTGTAACAGTCTTATAATCGGTACGAGTATCTTAAATATTTCTGTTCTTTAATTCAATTGACTAATGAATGTGCCTATATAATTCTTATTTAAATTTAAAATGATGTACAAATGTTTGTTCATAAATTATACGACCATGTCTCGCAGTTTCCTTCTCAACTCAAGTGGCTTCCTATCCGACTTCGCAGAAATGCTCATGTGTTTTCTTGTCTTTTCAAAATTCTTCACAGCCTGTTGCGGCTGCACCGCACCTCCGCCGGGCGCGGGGGGCGCTCCGCCACCCTACGTCACGACCACTACAACCACTCGCACGAACGGACCTCTAGCGAGAGCACGTCGCATTACTTTTAAGTTTATTTGCTTGTTTTCAATACAGTTTTGAACCTAACCTGGAAGTCTACTCATTTCATCATCATCCCAGCTATCGAAGCGTAAATATGGTCCTTCACCCGTCAGAAGAAGATTTCGTGCTACGTTGAGCATCTTTGCAGTCGTCGTGCGTCGATACCTATCCTTTGTCTACGCACGCAACACAAGCGGAGCAACGCCTAGAGGTCAAACAAAGGATACCTGTGGAGAAAGGCATATTTTCTTCATCGAGGATACCTAATCAGCGAGAACATTAATACAGACACCTTACTACAGCTTCACATCGTCGAATTATCAAGGATTACAGTGCCACATAGGAAATACCAGCATTGACGTCATACCTAACTAGGCCGTCTGTGGTTGAACCTAACATCAAGTGTCACCGTGAAATCGAGTGTGAAGACAGTTTATCTACAAAACAAACAGAATTGATCATCAATTTGTGATAAAACGGAATGCAGCATAGTGGACTTTGACCCTACTGTGTCCCTACCTATCTACGACATTGTGAATAGGAACAAAGACTTGACTGTAAGTTCGTTCCAATTTATTTCCTGTCTATTCGATCCTTACCTTATCATTTTGAAGCATGCAATTCGACATTTTACTTCATTGATTTTGCCAATAACGTTGATAACCGTACCTATTTGAAAAACTGACATCATATTCACAATAAGTCAGATTAAAATACAAATCATTTTAAAGTTAATTCAAGTGCTTATTGCATACAAATTCAAACGCATTTTTAACAGCTGTTTGCTACTGGCAAGCGTAATCACTTCAAATACCTACCTGTGGCGGTCAAGAAAGCGCTATTGTTCACGACGCTTACCTACTACGGTTAGTCGTAGGCAGGTGCGCTTGTTGTTTACTGCTAATTTTGTGCTAGATTATAGCTACTTACGAGATAGTTTCTTGCGCAGTGTTTCGGTAGTGTTATTTTTATAATAACTTTACGCGAGATTGTTATTAAGCTTTAGTAAACATGGCTCCAGATCGCATTAAAGAGTTAAATAAAGAACGAGGTAGCAAGAAAGCGTCTTTGACAATTTTTGCGAACTATTTAAAGATTTTAGAAGGGTGCACAACGCTTAGTACGCTTCAAATCACAGAATTAGAAGTACGTTTAACTAAAATAGATGATACATTGTCAAAATTTGATGAATTACAGACGGAGTACGAGTCATTGTGTGATGAAAATGACCCTAACATGTACAAGGAAAGGGAGCAGTTCGAAAATACCTACTATTCCCTGGTGGCAAAGGCGAAGAACCTGCTAAACTTGGAGCGTGAAGCCCGCGACGGGGGCGAGAGTTCAAGAGGTCATGAGAACGCACGTCAGGATTTTGTGAGGTTACCCAAAATCAGCTTACCCAATTTCGATGGAGATTTTCAGCACTGGCTTGGATTTCGAGATACGTATCTTTCAATAATACACAATAACAAATCTATCAATGACATTAACAAATTCCATTACCTACGCTCTGCTCTTCAAGGCAGTGCAGCTTTAATTATTCAAAGTCTCGAGTTTACAGCAAGTAATTATGAGGTGGCATGGAACTTGTTATCAAATAGGTACGATAACGAACGCCTGTTGGTGAATAACCACTTAAACGCACTTTTTAACTTGCATTCATCTCAGAAAGAATCAAGTGAATCATTACGTAGTATCATTGATGTAACCAACAAGAATTTACGTGCCCTCTCAAGTCTGGGACAGCCAACAGACCATTGGGACACTTTAATCATTTATATCATGGCTAAAAAGTTGGATACTGTTTCTTTTCGAGAATGGGAGGAACACCGAAGTTCTATTACAGGTTATCCTACTTTGCAACAGTTTATATCGTTCATAAACAACAGAGCTGATTTACTTGATACTTTAAAACAGGAAATGTCACAAAGACCAACTTTACAGAGTAAACAAACACCAATGCATACAGACACATACAATCAGAAAAGCACTAGCTCAGATTCTAATAATAATACAGCACCTTCGTGTCCTATGTGCAACAAATCACACTACTTGTTTAGTTGTCAGGATTTTAGGAATTTAGATGTTCAGAGTCGCCTAGAAAGGCTGAAAAATTACAGTGTCTGTAAAAATTGTCTGAAACCAGGGCATTCTGAAAAATCATGTAAACTATCACACTGTAAGTACTGTAAATTCAGGCACAATACCCTGGTCCATACTGAAAAAGAAACAGAGCCACAGATCGCACTAACTTCATCAACAGAAACACAGAACATTACTAAAGCTGGACGTGTCTTGCTTTCCACAGCATTGGTGAAGGTAGCTGACTCGATGGGAAGACTTCGCACGGTTCGCGTCCTACTGGACAACGCCAGCACTACTCATTACGTCACGCAGCACCTCTGTGAGAAACTAGGTTTGGTAACGAAGGCAAATGGCTCCACTGTTGTAGGTATAAACAATCAAATGTCCTATAGTGCAGAGTCTTGTGACTTAATCATACAGTCACATTCCAATAGTTATGAATTCAAAGTAAATTGTTTCGTTTTACCTACAGTTACAGAACCATCAATACCTTCAACTTTCGTAGACATCACCGGTTTGTCCCTTCCTTCAGGCATTCAATTAGCAGATCCCACTTTCAATACTCCCTCGACAGTAGACATTTTACTCGGGGCGGCAGTATTTTGGGAAATCATGAATGGTAACCTAATTAATTTAGGTACACAACGTCCTAAGTTGTTAGACACTAAATTAGGCTGGTTAGTACATATTAATCCAGGTCATAAATCAATCAAAACTACAGAACACAGAACAAATCAGAACACTGAACAACAAAATACATGTCTTTTTGTTCAGAATACAGATTCTTTAGTTACACGTTTCTGGGAATTGGAGGCAGTATCTTCAAATCACTATCTATCACAGGAGGAACGTGCTTGTGAGCAGAATTTCGCGGAGAACACCCGTCGAGATGAAGAAGGTAGGTTTGTGGTCACTATACCTTTAAAAAACTCACCTAATGAGCTCGGCGACTCCTACGCGATGGCGAAGCGTCGTTTCCTGTCCCTGGAGCGCAGGCTGTTGCGTAATCCGATTCTCAAGGAAAGATACCTAAACTTCATGTCAGAATATCTTACACTGGGTCACATGAGTGAGTCACCAAAATACAGCGATAATAAGGTAAATGTTTACATACCTCAGCACGCGGTGATTCGGGAATCGAGTACGACGACCAAAGTTCGTGCTGTTGCTGATGCGGCGGCTCCCACAGACTCGGGCAAATCATTCAATGATATTCAGATGGTAGGGCCGGTTGTCCAAGACGACCTCTTCTCTATACTACTCAGGTTCAGACAACACAAGTATGTTGTTTCAGGGGACATTGAGAAGATGTACAGAGCAATTCTTATAGAACCTTCTCAGCGTCACTTACAACAGATATTATTCAGATTTCATCCAACAGAACAGATCAGAGCATACACACTTAATACGGTCACTTACGGCACGGCGTCGGCGCCGTATTTGGCTACCAAATGTCTTGTTTCATTGGCAGATCAGTGTTTGGACATTGATGCAAAAAATGCGATACGTAGAGATTTTTACGTGGATGATTTTTTAAGCGGAGGCGACTCTATCGCCCACGTGGTAGAGCTATGTAAAAAAGTCATAAATACTCTGCAATCAGCCAAATTTAATTTAAGAAAATGGCAATCCAATAGTGAGCAAATTTTGGCATTAATATCTCAAGACTCAGATACACAAAAAACAGGAAAGACTTTGGACTTAGACGAGTCTTTACCAAATAAAACGTTAGGTTTGTACTGGAATGCAAACTCAGATCAGTTGCTCTTTTCCATCAACATTTCTGCATCGAATAAAAGAAAGATAACAAAACGCGTGATTTTGTCTCTTATCAGTCAAGTGTTTGACCCCTTAGGTATATTAGGTCCGTGTACTGTAGAGGCAAAAATGTTGATGCAAAAGCTGTGGATCGACAAATGCGGTTGGGATGTGGAAGTAACAGCTGACATGAAAGCAAATTTTATGAAATATATAGATTCTCTTGCAGCTTTAAAATCACTTCGCATTCCACGCTGGATTTGTGGTGACGCAGCAGTCATTATGGAGCTACATACATTCACAGATTCGTCAGAACGTGCATACGGTGCGTGTGTGTACGTCAGAACAGTCGACGTAAACGGAAAAGTTTGTGTCCGCCTATTGGCTTCAAAAAATAAAGTAGCACCATTAAAACCAGAGACAATCCCTAGGTTAGAACTATGTGGGGCGTTATTGGGTACTAGACTCTGCACTAAGGTTTTGAATTCACTGACAAAATCGATCAGTAACTGCTATTATTGGACTGATTCAATGATTGTGTTGGGATGGCTTAACACTTCACCTAGTCGCCTAAAAACATTTATACGAAACAGAGTAGGTGAAATTCAGGAATCTACTCCAGCCAACAGTTGGAGATATGTGCCTTCTAGGGAAAATCCCGCCGACCTGGTTTCTCGAGGAGTGGCTGCTAATCAACTCAATGAGTCATTATTATGGTGGACAGGGCCAAGTTTCCTTCAGCAAACACATATTGATTTTCCGAAATCACCAGTCACACACACAAACACACCACTACCAGAAATAACATTACTTACACAAACACAAGAAATAGAACAGAACAGCATATTAACATTAATTCATAAAAAATCGAACTACACAAGATTAGTTCGAACTGTTGCTTACATACATAGATTCATTAAAAACTGTAGAAATCCTACCAACAAAGCCGTAGGTATTCTAAACCTATCAGAACTCCAAGAATCAGAAAATAGTGTGCTTCGTGTTGCACAACAACACATGTTCAAAGAAGAATACGAATCACTTAAATTGGGACAGCCATTGCAGAAAAAGAACAGACTGATTTCTATGTCACCATTCATGGACAGTAACAACGTCATTCGTGCTAACGGACGTCTTTCTAATTCAAACTATAGTTACGACGTCAAATATCCCATTTTTTTAGATGGCAAGCATCATCTCACAAATATCATCTTTCAGAAACATCACATACAATTACTGCACGCAGGCCCACAAATGCTACTCTCACAGATTAGGCAAAAATATTGGCCATTGGGGGGGAGGAACCTCGCGAGGCGCACTGCACGTAACTGCGTGCGCTGCGCTAGGTTTAAATCGACGTCCGTTCAACCTATCATGGCGCCTTTGCCGCAAAATAGAGCGCATCTCGAGTTTCCTTTCCTTCATACTGGAATTGATTACGCTGGGCCAGTACTGATTGTCGACAGAAAGGGGAGGGGCAGCCGACTCATGAAATCCTATATCTGCATTTTTGTGTGTTTTGCAGTAAAGGCCCTGCACCTCGAGCTCGTCACCGACTTGACGAAAGAATGTTTTCTAGCTGCTCTCTTTCGCTTCACTCATCGGCGTGGTAATCCACGAACCATATCCTCAGATAATGGGACGACTTTCGTAGGAGCTAGTAATGAGCTTGGTAACTTTTTCAGCAACTATTCAGATGATATTCAAACAGAAATGGCTAGTCAGAATATCGAATTCAAATTCATTCCACCCTACACTCCACACTTCGGTGGTTTGTGGGAATCAGCCGTTAAATCAGTCAAGCACCATCTTAGGCGAATTCTTTCATTGACTCATTTAACCTATGAAGAGATGTCGACTTGCTTGATTCAGATTGAGGGTATCCTCAATTCCAGACCTCTTACACCTCTTTCTCCAGATCCGTCCGATCTCACATGTCTCACACCAGCCCACTTCCTAATCGGACGAACGATTACGTCAGTTCCTCAACCTCGGCTCACAGAAATCAAGATCAACCGACTTCAACGATACGAGAGAATTGAGCAAATGAAGCAGCATTTCTGGCAAAGGTTTTCACATGAGTATGTTACAATTCTTCAACAGAAAACGAAGTGGCAATCTTCGTCTGACGACTTGAAGCTGGGCTCAATGGTCTTAGTGAGAGACAAAAATCAACCACCGCTTCTGTGGCTCCTAGGTCGCATCACAAAGCTACATGCCGGACCAGACAATGTCAGCAGAGTCGCCGACATCCTAACTAAAAAGGGAGTCATCCGGAGAGCATACAATAACATATGCCCTCTACCTCTTTCATCTTGAAGATTCTGCTTCAACCCCCGGGAGCATGTTGCGGCTGCACCGCACCTCCGCCGGGCGCGGGGGGCGCTCCGCCACCCTACGTCACGACCACTACAACCACTCGCACGAACGGACCTCTAGCGAGAGCACGTCGCATTACTTTTAAGTTTATTTGCTTGTTTTCAATACAGTTTTGAACCTAACCTGGAAGTCTACTCATTTCATCATCATCCCAGCTATCGAAGCGTAAATACAGCCCTTCTTCTCCTTCTTACCTTCAAGAACGTTTTAATTTCTCTCGACCTCAGGACAAGCCTTGTCGCTCCCATGTAAGGTCCATTCTTACTATACCTATCCACCACTCCGACTTCTACAGTTATTCATTCACTGTGCATGCAGCCAGATTGTGTAACTCCCTCCCGCACACAGTACGTGACAGTCCTTCACTCTCAGTTTTCAAGAAAAGAGTAAAAGAGCATTACTTTTCACTGTCTAGTTAGTTTGTATTAGTAGTATTTTAGTTAGTTTATGTATATTTATTGTATTTGTTGTAATATATATATGTTATTGTGTTAGGTATATATATATATATATATATATATATATATGACGGCGCATCGAGAGAATCGGCTATAAATCGATTTGATTAATTATATTTGATGGCGCATCGATCGAGAGTATCGACTTGAATCGATTTTATTACTTAAATTTCTGAACTAATTTTGTAGTCTGTGAACGTAACACCGAACGCTAGCGAGGCGGCTACAATTTCTGGACGATAGCGAGAGCTGTCAAATCGTGTTGTCAAGAATTGGGGAGAGTTTTTGAGGAACGCACGCGGTTACGTGTTCGGTGGAACGTTGAAATTAATTTAATTAGAAGTATCTCAATAAATATAAAAGTTAATACGATTAATAAGTTGTCGTCTACATTAATTAACTCCTCGCCCGTCTATCCACGCCCAACATGGGAGACGACGCTAATCAAGAGCCTTCATCAGACGGTGGGATTCGAGGGCAAAAACAACAAGAGGAGAAGGATGCGGAGATGCAGAATACAAGTTCAGGAAAATTTACCAGTGAAATGGAGGCGTTCTTTTGGCGTATGTTCATGGCAGGGCCATCGAAGAACCAAAATTCCACGCAGTTAATAAAATTTGATCCTGACGACCCAGAGGCGGATATAGAAGGTTGGTGCCGGTTAACCGAAATTATTGTGACCAGTAGAAACCTGGAAGGAGCCGAACTTCTTTTGGCACTTACTCATGCTCTTAAAGGCCGAGCTGCAACATGTTTGACCAAAATCAAAACATCTGAGATTAAGTGGCCTCTAATCAAGGAAATTCATCTTGCTAAATTTCAAAAGCCAAAATTGATGCAGGATTTTTTTGATGATGTGATTAAATTTCAAATCGGAAACAGAGAAACGGCGTCAGAAGCTGCCATACGTTTATGGAATCTTATCGAGAAAATTCCAAACGTTGAGATGAGTGAGGAAGTAATAACTGGTTTCGCCATATCTATTCTCTGCCAACGTGATCCGCTTATTCGTAGAGAACTGAATGCATATGTCATCACAACAAGAGCTCAACTTTGTCGTGCTCTGGGCTCAGTTTCCCTCAAAAGAAAACAAGATGACAACGAAAACCACGACACGGAATCAAAGCGGCCAAGATTGGTGGAAAATCGATTCGGAGGAACTTGCCATTTTTGTGGATTTCGGGGCCACAAGATGGAGGATTGTCGTAAACGCCGACAGGAGAATCAAATAAACCAATCAAGAGTAAATACAAGGGTTACATCAGACCACAAGGAGAAGATATCTACTTGCTTCACGTGCGGAAAACCTGGACATATTAGCCCCAACTGCCCGAACAAAAATCGTGCCGAAGACCAGCCAACCAGGAAGGAAGTCCACATCTGTGAAGCGAAACAGCGGGGTACCCTATCAACGCCAGCTAGTGAGATCATTCCATTTCTTTTCGATAATGGCTCTGATTGTTCCGTGATTAAAAATAGCTTAGCAAATAAACTCGAAGGTGTTGTGCAAAATAACATAGTATATTTATCCGGTATAGGGAAGGATGAAGTTCAATGTACGACCCAAATTCTTAGCTCGGTTGAGATACAAAATATAACTTTGACGGTTTTATTTCACGTGATTCCCGATGACGTCATAACAGAACAATGTCTTATAGGTAGAGAAGTATTGAAACAGGGTCTTAAAGTAGAAATTGTTGAGGATTCAGTAAAATTCTTCAAAAAAAAGGAAACATTAGGCGTGATTACAAGAAAATTTGATTCAAATTCTATTGATACTGATCTTCAAGGAGAAATACTTGAAAAGTATAGTAATTGTTTTATTGACGGTATACCTACGCGAAGAGTTACCACGGGCACGTTGAAAATTGATCTCATAGATCCACACAAAGTAGTGCAAAGGCGACCGTATCGGTTATCTCCAGTAGAAAAGGAAGTAGTCAGGGAAAAAGTCCAATCTCTTTTAGATGCAGGTGTAATTCAAGAAAGTTCTTCGCCCTTTGCGAGCCCTATATTGTTAGTTCCGAAAAAAGGTGACGATTCTAAAAGGATGTGTGTTGATTATAGGGAATTGAATTCAAATACTCGCCCGGAACATTATCCTCTTCCTAGGATCGATGAGCAGATTGACCGTCTACATGGTTCAAACTTTTTCTCAACTTTAGATATGGCTTCTGGCTATCATCAAATTAGTGTTCACCCTGATTCGATTGAATGTACAGCTTTCGTAACACCGGATGGGCAATACGAGTACCTCGCTATGCCCTTCGGATTACGAAATGCTGCATCAGTATATCAAAGATGTATCAATAAAGCGCTGAAGTCCTTAAAAGATACAATAGCTTCAGCATATATGGATGACGTGATATGCTATTCTTCTAATGTAACTGAGGGCTTACAGCGACTAGATGCTGTGCTGGCACCTTTATCAGAGGCAGGGTTTTCTTTTAATATTCGAAAGTGTAAATTTCTTAAGGCTGAGGTAAGTTATTTAGGACACATGATCCAGGCAGGTAAAATTAGACCAAACCCAGAGAAAATTCAAGCTTTGGTTGAAGCGCCAACACCAAAAACAGCAACTCAAGTTAGACAATTTCTTGGCCTAGCATCCTACTTTAGGCGCTTTATACCTGACTTTGTTCACCTTGCTGGACCTTTGTATCCTCTTACAAAATTAAAAGGGCCTATCACTTGGACTGAACAGCATGATAAAATACACAAAGACATTGTAAAAATACTTACATCTGAACCTGTACTGACAATATTCCAACCTGATGTACCTGTAGAGTTGCACACCGATGCTAGCGCCGAGGGTTATGGTGGTATTCTCATCCAAAGAACGAACAATATTCCCCACGTGGTAGCTTATTACAGCCACCGCACCACCGAAGTCGAATCTCGCTACCATTCATATGAATTAGAGACCTTAGCGGTGGTGCGGGCGGTTGAGCATTTTCGCCATTACCTTTACGGTCAACATTTCACTGTTGTAACAGATTGTAACTCCCTGAAAGCCTCTAAAGCAAAAACTGATCTTTCCCCACGCGTCCACAGATGGTGGGCGTACTTACAAGCGTATGATTTCGATATCATATATAACGAAGGTCGTAAGATGGGGCATGCTGATTACTTCTCGCGAAATCCGCTACCGTCTACCGTGTCTGAAAACGATAACTTTGATCCAATATACGAGGCATTAGATCAAGTACCACGCAAAACAGTGCAGTTTGTTGAGTTACATGAAAATTGGCTTAAGGTAGAGCAACGACGGGACAGTGAATTACAGGATCTTATCCAGAAGCATCAAAACAATGACATGCCTGACAGTGTCGCAAATACGTACGATGTGCGTGATGGGGTTTTATATAGGAAAGTAGAACGCAATAAAAGTAGTTCTTGGCTACCAATAGTACCGCGATCGCTTATTTGGACACTAATATGCCACGTTCATAATGAAATAAAACACTTGGGCCATGAAAAGACGCTTGACAAATTGTACGAGCAGTACTGGTTTCCAGAAATGGCAAAGAATGTGCGTAGGTTTGTGGATTCCTGCATTGTATGTCGAGCATCCAAAGGCTCGTCTGGAGCTCAACAAATACGATCACATCCCATACCTAAAGCTCCCATTCCCTGGCATACCGTACACATCGATCTGACAGGCAAGTTAAGCGGCAAATCTGATAGAAAAGAATATGTATCAGTGATCATTGACGGCTTCACAAAGTATACTTTACTTGAGTATACCCAATCCCTCGACGGGGCGTGTGCGGTGAGAGCCCTTAAAAAAGCTGTGTCGCTATTTGGTGCTCCTAAAAGAGTCATCGCAGATCAAGGCCGATGCTATATCAGTGCAGAGTTCAAGCAATTTTGCACCGATCATAATATTGAATTGCATCTGATAGCCACGGGAGCTTCTAGGGCAAATGGACAGGTCGAAAGAGTAATGCGCACATTAAAAAGTCTGTTAACCATTATTGAAAATGATGCAAGTAAGATTTGGCGCGACGAACTCGATGACGTCCAGTTGGCCTTGAATAGTACTAGATCTAAAGTCACAGGGTATACACCTACCGAACTTATGTTTGGTATACGTGCCTCTTCACTTGGACTATCAAAAATTTCGCCAAGTAATTCTGATACGCGTGCTGATTTAGATACAATTAGAGTAGATGCTTCAAGTAACATTCAAAAAGCAGCTGATGCAGACAAAATACGCTTTGATTTGGGTAGGGCTAAGGTAAAACCATTTTCGATAGGTGATTATGTATTTTTGAAATGTAGCGAACGAAATCAAACGAAGCTTGCGGCAAAATTTAAGGGTCCTTTTATTGTCACCAAGGTGCTAGAAAATGATAGATACGAACTAAGAAGCATGAACAGATCAAATCGCGTATACAAATATTCTCACGAAAGTTTGCGTATTGTACCTAGAGGTTATGAGGGTTTATTAGATGTAGCTACAAATATGACGTCTGAAGATGAGGCCGAGACGGCGTTGATTGATCATGAAGTGCTGCCGGCTGGCGGTGATAGTGATACACATTCGCTGTCAAGCAGCGCTACCTTGTCCGCTAACGCCACATTGACCGCTGATTCTGACACTATTTCAGTTAATTCATTTCAAGAAGATTACGAAACTATTGAACACGAAGCTCAAATACACTAGAGTAAGTTATAAGTTGTCACGTAAATTATATTGTTTCCGTTTGGTAGGGGATCGTGCGCTGAAGCCACGATTCTGGCGATTATTCTGTGCAGCTGGTTGTTAGGTCCTTGTACGACCGGGCCACGCTCTGTTCATTCGTGTCCAGCTGGTTGTAGGGTCCTTGTACGACCGAACCACGCTCTGTTCGTTTATGCTCAGCTGGTTGTTAGGTCCCAGCACGACCGGGCCATGCTCTGTTTATTTGCGTTAAGCTGGTTGAAAGGTCCCAGTACGACCGAGCCACGCTTCGGATGTTAGCATCATGCTGATGGAAGAGATCTTGTACGACTGACCATGCTTTAGTTACTTCCGTTTGTTTTGGACTCAAAAGCTGGGTTCTCGCTCATGTTAATTTACTCTTGGGTGCAATTTCATTTCAGTTTATTCTCTATGTCAGAATGGAAGAGCGGTTTCGTAATCATGATTACGTTGTTCTTTTGCAGATAAACCATAACTTACGCACGAGGACGTGCGATAGTCAGGGTTGGCCGTGACGGCGCATCGAGAGAATCGGCTATAAATCGATTTGATTAATTATATTTGATGGCGCATCGATCGAGAGTATCGACTTGAATCGATTTTATTACTTAAATTTCTGAACTAATTTTGTAGTCTGTGAACGTAACACCGAACGCTAGCGAGGCGGCTACAATTTCTGGACGATAGCGAGAGCTGTCAAATCGTGTTGTCAAGAATTGGGGAGAGTTTTTGAGGAACGCACGCGGTTACGTGTTCGGTGGAACGTTGAAATTAATTTAATTAGAAGTATCTCAATAAATATAAAAGTTAATACGATTAATAAGTTGTCGTCTACATTAATTAACTCCTCGCCCGTCTATCCACGCCCAACATGGGAGACGACGCTAATCAAGAGCCTTCATATATATATATATATTAGTATATTAAGTAAACTTATTTTTATTATATTATATTTTTATTATTACATTGTGCACGATCTATCAGCCTCACCTTATGCTATCTCTCTACCGTAGGACTGCTGGAAGAGATTTCTTTGTAGAAATAAGTAGTATCTGTTGTGTTGTTTTTCTTAATTGTAAGTGTCCTGTGTTTTATCTTGTGTGCAATAAACAGTTATATAAATAAATAAATATATGGGTTATTGCAATGGCCTGATATAAACGATTTATATTGATTATTATTATATTATTATTCAGTCCACTGCTAGACATAGGCCTCCCCATATTGGAGGGTATTGCAATTAACCACTATGCTTGGCAGGTGGATTGGCGTGCGCTGATGCAGCATTCACAGGGAACACTGTTGTACATCCCCTGGATAAATTAATGCATTTGTCGCTTTTAACAACACCCATGAGTTGAAATGGGGCGATGGTTTTCTACACTGGCATCACACGGTTAATTTGACACAACATACATATATCACACCTATAATCCCCTGCGGGATAGGCAGATCGTACAAGGCCACAAAAACTGACATTTACGCCAAGTCAGACAAGTATTTAAGGGGAATTCGAAAAATAGTGTATTGCCATTTTGACAGGACTAAGGGACTCGAGGGTGTGTATTGCAATTTTAGGCGACGGGCTGACAACCTGTCACTATGGTGATACACAGTTATCTTATTGACCCTCAAACTTTTGTCAGAAGTGGTGTTAATATCCGTTGAACGGCCGTTAACGCTCTGCCTACCCCGTAAGGGATATAGGCGTGATTTATGTATGCATCTAAAAATGTATCCGATAATATATTTATTGAAATCCCGTGTACAAAACTCTACGTTTAAAATACAAAGTGTCGAAGTTCAAACTTAAACAGTTTCTAAGTCAAGTCGAGTCAAGTTTTAAACATTTTGTATGAGATATCGGATGCTACTAATGGCTTTGTTGTGTACCGGCGCAGTTGAACGCTAACTCGAGTTTCCTGCTGCAATATCCTAAGGAAGTTCCGGCTGCTTGCGCTGCATTGTCATCACAGTTTAGTCACTTTCTCCTCTAGTCCGATACGGCTGGCATTATTTGAAGGCATAACTTATAAACTGCTGTGTGATGTTGGCTGAGAATAGCATCACCCCAATTCTTTCCCATGGGAGTCGTAAGAGGCGACTAAGGGACTCGAGGGTGTGTATTGCAATTTTAGGCGAAAGGCTGACAACGTGTCGCTATGGCGATACACAATTTTCCGACTTACCCTCAAATGTCAGACGTGGCGCCAAAGTCCGTTTTTGTGGGCGTTTACGCTCTGCCTACCCCGAAAGGGATTACAGGCGTGATATGTGTGTGAGTGTGTGTATAAAAATTCTAGTCGCAAATTTTTTGTACGATTGCGTTATGTGTGTCCGTAAAGCACATAATACATTTTGTGTCGTTTTTGATGCTTGCGTAAATTTTCGATTCAATGTATAGTAGCGCGTTTATTAAATAAAAAAATTAAGTGTTTGTAATATAATTAAAATTATAAAATGAACCAATATTGTCAATGTGACAGTTCATACAGTGTACAAACTTAGTTTGATTCGTTTTGATCCACTGCTAACAAAAATATGTTAGCATATACCTAAAATTACACAAATAATAAATTGGGTTCGGCCAATTACGGAAACTAAAAGCTAAAAATAAACGACTTTAATATTTTTGAAACATGAAAAGCTAACGATACTGGGCTATAGCAATTATGTCAGTAAAAAGTAAAAAGGCAGTAATAAAGCCTATATTCCAATCGGGTGACCGCTATAACGTCAGCAACTACCGACCAATATCTATACTTCCTTCACTTTCTAAAATCTTAGAGAGAATTATTAACTCAAGGCTTACATCATATTTAGAAAATAACAATCTCCTCTCGTCTAACCAGTACGGATTCCGTTCAAAGAGATCAACAGCAGATGCAGTAAACAAACTGGTAGAATTTGTCATTCGGAACATAGACGAACGTAAAAAGTGCCTCTCCATTTTTCTCGATCTGGCGAAGGCATTTGATACGGTTTCTATACCAATTTTACTACAAAAACTTGAGCGCCTTGGTGTTCGAGGTGTTCAACTTAAACTGTTCGAAAGCTACCTTTCCGAGCGTAAGCAGTGTGTCAGGATAGGGGACGTTTTAAGTGACGACCTACAAATTGTTTATGGAGTGCCCCAAGGTAGTATCTTGGGGCCGACTCTATTCTTAATTTTTATTAATGACCTTTGCAATTTGACACTACCAAAAGGTCAGATTATATCTTTTGCTGACGACACGACGTTGACATTCCAAGCTGATTCCTGGGATGGCGTATTTCAGTGCGCTCAAGACGGACTTAGTGTGGCTCTTCAGTGGCTTAGTACTAATTTGTTGACAATTAATGCTGACAAAACAAAATTCATGATGTTTGGTACTCGTGAATCGTCTTTTTCTGCTATTGTTCCAACTCTTACCGCCCATTCCTGTTCAGGTAACAATACAACATCACCCTGCTCATGCCCTCAGTTGACCAGTGTTGATACCATCAGATGCCTTGGCGTTCAACTAGATAAGTGTCTCAATTTCAAAAGCCATATAGCACTGGTCTCAACGAGGATTAGAAAACTGATTTTTGTATTCAAGTGCCTTCGCCAAATGGCAGATTTTGATATTATAAAGATGGTCTATTTTGCGGTCTGCCAGAGTCTGCTAACGTATTGCATTACAAGCTGGGGTGGTGCAGCCAAAACCACCCTAAAGAGATTAGAAACTGCCCAAAGAGCAGTGCTGAAAGTTGCAACGTTTCGCCCATTTCTGTACCCCACAGTCGAATTATTTAATGAATGGCAAGTTCTTTCTGTACGTAAGCTTTATGTCATATACACAATTCTCTACAAGCATTCAATGATTGTGTATGACCCCTCCATGGTGCAAAATCAGAGACGGCAAGACCTTGTCTGCCCTAGTATTTCTTGTCGAACTACTTTTGCGACACGATTTTTCATTTATTTAGGCTATATTCTGTACAGGAAATGTAATAAATTATTAAACATATATCCGTTGACGAAGTTCCAGTGCAAAAAAGTGGTAACGAAATGGTTACTGTCGTTAAGCTATGAGGAAGTGGAAGACCTCCTTCTTGTAGTTTCCTAGTTGTTTTTTCCTTTCTCCTCGCTTCCAGTTTAGTGGTCAACAGTTTTTGTTCATCTGTTTTAGGTACCGATCCCAAGTATATTTACTATACGCAGGGCTGACTGGAACGAACAACTGATATTATTATTGTTATTTATTTATTTATTCCAACACGCACACACTTATGTTCTTATGTATGAATGTATGCTAACTAAACTAACATACACCCACGCACACACACACTCACACACACATACACACACACTCTTATACATAGTATTGCGCCCCTCTACGCTCGCACGTTACAAATGCATTTACTTGTTACTCATTTATTTCAATTTGTAATAAAAAAAAAAAACTAGTTTAGATCATTGCATGCTAGGCTACCTTTTTATGTGTTTAGAAGTTAGTAACCTCGTCCTAACTTGATGCTTTGCAACTAAATTCTGGAGGTGGAGGCCTGGTTTCCTATAGCACAGGGTTTTCCTAGTTTAGGTACCAGCCTCTGCAAACAATGTCTGTACACTATGTCCTATATTCTTATCTGTACTGTATCTTGTTTGTTGAGGAAATAAATAAATTATTATAAATAAATTATTATTAAATTATTATAACCTTCGAGTCCATTAGTCGCCTCTTACGACACCCATGGGTAAGAAATGGGGTGATGCTGTTCTAAACCAGCATTACACGGCATCTTCAAAACAGTTTTAAGCAAATTTTAGATTTAACTTCAAACTTACGAAACTGATAAAGCACTGGCTTCTCAAAAAGGTACTGATTTATGATGGGAATACCGTTGTTTTGACCGGAAGATGAAAGTTTTGTTCCGCAACCAATAATCGTTTCCTAATATTTCCCGCGTGAATGATTTCAATAACTTTGCCCATTTATTTTTATGGCTTACTTTCCTGTCTTACAATGGCATCTGGTATTATTCGATTGAGTTTTATTTCGCTCGTTAATTTTATTTGTAGAGTTTACTTTTCTTTTCAACGCGAAGTTATTTGTTTGATAAATGATTTTATTCGTTGATCTTATACAAATATTCCGTTTTTTATGAAATCTAGCTAGATTGATTTATTGTCCTCTCTTCCCCCTTGATATAAGATTTAATGGAAATCATTAGGGTCATTTCTTTGGTCTCGTCGATTGCATTGAGTGAAATTTAACTAGAGACCAATACTGAAAAAATGAACGGGCTGGTGATAAGAAACAACTTTCCGCAAGACACATAGATCGAAACAACAAGCCAAAAGGAGGTAAAGGTGCTCCTTAACAACTTTTACCATAATATTTTTTGAGTTTGCACAACTATTACTCATAACAATTAAAAAATATATGACGCTAGAACAATAATAATTTAATTTCTCGATTTTATGGCGTTTACTATAATAATTTTAATTCTAAATAACGACGTCTCCGTGACCACGAACTCTGTAAACAGGTCGCTACGTAGGAATTGTAAAATAAAAAGAAACACGATTTAAATCTGTTTAAAATTGTACGTGAACTTTCCCCATGGTCTAAATATATACAAGTTTACTTCCAATATATAGTTGTCGATTAGCTGGTTAGTTTGCTATGGGAGGTCCATTTTTATTTTACTAATGAGGAAATTTATCCATGAGAAAAGTAATTCAGTTTCATAAGTTTTCGGCTTGTTATACTAAAAAGTTACTCCTTGTATGTAGGTATGTATGTAAGACAGGACTTCTTTATTTGCACTAAAAAAGAAACAGTTCATATAAGTAAAATACATACACATATACATACATAAATCACGCCTATATCCCTTACGGGGTAGGCAGACCGTTAACGGCCGTAAAACGGATATTAACACCACGTCTGACAAAAGTTTGAAGGTCAATCAGATAACTGTGTATTATTATAGTGACAGGTTGTCAGGCCATTGCCTAAAATTGCAATACACATCTAACCCTCGAGTCCCGTAGTCGCCTCTTACGACACACATGGGTATGTAAGAAATAGGGTAATGCTATTCTAGGCCGGCATCACACGGCTAAGTAAAATAAATGTATATAAGCTTATAATCAGGCGGCTTATTGCTAGTATGAATCTTTCCCAGGCAACCTACGTTTAGAGGTATTAGAAAAAATCTAGATAGTAAAACTTGCATGCTTATCATAGGAGATAGGGATAGGTACCGAGTCTGTGAACGATTTGATAAGTTCAGGTGTGAGATAGTGCATAAAATCTACCATCATTTTTGCCATTACCTTACGTATAAAAGTACTGAGTAAAATTTATTAAATGTAGTTTAAAATGTTTGTACGTCCGTAAAGTATTCCTAGCTACCTATTGCAATAGTCGCATATAACAACATACCCACATGTAGGTAGGTGTAAATTGTATGCATTAGTAAGCTCCAGCACGCTTGGTGTTTGTTATCGATTGATACATTCAATACAAAGTTAGACAGGGAACTATTAGCTAACTTAGGCACACGTACCTACAACGGACTTACAATGGCCTCAATTCAGTATACAAATTCTCTTTACTCACTTTTAATCAGTGTTATCCTTGTCACTTTTCGACAAATTGTTGTAGAAAAGCATATGAGATATCTAATTTCTGTCATGTTTAAAAACACAATGGGCTCTTTGCAATTTCTAATCAATTTAGTTACCACTGTTTTCATCGTCGCCTTGTTTAGACAGATAACGCGTATTTTACGTCAAATTATAAGACATGACGTGAGTAACATATCTCCTATCCTTTTCTAGACCTATTTGACGGAAAGCGACAGCACTAATTTAAGGTAAGTTAAGATAACTTATATTCGGAATTGAGGCCATTATCTAAGTCCTTGTATGGCACAATTGATTGATGCGAGACAGAAGCCTACGCTAGGATACTAGAGAAACGGTCTTAAAGTTACTTGTTGTTGTATATTGTTTAGACATAAGATTGATTGATGGAGTTTTGTTACGGCAATTCAAATTCTATTCATAGTTCTTATTCGAACATGTTCTTTCTGGCAAATTTTTATTATTTTGAGGACCTGATATTTCCAAACAGTCATCAATATGTAGTGAGTGTGTTGTAATTGTGGGACGGGACTCTCAAAAAGACCAAAGGTTCATTCGACCAACAGTTTTAACGATCAGCGGTTCTTGGGATCTAATGTTAAAAGACTAACTTTTTCTTTATTTTATTCTATACCACTTGACATTATTTAAAAAAATTGACATTTTTGCTAAAATAATCTTTATTAACTTTATTTTATTTTCTTATTATTGTTTTTATATAACCTTGTTAGACATTGTTTTTGATATTTTATCAAATTTGTATTTTTATTTTACATTTGACATTGATAATTGTAATTTTATTATAGCAATTAAGCTATTTTCTGAAGAACGTTGACATTGTATTTTTTCTACTTTCTATTTTTGACGATCACATTATCCTGTCACATTTTTATTTAGTTTGAGCACTTTAATAATGAATTTGATAATGTGAAATAAATGAATCTAATATAATCTAATCCAAAGGTTCGTTTCGCCAACAGTTCGATCGACCAGCCGCGCTTGGATCTACTGTTTGTTCGATCAAGCAGTAAGATCAAATGTTCCTTCGACGTGAAGTGAAACGGCCAAATTCATTTCGATATCCCGTACGGGACCCCAGCCACCCACAGTACACCAGTTTACCGGTTATCATGACGCCTGCAACAGCGTAGAAATATCAATCCCCGGCTGACGCAAAATAATACAATTTATTATTTTCTTTATGTAATTAAATTAACTTTATTCCTTGTGTAATTTGATAGAATTTTCAATTATTGACGTCGATTTCAAAACAGAAATTTGTAACATAGTTTTCTTCTTTTTTTATAACAATTTTGTATTGCCTTTATAGAAAATCAGCTCGGGCGAGACATAAAAAAGCACTGCCTCGGGTTGGGCAGAACAGCGTGTATATTTGTGGCGCCACCACCTCCAGTAAACAACATTTGTTTAAAATAAAAGTAAAGATTTTCAAAATGTGTTATTTACCATAAACAAGTCTCTGATATATACTTTTCATCGACGGATGAGTTTTTTATTAAATGACACTAGCGGGCATTACATGGCATTACGACGCCGGCGTTCCGTTGGAGTTGCGAATAGATGTCAAATGAGTTCTATACACATTTTTCATGTCAACGGGTTGTGCCTTTCTACGATTATTTTGTCTATGGTGTCGAAAAGTAGCGTCCAAGGTACGTCCTATGACAACCAAGTTTCTGTTATTGTTTTGTGATTGTTCTCGACCATGACACCGCGCCACCGCCAATACTTACTTTGTGACCAAGAGCAGTCTCAAGAATGGGGGCTTTGATCTAGTTACGAGTACTCCCTAATATTCTAGTGTGACAATCTTGCACCCCGAATTGAGTAACTCGAGCTTTTGATTCTACATCTACATAGACCCACACTGCACCGGCGACCAGCAATCAGCGGTAAATCAGATCTCGACCTACGCTTCGTGTGCAAACCAATTTGCGTTCGAAAACATGGAAAGCAGCACTGAATTTCAGGGATCATATTTAACTTGTTTTTATACAGTTAGTAGGAATAACTAGTATAAGTTGATCTCTTTGATGGGTAGGTTTATATGCTGCGCCGGTCATCAGTAATCAGCGGTAAATAATTTTGTTCGAAAAAACGTAAGCGGCGCAGAAATGCGGTTGGATCCATTTAAACTGGTTTATTATAGAGTCAGTAATAATAACTAGTATAAGTTGATCTCTTTTATGGGTAGGCTTATGTGATGCTCGGCGACCAGCAATCAGCGGAAAATCAGATCTCGAATCAATTTCATTCTATAACGCGAAAACGGCACCGCATTAAGGAGATCAACTTAAACTAGTTTTATAAACAGTAACTATGAATGAACCAGTTTAGATTAATCCCTTCAATGGGTAGGTTTATGCGCTGCACCGGCCATTAGCGGTAAATCAGTTTTCGAATCAATTTGGTTCGAAAACTTGAAAGTAGCATCAAATTTAAGGGATCAAGTTAAACTAAATATTTTTATAATAACTATGAATAAGTCAGCATAAATTGATCCCTTAAATGTAAAAGCTTACATGGTGCACCGGTAACCAGCAATCAGCTGTAAATCAGATCTCGACCGTTGCAGTGTGTGCGAACCAATTTGCGTTCGAAAACACGAAATTCCGGTCTGTTATTTCGTTGGCCGCTAACTACGCACTTGATTTACAACTCTCTGCGTGCGTATATACGAGTACTATCAGCTGTACCTCGAATAGACACATTAACATTACATTAAGGGCCAGCCTCGAACTTTTAAACGTTCCTTTCCCACTAATGGCAAATACTGTTTGTGAGAACAGTGCGGAATCGCCATATTTACACGATTTTTCACTCTTTTGGAAATTTCTCGCCAAATAAACAAGTAATCAAACAACTATACGACCAGAATCTAATACTGTACAAAACGTATTGATGCGCAAAAAATAATGTGCTATGTTCAAGACTGCTATACACTATGCAAAAAATTGTAATAATAAACCAAACTTTGAAAAATGTATCTAGCGAGCAAACTTTCTTTAATCGTGTTTTCCCGCGACCAGTATCTAGATAAGTAATATAATGAAGAAAAATCATAACACATAAAAATAAGATGTTTATCGTATTCACCGACAAAATTGCGTGCATCCAAAAATACCCATTTTTCTCACGGTACACCCTTAACAGCCACAACAGTCTTCTGCTTGACAATACAATATTGGGGGGCATTGCCATACTCACCACGCTTGCAAGCGGATTGGCGAGGGATAACCACGGGTTAAATTAGGGTGATGCTATTCTAATCCAACACCACAGGGAATAAATGATAACTGGTTAAATGTAGTTAACAGTCTGTTGATCTTCTATTGATAAGTAAATAGAAAAAAAACTGAAATAAGTTCATGCTTTTTCTTATTCTTTTTTATACTATATTTCTGTTGTCAATGTGGTGGAACATAATGCTCATGGTACCTATGTTAGAAGTTCCACTGAATAAAAGGAATAGTTTCAAAATTGTCGAATGGTTTTACAACCGTTATTCCAGAAGCCGTAAAATAAAATAAAAATGCATTGTAATCTGGGCCTCATGTACTAAGCGATTTTTCATGTTCTATTTTTTTAAATGTTTTACAAATAATCGCTTTGGAAATAAATACTTTTAAAAACCTTTTACAGCGATATTTCCAAACTGGTCCAATATTAGATTCAAGATGGTTTATGACATTAAACATGAATGTGTTAGGCTTAAATAAGCTAAACATTTCACACACTTCATCATCATCATCAGCCCACATCCACACACTGCACCCTATTTCGTCAATGTTCAAGGTCCTGTGCTAAACTCATCCATAGAGATCCCGTCGACTTGGTGATATTATCGGACCACCGGGCTGATGGTCTGTCCGCTAATCTTTTTGTTCCCCTTGGCCATCACTCCGTGACTGCTTTTATCCGCACACTTCGGTAGTAATATCTCAAATGCAATATTTTTATATTTATTTATTTAAGAGCCCAGGTTGTCCCACTGCAGGGCAATATTTTTATTTTATCAAATTAAAGTTCTATACAATAGTCATCCGTATTTAACAAAAAATTTACAAAGAACATTAAGAGCAAATTTTACTGAATCTGTTATAAATTTAAGTCTTTAGTTATTTGGCCCTTGTTACGAATTGTAACACTCATCGTCAAGCAAGTTTTATCATACATTATAACTTTTGAAATGCTATCAAACACATGTTCATAAGGATATCTTTTCGCTTGAAGTGTCCTTACACAATTCCACCATTAGTGTGTCAAAAACACTAAAAACATACTAATTGAATTTAGTATGTACCTGTTCTTCTTTTGACGTCGGTTAAAATGGAAGTAGGTAACATAATCAATTTATACCGAAGTACCATTAACACGGTAATTAATTGCGAGTTAGCGAGATAACTCCACAAAAGTTGGGCAATTAAGTTGCGCCAATATTTTCCAAATCAGCAACTATCTGTCTCTAGAGTGTTGTGATGTCAGGGACAAAGGAATCCGTTTCAGAGGGGATCCTACTATTCAGAATGAAGCAACTACAAACAGGTACCAATCAAAACATTTCGTTGACACTTATTATACCGTTGGAGTAGGTCAACACCAGGAGCCCCGACACCCAATGTTTGAATGCTCTCCTGCTCTGCAGAGACTCTCCAGCCGTCGAAACTTTCTGCACAGTGTACAACCACCATCTGCAGACAACCCTCCTCGGATCAGACTTAACAGATGGAAGGAAGAGGTACCCACTCCACTACTAACTTTCAAGAAAGTCTCCCTTCTGGACATGACTTGCCATAGCTGACTTGGAACTCACTAAACAGATTGAGGACCCAAATCAGTCGCTACAACAGTCTGGTCAGGTGGAGTTACATTGATAGCCCAAGCAACATGTGTGAGTGTGGCACTTTCCCCCAGACAATGGCCCACCTTACCTCCTGCCCCGCGTGTCCCACCACCTGCACGCGAGACGACCTGCTGGCCGCTACCACAGAAGCGGTACGAGTGGCCGAATTCTGGGCAAGCAAAATTTGACAAGATTTCTATTGAATCGACAAGAAAAGAACACCAGGTATGGAGGTTTCTTTCTTTCGTGTGGGTCCCGATTCGGGAAATGGTACAAAATTTAGGCAGCTTTTTAACTTGACATCGGTTGCTATGTATTTTTAGCGCATCCGTAAAGCACGCGTCTTACAGGCGACAGGAAATTGACGACGGCGTCGGTGCATCAGTCAAACAACTCAACTGTTAACGCAACGTAAACGCTTTCTCGCCTTATGTGTATGGAAATAAGATCGGAATATGCAATTTCCTTTTGTCTGAAAGAAGCATGCGTTACGGATGCGCTAAAAATACTCAAGGACTGACGTCAAGTGCCTCGCCTAACAAAGTTCCTATACTTCAGCTGCAACCATATTTCAAATTGACTTTCTAAATAAAAACTTTCTGATAGCGTTAATCACAGAGAAAAAAGATTGAATTTTCGTCTCGTATTGCATTTCTAAAGCTGACACCAGTCAATGCCATAACGAACAATTGAATTTCAGACAGAGAGCTTCGGCGAATAGTGGCGCAAAGTGAAAATAAAACTGAAAACGTGAAGCAAAATCTAGTGTTCAGGAATATTGTCACCCCGACTTTAGTTGGTCCTGTTGACAAGTCGCGCGTCACCGAGCATTGCGATTGGCTGCTGCAGTTCCAATTCTTAATACAAGGTGTTAAAAATAGAAGTGTTCGCACAAAAGGTTTTTATCATCTTATCTATCTAAAACCTACGATCTGCAGTGTCGTAAAATTCGACTAAATATTCATCAAGGGAATGAGCAGCAGCTTCCCCTGTATTGATTGCAAAACTAAGTAATAAGTATGACAACATGAGGAAATCCGATGGTGGCGTAATATTAACAGCCACAACAGTCCACTGCTAGACATGGGCCATGCCAGACATGCCATACTAACCACGTTTGACAGGCGGATTGGCAAGCACATTGCATTCACAGGAAAAGCTGCTGTCTATTCCCTGGGTCACTTTTTACGACACTCACGAGAAAAGTTAGAGCGATGCTATTCTTAGCCGACACCCCTTTTTAATACGCCCCTACGTATTAATAAGTTAAAACTGGAAGTATAAGTGTTTAAACTCATTCCTATTTTGCGCTTTTCCACTAACACCGTAGTAGAGAGGAACAACAGAGCTGACAGTTATCAACTTTTAGATATGAACCCAATTTTGTTCAAGACCAGCACCCGAGCAAGAACTGAAAAAAATTACCGGCTGAAGGTTCGGCGTCGTTTTTATCAATGCCGAAACAAAGGGTTGTTTAATGGCGGTATTAGAGGAAAGATCGCGATGAATTCGCCATCGTTAAGGGTTCTTTGTCACTGTATTGTGCTCTCGAGTCGCTCCGCTAGAAAACATACTTCAGTTGCTTCTGTGATATAATGTTCGTGTGATCGCCTCCAGCGAGAAACCTCACGCTTCGGTGACACTGCTGTTATTTATTGCAACGATACTGAAAATATTTTTCGACTTTCAATAACTGCTCGTAGCAGACGTCTACGGCGTAGAAAACGGCTACGTTATTTTGTACCTATCTATTTCAAAACCCGACAGAGACCCGCTCAGCGGTTTCACTTGCTTTCCCTTGGAAAAAAAATTGTTAAGTTGCTCAGGAATATTATAGATTTGTGGAAAGAAAGTCGGTAGTTTTGGAGTTTATTGATTATAACATATCACATAACAAAATTCTTTATTGCACATTAAATAAATAATACAACAATAGACAAACACAGATAAAAGAAACAGTACAACAAGGCGGCCTTAAAGCTAGGTAGCATTCTATACCAGGCAACCTTTGGGTGAAAGCGAAAGTACGCCAATGGAAGCGGGATAGTGCAAATATTACCTTCAACTTCATCAACTTCAACAGCCACAGAAGTCCATTGCTGGAAATGGGCGTCCCTCATTTGCCATACTCACCTAATGTTACCTAAGAACACTAAATAGACAAATATACTACATAAACAATTTTACACGTTAATACAAAGATATTTGTGTAAACAAAAGAAGGAATACAAATATTAATAAGATATTATTAAACTAATAAATATATCTAAACTATGGAAGTCAATACAAGCAAAGAAAAAGAAATCAACTAAAGACAGTACAATTATTATTATTAGGTAACAAATAGAATACAATTATGCATTAATTTCTGATAAAGAAAGCTATTTTATTCGAATTTTGAAAGTTTCAAAGGAAGGAGCCCGCTGAAATAAAGCTGTAGAATTGTTTGACTGAAGATGTTCAAGCAAATAATTCCACAGCTTTATAAGTATACAAACAAAAAACAAATCTTTCCACTCCATGATATTAATGTAGATAGAATCATGCGTAGGCATGTTCCTATAGAAGTATTGGAAATCTACACTAATATAATAAAGAGGAAAGATTTGTTTTTTTGTTTGTTTGTATGTAATCGATAAACTCCGAAACTACAACACCGATTTCCAAAATTCTTTCACCATTAGAAAGCTACAACATTCCTGAGTAACATAGGCTACTTTTTACTACGGGAAAATTCCTCATTCCCACGGGAAAACGGTAAGAAGCAGGAAAAGCGTGTAATATAGCGGATGTTACCCAAATTAGCGAAACCGATTTAGCGATCTTCCTGAAATTTGGCACTGATATTGGTGGTATATTGAAAACGGACTTGGACTACTTTTTGTCAGCACTTGAGGATCTGGAGTACCTGATGGAGGGCACCAGGAGCACAGCTAAACTATAAGAGATACGAAAAAAAAAGTTGTTCAGTATGACGGGGCGCTTCTGCTGACACATGGTTATCGAGGATCTGGAGTACCTGATGCAGACCACCAGCATCACATACGGTAATGGTTTTAAAGTAAAAGTTGTTTATCATGACGGGCCGCTTTTGTTGGCACTTGGTCATTGAGGGTCTGGAGTACCTGATAGTGGGCACCAGGACCACTGCTTAACTATATGAGATACGATAATGGCTTAATAGCAATAGTTGTTCAGCATGACGGGCCGCTTCTGCTGGAACATGGTCATCAAGGATCTGGAGTACCTGATGCAGACCACCAGCATCCCATCTAAACTAGAAGAGCTACGGTAATGGCTTCAAAGTAAAAGTTGTTTAGCATGACTGGCTGCTTTTGCTGGTACATGGTCATCGAGGGTCTGGAGTACCTAAAGCAGACCACCAGCATCCCATCTAAACTACAGGAGATAAGGTATCGGCATCAAATTAAAAGTTGTTTAACATGACTGGCCACTTTTGCTGGCACATGGTTCTGTTGAGTCACTTCTGCTGGAACGGAGTAAAAAAGTAAACTACTTTTTACTGCGGGCAAAGATCCAATTTCTATGGGAAAACTGGTAAGTAGCAGCGAGTGAAACCGCTGGGCGGGCCGCTAGTTATTAATAGATCGAAACCGCGTTGCACTAATCCTTTTTGAAATCCGAGCTTTGATTGAAACATATTCGTATGGTGAATTTCTAAAGCTGAAATGAATTCGTTTTATTCAAAAAACACCACCACTAGGAATGGGCTGATGTATGAATGAGTCGGTAGGAAATTGGATATGGAGATATAGGTTTTTGACCGTAGATATCACTATATAGAGGAAATTTTACAAGTGACCGATAGTGAAAACTTAAGACGGGCTATAGTGATAAGAACAACTTTCCTAAAGGACCTCCCAAAGAAAAAATGAAAATAAAAATGAAATAACTTTATTCAATGTAGGATAGCATTATCACTTATTGACGTCATGATCGGTCATTGTAAAAAAAAGAAATTTGCATAACGCAATTTTCTTCTTTTTATAACAATTTTGTATTGTCCTAATAGAAAACCGGCACGGGCGGGATAAAAAAAAATAAAAATAAAGGCACTGCCTCGGGGCTGGCCAGGTTAATTACACAGCACGTAACTTTACCTGAACCTGCGACTTTCGCATTACTAGTGGCGACGCCTCTTTCATCTGGGCTACCGCAGCTCGTTCCTTGCCCGCGTTCGTTTGGTTCCAATCCTGCCCACGCTTGAAAATTTTACAATTTTTCAAAAATTTTATACCTAACACGGGAAGTGTTTTAAAATTTGGTATTCAATTTATCGCGGGTTTTCATCGCTTAGACTACTTCAATCTGTAAAGAAGTCGCCGGGTATTAGTTGCAAAACTAATGCCACGCGTTACTGGCATTAAAATACACTTGCAAAATTGGCGGGTAAGGAACGAGCTGCTGCGGTAGCCTAGATGGAAGAGGCGTCGCCACTAGTAATGCGAAAGTCGCAGGTTCAAATCCTGCTCGCGCTTGAAATTTTTGCAAGTTTTCAAAAATTGTATACTTAACACGGGAAGTGTTTTAAAATTTTGTATTCAATTTATCGCGGGTTTTCATCGCTTAGACTACATTCAATCTGTAAAGATATAATTAGTCGCCGGGTATTAGTTACAAAACTAACCCGGTAGATGAAGCCGTGCCACACGTTACTGGCATTAAATACACTTGCAAAATTGGCGGGCAAGGATTGAGCTGCGGTAGCCCAGATGGAAGAGGCGTCGCCACTAGTAATGCGAAATTTTGCAAGTTTTCAAAAATTAAAACTTATATATTTTAAGAGCACAAAAATTGCGAGTCAAACAACGCACATGAAAATATAGAAGCAAGAAATCACTTTACTCATCAATCTCATACATCAGCCGATTCCTAGTGATGGTGTGTGTTGAATAAAACGAATTCATTTCACCTTTAGAAATTCACATTTCACAACTTACATTTTATAAAATAAAGTTGCATCGTTTGAAAGTACGCAACAGAATGTAATGCGGTTTTTTTAATTAGATAGCGTAATTTAAGAAATTTACTTATTTTCCAAAACACGATAAAACGGCATTCATAATTTACAGCAACAATTGGACTTTTGTAATACCGCCGTACAATATAGATATACGACATCTATCGAACATATTGAAAAGATAATTTTTCTCCTCAAAAAGGCCTCATCTAATTTCAATGGCTTTTCTTCATTACAAGCCACGAAACTAAAGATAATACCATCAGCTGAAAAACTCCTTGTAATGTTTCCAAGTACAGTGTTAATGGACAAAAACAAACACAAGCTTGCTTAAGGCGATAAGTGCTTCAGCAACTAGCGCCATTTCACGAAAAAATCCCTGGGTATCTTTGTATGCAAAATACATTTAAATGTTCTTAGAACTTACAATCTCGTTGAAACGTCCGCTCACAAAAGGATAAGTCATTATGACTTTCATTTTTAATTTTACCGAATACCTGGAATATATCACTGCATTCAATACCTAATTTTTAAAACATCCCATGTTATGTATTAAAAATGAAAAACTTGTAAAATTTTCTACCGGGCACGATTTAAACCTACGACTTTCGCCAACTTTAGTGGCGACGCCTCTTCCATCTGGGCTTCCGCGGTAGGCGATAAAAAATTACTGCATGCTTTGTTAAACTTAAAAATTGATAGTCCCAAAAATTAGGACAAATATTAAATTTAAAAAAACGTATAATGGCGCTAGTTTCCCAGCACAACATCTCTCAAAATGAAGCGGCTTAGAGCACAATCCATTAGCGCGAGCTGGTGTTATGTTACGCGATGCTCTCTGACACCCACCGGCTGCATACCAGTACTATAAAGGCGCGTATTCACATGGCAACATTTGTCCCGCAACATGTTGTGCAACATGTTTAAAACATGTGTTGCGCGAGAAAATAGCGGCAATTGAAATATTAAATACGCATACATACATTATATCACACTTATATCCCTTGCGGGGTAGGTAGAGCAACATCACGTCTGACAAACATTTGAAGGTCATTCACAAAATTGTGTTTCACCATAGCGACAGGTTGTCAGCCCATCGCCTAAAATTGAAATACACATATAACCCTCGAGACCCCACGGTAATGAAACGGGGTGTTACTATTCTAAGTCAATCAGTTGACCAATAATGTCGCGGGACAAATGTCTCTAAATGAACACTAGCATCACAAAAAAAATCCTTAGAAAGCTATATTATTCAGAATTAAGGCTACTTTTAAGTAAAGAAGCGCGTAGAAACAGATTATTTTGGATATGCTTTAGTCAGTTGCTTATAAAATCAAATTATTATTGATTTAACAACTTTACTGTTAAACCATGAAAGTACATACAAAGGTAGGTAGGACATTTTAGTCATGTATAAGAATTATTTTTAATTTAAAAATTCTGATTGATAGATTTGTATTTGTGCCCATTTAATATTATTTTTTTGAAATATCTCATATGTTGCATTGCAATTGCACAGAAAAAAAGTCCAGCTGTAGACTGTTGTGGCTGTAAATGTAATGTTATGTTATATACGGTGCTCTTTTTGTGTAAGCTTCCGATTGGAAGTGAAATATTTTATTGAACAATATGTAAACACCTTTATCCCCTTTTCGCAAGATATGGCACGTTTCTTGGCTATTCCAGTTTTTACTCGACTGCGTACAATGGCATTAGGTGCGAAGTAAGATTTCATAGGTATTGTATATCTTTGGTATGAAACAAAGAAAATTATTGATCTTGCCGTATTAGCTTAAATATTTTGCTATCTGAATTAAGTTTTTGTGTATTATATCAAAAATAGCAAGTAATATTGTTCCCATACCTAGAACAAGCTTAGTTTGGGCCTAGATGGCGCTGTGTGAAATGTCCTAGATTTTTATTTTTATTTATTTATTTAGTTGTGGTGGGTTGCGGCATATGAAAGAATTCCTTTATTTATTCATTCAATAAGAACAATTTAACTTATTTATTTCATGATTTTAGTATTTCATTCTTATAAAAGAGTTTTATTTGCATCTTAAGTTGCTAACCGTGACAGGAATCAAATCTGCAATCCACCTACTAAACGTGCTTCTTAACAGTAGGGATGTAACGGATATGAAGTTTTGGATACAGATTAAAAAAAAACTGGATTCAATTAAGAGTATGGATATGATAATATTTTGATTTATCCGTTTTAACACAAAAATTACAGTCTCTAGCACCAAAACCAATAATTTATCTAAAGTGATATTATGAAAAAATTTACTCTATAATGGCTTTAAGGCATGATCATGGACATGATAATATCATATTAACCTGTTGGAGAATTTAGTATGGGAGGTTCAATACGTACTAATATTATAAATCTGAGAGTTTGTGTTTGTGTGTATGTATGTATGTATGTTTGTTACCTCTTCACGCTCAAACGGCTTAACCTATTTGGATAAAATTTAGAACACAGGTAGAGTATAACCCGGAATAACACATAGGTCACTTTTTACCGCGGGAAAACACTATTACCACGCGAAAATGAGTGGCAGCGGGTGAAACCGCTGCTGGGCAGAAATTAAGTATTACTTATATAACATTTTTAAGCCGCCGGCTTAGAACCACAGATGGCACTAAATCGTGCAGAGTGGAAGAAAAGGACAGGGAAGGCCGACCCCAAATAAATGGGACAAAGGTCCAGGAAGATGATGACTTATATAACATTTTTCAACCTATTTTCCTTGGAGAAAGTTGTTCAGTTCAGTTTCATGGGCTGGTTTACCCCTTGAAATATTTGCAGTAATTTTTTTACACCTTATATTGTTCTATCGGATATCCGTTACGGTTACGGAGCCCCATAACATCCCTGTCTAACACCAACATCACGTGTCGAGTGTAACATTCAATTAGTGCACACGTATCAGCTTAACATGACGTTAAATTCAAGATGGCTGCCAGACTGCCAGCCTGCCAGCCAAGTGCAAGCGAGCTTGAAAGCCGAGCTATAACAAGTAACTTTAGTAGTACATCAATATAACAATAATAAACACCAGTGATAGACAGTATGAACTGAACAGATTTGGACAAACATACGGCATGGAGAGACAGCAAAAAAACACATGAGGAGAGTCCTCTCCATCCCCGGCCGCATCTACTCCGGTACAGCATGTAAACCAGTCATTTTGAACATTACTATCCTCACTTAAAGTACAAATCCTATGAAAAACATAACAATAGCGGGCACTAGTGGTCAAGGGATCAACTTTCTTCGTCTTTATCATCGTGTCAATGGATCATTCGTTCATATTTTTTACTGCCAATATTTGGCGACCGCAATGGCATTCTCAGTCACCAAGTTCAGCTCGTCTTGGCTGAAGTAGACTGGCAAAAGAGGGCATGATCTTAGGTACGCCATAGATTGCGATGAGACTCCACAGTCGCAGTGCGCTTGCGTTTTGTCGATGAAACTCCACTTCGTTCACAACCTGTTTAGAGATTTTCAGGATTGAATTTGTATGAAATCAAGTATAAGATATTTCCTATAACGGGTAGGTTAATGTGCTGCTGATAGTACAACAACTTGAGTTCATAATGCAGATAAAATGTGATCTTGGTTACAAAATTTATGCTAAAGCAAACTTTGCACTTCCGCACCAAGAAAAATGAAACACAATTTATTAATTTATAACTTTCCTAAGTAACTCGTTTATGGACAAATGAAAACAAAGTTTGCAGAGAGAAATGGAAACAATAGCGCGACGGTTCGCGTTGCAAATCAAATTACAACTTCCACATTACCGCGGGCTTATAGATTCACTCAACACATAAACTTGTGAGGCCTTTTGCACTTAAAACTTCCTCTAGTGAACAGCGCGTCCGCATTGTATTGCCAAACGATTTGTTATTACTTTTGACTGCAGTTCTCACAGTGTAGGTGTTCGTTATATATAGTACACTGTGACGGGTGACTGCATCGTTTTATTAGGAAATGAGTGTTTATGAGCAAATAATAAAACAAAACAACCCATTACTTTCCCGTGGGTATCGTAAAAAGCTACATGTGTATTGCAATTGTTGGCGATGGGCTGACAACTTCGAGCAACACGGTCTTCCGTCTCGTTCCGACCCGGAAGGGAGGAGCCTTAGCCATTTTACTTCATAGAAATAGTTCTGTCGTTTTTTGCGGGGCGCGGGGGGAGAGTTAGGTAAAGCTGTCAAGTTAGTGCTTGACAATATCGATGCTTGACTATCGATGAATTTCAAAAGTGTAGGTACTAAGACGCTTGTGTTGTTTTTTTATTTATATTTAAAGCAAGTTACATAACAATAAACTTAAGTAGTCAAATCATGCCATTTTAGGCGTCCTCTAGTAATTATAAGAACCATGGCCCTACAAAACACAATCACCAACTAAAAGCTGCTTAACATTTGGTATCTAGATAATCTTCTTTTGTGTGAGACACCAAGTCGTTCAACGTTCCCGATGAACCCTGGTGTAGAGAGTCTTTCAACCGCTTACTACTACCTACTTGGCCTCTGACATGGTTGTGTTACGACCGCCGTCAAAGTCATCATAGACAGCAACCAGGACCGACGGCTTAACGTGCCCTTCAAAGCACGGAACCATCCCCTTTCAGACAATCAGGTGGTTCAGCCTGCAATGTCCTAACAGGTCCGGAAACAAATTCACAAAGTGAAAAATAACAACTTTGTGACTGCCCCACCCAAAATCGAACCCGGAACCTTTGCGTCGCAGGCAGTCGCATTACCACTGCACCACATCAGCCGCCATGTCTAGATGATGACATTATCGAAGGCAGTCCAGATGTGGTGTTCGAAGCCGGGCAGTCGCGTAACGCTATTATGAATGATTTTGACTTGCCCGAATCTACCTTTAACAAAATATAAAAAAATTAAGATTTTATAATAATAATAATAATAAACCCGCAGGGCAGCTCTGGCAAGCTGTTGGTGAGTAGCGCCACCACGGACCCGAAGTACTTCTGGGTTGCCCCTGAGTGGGGAACCCGCCTCTGTCTTGCCTTAACCGGCTGGGCAGAGTGAAGTCGCAAGAGTTTTACAACTCGAAGGGTAGAAGTGTTAAAGGCATAAAGCCGCGAGTAATGCTGACGGGAGAAATCCCAGAACTTGAAAGTGCAGCACACCTCTCTACACCCTTAGCTACCCGTAGGGCAGCGTGTGACGAGCTGTTGGGGAGTAGCGACCCCACGGACCCGAGTACCCCCGAGAGTGTAGACTGGCCGTCTCCGGCTCGCCGGAGTGGACCCCAAGGTCAGGACTCTCACCTCTGGCTTGCCTTAGTTGGCCGGCCAGAGTGGGGCCGCTAGAGTTCGAGCCTGTGCCCGGACTCGAGGGGTGGAAGTGAAACATGCGTAAGTCGCGAGTTGGTGTATGTTCTGGCCCTTGCCCAGGACCTCTGCGCAGAAAGCGGTGTACACCTCTCGACACCCCTTCAGTCGCCCGCGCCAGTGTTGCGTCCCGGCACCGCGCTCTACGCGTACAGCCCTTAGTGGAGGCCCACCTAGCGAGCGGCGAGTCGCCGTCAGGGACCGGACGAGCGGATTAATTTTCAATACCCTTTGAAGGGGTTTCCCACTCATTTGGCTAGCGCAACGTTTGCTAACCGCGTTGGTATACGAGCTAAATGTTTAGCTTTCCCTTTTTATTTTGGGAAAACTTAACAAATCAAAGTGATTAGCGCTAACCAAAGTCTTTCATAGGCTTACCCAGCATTTTTGGTATTTATGGACGGACGGACGGATGCTGTTGATTATAAATTATAACAAAATAAAGGTAGATTGAACTTGAACTAGAAATGATGTTTTTTGAAAAATTCAAAATCTGACGGTACATAAATAATATCCTGTTCTTAAATTTGATAAATATATGTTTTCTGTCGTACTTATTCAATATTTGGTTGAAGAAAATGTCTAGTGATAATGAATCACCACCTTCTCCAAGCGGCACTATTGCAAAGTCAATTTCACTCATATTAACTACGCATACGGCACTAACTCGCATGAATTATCTCGCGTGAAGCGCTATCGAAGGGTTTCCCTAGCGGATTAGGACAGTCGATCAATAGGCTTTTTTGTTCTGCTTTGCAACAATTTAACTTACCCGTTGGGAAAGCCTTTCATTGGGTTTCCGTGTGAAGGAATAGTCATTAAAATATCAAGCAATATCGCCGTGTATTTTTATCAAATAAAAGAAATATTCTGCTTCCAAACCCTGGTAAAAACCCCTTAAAGGGAAAGCGCTTCCGGTCCCTGGTCGCCGTCTGCCGAGATTATCAAGATTGGGACATTTGATTTGGCAGGCGTCCCGTTGTCTCAATCGATAGCCCAGTAACCGGTCCAGCAAATTCCTCCCCATAACCCTAGTAATCCGACCCTCACCTGCAATAGTCCTTGCATCAGGCGGGTGCTGGCTCTGGGTGTACTTCTATAGTGCAGACAGAGCGAGTATCTGCTTGATGTACACATCACAACACATTATTTGGTGCAAAAAGGCCTCTGTGCTGTTGGCTTCGGCCCCACTCATGCCTCAAAGGACCGGGTCCCTGTGGGCCCGAGATTCGGAAACGTACCAACATAATAATAAATTTGTTTATTTTCAAAAACAACAAAAGTGCTTATAATCTAGTGGCCGGTGTTTCCAGTAAAAGCTTATCGCCTGTGTTAGGAAACACCGCTCAGTCCATGGACTTAAACCGCAGCAAACAAAATTGGAAAGAAAAGTAATAGATAAGTAAGTATGTTTATGATTTAAACAAAAGAAGGACGAAGGAAAAAGGATCAGGAAGGGGATAGAGGAAGGAAAAAGGAATGGGGAAATGATACTCATGGTGTGTAAAACTCCAGATATGCGTGAAAATGTGAACGTGTGTGTGAAATAAATGTTTGTACATAAATATGTAAATCCACATGCTTGTATTAAATGAGGAAAACCCTGAGCAGTCAGCCCTACGACATACCTGTCTTGGGATCGATATCTTAGGCATATTCCAGGATCACTGAGTGCTCAGGATTTTCTCCAGGTCGTGTGTGAGTGAAAAATGTTAGTGAAACATATAGATAGCAAGATATTGCAAAACAAAAGAAAAGAAAAGGTCCCTGAGCAGCTGGCCCTACGGCAAAACTGTCTTGGGATCGATATTTAGTTAAGTTCTAAAATCGCTAACTGCTCAGGAAGTTTTCCAGCTCTTCGTATGTCAAGAGTTCGAGCCATTTAACTATTTCTCGTTTACATATGTATAGAGGTTTAGGGTATATATTAAGTTGTTTGTTTGCGATATTATACAGAGTAGCTGACCGCCTAGAGAATTGTCTACTCGCAAAAGTTGTGTTTATTCTAGGTGGGATAGCAACACGATCATTTCTTCGTCGAGCTATCATCGTGGAAATAAAAGATAAGGTTTTGTGCTTTCTAAGAATGGTGTATGTAATATATAGTTTTCTAATGGATGCCAATTTAGTAAGTTGATAGAGACTATGCGTAGGAAATCTAAAGCTTTTAAAATACATTATCTTAAAAAGGTTTCGCTGAGTAAGTTCGAGTTCGATAAATTTAGATTTTGTGGCGCCCCCCCAGACAGTGATACAATATGTTAATATTGATTGGACTAGGGCAACATATATGTCTTTGAGAAGATCTTTGTTTGTGTCGGAACGATCAGCAGAACTGCATGGCGTCACATGTCTCAGAGTTTTAAATATCCATGAGAGCTTCCTGACTCTTTCCATCATATAGTCAATATGTGGATGCCATGAAAGTCGGCTGTCAAGTAGGATACCTAGGTATTTAGTGTGAGGGACATTTTGTATGTACGGACAATTACAGGTGTCAATAACATTGTGTTTAGTGCAGCTATGAATTTGAATGTTTATTGTTTCTTGGTCGATGTCGTAAATGTTAAAGCATATATAGTTAGTTTTATCCGCATTAAGGGTAAGCATGTTATTTGTTAACCAAACATTTATTTGTCTCAAACCATCTTCTGCTTCTTTTTTGACAATTTCCCAAGATTTACCTGAGAATACCACTGCAGTGTCATCAGCATAAGCAAACAAGGCAGCATTCCTGAGACGAATATTAACAAGATCATTAATGTATATAAGGAATAGTGTAGGCCCAAGAATGCTGCCCTGTGGCACACCGAAAGTCATATCCACATAGTCTTACTTTCTCCACACTTTCCGCACACTCTAGTTTTATAAAACTGTAGTGTGCGGAAGGACATGGAAATATTCAAAGGGACAAAGTTGTTGAATTTCCCGAAGTTGAAAAGTGTCTCATAGAATGGATTAAACAAACTCTTGATAAAAATATTTCATTCACATCTATATATGAGAGATACTACTCCCAAACCTGCATAAATGACAAACTGGTTTAGTAAAAAACCTCTATGAGCGAGAATAATATTCGGGTCCCTTGATATCTCGCTTATCCAGGTGCATATAAAACCATGATAACAATTATTTGTCTAATACATGTGATTAAATAATACCCGCCTCCTATAATATTCATCGACAAACATTATGACATGAAACGGTAACATCACTATTGTCAGCTATTGTTGCTATCGTCGAGAAGTCGGATTTATCGTGCGATCGATCTGTAATTTGTACGGGCGATCGGACCAGATGTTGCTGAAAAAATCCAACAACTATTTAAGAATTTAGTGTTTAAATGTATTAAATAGCAATAATATGTTAAGAATTTACTTACATGTGAAATGTTACACCATCTTTTTGTAAACTTGATGTTCCAGACCTCTTTTTACATTAAAAAACTAACATGTGTTCTCTTGCACGACTGGACTCGGTCTAGGAAAAAATCTGAACGTAACTGGTTTTTATAAACGTCAATGCCCATTTCGGCTTGTACTTTGACAGAGGGGAAATACTTTCTATGCCTACTCCCTTCCGGGACGGAAGGCCGTCGTTGCTCGAAGGGCTGACAACTTGTGACTGTCCTCAGACGTGGCATAAATATTCGTTTCTTATGGCTGTTTACGCGCTGCCTACCCCATAAGAGATAAAGGCGTGCTTTATATATGGACCAAAAAAACGGAGTTTTGACTTTCAGGAGTGATACGAGCAACAGTCCAATACTCGGATAGTTTAAGGATGCTTGTCTCCTAGCTACCCTAAACCCATTTCTGAAATAAAAAAGGTTCGTCCAGTCCATGTTTGAAACATTTATTGACCGGTATACTTCGATGATTTTATGTTTGACAAAAACACCGTTTCGATAACCAGCCATCCATACGAGCGAACTTTGATGCAACAGAATGAACAAGCTAACTCTATCTGTGAAAGTTGATTCTGAAATATGGCACGAGTGATGAAACTTTTTATACAGTCACTTTGTGATAGTTGAGATACTCCGCACAAAGAGCGGAATATTTTCGTTCTTAAAATATTAAAATTCAATAACACCGTCATTTTCTCTTTGTTCCAGCAACGAACGTCAAGTTCTTTGTCTTTTGAAAACCATTTTCCAACAAAATGCGGCGGTACCTACATTTAAATTACAGCAAAGTTTTCCGCATGTAAATGCACTTTTACAATATTTCTAAGGATTTAATTTCTTTGTAAAGAAACGTGATGATCGTGTTAATGTGTAAAAGTATGCAACAAATGTTAGTGTAGCATTCTCTTACAGGGATGATAGAGAAAGTGTGATATCGCAAGCGGGATAATGCAAACAGCTACACATTAGTGTTTATAAGAAGCTGTTATAAAAAGAGGAAGCGGAAGAGAAAGCAACAAGCAAACAAGTTTGGAGGATGCGTATGAGTATGAGAATTTATTTATAAGGGAGAAGATGCGGATGAGGAAGAGAAAGTAGATGCGGATGAGGAAGAGGATTTATTTATGAGGAAGTAGATGCGGATGAGGAAGAGGAAGAGCGAGTGTGTCAACACTAAACAAACGATCACTAGAACATACAGAGTGTACTGGCCAGTTTAGTAAATTTTGTACAGCAGGGCCAATTATTTTTGTACATTTCGTGATAGTTTGTTTGGAGAAAGTTGTCTGTTATCTTCAGTCTATCCTTTGTTTTCGCTATCGGCTGTGCTATCGGTCACTAGTAAAATATAACCCTTCTATTTGTTACCCGCGGCTTTGCCCACGTACTATTAAAAACTATCCTATATATTAATCCCTATTACCTTCTATATGTGTGCCAAATTTCATGACAATCGGTTTTTGCGAGAAGAAGTAACAGAATAGTTTTTACAAACAACAAACGTACAAACATACAATTTGTAATATTAGTAACATTGAGTAGCTGTTGACTATTTGTAGTACAGTCAAGCTCACGTCCAGTTAGACACACGAAGTAAGTCTTATGTGATGCCGGCTTAGAATAGCACCACCCCATTTCTTACCCGTGGGAGTCATAAGAGACGACTAAGGGTCTCGAGGGTGTGTATTGCAATTTCAGGCGATGGGCTGACAACCTGTCACTGTTGCTATACACAATTTTCAGATTGTCCCTCAAATATTTGTCAGACGCGGCGTAAATGTCCGTTCTTGCGGCCATTTACGCTCTGCCTACCCCGCAAGTGATTATAGGCGTGATATATGTATGTATGTACGTAGTAAGTCTTAGTCGTAAGTCCAAAGTCCAAACTGTCTCACCCAGCCTGAGCTAGACTGTACATGCGTACACGCTACGGTCTCTCTGGACTGTTTGATTTTATAAAAAAATATATAAAAATAAATATCTGAGCTCTCGCAAAGCGATCCCTCTGCGTTTGTACATATTTTATCGCGCAGGGGATTTCAAAACAAACATTAAAAGTACTCGGGTAATCATGAATATTGCAAAACGATGCTTTTAATTTTTTATCCGCAAAATTCTCTTACAGTCTGTAAAGAGTTCGGACAAAAACATATTCAATACACACATCAGAGAAAATGAAAGCTTTTTTATTCAAAAACACAATTATATACGATTTCCTGTACAAAATACATTTTATATTTCCGAGAAAAAGGTATGATATTTGCGGTGCTTCCAATATATCTGTTCCGCGGAAACTTATTTACATTTGCCAACATTCTCTCTAAAATCGCGCCGAGTAGAACAAACAGTAAGATAAAGTCTTTACGTCGAAAAGTTTTGAATACAGAAAGTTTTCCAATCGATGATTATTTTCATTGTGAAGCAGCACAAAGGAGAAGAAAGTATTAAGTTGAGAAATAAATTCTTAATTTGTTCTCTGACTGAGCACTGCATAGAATACACAACCTACTAGACGGCACACTAAATTAATAAATCCTGGACCATTCACACAGCGCCATCTAGCCCGAAACTCAGCAATTCCTTTACTATGGCAACTAGATAGCTGATATTTATATATTTTTTTATTATAAATACATGTTATTCATACATACACACATAAATCACGCCTATATCCCTTTCGGGGTAGGCAGAGCGTTAACGGCCGTAAAACGGATATTAACACCACGTCTGACGAAAGTTTGAGGGTCAATTAGATAACTGTGTATCACTATAGTGACAGGTTGTCAGCCCATCGCCTAAAATTGCAATACACATCTAATCCTTGAGTCCCTTAGTCACCTCTTACGACACCCACGGGTAAGAAATGGGGTGGTGCTATTCTATTCATACCCATTGTGTATATTAGGCGTCAAGTAGGATGTGTGGTCGTTGGGGAGCTGGTGGCTGTGTAGAGGCAGTCGGGGTTAGCGGAACAACACGCGGCTCAGCTTTCTCAGGCTTCCTTTTGCTCTTCGCTGCTTGCTTTAACTACTTTAACTTCTTAACGAGCACTATTTGTTTTCTTTATTAGCCCGCTTTGTGTTTCTAGGCTAAAAGCAAGGAAGTTGGATTCTTTACAACGTATTAGTTTTGGTTTATTTTGATCTAACCAAAACGATGTAAAATTTCTTACGTGTACTTATTTCCATTCTATATCCCAATTTTTGGATGTAAAATTTGCTTTATTTCAATAGCTAATTACAGCATACGTATTATTAAACGAACAAGTATCACATATAATGTGGGTTTATGCGACTTACTTGTTTTTATTTGGTACAGAGTTTATCCCTCCATAAGGATAAACTAAGAAGAGAGGAGGGATAAACTCTTTACCAAATAAAGACAAGTAAGTTGTGTAAACCCACATCATGAAGCATACCTCTTTTGCACGTAGTACTTAGTTTTAGTACTCAGTTTGATTTGACTGAAATGAGTGCTATTGTACCAATTATCATTATCTATCGAGTTCATCAGTATCTATTGTAACTTTAATTGTTATAAAAAGAAGAAAAAATTTTAAACTTTCTTTTACAATGACGGATAATGACTTCAACAAGTGATAGTACTATCCAAAATTTAATAAAGGGTTCACAAATAACATTTCACACGTTCATTGCGGCATGAATATTTATGTTATAATGTAAGTTCCAGTAGCGACTGGATGGCGAAAACGAGAGATCGTGGACTATGGCGTACCCTGGGGAAGGCCCACGTCCAGCAGTGCACTGCAATATGCTGATAATGTAAGTTTGATCATGTGTCGTACTTCTAATAGGCCAGTTCTGTGATTTAGGCCAATAGCCAATACTTACACACAATGCTTACAAATAATGGATTTAGGAGAAAGAAAAGAAAAAGTCACAGACCTATATAATTACGTGGCGAATCCGACTGCTCGGAATTAACTGCCAGAGAATGTGTGCTGTATGTTCCTGACAGATATCTCAGGGGTCGGAATCATCGGCTACTGGCTGATGAGGGAGCGCGCACGGTGGCACATAGTGTATCTCCACTCGTGAATGCCCGGACGCAGCTCAATAACTTGCTTGCTATAACACCAGACTGCGACTTGTTTGCCGATCCTTGGGATAAATTGTGTCGTACTCTTTCATTTTATTGTGAAATTATTGAAGAATTTTTGTACATACTTAGTATTAATCTAGTTTAAGTTTGCCAGTGCCTTGGCTTAATGCTGTTATGCTGTCAAATTATGTTTCAATAAGTAAATAAATAAATAATACAAGCGCACCTAAACATAGACAGGGCAGACTCTACAAGAAACGAACTCGATAGTGTTACCGCAGTGGGTAGACGTCTATGATAAGGCGATTCTCCCACTTATCGTCCATCGGTGCGTATTTGTAATGCTTGTGTCGGTCAGACGAAAGGAAATAGCTGATTCCGATCTTATTCCCATACATAAACTTATGGCGGGTGACAGGAAGTGATGCCAATAGGCAGAATGGAGGGATCCAGGTGGTGTCGGGAAAAGGATAGGTAGCTACCCTGCCAGGCCGGGTGTCATGGCCAGGAGACCGACTGGTCCACCTGGATAAATTGGAAGTTGTATATATGCGTTGCAAGGAGAAACACTTCGATACCGCGTTTTAGGCTCTTTGTTTCTCTGCCAATCTGTCATGTGGTGCCATCTTGCAGATATGTTTGAACTTCTGTTGCGTCTTGCTTACTCGTGAAGCATTTTGAGTAAGCTTCTTGTAGTAGCGCCTAGAGGTCGCTACAAACTGCAACGGTGCGTTGAAGGTGCGTTGCGGTGCATAACGGATGCGTCTGTAAAATTGTTTGACAATCGAATAAGATCGGAATTCACAATTTTCTTTCGTCTGACAGACGCATGCGTTGAAAATACGCAGCGGCAGACAACAAGTGGGAGAACCGCCGGCAGCGGGCGGACGTCGATGATAATATTCAAATGAGCCCGAGATAAACGGACGACATCCTGCCGCGCCGTAATGGATGCCACTTCTATTCGGCTTCATATCTACGTCGACGGAAAATAGCTGACGGCGGGATACTTAAATGATTTACGAGCCAAAGCGTTTCTATTGTTTCCAATTTTAGAACTTATAGACACTAAAATTGTGAGGTTTTACAGTTTCTTCAAAATCATCTACGAGTCCAGAGCTGGACATGTTCCTCGACCTATTAGGGGTGGTTTGCCATACTTGCCACGCTCGATAGGCGGGGTGGCAGGCGCAGTGCAAGAAATTGTGTTTAATGCACACACTGTTACCCATTCCTTGAATTTATCCCTTACATACATATATGCATCAGCCTATTGCAGTCCACTGCTGGACGTAGGCCTCCCCAGATACGCCATGGAGCACGATCTCCCGTTTTCGCCATCCAATCGCTACCAGCCGCCTTTTTTAAGTCATCGGTCCATCTGGCCGGAGGTCGTCCAACTACGCTTGCCGAGGCGTGGCCTCCACTCGAGAACCCGTTTACTCCACCGTCCATCGGTTCTACGACAGATGTGCCCAGCCCACTGCCACTTCAGTTTGCTACATTTCCCTTAGCAGCTTTTAACAACACTCACGGGTAGAATTTGGGTGATACGAAATGTCTCTATATTGGTTACACAAATTATCCTCTTAAAACGGTATCACTCGCAAAATGATACGAACCATTTTCCCGAGTCTTTATTCAAATGTTTCCGAGTGCTCTCATTTCACAGAACTGACCTTTTAGCGGGTCCTTTGAAATGTGTGCGGTTTTAATCCAGCCCATGTGTTGTAGATCGAAAAGAAAAGGGTAAAGTAATATGTTAATCACAGAAAACAACCCTTTTAGCGACGGCGAGTGTTTTTATGTTATTATTTATACGCTTCGGGCGTAAAGGTGATGTGTTGAGTGGTTGGGTACTATTTTGATAAATTCATTCCACTTTTTATTTAAGGTATAAAAATCAACTGCAAATATTTTAAGGGGTGAACCAGCTCATAAAACTGAACCACTTTCCTCGAGAAACATAGGTCGAAATACGAAAAAAATATTTGGTCCTCCCATTCTAAGTGTGTTAGCCAGCCGGGTTAATTTGTATGGGAGGGCCAAAAAAAATTTTCACATTTCAACCTATGTGCTATATGTTCCTAGGGGAAAGTTGTTCAGTTTCACGAACTGGTTCAGTTTCAGGAACAGTATTTTTTTACACCATGTATGGATAATGTTCAAGGAACAAGCATTAGGTATACCTGTTTTCAAATTCTTTCTTTTTGGTGTGGGACACCAAGTCGTCCAACGACTCGATGACCCTGGTGTCAGAGTTTTTCAATCGCCTGCTACTAGTAGTAGGCCTCTGACATGGCCGTGTAACGACTGCTGTCATAATTATAGACAGCAACTGGGACTGACTGCTTAACGCGCCCTCCGAAGCACAGAACCATTTCTTTTCGGACAATCAGGTAGTTCACCCTGCAATGTCCTAAACAGACTGGGAAAAAATTCACAAAGTGATAAATATCGACTTTTGTGAGTGTCCCACCGAGAATCGAACCCGGAACCTTTGCGTCGCAGGCAGACGCTACCACTACGCCACATCGGCCGTCGGGTCGTCATGTTTTCAAATGTAATTTTATATATTCTGTTTTAAACGCAGCAGTGGTAGACGGATAAATAAAAAGCCGGAGGTTTTCCCAAAAGCGTATTTAGGGGTAGTAAAGTACTTAGTAACCTGGAGGATTACCTTCCAACTGCACAGGAATATGTAGTAGGTAGGGATTATGCTGTTTCTGTTAGGCGAATTGCACACGCACTGTATAATATTGCGGTTCGTGGCAGCCACCATATAAATGAGAAGCTGTGACCGCCATTTGATGCGGCGACGAGTGACATGAATGCCATGATATCCGGGTTTTGTATAGGATTTCGTAATTTGTTTTGTCAAAAACAGTGGACGTACGCCTTATAGTGGTCTACACTCTTAGCAAACGATTTCGCGCTATTTTGTCGATCCAGTGTCACTGCCAAAGAGAGCCATATGAAGCACATACAATACAGCGTAGCATCGCCATTTACATTATGCCGTAAATGATTCCGCGTGATGGCGGCTCAGAGTAGCATCTCCCCATTTCTTTGACGTGGGTGTCGTAACAGGCGACTTAGTGACTAAAAGGTTACATATGTATTGTAATTTAAGGCGATGGACTGAAAACCTGTCAGTGTGGCGATCAGAAATTTTCTATGTTTCAAATGTTTGTCAGACACGGCGTAAATGTTTGTTTTATACTGTCGTTTACGCCCTGCCTACCCTGTAAGAGTTAAACGTGACGATAGACGTGATATATTTTATTACGTGGTATTTACATTATCAGCTACAACATTCTACTGCTGGGCATGGGCCTCCTACTTTTAGGAGGTAATTGCCATAAAAACTACGCCTGGTGCGCCAATTTGCGAGCGCAGAAAAAGGTTTTACATTCACAGAAAGCGCTGGATTCATCACTTATTCGTCATCATACTTTTCCCGTCGTTTATACCAGACCGGCATAATACCGGCAGCATCGTGAGGCGCGTGTGAAAACCACCTTAGTGTTAGTACTATGTATGTTTGTGGCTCCACTGGAATGTGAATGTAATCGGTGTGGACCGGAAACAGGCTGGATTTACTGCCGCCGCGGCTTCCGGCAAACTACCCCTGTGGTGAAGTCGTTTAACCGTTGAGATCATGAACTAGGGTCATGGATTCGAATTCCGGTGAGTGAATAAGTTTGTATCACTTTCGTGTTCTTTTTTTATTTAGTTTAGGTACGAGTAACATTGCTTGGCAAATTGTGCTCTATGGCAGCTGCAAAGCTCTAGCGCTCATGGGTCATCGGGTTTTTCATCGACTCGAGTTCTCATTTGAGAAATAACAACACTTTGCGCTCTCGAAAGACAAAAACAATTTGGTATTTCATTGTTATTATTATTAGTATTAACCATTTATTGCACACAAGAGACATAATATAGGTACAAAGAATGACGACACCACAGGACAACTTATTTCTACTAGGAATTTTTCCAGTTGACCTACAGAAAATCTTATTTTAAGTTCGCTTTTTCAGAAGTTTAGTACCAAAGTTGTTCAGCTTTATCGGCAGAGTAAGCCATTGTGAGTTTTTGCACTATTTCCCTAACACTCTGTATAGAATACACTCGTTACTGGGATTCTAATTACCAGTATAAATTAGAGACTCGAGGCTTAAGTAAGTCTAAGATTTTAATCGCGCAACGAAAAAGCAATTGCAGTTTTATTTAGTTTTTAATTCGCTTTTGTACTAACTACGTAGTTAGCACAGCTAATAGTATCTTTCAGGTCGCACAAGTAAAGTATAAATTACAGAATATTTGCATATTTTTTTTTAATTTTGTAGAAAAATAAGATTAAGCCGCCTGTACCAACACTTAGACCAGTTACTTAGTTCAAAAAGGATTTTGAATTTCGTTCGTTCGACGACTCTCTCTCTCTCTTTTCGTGTGGGACACCGAGTCATCCATCGACCTGATGAACCCTGGTGTCAGAGTTTTTCAACCGCCTGCTACCACTAGTAGGCCTCTGACATGGTTGTGTTACGACCGCCGTCTAAGTAATCATAGACAGCAACCGGGACCGACGGCTTAACGTGCCCTCCGAAGCACGGAACCATTTCTTTTCGGACAATCAGTTGGTTCACCCTGCAATGTCCTAACCAGACCGGGAACAAATTCACAAAGAGATAAATATCAACTTTTGTGAGTGTCCCACCGAGAATCGAACCCGGAACCTTTGCGTCGCAGGCAGTCGCACTACCACTGCACCACGTCGGTTCGACGACTATAATTATATTATGAATAATGGAATAAAGTATACTTACCTTCTTTTATTACTATACCGGTATACTAGGCGGCCCATGTGGCGCAGTGGTAGTGCGACTGCCTGGGGCACAAAGGATCCGGGTTCGATTCCCGGTGGGGCACCCAAAGATGATATTATCACTTTGTGAATTTGTTCCCAGTCTGCTTAGTATATTGCAGGCTGAACCACATGATTGTGCGTAAGCAAGATGGTTCCGTGATTCGGCGGGTACGTTAAATCAACGGTCCCGGTTGCTGTTTATGATTACTTAGACGGTGATTTTAAGTATTAGACCGGGTCTATCGCGATAGTATTTAGGTAAATATTAGTAATTTACCTGTGTCCCGACGTTTCAACACAGTTACATGTATTGTGGTCGCGGGTTGACTCATTTTAAGTATTAGACCGGGTCTATCGCGATAGTATTTAGGTAAATATTAGTAATTTACCTGTGTCCCGACGTTTCAATACAGTTTCATGTATTGTGGTCGCGGGTTGACTCATTTTAAGTATTAGACCGGGTCTATCGCGATAGTATTTAGGTAAATATTAGTAATTTACCTGTGTCCCGACGTTTCAATACAGTTTCATGTATTGTGGTCGTGGGTTGACTCATTTTAAGTATTAGACCGGGTCTATCGCGATAGTATTTAGGTAAATATTAGTAATTTACCTGTGTCCCGACGTTTCAACACAGTTACATGTATTGTGGTCGCGGGTTGACTCATTTTAAGTATTAGACCGGGTCTATCGCGATAGTATTTAGGTAAATATTAGTAATTTACCTGTGTCCCGACGTTTCAACACAGTTTCATGTACCTATTGTGAAACAGTTTTATGAGTGAAAGTGATCGCGAGTGCTTAAAAAGTTATATTACTTAGACGGTGGTCGTTATTCAACCATGTCAGACGCCTACTAGTATAGTAGTAGGCGGATGAAAAGCTCTGATACCTAGGTTTATCGGGTCGTTCATCAATCCGGTGACCCACACGAAAAGAAGATTACTTTACCTATACTTTTAATCATTACATGATTTTGCGATTGAAAACTTTTTGATTGTAGAATAATCAGGTTAATATGATATCTGGTATTAATAACATTTTTTATAAGAATTCAGTCGATTTATCATCTTACTCCACAAAAGCCTTACGGGAATCATTCATCAATCAATAGGTACAGTATGATAGGTAATAATAACAAAAAAAACTGATTGATTGACTACCTACGAATCGAAGACAATGAACATGGTTAAACCATTTATTTTAATGCAATTCAATATGGTGCAGTGGTCGTGGTCTGTTTGCTATGCAAAAGAGATTTATTTTCCCAAATGTCTCTTTTCTTTTTTCTTTTTTATACAAGAAGTAATTAAAAGGGTAAAACACGCCGAAAGGAGGTCAAGGTACTAATGAAACTTAACAACTTTCCCCATGAAAATGGGGAGAAAAATGAAAAAAGATGCACCCCTTCCATAGTAAATTAAGCAGTTAATCGGAAACTTGGTATGGGAGAGCCAATTTTATTTTTAATAATTCGCCCACTGTTTCATGGGGGAAGCTGTAAAATTTCATGAGTACCTTGACTTTCATTTGGCTCGTTATGCCCCTTTTGCAACTCCCTGTATGAGACACTGAGTACACGAACGACCCAATGACTCATGGTGGTGATCTGTTCTTGTGTCTGAATGTTCGTTGTACGTGCTTTGGTTATGTTCAAATTAGACATCACATGACTCCAATATCTACTATCCTTAACTTTGAATCTTTGCTTTCTCTTGCTCATACTCAATTTATTAAAACTCTTTGTAATTATATTATTATTATATAATATTAGGTTATAATGAAAAAAAAAAGATTTTCTACTAACCTACTGGTTTTATGTTTTATGTTGTGTATTGTGGTGTGTTTGTCATTTGTTGTAGGTAGATCCAACTCATCTCAGCGGAAAGGAAAGTGGCAGATTATAAAAAAAAACTTTTGGTACTTTTGTGATCCCGTGTGATACGGTCAAAGTCGTCATCGAAACTTGACACTGGCGAAATCATAACGAAAACGCCATAAAATCAAGAAATTGAATTGAATTCTTAGGCTCTTTTTCCACTGCTCCGATCCGTCACCGGATGACGGAAGTAGCCTTCAGTAAAATATCGAAAGACCGGTCAACGCTTTTCCACCTATCCGGTAAAAAACGGACGTTAAAGTTTCATTATCTCGACGGACGTGGTAGAATTCAGTAGGTACCGATTATTAATATTCAGTATCTTTTTTTAATTATTCTTCATTCGTGCCATCCGAAATGTATCCTGCCTTCAATTGTGAACAACTTCTAGCGATTTTGTTATATGCTAGGAGACTCAGAAGACGGAAGCGGTATTGGATACATCCTCTGTTTAGAAACAGATGCCTAGTAGGAGCATTTTATACTTCTTATGAACAAATGTTGGAAGACGAAAGAAAATTTTACCTTTATTATAGAATGACGCCTGCTAAATTCAATTTTGTTTTACATCACATAAAACCATCAATTGCTCGACATGACACTAACTTTAGGTATTGCATTACTCCTAAAGAAATGCTCTCAGTGACTTTAAGGTAAGTAAGTATATGACACAAAAAGGTACAAAATCAACAACATTTATTTTAATAATTATTGGAACAAAGACAGCATCTCTTATAATAAATAACTAGATAAGTATACATTGTGTTTGTGAATCGACTAGACTAACTTTCAGGGTGTGTTCTAATCGTAAAACAGAACAACTTTTCTAAGTACCATATTTCCGAAAAACTAAAAAAACTGGACTTCCCATTCAAAAAGACAAATTTTTTGAACATTTTTGTATGGGAGAAACAGCCTAACCTCAAAAGCATACCGGCACTCGTTTGTATCTAACTGGTAAATGCCGGACCGGAAACAGGTAGTGCAAAAGCATGCATAGATACGTCTGCCACTTCGGACCGATAAAATACGATTCCGGTTTGGCAAATTACCGTTACGATAAAAATCGGATACCGGAGCAGTGGAAAAGCGAGTATAGAAGTTTAATAGATTTCTAAATCGGATTGGAAATTACTGTTTCGATAAAAGCCGGTTACCGGAGCAGTGGAAAAAGAGCCTTAACCTATTTGACGGAAAGTAACAGCGCTAATTTAAAGTAAGTTAGGAGAATTTATTTCCCAAATTAGGCCAATGTAGGTAAGGCGTACCTATCTAAATCAGAAATTATTCAAGTCTCGTTGCGAGTTGCATGCTGTCAATGCAGCACGGTTGTCTCATGAAAACTGTATGAGCTGAAGTTGGTGTTGACCGTGGGTTAATTGAAAGCAAACTTTCACGGTTTGCCCTGTACGGCGCTCCCCAGCCCGGGTCCGCCTACAACACAAGCTCTGTATGTATTCACGGATTAAAAGTCCATACAAACAGAATGAAAGTTTTTAATCAATTTTGAATGTTTTCGGTTCGTGTTTAATCGCATTTTCACAAAATGTTGCACAGATTTAGAGAAAGTATGAGCAACGTTTGAACATCTAAATTGCACGTGATACATTCTAGTTAGTTATCTCTGATATATTCTAGTTAATAAACTCTTATTTACACTTGTTCCGCTATTATAATATACAGATATTAGTGGAACTAGTTTAAAAAGGGTTTTATTAACTAAAATGCCATAGAGTTCCAACAAGAAATCGCCACACAAAGTGTAAATCATCTCTGATATATGTACTTATATATCCGAAGGACTCACCGTGTACCACCGTGCTCAGTTTAAACCACTAACTCGCGTTACCGGCGAATAGGACAATCCACTGTGGTTTATTATGCACTCACAGTGTTTTATAATTTTCATACATGAAAATAAGAAACTAAAAAAATTATAGCGCCCGCCGGGGCTTGAACCCGGGACCATCCCACTGCTCTGCCAACTGAGCTACCGGCGCCTCGACTGAAACTTCCAAATTTTCAATTTCTTGGTACTCGTCTAGAAGCGACGTACAAGCGACATCTAGCATAAGTTATTGTAACTAATACTATGGTAAGTTCACAATTACAAAGAGGAATTGAAACGATGCGATTTTTTAGATGTCTTATTTTCTAAAATATACCTACAGAAATTATTACTGAAATATATTACCATCAGGCGCTTCAGTGCTGAGAATGAATGCTTGTTATCCACGCAAAAATCATTAACCAGTTTGATATCAGATTCATCTTCAAAGTCTTTAAATCGGTCGTAAATCTCCAAAGGAAGAGTGATATCCTCACAGATCTCCAGTTTCCCGTGAAACAGTTAATGACCTGGAATGAAGCTTCGGTAATAGAATGGACGACAATCCTCATTTCCTCGTTCGATTCCAGTCGAGCTAGATAAGTTTTATGCGCTTTACATGTTGGTAAAACGAACGATATTTCAATTAAATTTAGTCAGTTAATCGGCTGTTATATCTACGACTTTATGTACTTACAAACTTAATTTTTATAACTCATTTATTAATAATAAGCCGTGTGATGCCGGCTTAGAATAGCATTGCTCCATTTCTAACCCATGGGTGTCGTAAGAGGCGACTTAGGGACTCGAGGGTTAGATGTGTATTGCAATTTTAGGCGATGGGCTGACAACCTGCCACTTTAGTAATACTCGGTTATCTGATTGACCCTCAAACTTTTGTCACACGTTTATATCCGTTTTACGGCCGTTAACGCTCTGCCTACCTCGTAAAGGATATAGGCGTGATTTATGTATGTATTAATGTATTTATTAATAATATTATAAGTACATGCTAAATGTTTAACTTACATAATTATACTCATACTTAGGTAGTATTTATAATTAAAAATAATTAACCATTTTAATACATATTTACAATCATTGCCTTTAAGTCAATGCCTTACCATATATCCTTCACTAGTACTCATTCACTAAATAGAAAGCCCTCTCGACCAGCCACTTCTTAAATTTATATTTTAAAGGAAGAATGGGATGTAAGTAGCTTCTGTGATGCTCGATGGAAGCCTATTTTAATAGGTTGGCCCTTTAAAGTGCGTCACCTTGTCAGATTTGGCAAGCTTTGTCAGGTTCTTACCGCGATACTTATTTTTGTTGAATTGTCCGATATTTCGACCCAGTTGCATGGGCCATGATCACGGAACTACTCGACGAAATATCGGACAATTCAACAAAAATAAGTATCGCGGTAAAAACCCCGTTTCAGTATTTTGAGTTAATATGTGTCCGCAAAAGTTTAAAACAGTTTATTGGTATAAGACCTAGTTCATAAGGTTTACAGTCACATCACATCAGCCTAAGCAGTCCACTCGTGGATGGCCTCAAGGGCACACCATAAGGCACGATCTTATGTTTTCACCATCCAGTCACAACCAGCCGCCTTCTTTTCAAGCATTTCATAAATTGGCAGTAGATAAGATATCCTTAATAATACAGAGTCTACATTGGTGACTCACGGGCGGTCGCCTAAGCTGAATAAGACTTTATTTTGCTACGAAACACCTCATTTTTGGTTTACTACTGAAGATTACGCTAGATATACGCCGGCCCTAATATTCTACACTAACTAGATTTTCAGTCTACGAATATACTCGTAGCAGTTTCGTAGCAATGTAGTCTACGTCGCTACGAAACGAGTCCGACCGGAAATTAAAATTTTCTAAAGCGCTTGCAAATGAAGGCGCATACATCGATATTACTTTCCAGGGCCCTCAATGCAATGAAATATTTCAGAGGGAACCCAACAAAAAACCAGAATGAAGCTATGAAGCCGGAAAATCCTGTCAAATTCAAATTTTTTGCGAGCTTTAACGCTAAATGTACAAAAACACACTTTAATCTTTGATGACTGATGATAGAGCTCTCTATTAACCCTAAGGCTGAACGGAATTTTACGCATTAGACCCGCCATTTGTACGTTTTTACATCAAATAAATAATGACTTCTAATAAGAAAAGAACTATCGTACACGTTACAGTATTTTTGAGGTAAACACTTCCCTTTCGGAACCAACTTAGCTACATATTTTAGAATTCTGAATATAAAATACATTATTTTAAATCGGTTAGTAAGCATTCGCATACTCATCGACTTTGATTGCGAAGTCTGATTGCGACGAGCTTTTCATGCCTTGGCTTCTATCGGTTGGATTCCCTCTGCATTACCTTGGTCTATTCCAGAGCCTTTGTTACTCTACAAGCCTCATGAATTTTCCGCGTTCAGTAAAAACGATGATACACTTCTGATGAAACGTTTTTTCGTCTTTCTTTGCTTAACACTCGAACGCTCGATAAAGGACGGCCAATAAAGCGATGGATTTAACCACATATTATCTGTGACCGACGACACGACGCAGTGGGAGACAGATGTCGGCAAATGTCGGTCGACACAGCATGTTTGTATAATGAGTCTTAAAAATACATTTAAAGGTCGACCGCACCAGCAGAAGACATTTACGCATGCAACTGTCGGATGACCGCAAACTAGTTACTAGAGAATTCTAGAGATAGGAGTCACTAGCATCACTAATCACTAAATAGTAGGTGTTAGTGAAATGAAGTCACTTCTCGTGTTCCTTTGTCCCTAAGCAAGCTTAGATCTTTAAAAGTACGCTACGGATTTTGATGCGGTTCACTTTAGAAGATAGAGCGATTCAAGAGGAAGGTTTTGTGTAATTTATGCCGGGAAAAGGTATTTTTACCGAGGGAAAACAGTTTGCAGCTGGTGAAACAACCGGTAGTGTAATCTGACCATTTCACATAGCGTCATAGATAAAAGTACAAAAGTAGTACAGACACCACAACAAAATTCACAAAGTCTAGTGTATAAGGTTGTTGTCGAATTCTTCTTTTTCTTCTTCTTCTTACTACTAACCAAATGAATTGCGCCTAAACTTGACCTAATTAGCGTCATAACAGATTTGCGATCCTTTGACTACGACCTCCTACTAACGCGTCAAGGCCCACTTAAAACGACGGCATCTGCGTCTACTATTGCGTTGTGTCGTCCGCTACCAATTTCGACCTTTTCGTTTCAGGTAAGTATTTATAATGCAAATAAAATGACAATCAGGTCATCATTGCTATGGGTCTCCTCTCAAGGGGGAAGAGGGAGTTGAAGAAATGAATTCACAAAGATGAAGCGAGCTTTTAATGAGCGCCAGCGCCGCTGAAGCGATCAGACACGATTTAATTCCTTTTGGAAAATATTCAATAAACGCCACGAAGACTCGGGCAATTGCGAATATCCGAGCAGCGGGAATCATGAGCCAGAATAAACAGTTTGCGATAGAATTTCCTACTCGGTATTCATTACCGGAGAGCCCCGACTTGCAAGGTATTGCCTTCAAAAACAAAATCACAAAATCATGGGCCAGGAAAATGAATCTTGAAGGAGATAATTTTCTCGGATGAAGTAACCAATGAGAATCTTACCTGTTTATACATACCATCGGAATTCGGGACGGAAGACAGTGTTGCTCAAAACATACATAGTTGATAGAAGCCATATAAAGTCGACGCAATCCCACTTGCATCGCCAGTTCAGGAAAAAAAACCCTTTACGCAAACAATAGGTACCTCAGAATGTCCGTTTTTGGCACTTTCATCTATCGGCGGGGTATTTTTACTAATTGCTAAGTATCTTTTTGTACGCATATACAAAACGTTTATAAATTAAGCCGTCGGTCTCGACTCCTGTCTATGATTACTTAGAAGGCGGTCGTTACACAACCATGTCAGAGGCCTACTACTAGTAGTAGGCGGCTCAAAAACTCTGTCACCAGGGTTCATCGTGTCGTTGGGCGACTGGGTGTCCCACACGAAAAAATTATTAAAATGTTCACATCACACCAGACGACAGACCAGCCACTACCGACCCTGGAGGCCGTTCAACACAGCAACGCAGTAGAATATATCAGCGATGACAGATAGTAAAACCGCGTTTTAGAGCGCCTGTCAGGAGAAAATTTCTACTTGTCAAACTTATCCTACCCCGATCATGCGCACACGTCGTCGGATAAAATTTCTCGACCTCTCGACTGAGATAAAATTTTGACAAACGTCAGTTTGACAGGTGCATAGTGATATCTAGTGTTTTGGTAATATAAGTATTTCTGTTGTTTAACGTGTTGCACTACAAAAAATACTTTCATAAGTTTATATTTACGAAAATAAGAACAGACAAAGCGTCAAATCTTTGCAAATCGCTTATGTGATGACATCTAACTATCTTCGTTCATTCAAGCCAAACCCCCGTTCAGAGGTGTTAGTTTAAATTTTAAGCTAAGGTTATCTTATCCGGTTATGCCGTGTGATGCCGGCTTAGAATAGCATTACCCCATTTCTTGCCCGTGGGAGTCGTATGAGGCGACTAAGGGACTCGAGGGTGTGTATTGTAATTTAAGGCGATGGGCAGACAACCTGTCACTATAGCGATACACAATTTTCCAGATGACCCTCAAATGTTCGTCAGACGTGGCGTAAATGTCCGTTTTATGCGGCCGTTTGTGCTCTGCCTACCCCGCAAGGGATTATAGGCGTGATATGTATATATATTATCTTATCCGGAGCACGTTAAACGTACCCCTGTAGGTATAGATAGGCACGGTAGTGTTATTTACTCTATGGTAAGGGGTAAATATTAGTATCGTATCGTTCAGTGTAGCTGCTCAGGAGTAGGTAATCCTAGTTCAGGCTAAATTGTAATATTTAAGTACTTCTAAGCATATTTACTTTATATGTAAATACTGACATTAAGCTTATAAATAAATTATTCTTATTCTCTTATTCTAGGTACAGTTGAAAACTCACTCCAAGAAGAATTCCTTACAATCCATGTTTTACGGAAACCGTAGGTACCTAATAGGTACCTACTTAATTTTCAGATAAAAGACAGTCCCGAGAGCCGAGACGAAGCCTCGCGTTATCTCTTTACAACAAGCAATTTTTGAAAAGAATTTATATTCTATTGTAGAGTTATTTTCAGTGGAAAATTACCCACAAAGGTGTTGTGTAAATACAATGAGAAGCCCCTCAACACAAAGAATAAGCGTTATCGATTGAGACGTCGGCTGCGGCGCTCATATTCATAACAAAGAAATCTACCAGATGGTCTTATTGTGACGCCCTAGTAATATTCTTTAAGAAATATATAATTTTTATGCTGTGTGATGCCGGCTTAGAATAGCATCACCCCATTTCTTGTCCGTGGGATTCGTATGAGGCGACTAAGGGACTCGAGGGTTACATGTGTTTTGCAATTTTTGGCGATGGGCTGACAACCTGTCACTATAGTGATACACAATTAACTGAATGACCCTCAAAGGTTTGTCAGACGTGGCGTAAGTGACCGATTTTTATGGGTCGTTTACGCTCTGCCTACCCCGCAAGTGATAAAGGCGTGATGTATGTATATAATTTTTATTTACTTTTAAAGAATGTTAATCAGGGTAGGTGAGAGACAGAGACCCTAAGCATCATGAGTTAAATATGAAAAGAAAAACACTCGATTCGCGCCAACACGCTGCGTCAAGCGGGCTGCACGCGCCTTTTTAGTATGAAAGATAACGCCTGTTCAGACGTCCCTTGAATTTTGTTACCTACGTATTTGTGGACGAGCCTTTAACAGATTTAGATGAGCAGTCCTTTAAACTGCTGCCCCATAAAAAGAGTGGAGAATAATGTTTTTCATGTTTTGAAACATCTTCATTGAGGAAAGTTGTTCACTGAATGAGTTTGCATCTTTGCAGAGCAGACATATTTAGAGGAATATAAAAACTACGTTTAATTTGTGTAAAATTGTATATTTATTATCCTTATTTTACATATCTTTCAGCGCTTTAACAACACAAATATTGTACATCAACTGTCCTTGCAATCTCGCCCAAGCCTTCGACGCCGTTTCTTCTACCGAATCCAAAACTGTTCTTAACTCTTCATTCATCGATATCGTTTTAGTATGCGTCTTCAGAAATAAACTTAAATATGACTGGGCTAGTTCGAAATCTCTGTTCGTTTTCAACATAGTCCCTAGGAGTACTAGAAATTGTTTCATAGCTTCTACGGAACCACCGTTTTCTGGAGCCATATTCGTAACTTCCACTTCTAGAATCGCCGGCGAAAATGTTTTCAACTTCTCAACGCATTTCAAGTAACTGTCTTCATCATCACAAGAGACCAATTTCTTAGCAAACGGTGTTAAAGTTGACATATTTTCTGGTATTAATAATTTCGTGTCTTTGCTTGATTCTTGATCCTTTTCTAAATCAAACTCGAGTTCCAAACTCGGTATAGTAGGTAGGAAAAATGGCGCAGACTTAGGCACGGTCAGAGGCGTTTTCGGTTTATTTCTCCTTTTAACTATGTCCAAGTTTAATAGATTCAGCCACCTGGAAGTGGGCTGGTCTGATAGAGTTATTAGCTCTTCGCTGATTTGTTCCGGAGATATGTATTCAGGTTCTTCTCCTAAGTCTATTTTTCCGATGTCCTCAATACCAGGTTTTTCTGCTGCCGTGCTCGGTAGTTCTAAAGAAAGATGAAAGATAATTTAGAATTTTAAAAGTATATATAAAATAAACCAATACACAACCAGGTCGGTAAATTTCCTCCAAGCCAAATAAACCTTACTTAGATAGAGCGTGTTTAGAAATTAATTAGAATTCAGGAATACTGCAGCACAGCTGATATTAATATGTACGATACGACGGGTTGTTTGACGGTTATGAATATAGGAATGTGTACCAATTTTTTTCAAACACTTCCCGTGTTAGGTATACAATTTTTGAAAACTTGCAAAATTTTTTGAAAACTTGCAATCCTGCCCGCGCTTGAAAATTTTGCAAGTTTTCAAAAATAGGAATGTGTATTTATAGGCACGAGATAAACTATCCATTCGTGTTTAATTCATTAAGTACTCGAATTTTACAATGTTTTACATTTTATAAATCTTACAAAATTTCCTACTGCGGGCGGGATATGAACCTGCGACTTTCGCTATCACTAGTGGCGACGTTTCTTTCATCTGGGCTACCGCGGCTCGTCCCTTGCCCGCGAAATTTTGCAAGTGTATCATGACGCCAATAACGCGAAAATTGTATCCCTTACACGAGAAGTATTTTAAAAATTTGGTATGTTTTAAATCACCAATGTTAAAATGTTCGTACGATAAATAATAGAAAATCAGTTTAAACTTTACAGTATGAGAAAGGCCCTTTCATAAAGACTACTTACCATTTCGCCTTCGTATTGCCTGAAACTTTGGTATAGGTACGCCCACGTAAATGGTGACAAGTTAGTTACAAATCGGGTACCTGCCTATTAGCCCAGTATGTAGTATCCAGTAGCTTTTCATGTTTCAAAAATATTAAAGTCGTTTATTTTTGGCTTATACTCTCTGGACCGTATGCTGAACCCAATTTATTATTTTGTGTCTTTTTGGGTATATGCTAACGTAATTTCGCTTACAGTGGATAAAAACGACTCAAACTGGGTTTGTACACTGTATGAACTGTCACATTGACAAAACTGGTACATTTATTATGTTAATTTAATTAAAAACACTTGAAAAAATAATTTACCATACAAAGCTTTACGCAAGCGTCAAAAATTACACAAAATGAGCTTTACTTACAGTCACACTTATCGCGATCGTACAAAAAATAAGCGACTTTAAAATGTTAATAAGTTATGCCCCCAAATATTGCTAGCCGTATCGGACTATATTACTTTTCTAAATAGTTACTTAATCAAACTCGGTATATCAACGGTACTTCTATCTATTCGATTCAGGAATTCTCGTCAATACAGGAGTCTGTTTACCCACAAGAACACTCCTATATCACTATGTGTGGTGCTGAGATAAGTACCAATTGGGAACCTGCCTGTATTTTTGCAATACAATAAAGAATAGTTAACTTACTCAATCTAGGAACGTCCACAGTGCTTCTGTCTATTGGCTTCAGAAAGACTCGTTCGTAAAGGAGTCTGTTTGCCCACAAGAACACTCCGATTTCACCGACGTGTGTGGTGGCGAGGTAGTCACCGGTTGGGGACATGCTTAGAGATGTGCAGGGCTGTTGTACCTGAGAAATTTACATATTATATTATTTTGTAACCTTCAATGTTCCACTGCTAGGCAAAGGCCTCTTTTGCGCCACCCATCTCGTGCTTGGGCATCCGAATGCTAGTTCCGGAGAAATGCTTCTATATCGTCGCTCCATGGCCTCATAAATACATACAATTCGAAAAATATACCCCACAGTCTAAGATAGTCCGGTAAAAAACGGTAAAACACATAATGATAGTAATATGGAACTCTATTCACACACACACTCTATTATTTAAAAAATAATCTTAGTAAAAATTGCAAGATGGAGACAAATAATTTTCCTTAAACACTTACCGAAAAGATATCTACGAGTTGACCGCTCGGAATGTCCCATGTGCATACAGTGCAGTCCATCGAAGAACTGATCAACCATCTACAACAGAAGTTAACTCATAAATTGATCAATATTAATTAAAGTGAACAACGAAGTTACAAAAAAAAATCAATTTTGTCGTAAAAGCAAATAAATTTGTTTAGTGAACAGGGTCACTAAAATAAACAAGTTGGTCACAAAATGTAAGCTACTTGGTCACAAAATGTAAACAAGTGGGTCATAAAATGTAGGCAACTTGGTCTAAACATGTAAACAAGTTCACAAAATGTAAGCAACTTGGTCACATTAATTTAAACAAGTTGGTCACAAATGTAAGCAACTTGTTTTAATATGTAAACAAGTTCACAAAATTTAAGCAACTTGGTCACAACATGTAAACAAGTTGGTCACAAAATGTAAGTAATTTGGTCACAAAATGTAAACAAGTTGCTCACAACAATTAACACCTTGGTTACAAAAGCAAATAACTTGGTTACAAAAATAAACAACTCTTTAATTAAAATAATGTAACCACCTGCTTTGAGTGTCAAAGTCGATAGCATTAATCTTCCCGCAATGCCCTTCAAGCCGTCTAACTATCGTCATCGTGTCAATATCTATGAGAGTGATCGTGAAGTCCTCATTGGCCAATGCTAGCAGACCACTGTCGCGGTGACACTTCGTGCTGGCGACGGATTCCTCTAAACGCATGACATGGTATGGCGTTGTTGCTGTAAATAGAATAAGAACACTTAGTAAGTAAGTAAATAATAGTATTGGTTTTGAAACAAATTGATAACAAGTTTTTGACGAAATTAGGTTGGAATAGACAACATGACATAATACTTTTATCCAGTTTTTTGTTGCAAAGGTAAGTTAGTAGCTCATCGCTGCCTGAAAAATTCCGATGTTGAGATGTTTCAAATAGGGTTGGACTGGACTGTGATGACATTTGATACCATGAAACCATACCATGACAGTATTCTAACAATAATTTCACCTACCTGATTTGAAGTGCCAGAACTTGAGTTTATCATCAGCCCCCACAGTGATAACCCTCTGATTGCAGAGATCTGTCTCCACTCCTCTGATAGCACCCTTGTGAGCTAGCTTCTTGTCTTTTCCATAGTATCCTCTGTGTATGCCTGACTGCATGTTGAATTTGTGCACTTGGCCATTACTGTAGCCTAAGGAAAATAAATAATCATCAAATTCTAAGAGAACGCGTTTTTTATTAACATGTGAGAAAGAAACAGAGCATTCATTTTAATTGCAAAATCTAAATTGATCAATGAAGAAAATTAACCAAAGTTTTTAGGATTTGTTTTCTTTAGAGGCACATTAATTAGATTTTTTAAGTTGATCTTAGAACAAATGAAACAATAGTAAATAGTACATAAAATGAAATATTGCATTACTTACCAATAATAACAAAGTTTCCACAATGTGTAACAGTCAAACAAGTAGCAGAAACACCCTTATCAGTCTCCGGAGGTTTTAGCTTATGGTCACCCATCCTGATCTTGTTGTATGACCATGTTGTGGCGACATACAAGCCCTCGTGTAAGGAAGCTATGCTGTCCCACTGCTTGTCTCTTTGCATACAGGAGTCTAGGTTGTTTATTGGAGGTAGTACTAGACTGTCGTCTTGGAGTCGCTCTAAAAATGAGGCGAATGGTATAAGATACAGAAAAATATAATAATGAAAAATGTTGTTAAAGTTTTTAAGACTTTTATTTAATGTGTGATTGAATACATTTATTTGAAGGAGAATTTCAACAGATAAAGTAAGAAAGTAGGCAGCATCAATCATTACTCAAATAAGTAAACAGTTGGTCATAAAAGTGAACAAAAGTAGGTCATAAAAGTAAACAACTAATTTACAAAAGTAAACAAGTTAGTCACAATAAAGAACTTGGAACTAGAAGAAAGCACAAAGAAAAAGGCCAGTATATTTTAAGAGAACAACAAGCAGAACCCTTTAGCTGTAAGCTTCTCAAATTGGAATATACATGTTAAAATTTAAAGTGGCAGTTATAAAAGTATAAATTATAATATAACTATGATTATATACACAGTTATCTGATTGACCCTCGAAGTTTTTGTCAGACGTGGCGTAAATTACCGTTTTTCACGGCCATTTATGCTCTGCCTACCCCGCAAGGGACTATAGGCGTGATATATGTATGTATGATTATATCATAATATAAAGATTATAACTTACTTTTTTTCTTAGAAGCCTTTCTATTGTGTGAAGCTTTGCCCATGCTTTTATTGAATGTCTCCGTTACTGTGTTCATAATGTGCAAGCTACTGTCACTACCCGCTGCAAGGAGGTTTTCACCAGTTGGCTCGCAGTGCTTTACAAGGTTCGGGGGCAGGGAGTGACCTTCCCTGATGAAAAATAATTAAAATAAATAACAGAAGAGAAATTATTATTGTTTGATTTTTATTTCCTTTATTTTATTAAAAGCTACTTTTGCTTGTACTCAAACAAAAAGTATAATGCAGACCTAATTACTATTAGTTTCTAAATTATAGGTACTAAGAATAATTATGTCTTTTTTCTAACCTTTTTCTCAATAATCTAGCTCCTCCATCAGGCATATCAAAAATCCACAGCTTCAATGAGTTATCTTCAGAGTTTGTTACCATCAAAGGCTCTGACATCAAACATTTCAAACCAGCAATCTTTGAAGAGTGAGCAGACTCTATCTGAGACACTACTCTTTGTTCCTCAAGGTCCCACATGACTATATGACCCTCTGAGCTTCCTGTTACTATGATTGGTACACCGTCAAGTCTGAAGGAAAGTGCGCTGACCATGCCCCAATCATGAGTAAAGTCCATGACGGTCTGATCGTAACGCAAGTTGTGAAGAAAGATCTTTCCATTGGCTAAGCCAACAGCGACGACGTCGACAGCTGGTGCAGGCTCGGTAACAGTCACGGCACTGCCCCAACCAGCGAACGTAAACACAAGTTTTGAAGTCCTCAAGTTCCATAACTGCAGTTGCCCTTGCTGGCTCCCAAGCAACACTTTGTTTAGGTAAGTAGGAGGATGGCATAGCGTCGATATTTTGAAATGCTCTTCGTCGAATTCCAACTCCAAGAACTGGCTTTCTTCCTTGATATCAAATATTTTCAAAACATTGTCATTGTCTATAGAAATTAGGTGGATTCCAAAAGGAAAGAGTAAGTGTACCGGTGCGTTGTGGCCTTTGTAGACATGTTTTAGTTCGCAGCCTCTTCTCCAAGCGTAGATATTGTTTTCACTAGCCGTATAAATATGAAAGTTGTCACCACTCATACATGTTATTGGGCCGGGATGTTCGCCGCTAACACTGAGCAGACGGAATTTATCGCAACCGTATGTATGAAACCACTTTCCTACACTCGTACAGAGAAGAGTTTCACCTCTCCTCTTGATAAATCTGGCTACAAATGGTACATGTGTGCTAACATAACCTAACACACGAGACCCGGTGAAAACACGACTGCTCGTCTTCTCTGACATGGTAGTGGCTCACAGAAGAAAGCACTAGCAATATCACATCACAATATACATACAAAGCATTAGTTTATCGAATGTTTTCTTACAAAATAGCGAAATTAAAAACGCACGTGAAGGGATATGTTTTTGTAGGGATGTGGTTGACAGTTATGATGGTTTGTAAAAAGTTACCGGTTATTGGCTGTATTCGTTCATTCTTTTAATCGATTTGAGTTATGTGCATTATATGTACGGCGTGCAGCCCTATTCGTGTCAAAACATATTTTTTCTTTGGGAATGGCTACTAGGTTTTTTATCCGACTAAACCGAGCCGTACCAATCGGATTTGCTAGATCTTGCTGGGAAGCTGAGGAATCGCTGCTTCGAGGAGATAAGACACAAAGATTAAAGTGGGTCTACGAGAAGATCAGTGGTTTTAGCAAAGATAAAACACGGAATTGTTTTATCAGCGGGATTGCACTGGGAACATGGATCAAGGAGCCGAAAGAAAAAAACCAAACATTCACACTTATTTCTACTTTAATATTCCATTATAATTCCTAAATATGACATTAACTTATTAAGCTATTACAGAAGCCCTTGTCGCTTCAAGTCCTCATACGTTTTACGGTTTACGACATTCCCAAGGGAATCTTCAAACTCCTCGTCGTTTTCAGCAACAAATCTCTCGTTCTCTTTCTGCTGTTTGATCTTCTCCCACACTGTAATGAAAAAAAAAAACTTTGAAAACAAAAGTAGGTATTCTTTAAGCTTTTCCAACTTTTTACATTGCCTGTTTTGTATTGGTAAACGCTGACATAAATACTTTTTTAGAATGAAATATCTGTCGATATTGGCACGCGCGGACGCCGCAGGTTTTTTTTTGTGACGGCCAATATCAACTTCATATAAATTACGATGTTTATTTTCACTAAAATGTCAGAGTGCGCCGGCCTGCAAAACGCTGTTTTACGTGCACAAATATATCGACGTAGCCATCTTCAACTCAAAAACAGTAATCATTGTAAGCATTGACCCGAAAATAAGAAGACTTACATGCCAATGCGTCCTCGATCTGCGTGACGTTGGCGAAATGCGCCGTGTTGGGGATGCCCAGGCAGCGCATGCCGTGCGCGTGGCGCCACTCGGCAAAGTGGCGCTGGAACGCTTTGGGACCTGTTATAAGAACACACGTGTTTTAATGACATTAGAAAAAATGCCGGCTTATGCCGTGTGATGCCAGCTTATGCCGTGTGATGCTGTGTGATGCCGGCTTAAGCCGTGTGATGCCGGCTTATGCTGTGTGATGCCTGCTTAAGCCGTGTGATGCCGGCTTATGCTGTGTGATGCCGGCTTATGCCGTGTGATGCCGACTTATGCAGTGTGATGCCGGCTTATGCTGTGTGATGCCGACTTATGCTGTGTGATGCCGGCTTATGCCGTATGATGCCGGCTTATGCTGTGTGATGCCTGCTTATGCCGTGTGATGCCGGCTTATGCCGTGTGATGCCGGCTTATGATGTGTGATGCCGGCTTATGCTGTGTGATGCCTGCTTATGCCGTGTGATGCCGTCTTATGCCGTGTGATGCCTGCTTATGCTGTGTGATGCCTGCTTAGAATAGCATAACCCGATTTCTCTCCCGTGGGAGTCGTAAGAGACGACCACGGAGGAGACGACTAAGGGACTCGAGGGTCTGTATTGCAATTTTTAGACAATAGGCTGACAACCTATCACTATGGCGATACACAATTTTCCGAATGACCCTCAAATGTTTGTTAGACGTGGCGTAGGTGGCCGTTTTTGCGGCTGTTTACGCTCTTCATACTTCGTAAAGGATAATGGGCGTGATATGTGTGTGTTAGACAATGTGACTATGTATGGTCTAGAAGTCTAGAGTAACTTAGCCAGCGGGTTACTGAGACGGGCCTGAATTTCGATATTTGAAAAGCGTCTCACTAAAGTTTCAGTTGGATAGCTTTGGCCGTTTCAAATTCCGCTACCAGCTTTATTCATAGTGTGTCACAGTGGTAATAGAATGACAGTTGTGTGTCACAGGTACTGCAATGGACAAAAAATTTAAGAATGGCATCCACTCGAAGCCAAAACAAGATACTTTTACTAATTTGGAACATGGGATCATAAACACACACACACACACACACACACACACACACACACACACACATGCATACATATATCACGCCTATAATCACTTCGTGGTAGGCAGAGCGTAAACGGCTGTAAAAAACTGACATTTACGCCACGTCTGACAAGTCACACACACATATCACGCCTATAATCCATTGCGAGGTAGGCAGCGCGCAAACGGCCGCAATAAACGGTCATCATAAAAACGACACACTAAAGTTGACAATACCTTTGTACGTGTAGTTGCCGCAGATCTCACAAGTGTAGGAGATGTTGAGGCCGTGGAGCTTGTACAGCCAGTAGGGTATGGGCTGGAACAAACATTTATTCATTTCAAACATAACACTAACAAGCATAATAAATTTAAAACACGACTGCTATGAATGATCGGCATGTACCGGGTAGATTCAGTACGATTCCTTCTTCGCAGAACATTTACTAAGTCTTAAGGGCTGGTTGTTTGACCAACAACAGGTGTAGGTTTGATCACAATATACCAAATTTAAAAAGAAGTCATTTTTATATATTATTAGCCCATGTCGTCCTACTGCATGGCAAGGACTTCCTCCCTTTCTTCCATACTTCCCCATTTTGGGCCTCCTCCAACCAATTTCGGTTTATGCGCATTATTGCGCATGTAGTTGAATGTTAAAACGGTACTTTGCGATGTCTTTATAAGTGGAAGACACAACGATAGCGCGTTTTAAAAACCTAGTGGCGCCATCTATTGGGGGTAGATTTGTTTTAAAATGCCCTTGTTGTACTGCTTGTACATATTTACTTACACATACCCCTAAAAAAAATTAGTGTATTTAATAGGACCTTATTATTACTTTAGAATTCGAAAGCGATAGATTTAATTAAAATGTTGAAAGTACCCACGACGGTTTCTATACTATTTCTTACAATACGGCCATCCGAATAAGCGATATTTAACTGCTGTCAGGTTCGTAGTAATGCTATGGCAAGAGGTAAATTTTTCTTTGTTCACATCTCTTTTAGTTCAGTAGTAAAATGAATGTTTACCTACTGCAGCGCCCCCTGGCAAGTTATTTGCGTAACACCAATCTAAGAACATGCACCAATCAAACCCACACCGATCACTAGAAACCGCATTGCAATCCGACCAGTGATTTTGAAAATAAATGGTAGCAATGGTATGCACAAATACACATTCTCAACCAAACCACCCCAATTTGTGCCCTTTTTAGGGAATTACCAGCATGTAGCGGGTAGATTCAGTCCGATCCGTTCTTCCCAGAACAACTCCTAACCCCTAAAGGCTGGTTGTGTTGAACCACCAAACTAATAATACCTTCGGGTGAGCCCGCGCTTCCTACCAAATAGTCAGATGTAGGTTTGATAGCCTCAGGGCTTAAACTGGGTAAATCTACGGCAATAAGCAATCTAAGCAATCTGTCCCACACGAAAAGAGAGAGAGAGAGAGCAATCTAACAAAATAAAATAGAAGACTCGGATAGAAGACAATTTTAATAAATGATATTATTATTTAACCACCATTTAATGGAATAGTTATCTAAAGCCGTAACAATTTTTCACAATAAGTACAAATTATTAGAATATTTCATTTTAGTTACTTGCACTACATTTTCGTGGTCAGTTCCGCAAGGAAAGGCAAAAATTACAAATAATAAAAAGTCAACATTAAGATACACTTGCTCGCGGGCAAGAAACGAGCTGCGGTAGCCTAGGTATGCAGGTTCAAATCCTGCCCGCACTTGAACATTTTGCAAGTTTTCAAAAATTTTATATAACACGGGAAGTGCTTTAAAATTTGTTATTCAGAACAGAATGTATTTCAACATCAGCTATATTAGATACTTTGGGTCACTGAGCCACCGCAGTAAGTAAGTATATTAGATACTTAGGAAAGTTTACGAGAAGTTATTGTTACGAAGTAACAAAACTTCCCAACAAAAATATCAGTTGTTGTAAAGATGTTGAATAAATCTTTGTTGTTGTTGTTAACTTGAAATCGGTACTTTGCCAGGTCTTTTATAGTGGAAGACACAACGATACCGCGTTTTAAAAAACTTGTGGCGCCATCTATGGATTTTTTTTGAGTAAAAGGCATACAAAAAAATACCTATAAATCACGCTGGTTTTTTGTTGCAAAACAAATGTTTACCTACACGCGCCCCCAGGTGATTTGTTAACGTAGCGCCTATCTAACAACACCAATCAAACACGATCCCGTCACTGGAAACCGCATTACCATCGGACCAGTGATTTTGGAAATAAATGGGAACAATGGCATGCACAAACACCCATTATCTCACCCCGCATATACCGTCCCCGTTCTTCAGAGGTAAAATAAAACAGTTTGATTGTGAAAAAAAGATGGACTTGCCATACAAAGTGGAACATTTGGCAAACAAAATCAAATTCTTTCAAGTAACCGACGACGCCAGTCCGAAGTCCCTCATTTGTGCCCTTTTTTGGGAAATACCAGAATGTAGCGGGTAGATTCAGTCCGATCTGTTCTTCCCATAACAACTCCTAAGCTCAGTCGTGCCCCGAGGGCGCGACTGGGCCGGTTTTGTTTAGCTAGTCTACATATAGTTTGAACAACCACACTAATACCTCCGGGTGAACTCGCGCTCCTTACCAAATTATTAAGTTTCATAGGCTCTAGGCTAAAACTGGGTAAATCTACGGCAATTTGAAAGTTACCAAAAAAATTTAAGACAATTTTATAAACTTTATTATTGTTTAACCACAATTTAGTGGAATTGTTCTCTAAAGCCGTAAAAAATATTCACAAAAGGTACAAATTATTAGAATATTTTATTTTAGTCACTTGCACTACATTTTCGCGGTTTTTCGTGGTCAATTCCGCAAAAAAGGGGCAAAAATTACAAATAATTAAAAGTATTAGTGATTAGCTATTTCAGATACTTAGTACAGTTTATAAGTTTAAGAAGTTCTTGTTACAAAGTAACAAAACTTCCTAACAAAAATATCAATTGTTGTAAAGTTGTTCATTATAACTTTGTTGTTGTTGTTAACTAGACATCGGTACTATGCCAGGTCTTTAATAGTGGAAGACACATCGATACCGCGTTTTAAAAACCTAGTGGCGCCATCTATGAGATTTTTCGGGTAAAAGGCATATAAAAAATTGCTATGAAATTCGCTGGCTTTTCGCGTTATTGTAACATTGGTTTGCAAAACAAATGTTTACCGACTGCAGCCCCCTGGTAAGTTGTAAGGGTAACATTTTATTTATTTATTTATATTTATGCACAAAAATGTACACGGGCGGACCGAACGCCAAAGGCGTTATCTCCCAGTCTACCTTAGGGCATGTGGAAAGGGTCAAGGCATGTGCATTAAACAAAAAAAAATAGAAAAAAAGACTAGATGGTAGAAGGGAGCTGGTGGAACAAGGTCGTGAAGCTCTTGAAAAAATTAAAATAAAATAACTTTATTCAATGTAGGATAGCATTATCACTTATTGACGTCATGATCGGTCATTGTAAAAAAAAGAAATTTGCATAACGCAATTTTCTTCTTTTTATAACAATTTTGTATTGTCCTAATAGAAAACCGGCTCGGGCGGGATAAAAAAAATAAAAATAAAGGCACTGCCTCGGGGCTGGCCAGGTTACTTACACAGCACGTAACTTTACGCCACCACCATTTGTTTCAAATTTTAGTCAAGATTTCCAAAGCGTGTTATTTACATGCGTATAATAACCTATAGCTAGACTTCATAGCAAGCAGACGTGTCTTAAAAATAATAAAATTATATAAAATTGTGCATACAAATATTTGCCCTAGATTCAAGTGAGCAGTATAGTCACGTACGACTATGATTTGTATTAATATTGTTTAGTGCGTGAATAACAGTTTAGTTTGCTGTTTACTTAATGGCAATTTAAGATCAAAAGAAATATGGCAGAGACGGGTCAGGAAAGTCCATTTGGAAGTCGCAGCAAGCGGACAGCTCGAACACCGCCGCCTATACCACCTCAGCAGCCGGTGGACCCCCCGCAATTGGTGAAGACAGAGCAAATACATGTTTGGTTGAACGCTGTTGAAACTTGCCTCAGCGAAATATGTACCATAACAGGAGAAAGCAAGCTCAACTCGGAGCAGAAGCTGAAAATCCAAACTCTTTGCCGTAAAATATTTAATGGTACAGGCCAAGTTGCAGTGGAATATCAATCCGTTAAGCAAAAAGCTATATCTAAGTACCAATCTCATCAGGCAGCTGTAGAAAAAGAGGACATCTTTGTGGAACTTCAGGAAATGAAGTTGTGTATCAAGGAGACTGCCCAACCACAAAAAAGTTTGACCTTTGCCGATGCCATCAAAACAGGTACCAAAAACCTAATTCGTCCATCAAACCTAAGCTCTTTAGCAATCTATCCCAATGATAAATTGAAGACCAGCGAGGAGACAAAAACCCTAGTCCAGAAGATCATTAATCCAGAACAGATGAAGTTACACGTTAGAGGATTACGCAAGGTGAGAAATGGTGGCGTTATCATCAGTACGGACTCTAAAGAAGACATCGAGAAGCTAAAGCAGTCAGTACAACTAAATTCCTGTGATATCACTATTGATGAGCCCCACAAGCGCAAGCCCAGAATAATTGTTATGGGATTACCATCGACAATGCCCGAAAAAGACGTTTATAAATGCATTTATGAGCAGAATCTAGCTGACAAGCTCCAGGACTGGTCTTGGGAAAAATTCTCGTCTTCTATTAAATTGAGCCATAAATCGGGTAAGAAAGACGCTGAAACCTGCAACTACATCATTGAAGTACCAGCAATTATTCGAAAAGCCCTCATTAATCAAAATAGAGTTTTTGTGAACTGGTCCTCCTGCCCTGTACGTGACTTTACCACAGTCACTAGGTGTTTTAAATGTCAGCAGTATGGTCATGCTGCTAAGACCTGCAAGAATCCAGCAGATACGTGTGCCCATTGTGGTGATGTGGGTCACTCGGCCAAGGACTGCGTAAACCAAGCGGAAGCTCCAAAATGTGCAACTTGCCGATTATACAAAAAGCCCAGCAATCACAAAACCGGTGATGATGAATGCCCCGCAAAAAAAATGGCCGAGCAAAGGTACATTAATTCTATTGATTATGAAGGCGCCTAAGAGCGCCGTCCATAAGTAAGTGGTCTAGATCTATATTTTGTATAAGTAGTTTTAGTTTCATTTTTAATTCGCCATGACTAATCTTTTAATGGATGACCTAGATAATTTCTCTGTTTACGAATCAAAATCTTGTGAAGTTGAAAACTGTAAACAATATCTTTCACGCTACCGAAATGCGCTGACAATACTAACACAAAATATTCGCAGTATCTATAAAAATATTGATAATTTCAGTACACTCCAACAAAGGTTAAATTTCAACTGTGACCTAATTATTTTAACAGAATGTTGGCTGACAAACCGTGGTAGTCTAAATCTACCTATAATAGAAGGCTACAGGTCATTTCATAGTAAGCTAAACTACTACCAAAATGATGGAGTAGTATTATATGCTAAAAATAACTTAGACATAATTGTTGAGGAGCCGCTTTTACTAGAATGTAACCGGCTATTAAACCACTGTACGTTCCTTATAGCCTTACTTATAGAGATAGAGATCTTCCTTTGCAGCGATTGGTCGCACTTATCTGTTCCAAAGCTGTGTGATTGGTTACGTATGCCCCCACACCCCACCCCACTCCGACACGGCAGGGCGGGGCGAGTCGGCCCGCTTGGCTTCATTGGCGATTTTTCTTTCGCAGTGAGCGGTCGCGCTCTGAAAATAATTTATTAAATTTCGATAAAGTTTTAAATTTTAAACTTTGAAAAATTATTTTCTTACAATTTTAACGGTTTTGCACCGTTCGTTTTTTAAATTAATAAATTTAGTGATTTAATTGTTCCTATTTAAATATATTTTAAAATCAGTGTGTGTATAAACTGGGTAAGTCCTTTATATTTTATTATGCATGTGGCAAATCAAATTTCTGAAGGCGGTTTTCCGTCGGACACAACTTTGCAATTTCTTACAATTTTAATAAATTATTATTGAAATCTGTCAAGACCGTTTACGAATAAATAAATTGTTCCTGGCGATCCGAATTCTGTGAACAAAATAGTTAATAATTTATGGGAATTATTGGTCAAGAATAATGATCCCAAATAAATAAGCAAAGTGTGTTATAGAAATTTGGTTGCTATCGAAGTTTTAGTTACCCGGATTTAACAATAGTGAATTTTTTTTACGAAAAGTTTTTAATTCGGAAGTAATTAATTCGTTCGATTCTTTACGAACGATCAAATGAAAATCCAATAATCATAGTGCACTTCGCACAAGCTTTGAGTGGCATTATTTTAAGATTTTCAATATAAATGTTCATCCCTCGCAGGTTTTTAAACTAGTTACCTTGAACTGATAGGTAGGTATTCCTCGAGAGAAGTAATACCTTTTTTCTATTTATAGGTTACTATCCCGTCGAACTAGTTTCTACATATCCCCCGTGCACGTTTTTCATTAATGTGCCTGATTGATTTATGGATTTTCATTTGTGAATGATTATTTTATTTTTACACGTGTTTTTGTAAATTGTTATTTGGACATAAATACATTTTTATGTCGTTTACTGGAGCAAGTAATGGTATACAGATGCTCCTTTCACGTAGCAACGTGTTATTCAAGTAACGCATCAAATACGTGATCTGAAGGTATTGTTCGGATACCTTCAAAGTTCTTTAAATAAATAAGTCGAACAGCGACAATTTTTATTTTAAAAGGGGGCCGCCATGACCCTGTGAAATGCTCTTAGTAATAAGAAAGTTTACGGAAGTCCAACTCCGTAGAACGTCTTATAAAATAGAGTAATAAGAACTCCTCAAGGATCTTTTCGTAGTACCTAGAATAAATTGCAGAAAATATATATTCTAGTTGATTGCTATGATATGAAATGGCAGCACAAGCCAAGCTACATTTCGTCGGTTTTATAAGCTACCTCTGCGCAACGCAAGGTATACCCTATTTTATAACATCATCAGGAGTTCATTAGGCCGTCAGCGCATGACGTGTCCTTAGACTCCTACATCCCCGCGCAGGGGTTGTACCTTTTGATGTCATGCAGAATGCCCTCGCTTGCACTTGCAGGGCCTGAAATTCCGTCCTCGAGCCTTTCGTATACTTGAAGAATTAATAAATCGACATGCGATACAAATTCCATGCATTATAGACGGTTTAGATGCAAATATTGCCAAAAATACTAACAAGTACTAAAAAGTATTTGTGTTGTGGGTTTCGGTACGATATGCAACTCAAAGAACTGGGTCCTCGTGGAGCCAAAGTTTCGAAATGTACCCACCAATATATTTTTAATACCTCGTGCAGAGTCGGCCAGCACCTTTGATAAAACGTTATTGCTTTAAGTACAGGTATTACTTTTGGTACCTACCTACCTTTTTATCAAACTTCCAAAAGTTTTGATGGCATCCGGCACATGCATGATTTGCTTTTGTCTGATCAAAGTAAAGCAGTCTTTCTTTACTTCTATGCTTATTTGTCTTCTAACGTGACAGTGAAATGCCCTCGTTAAATTTTGTCTTATCTGAAAGTACATCGTCCGGTCCACCGCCTGCGATGAGATAAAGCAATTGTAGCGAAGGGTAGTGTGTAGCACTAGTATTGATAGTGAAGCGCGCAGGTTCGAATCCTGCATGTGGTATAAAATTAGCCAAGTTTCCATAATTTTATACCTACCTAACACGGTTAAGGTTAAGTATTAAAATATATTTAAGAAATAAAAGCTTCGAAAGGTGTGTTACAGACCTGAGTACAAGGAGTTTACTGTCTGACACATGTGTTACCTCGAGCGTATTAGAAAATAGAACGCGAGGGGATTCCTAAGATGTTAATTTGAAAATATTTTTACCTTGCACGCGTTCATAAGGTCCTCCTCTTTTAGTTCCATGAGCTTACGCTTTCAAATAACGATAGCTAGATTCCACTGAGAATTTGCAAAATAGGCTATCTGTAGGCAAAATATACCTACTTAAATGTTTGAAAAAATGTTTCAAATATAACATCCTAGCCCGAAAAAGTCTTGGCTATTAGAAAGTACAGGGAACAATATTCCTACGTAAGTATGAACTTTATCTAATCGGAATAAAGTTCAAAGTTAGAGAGCTGTCTAACGTTTTACAATGATTCTTAAGCAGAAGACATATTTGTCGTAGATTCACCGCATTCAGTCCCATCCTAGTAACCGTTACTGCCGAGTCTAAATTCTCGCAGGTTAAGGAAAATTTATAGACGGTTTAAGTCTGAAACAGTTTTCCTTTATGATCATTTCAGTGGCCTACCGAACTACCGAGGCCACGCAGTAAGAAAATGAGAAACATATTGATTTATTAGGTAACTGTGAAAACGACTGAATTTATAAATTTTTCCCTTGCTCACTGTCCTAAGTAGCAATAATTCACTTCTATTTCTATGCTATCACAGACCTCGTAGTGCTAACGCATTTCTGAGGGAGATCCCTCACGCTTGTCATTTGTTTACTTCTTTGAACTATGATCAAAAAGTGGCGTAAGAGTACCTACCTACGTTAAATACTCGCTATGATTCTGGCATCAATCACGGAAGGGAATATGTACAATCTAAGCTCTCTAAGTGCAGAGTTGTCCTAAAATAGTCCTACGTTTTTCTTAGCAACATGGAAACAGACAAATGTGGGGAGAGAAAACGGCCTTTTTGTAATGGCCTCATCTCAAAATGGATAAGTAAATAATGAAGACCTACCCATTTAATAGATCTCACACCGAAACTATAATAATTTTTACTTTTTAATTCATCGTGCATTGAGTGTACGGAGTAAATTTCGTGAGGTGGAGATGTATGTAGGTAATTTACTTATTCCAGCATGTTGCAACTTGGGAGCTAGGTACACCCTATTGTTAATTCTGCTATATCAAGCTGTATAACATCAAAACTAGTGGAAGGTTGTCTAGCTGCTAAGGCTAGTGATGTAATATATACCTATTTGGTATATGCCAAATTTTGTGTTACCTACTCGAGTGCCTTGATCTTGAACATGATATTTTCTTCAGGTGCGTTTATATTGCCCGAAATATTATGAATGAAATGCTTATTACGTAATTTGTATAACAACCTCCACTAGAGATGAAAAGTTCATGATATATTTTTCAGGTGCTTTCATATTACCTGAAATGTTATGAATGAAATGCATATGGCTCAATATGTATAACAACCTCCTCTAGAGATGAAAAGTTTTAGAGCGATAGTGGCGAATAGCAATAATGCGACACTGTCCCAGACGATATTAAGTTTTTATTTCCTCAAGTGTAGTCATGCTTACTACACCTACTTTTTCGATAATGAATGAAAGCTTTTGGGCAAGTAAACAACAAGTACCCACAGTCTATGTGGGTATTTTAAATAAATATACAAAAGGTTACAATCAGAGGGTACTTTTGCTAATTGATATTTGTGTAAGTGCCCTGCCTGCCTTGTTTGGGTTTGAAACACGAGTATCTACTCCTGTGTATAACATTGTTAGATGGTTGTTAGAAACGTACGATAGTGAACATAATTGCCTATCGTAAGACGTCAGCCTAAAATAATAATACCGTTGTTCCAATATATTTGCTCTGAATGTCAAGCACAAGACGTTGTTAAAAAAAGCTTGAATGTACCTACGTACTAGGCAAATAGTTTGCCTATCAAGTAAAATATTTTCAGAATAGATACCTAGCGAGAATTATATTGGGAACTACCTACTACGTTCAAAAGCTAGTATATTTTACCAACGGTGATCATAATGATTATATTTGTACGGTGACCCACGTAAGATCTAGGCTTCCACAATTAATTTGCAATGTTGCAATGTTTGTACTGTCTAATAGACAATAACGTCGTTTACCGACGTACCTTCGGATTAAATTTTCTCCGTAGGTAAGCTGTTAACAAAATGATAAAATTCTTATAATTTAAACTTTAGCTCATATTCTTTTATAGCTAGCTCGTTTTTGATTGTACATAAAATTAAAGCAAATTTGTGCCCTTTTCAAGTTTTAAACAGAGATCTGGGCTTTGCATGGGACGGTCAGAGGTAGTTATGGCAGAAAACAATTTCAATAATCGCCTCTTTTATTATATCAAGTTTAGGTTGATTTACCAAGATATTAATTAACTATATTATTATATACAATATAGTTTATTCAGAGGCCCGAGTGATGTTTTAAATAAAGCTTGACCGTTACTCCGACAAAGTAAACAAGGTTAGTTATTGACCATTATGTATTATAGCAAATATTATTAAGGCAAGCCCAAATGAGTCATATTTAAAAAATCATATGAAGGTATGATTTGATAACAAATTTATATGCCTTTTATTCTCCTGGGAAACTAGGTAGTCGTTTGGCCAGGTTTTTTGATTTACCTGCTTAAGCCCGTTTAGGTCAATGCATATCTTAAACAGTAGTCTTGACCTTATAGTAGGGAAATTTAACCTACTTATTACGTTACCTATAGCTTGAGTGATCAAGCACAATTACAATATGTAAGCTATGTTTTTCTGTGTAAAAGAGCTATTTATTTACTATGTAAGTAAATAGATATCTAAAAGGTTTTATAAAAACGACCTGCAATGCGTATTTACCTCTAACTAAAGGTTCAATATTTTTATATTTTACTATTTTGGCTATTGAGTTTTTCAAATTTTTTTTTTGAAATTTTCTATTTACTGTTCGGAAACTTTCAGATGAATTTCCGCGTACTTTCTATCTTATCAAAACGTATTGAGACTTACATAATGAATAACTGTATTATGTGCATTTTTTATTAAACACGAGGTAAAGTTTTTCAAAGACATTATAAATGGCATGTTACAAATGCATCATTTTCATCATTCTATTATGCTTACCTAGAATGCCGTAATATAGTACAAGAGGTTTTGAATTACATTTTCATTATAATTTATTATATTTTATCGTCATTTATGGGTGAGTTTATGATATTACAGTATTTTTTAATAAATACAATATAAATAAATTTTCAGTATAGTGGATCAAAATCATTATCTATTGTTGATAAAGAAATTCATTTTTCTTTTTTAAAGAATAATAATACCTGTTTCTTTTTATAGTTTTTCACATTGGCGATAGCTCCCACTCCTCCAGGCGATATCAAACATGTCTCTATAAGTAAGGCTATAAGGAACGTACAGTGGTTTAATGACAGCATTTTACCTACCAATAAAATGCTTATTAAACTACTTACCTTCCTTATAGCCTTAAATTTTTAATTCTGCCTGGTGTATTTTGTAGTAATAATATTCTAATTAGAATATTATTATGAGACGCAATGAAGCCAAGCGGGCCGACTCGCCCCGCCCTGCCGTGTCGGAGTGGGGTGGGGTGTGGGGGCATACGTAACCAATCACACAGCTTTGGAACAGATAAGTGCGACCAATCGCTGCAAAGGAAGATCTCTATCTCTATAAGTAAGGCTATAAGGAAGGTAAGTAGTTTAATAAGCATTTTATTGGTAGGTAAAATGCTGTCATTAATAAAGGTTGGCATGGATACTGCAATTATTGCGATATATAGATCTCCTTCTACTGTGAAAATTGAAGCCTTTCTGGATTCATTAGATAAACTTCTTAAAAGTTTATCTCAGTTTAAAAATATAATATTAACGGGCGATATAAATATTATCTCGGTAGGATGCGATAACGTTCCCGGTCAGGAATATCTCAATCTATGCTCATCTCACGGTCTTCTTCCTGCTCACACTCTTCCCACGTTTCAGACTGGTTCCTGCTTAGATCACGTCATGATTAAAACCAACTTACCATCACTTACATTAGTTACTAATTCGTCTATAACCGATCATTATGCTGTTCTAATAACACTTAGTCTAAAGAAAATGAGGTCACGACAAACGCAGTTTGTCAACAAATTAAATATAAATAAACTAGAAGAGTATTTATGCATGACCGATTTCAGTCCAGTTTACAATTTTGCTGATGCTGACTCTGCATTGTTGCATTTAATAAAAACTGTTCAACAAGCTATATTAGATAACACTGTGACCGTGAAAATAAGTAGGAAAAATTATAATATTAAGCCATGGATCACTCCGGGTTTAATCCGTTGTATGAAAAACAGGGATAAGCTTCATATGAAGGCTAAAAAACACCCTGAAAATTTAATTCTACTAACAACTTACAAAAGATACCGCAATTTTTGTAATGACTTGTTAAAAAAGGTAAAAAGTAATTACGATAGGAGTGAACTGGCAAAGGCTGGAAAGGATAATAAACAAGTCTGGAAACATGTTAAGACCTTAACCTACACGTCAAAGCAGCATGAAACATCCTCAAAATTATTAAAAACACATGTTTCTGAAACAGAATCTGTTAATAATGTCAACGATTTTTTTGTTAATGTAGGCAAAAACCTGTCTGAAAAAATACAGAGCACCGATGCCCACCTTCCATATACTAACACACAAACTACGTCAAAGTCTTTTGTATTGCTGGATACGGATGCACAAGAGGTTGAAAGATTAATAACAGGATTAAAAGAGGATTGTGCAGTAGGCTGGGATGGTATCTCAAACAAAATACTAAAAAAAATCAAGCACATACTGGTCCTACCACTCACACACATTTTTCAAAAATGCCTAACTGAAGGATTTTTTCCTAATTGTTTGAAAAAAGCGGTCGTAGTACCCATTTTTAAATCCGGTCCTAAAAATCTTGTTACTAATTACAGGCCTATATCCCTATTGACATCAATATCTAAAGTGTTTGAGAAAATTATTAATACCAGACTAATGCAATATTTAGAGAAGTACTCCATCCTATCTAGTATGCAATTTGGATTTAGAGCCAAACTTTCAACTTCCGATGCTGTCCACCACCTAACCGATCATATTACAAAGGAACTTGACAAAGGAGAAAAAACTATAGGTATATTCCTTGACCTTGCTAAAGCTTTCGACACTGTTTCCACCCCAATCCTCTTACGTAAGCTTGAAAACATAGGCATAAGAGGTACGCAACTGAAACTATTCGAAAGTTATTTATCAAATAGGTGTCAATGCGTCAAAATAGGTAATGTAATGAGCTCTTTTCGACTTAATACATCCTTTGGGGTCCCACAAGGCAGCATTTTAGGTCCAACCCTATTTTTGATTTATATCAATGATCTTTGCGACCTTAAATTAGACTGCGGTAAGATTATTTCATATGCGGACGATACAGCCATAATCTTTTCCGCCAAAACTGATAAACAGGTTTTCGAATATGCACAGCGAGGTTTTAATGTTGTATGTAAATGGTTGCGGTATCATCAGCTCACCCTCAATGCCGATAAAACAAGTTTTGTAAAGTTCTCAAAGAGCAACTATCCTTTAGCAAATCCCAATCAAAGCATTTACGCCCATCACTGTTATTCTCCAACGGACACAAATTGCGACTGTCCTGTAATTTCACCCGCACACCAAATAAAATATTTGGGCATCATAATAGATAATTTGCTTTCATTCAGACCACACATTAAAGCCTTAAGCGGTAGAGTTCGCAAGCTAATTTTCGTTTTTAAAAAATTACGCTCTTTTGCGGACTCTCAACTGATTACACAAGTCTACTTTGCCCTATGTCAATCACTTCTTACATATTGCATATCGTCATGGGGTGGTTCATCTAAAACTTTCCTTCTAACACTTGAAAGGGCACAACGAGCTGTTCTAAAGGTATTGAGTTTTCGTCCGTTCCTGTATCCTACTAACCTTTTATATAAGTCATGCCAAGTACTAACAGTTCGACAATTATTCATTTTAAGCACTGTACTAAAACAACACGCAGCACTTTCCTATTGCACGGATATAACTAACAAAAGACGTAAAGATATTGTCTGCACACAGAAAACACAAACAAACTTCGCCTTTTCATCGAGATTTTTTGTGTTCTTAGGACCCAGGCTTTACAATCGACTAAACGCAATTTTAACGATTTACCCTTTATGTTACAATGAATGTAAAAGGGTACTAAAAGAAGCCTTACAGTTGTTGTCGTATGAGGAAACAGAGAAATTATTGACGGTCTTTTCTTAGACCCTGTAACAGAAGCTATTAGTAAAAAATTCACACACCTAGTTGATAAGTATTAATATTTTAACTGTATTCATCTAGATAATGTAAACATTTTAGGTATTTTATATAATTTATAAAAAAGACGTATTATGTAATTAATAAATATGACCTTGTTTGCCTGAGATACAGGGTAATCCTAGTTCAGGCTAAATTGTAATATTTAAGTACTTCTAAGTATATTTACTTTATATGTAAATACTGACATTAAGCTTATAAATAAATTATTCTATTCTATTCTAATTATTCTATTCTAATTAACCGGACTGAACAGGAAAAACCCCCCAAAAAACCTGCCCAGAAGTGCTCCTACTCTAAATTAACAATATTTCTAGGCCCTAAGCTGCCCTAGCTAATTTTGGAAATAACGAATAATATATATGTATAGCCATAGAGTAGAAATCACATAGAGATGACACTCCCGCTCCAGACGCGCTCAAGGTCAATCCGTCTGGCTGTCTCTTAGAGAACAATTCAGTCGGGAGTGCGCTTCGCCGCGGAAACGTTCGTCGTGCGGGTCGAATTTTCATTTTTTGTGAAAAATTTAGCAATGCCGAATTATTGTGGTGTTTATGGCTGCAAAAGTGATGCGAGGAAGACTCCGCATCTAAGTTTTTTTTAATTTGCCTAAAGATAAGCCAAGGTAAGTGATGATTTTACAGTAAATACCTAGGTACCTACCATTTGTAATTGTTGTGTGTACTCCTATTTTTACTTACGTAGGTACCTAGTTTCCATTTTCTAATTTAAACTACCTAGGTGCCTAAGTCATTGTTAGCTGATAATGATAAATAAGCACATTCGTGTCGTAGGTATGTTTTGCACCTATTTTAAAATTCTGTACCTACCTATTAACAATAAAATGGTAAGGTAAGACTTTAAAATGGGTAAATATTTTGTTCCCACGGGAAAACTGTTAGCAGCGGTCGCAACCGCTTGACTGGCCGCTAGTCTGGAATAAAATTATTGGCACGTGACAGCCCCGACTTAAAGCGCGGGAGAGTGCGGGGCGTTACGGGCTGCGGGGGGAAGTCGGTATTTAAAGCGCGGCTTTTGGGGCCCAGACAAAGGAGTTTCGTTTCTATACGCAGTATTATTATCTATTCTTATGGTATAGCCCAAAAACGGCTACATAAAAAAAAATTATAATAATAACAAAAAATTGCAGTAGATAAATCTACTTGTTTCTTAAGATTGAATAATTCCAGGATCTTACCTTGCCATCCCAGCCGAGCGGCAAATTCTTCGGGTTGTAAGGCACCTCGTCATCATCAGAATCGATGTCAGCCCCGTTGGACGCATCGCTGTCATCTCCGCTCTCGTCCCTGCGCTCGCCGGCTGCGCGCGCGGCGCGGCGCGTCACGTTCTCTATGGTCGAGGCGCGCGTGCTCGACACTATACCGGCGAATCTGGGAGATTATACAAGCGATTCAACTTTTAGGAATTTAACTTCATGGGATTTATCATTCTGCAAATTCAACTTTTTGGGAAATGACAATTCAACATTTTAGAAATTCATCTTAATGAGATTCAACATTCTGGGAAATCAAACATTTTGGGATTTCAACTTAACGCGAATTCAACCTGATGGTCCTAAAGGGAATGGAGTTGGAGAAAGCTACAAAGATTTCGTTCTGTAAAAAAACGACTCAAAAGACCCTGGGCCCGTGGGGTTGGAGGCCAAGGAATTTTGTTGGATTCCAGATACTTTGCCTCGAGGAGACACGTTGGCGGGTATTTATTATTTGTAGATTTAGTTAGTTTTATGTTGAGTCGAGCTATATATATAGCTCATAACTACATCTACAAACATATTTATAACTTCTACTGGATGTCACCTAACGTCGCTGTAAAATACGTAGCTCGATAATTTGAAAAATACGTCAAGGACTCCGGTAGCTCAGTTGGCAAAGCTATAAATCGTATTCCACGGTCCTGGTCTAGACTTTCTTTTAAGTCTTTTTATTAAATTTACTTTCTTATGTTTGCCTATTCCGTGTACACTTGATTTTATTTTCTTTTATTCTAGGTAACGCTTTACTTGATTTAATAAAATCCGTACCTGTAAACTTGCCCATGGCTGCGATATCTTTATGTGGAGGCTTTACCTTGTTTCCTCTTGTCTAAGTCTCTAAGTCCCTTGGTACATAATAACCTGTAATTACCTGTATACTTGTGCTTCAATGGCTGCGATATCTTTGTGCCTCTGTTGTGTGGAGGCTTTGGCCTTGTTCCCTCCCTTCTTGGCCACGAGAGACTTGTCTAAGGCTGTCTGTCCCTTGGTACTGAATAACCTGGAATTATACGCAGAAATATTAGAGAAAATGTTTAAAGACAAAGTATTATATTTTTCTATAAATCTGTTAGCTAGGATAAGGCCATCTTTACTATCAGCTGGTAAACTAAACCACATGGTTGCACTATTTAAAAAAATATTTTTATAAGTACGAGTAATAGTCCATTGTACACGCGGGAAGAATGCGACCGATTACTAAGGAGGGTATTACAATTACACAAGAGTGTTTAATAGTACTTTCTTCCGTGTGATACATAGTACTTTATACTACACAGGCGGGGTGAAAAAGTCGCGGGGTAAGTTGAAACAGTCGCATGTATTCCGTTCCAAATCAAAAAGTCAAAATGGCGGGAGCAAAAGTGATTTGTACGGTTTATTCCCTACCGCAAATTTGCACCGTGAACAATGACTAATGTTCATCTCTATTAAATATAAAGCTAAATGTTATTTTCTATGTGTAGTTTAAAGCAGTTTTTAGCCATTTCGGTGACGACATTTACTAATTACTAGCGAGGGTAGCTGACGGCCTCAATAAACACGAGATAGTAATCGATCTTTTTTCCAGTGATACTACCACCTACGAAAATAAAAACATAACATCAGTTCAATGAACCTCAAATTAATACCACGTAAAAGCCAAAGCGCGGATTGGCGCTGTAGAGAAGAGGCCTATACCCTGCAGTGGGTGGATGTGGGCTGAGGATGATGATGATGATGATGAAAAGCCAAAGCAAATTCGCGGGAGAGTATTTATCTTTTTACTATCTAACATACATATATCACACCTATAATCCCTTGCGGGGTAGGCAGAGCGTAAACTGCCGCATAAAACGGACATTTACGCCACGTCTGACAAATATTTGAGGGTCATTCGGAAAATTGTGTATCGCTATAGTGACAGGTTGTCAGCCCATAGCCTAAAATTGCAATACACACCCTCAAGTCCCTAAGTCGCCTCTTACGACTCCCACGGGCAAGAAATGGGGTGATGCTATTCTTAGCCGGCAACACACGGCTTCTTACTATCTAAATTTATCTTTTTAAGTGTACCATCACAAATTAACTATATGTAGACTAGCTATCTACCATCCTGTCTGTTATAATATAACGTTCCGTTTTACGAAAAAATTTACAGTTGCATCGATTACTCTCGAGAGGATCAAGTGATTTGTATGGATAATTCCTTCCCGCTAATTTAAATTTATTTAATAATTAACATACATACATACATACATAAATCACGCCTCTTTCCCCGAGGGGTAGGCAGAGACTACTTCCTTCCACTTACTACGATCCTGGCATATTTCTTTCGCCTCCTCCACATTCATCAATCTCTTCATGCATGCTCGTCGGTTTAGGTTACTCTTGACCTGACCTTTCTTTAGCACATCCCCGAATTGTATGGTATAAAAATATCTAACCTTTGAGCCCTTTCCTCCAAAGTGCCTCCGCACTTTAACCCCAAGGCCATGAGGGCAGACTTGAGTCTGTCCAGACCGAGCGACGCCAGTTCCTCCCACGAAGAGAACGCGGATAGGTCCAAGTGGGCACCAATGTTGGTTAGGGCTCCACCGGTTTCTTTCTGTAATATAAAACAACAATTTTTATCTACATCATCATCTGCCTGCCCTTATCCCAATTTATTTGGGGTCGGCGCAACATGTTTGTTTCTTCCATTCATCTCTATCAGCTGTCAAATCTTCGTTTACACCCTTTTGCTTCATATCATCTTTTATACAATCCATCCAAACTTTTTTAGGCCTTCCTCTCCTTCTGCATCCATCTACATTTATATTCAATACTCTTTTTGTCACATGATTTTCATCCCTCCTCATAACATGCCCATGCCACGATAAACGACTACTTACTTCTAATCTTTTCTGTAACTGACGCTACTTTCAAACTTCCTCTAATATACTCATTCCTTATTTTATAATTTTTATCTACACTCGTCTAATAATGTTCGAATTATGAATTCGAAAACAGTTGTATAAAGACCTGCTTTATGCAATATGCCTATATAAATTACAGTTTAATCGAAATTACAGACGCGTAATGCCTCTTACTTCGATAAAGTTGCGGAATGAAACGAAGGTTTTTTTTTGCCAATACTCAAATCGCCATCTTCCACCGCACCTGTAAGTTGTTGTTGTAGGGTAATTGTTCAGTTGTTTTATTAGGTTTTTCAGATGTTGTTCATTTGTTGTTCAGTTGTTGTTCCGATGTTGTACAGATGTTGTTCAGTTGTTTTTAGATGTTGTTCAGTTAAGTTATTGTTTAGACTCCATATCTGAACAACTGCTGTATAGAATTTTCAAAAATTCATATCAAGCCATATTACGTTCTCGTATTGAATTTGACCATGTATCGGGCCTTGCAATCGCCGCCGGTGCGGACGTTTGGAAAAGTGTATAACTGAGTTTTTTTGGAGAGTGCAGATAAAATAGTGTATGCAACTGCTATAATTAGGCATTTGTATTTATTAGCTAAATTTCTAGAAGACTGCTAAGTATTGTAGAAAGTTGCTAAGATTTTAGGAGACTTTTAAATTTCTAGAAGAAGAAGAGTACGAAGTTTTCTATAAGACAGCGATTTTTCCTAAAAGACTACTAAGTTTTCCAGAAGAAAGCAAAGTTTTTTAGAAGACCGCTAAGTTTCCTAGAAAAATGCTATGTCTTCTAGATGAATTAATAGTTTTCTAGATAATGACATGTTTTCTATATCACAGCTATTTTTTCAGCAGACTGCTAACTTTTCCAGAAGAGTGCCACTTTTTCTAGAGGAATGCTATAATTTCTAGAAGTATCAACTCACCGGCCACCCAGGGAAGGTGCCAGCCTCCCACTGCTTCAAGAACTCCTGATGAGCCAGCGCCATCTCTTGAGCTTGATCCTGCAACGGCTTCACTCGGCTCACAAAGTCCTTAGAATAAAAAAAAAAACTTCATTTAATAAAAATCACCCAAATACTTCTTTCTCCTTTTTTAGGATTCCATACGTGAAAAGTAAAAAACTAGCCCTTGATTTTAGGGACGCGTAGTAGCAGCTTTGGTTGTAAAAAAATTAAGCTCTTTAATTAAAGTAAAAAAATACGGCCGTTTATGTTGTAAAAAGCTCGTGTTTTTGAGCCTCTCAAGGGAATATGAATATTTATAGGGTATATCTATTACTATGAAATTTAGCAAATAGCTTCGTTTTGAAGTACAAATTAAGGAAAAATCCAAAATTTTGTTTATTTTATTAAATGTGTTTTTTTAGGGGGCCGAAAGATAACAATATTCCTACATTGACGCTAGTAGTAGTTATCACATGAAAGGGTTTGATGTGCATTTTATCGAACCCTCGGTGGGCGAGTCCGACTCGCACTTGGCGTTTATTTTTCATAGTTTTCTTACCTTCAAGTATGTAAGTAATGCTCGGATGTAGTTGCGATAGTCGCTGTTCTTACGTTCTCGGGGGATGTCGAATAAGTGGTCGAATATGCTTAGGTAAGTTATATAGTCCACTTTCTGTAAAACAATAGAGAAATCTTTTATTTTCAATGGATGTTTGAGAAGACTTGGCGGTACAATAAAGAGCATATAAAAACAAATATAGGTATGGGGTGAAATTTTGCTAGTGATAGATAGCGAAATCTCATGTTGGGCTGCTGATAAGGAACAACTTTTCCCATTGCACATAGCTTGTAATATATCATAAATATCTTGAGTTTCTATAGTAACAGCAGTTGATCGGCAATATTGAATGGGAGGTCAATTTTTTTTCCTATTTCGACCTACATTCCTTGGGGAAAGTTGTTTCTTTTCACCAGCCCGTCTTGAGATTACGCTATCGGTCACTAGTCAAATTACACCGTGTATTAACATGACACCAATTCGACGAATATACGCTGATATAAAGTGTGATGCCGGCTTAGAATAGCATCACCCCATGTCTTTCCCGTGGGAGTCGTAAGAGGCGACTAGGGGACTCGAGGGTGTGTATTGCAATTTTAGGCGATAAGCTGACAACCTGTCACTATAGCGATACACAATATTCCGAATAACCCTCAAACATTTGTCAGACGTGGTGTAAATGGCCGTTTTTGCGGCTGTTTACGCTCTGCCTACCCCGCAAGGGATTATAGGCGTGATATATGTATGTATGTATGTAAAAATAGAGGACAAATGTTTACAATAAATCAGCGCTAATAAATTTAAAACTGTACTTGGTTGTAATTTTTTCATCCAATTGGAATGGATAGGTATACATGGAGAAATTATAAAGTAAGTTCCTTTTTAGGGGTTAAACAGGCCCATGAAACTTACTAACCTTGGCCATGAAAGAAGAGCTAACTAAATTTAATACTGTTCGTAACATCCTGTTTAAAAGGTTTGCAAACAAAACATATCACCATACATAAAACAGTAATTTTACACCAAATATCTACTGATGGTGTAAGATTTAGGTATAATATTCAAATTTTAAGATAATAATTGAAATAATTTTAATTTTTTGATAGTATTCTCTTGACCTAAGGGACTCGAGGGTGTGTATTGCAATTTTAGGCGATGGGCTGACAACTTGTCACTATAGCGATACACAATATTCCGAATAACCCTCAAACATTTGTCAGACGTGGTGTAAATGGCCGTTTTTTGCGGCTGTTTACGCTCTGCCTACCCCGCAAGGGATTATAGGCGTGATATGTGTATGTATGTATGTATTCTCTTGCAATTATTTTAAAATGAAGCTTATTTAAAATATCAACACAATATTTTTCAAATTATTTAATAATTATTTAATTTTATTTGTGTTCAGTATGGATGTTTTCTATGTATTGTGTGTGTCATCATTAAAAAAAAAGTATTTATGTATCTAGTTCCTATAGTACAAGCTTTGCTCACTATGTGGCTAGATGGCGCTGTGTGAAATGACCCTGATATTTTTATTCATTTATTTCGAGGCAATGAGAATTAGTAACTGAAGTACGTGTACTACAACAATAGTTTGTTACAAATAATATGTCATCATAAGCCACAAAGTAAAGACAAAATCTTACCTCAATACCCTTCAAGTTGATGTATTTCTCATAGCACTCGTGCAGGTCAAGATACTTTCCATAACCCTCTTCATCTGTAAACTCTACAGGACCTGAAACATAACATTCAAGTTACTGAAATAAACAAAAACACTTAACCCAAAGACAGAAAATGGTTCACTTATATCATAGTATAAAGAAGGGGGGAAGTAGGCCAACTCCGGCCCAATCCGCGCTATAATTACCTACTCTCTCAGGGTTGTCACTTTCAACAAAATTTCAATTCAGTGTCTAGGATTTGGCAAGCGTGGAGAAGTTGTTGTTTTGATCCAACCAAGGTGTCTGAGGTCAGTTTTACCTAACCACACGATGATGAAACCTATTTAATGAAAGAAAGAATCTTGTTTGGGAAACATGAGACAATGAGTGGCACCTGGTTGCACGACCAGCAGACGTGCGAGGCGGAGTTGGTTGAGCATGTCATCTCTGTAAAATATAACTAATTCAATGATGATTGATCATTCATTGATCAATGATCGCTCTTTGCTTTTGCACGCGGTGTCCTTTGTTTGGGAGGCGGCATCCCTTGACAAATGCTGGAACGCGCGATCACATCTGAGCGAACGGACTTTACCAAGTTAATTTACGTAAACGGCTTAAAACTCTGACAACAGAGTTCATGGAGTCGTTTACGGCTCGGTGCCCCTTCACACGACAAGAAAGGATTTATAATACCTAATGTGAGCAACCGGCAGACTCAACTTGCAGATTAAAAGCACCTTTACCTACTAGGAAGAACACCAATAATTACACCATATAGACAACAAAATACAACTAATAAATCTCATCATCGAGTTTAACATTGTGAAATTTATTTAAAATAATAAAACAAGTTAATTACTTAGGTACCTATCCTAGTCAGTAGGTAATTTGAAGACACAAATCAGGAATTGATAAATAATTTAGACATAGCAATACTATCTTTTGCTACAATCAACCATTTTACAAATTGTGGTTTCGCGGTACTGGTAAGCGTGACGCGTGACTCATCGTGCGGTGTCGACTAGCGGCCCCGACGAAGCGCAGTGCGAAACCACCCGAGATGTGTCCGTGTGTGCGTGCGACGACGCATAGATACTATCGCGCACACAAACAAGCCGCGCGCGGTGCGTTTGTATGAAGATAACGTACTTCCTCCTTGTTTATACTATGCTTATATGCTTCATTAATATAATGCATTTTGTTAACTAAAATAATTATGACTTCACATGAGTTCATATCAAATTATAAGACCATTATACTGTAATAAGTATAACAATAAGAAACTCAAGGTTGAAAATCTCTGACACATTGGGTCATTGGGAGACTCTGTGTCCCACTTGAAAAAGAAAACAGAAAGAAACTCACAAGTAAAATCTTCAGCAGGATTCTCCCTCAAATTAGCCAACTCTTCAAATTCAACTGACATAGGTACACAGATCTGAAAATTAACACACAACAATTTTATAACAAGAGTTTTTGAAAGCATAAATCTGAAAACATGAGAAACTGAATTCATTAGCAATAATTACAAGATTTAAAAAAACCATGAGAGAGAATTTTTTTGAAGTCTGAAACTTGGATAGAGTCAGTATTACTGTTACACCTTGTTCATATCAATTTGCAGACAAATGTATAGTCCTATTTAATATTAAAAAAACTTGGTTGTGGTCCATATAATTTCGGATCCTCTCCATGCATTCTTCTATAAAGAAATAACACCTTATACAATATGATCTGCGGCAAACAGATAAAATAATGGGTAGCAATAAAACGAGTGACTGTAAGTTACAGTTCTAAGTGTCAAAATTAATTAATTTGGGTTATAGAATTACTAAGTGAGCGACTGACTGCGAGTGACGAGAAATCAACAGAACAGCAACTTACAAACATTAATTTGAGTTACTTAAAATACATAATGAGCAGCTTCATAATATTTGAGCGACCTTATATTTGTTTGCGGGTCAACGTTATGTCCTGCATTTTTTTAAATATTTGGCAAATGTATTTTTTATACTGAGCGGCATTTTATCTTAAATGAAGTGTTTCGAATACAAAAACCACTTTGAAAAATACAGTGATGAGCAGAGTATAATGAGCTCACATTTAAAAAACTAAAATAATATGAAATAACTATTTGAAGAAACACTATTCTATTAGTTGAGAAATTTTATTATCGAAATATAAGGGTAATTAAATAAAACAATGTACTCCGTAAAAATAAAGTAAAATGCATGCAGATTCACTTTGGTACACTGGAACTTCATTCATATTATCACCACTTGTCCCTGGTAAGCTAGAATTGTTCATGATTGTAACTTTAAGCAGTTAAAGATGTTAAAACAAATTAACTACGCAGCACGTCCAAATATTACGTCACATCCAAACATAAACAAACGCTCAATGCAGCGTGCGAGCCAGTAGTGCGAGCACATGGCGACATGGCAATCGTTTAACACGCAACGCAGCCCAACTCACCTGACTGCAACGATTCGTCGCCCCGCCCCCATTCGAATTCGCGCGCACTTAAAAATCTGTAGTTTTCATTAAAAAAGCGTATCAAAATAAAAAACATAAGCCCTCAAATAGAATATCAGTAATCAATTATCATTAATAAAGCAGCTTACCAAACTTTGCTCAAAGTGAACTTTTTAGTAGTTCGCTAAGTATAACCTCACTAAGAAAAATCGAATCTATCTTAATATTGAAGTTGCCCTCTCTGTATTTCCAGTCGCTCACTTAGTAATGAAGTCGCTTGGATAAAATTTTAATATCTGAAATTGATTTATCACAATCTACTTTTTGTAAGCTCGTTCTGGATTTTATTATAAATCAATATTCGTCGTCAGTTTAGTTAATTTTTCGCTTACTCAAATTCATACCGCTCAAGTTATTAAAACAGTATGTCATCATCAGTCGCAAAGTTTTTTTTTGTTCGCTCGTTTTATAATTCCCCTAAAATAATTAATAATTTAACCTCATTAGGATGTTTCCTATGGAACTCCTTGATCTGTTTCAGCCGAGCGTAGAACTCTCCGAACTCATTAGGTCCCGAAAGAGCAGCAATTTCCTCTTTTCTCAAGCCATCCTTGTCTTCATACAGATCCTTAAGTCTGATTGTTGACTCTATGTATCTCTGCAATGATCAAAATATCTGATTTTGTATTTTTGTTATTGCAACTTACAATGAATAGGGAAATTATCAAGCCAGTTGTTTTGTAAGCTGATTTATTTGAGGTCAACTGAGGTGTTTTTTTTTTCTAATATTTTATTTAATTGTTAGGGGTTCTCTTTGCAATAAATAAGTACCGATACTGTGTATGGCACTATATAGTAGGTATGTTGTAATTTTAAAGGAAGTACTTACGTCATGTAAGTTCTTCAAACGGTGGTCTGCGTTGATGGTCTCTCGATGCTGAAAATATTATAGTTTAGTCAAGTAACTTGAATTTTTAGGTTATGCTCGCTACTTGATCTTGTTTATGGGGAATTGGGGTTCTTAACAGCTTGTTTTTAGTTATACACTTTTATAGCCATTGCATAGTTTTTAGAGTGGACTACGCTTTGTAATTTATACTTACACCAGTCTTTTTATGGAGAATTTCTTTGACCATAGCGTCCATGGTACGTTCTCGCTCTTCATGGTAACTTCTTTGCTGTTCTAGTATCGTATCCATGATCTAGATATATTATTCCACAAATAAGAAACTGGAATGATCAATACTTATTAAGAAATACTAAATTTTGTACAAATATAGAATTTCACATACAGTTTTCTTTTCGCATTTATTTGACAACAATAAACTCATTCATTTCATTTCATTCTATTCATTCGTTCAAATGGAATGAAAGCATAATGAAAGAAAGCCCATTGAAAGCCGCGCAGTGGTTATCTCTTTCTAACAAAAAAGTTGGGTCAAGAGTAAGGTCTACTGTCTCTTTCTATTTGTCTATGGCTCCACAAAAAAAAAAGGCTCAACTAGAGCTGTGCATTTTACATAAACAAATACCGGTTAATTTGAATCGATTTCAGTAATCGAAATCACTGCCTCAAGTAACAAACTATCTGTGCTTATCAGTTTCGTAAACGTCATCCCTGTCAAAAGTACACGTCCAAATTTCTCTATCCCGTATTTTTCGCAAGTGGCCGGTGTTTAGAAAATAAATTACTAACCATGAATTGTTCCTCATGGGTTAGCAAGTTCCATGCAAGCGTATTTATAATCTGCACGCTTGTAATTTGTGCCCAATCGGACGTACCAAGGCCGCGCGGAGTTTCGCTTTCGAAGGCGTCGTTGTATTCGCCGACAAAAGACTTTACCTGTTTTGACGGTACGATTACGATACCCTTTAGTTACGTGAATGATGATTATTGCGACTGCTTCGACGGGAGCGACGAGCCAGGCACGTCGGCCTGTTTGAACGGTGTGTTCCATTGTACGAATGCTGGTCATCGTCCCCAGAACATCCCTAGTTCTCGAGTGAATGATGGTGTGTGTGACTGCTGTGATGGCACTGACGAGTATGCTTCAGCGGCGTCATGCAGCAATATCTGCGAGGAGCTCGGCAGGGAAGCCAGGGCGGAGGCACAGCGGCTCGCGGAGCTCCATAAAGCCGGCAGCGAAGTGCGATTACAACTTATCGAAAGCGGCAATAAAAAGCGCGCTGAAATGGCGGAGCAATTAGCCCAATTAGAAAAAGATAAGGCTGATGCTGAAAAAGTTAAAGAAGAGAAAGAATCATTGAAAAATGAATTGGAAGCTAAAGAGAATGAAGCCTTGAAAGTATACAGAGAGGCAGAGGAACAAGAAAAACAGAGAAAAGCTGAAGAAGAGAAACAGACTATAATCAAAGAGGCTACAGAGCATTTCAGTAGATTTGACTCTAATCAGGACGGAGTTCTAACTAAAGATGAGATAAGCGTAGCAAATGTATTTGATAAGGATAAAGATGGTCAAGTTGATGAGGAAGAATTCAGATACTTCCTAAATGAAAATGAAAGTGTAGATAAAGAGACATTCATTGGTATCACTTGGCCTTTACTCAAACCTCTGCTGATGATGGAGCAGGGTATGTTCAAACCATCAGAAGAAGAAAAGGCTGATGAGGAAGCTGAAGGAGATCATGAGCATGATGAAGAAGACCCACACCAAGATTTTGATGAAGGTTTAGAAACAGAAGATCCTGAAGCAGACACTGTGGATCCAGATTTACAAGCTGAGGAACATGATGATCATGAAATCGAAACTGAAGCTTCTCAAACTTATGATGATGAAACACAAAAATTGGTTGATGAGGCATCTGAGGCCCGCAGACAGCTTACTGAGGCTGAAAGAACTGTCAGAGAAATTGAATCCAACATAAGAAATATTCAAGAGAATCTAAACAAAGATTACGGACTACAACAGGAGTTCGCAACTCTTGATGGTCAATGTTTTGAATATGAAGATAAAGAATATATTTACAAACTGTGTGTTTTCCAGAAAGTTACACAAAAATCTAAAAATGGTCATTCCGAAGTTGGGCTTGGTAACTGGGGAGAATGGGGTGGAGACGAGGATAGCAAATACTCAGCAATGAAGTACACAAATGGTGTCAACTGCTGGAATGGCCCTAACAGAATGACAACAGTTCAAGTTAAATGCGGAATGGAAAGCAAGTTGTTGTCAGTGACGGAACCATACCGCTGTGAATATCAAATGGAGTTTATCACTCCGGCCGCTTGTGATGATTCTAAAGTGCCACAACACTCATCCCACGATGAGCTGTGAGACTTAAATCTATTCTCACTTTAGTGTGACTTGTTAACACCTTAGTATCGTAAGGAAGCCAGTCATGTTCAGTCTACAGTCTTTTTGTAATGTGTATTTATGTATGTCACAATATTTAATTATTATCATCTACTTTTCAGTGAACTCAAATGTAATTTTCCATAGGAAAATGAACCATGTAGTATCTAAGTAGAAAATAGTGTAAGGATGATAAAATCACTTTAAATATGCCTCAGTTTTCCTACTTTAATAATAATAAAAAACAGAACATAGATCATTATGTGAAGACTGATCCTTGGTTAACAGCATTGAAATCATGAATATAACTAATAATAATTTACCACACATTCCTGAAAACTTGAAGGCTGTTTTAGTACATTTAATAATAAATAATAGATGAAATTGAGGAGGAGAACAAACTAAGTGAGTGATCAATAAATGTTGTTTTTATTGTATTTTAATGAGTTTTAATAACTACATGGGGCACTGATGGTTCAATAAAATTATCCTAAATGTAATGTAATGTCACCCATTTGCACTGCGCTCGCCGACCCCAGCCATTAGAATGTCCAAAGATAGAGCATCTGCCGTATTGCGAAAAAAAAAAAAAAACTTCTTCATACAAAAATTCATCGTGTCTCAGTTTTTCTTATCTTGTGCTCGAGCTACACGTGCTTAAGCCAGACCTGTCACAGTCAAGGAATAATAGTGTTATTTGAGTCAGTGTTGCTATTTTATAATTCAATCAGTCTAGGCGAGTGAAGACAGGATCAAATAAATTTGACTAGGGGACGTTCACGCGTTCAGTGACGGCATAATATAAAATAGCTACAAGGATATATTAATGATGATCGCATCGTAAATATATCTTTCGTAGCTCTTGTATACTATGCCATACCGTCGCTGAACGGTATGTTTAAGGACAACAAAAGAAACGAAAAGGAAACTTCGTTTGACAGCTTCGAAAGTTTCAAATTGTCATTCTGTGGATGAATGAAATCACGTGAATGTATGTTTCTTACACTCGTGCTTAACTTACGATTCTCCCTATATTTTGTTATTTTTACGGTATCGAGGGTCTGTAAAACCTAGTAAGCAATACCATAGAGTAGAAATCACATAGAGATGACACTCCCGCTCCAGACGCGCTCAAGGTCAATCCGTCTGGCTGTCTCTTAGCGAACAATTCAGTCGGGAGTGCGCTTCGCCGCGGAAACGTTCGTCGTGCGGGTCGAATTTTAATTTTTTGTGAAAAATTTAGCAATGCCGAATTATTGTGGTGTGTATGGCTGCAAAAGTGATGCGAGGAAGACTCCGCATCTAAGTTTTTTTAATTTGCCTAAAGATGAGCCAAGGTAAGTGATGATTTTACAGTAAATACCTAGGTACCTACCATTCGTTATTATACGTAATTGTTGTGTGTACTCCTATTTTTACTTACGTAGGTACCTAGTTTCCATTTTCTAATTTAAACTACCTAGGTGTCTAAGTCATTGTTAGCGGATAATGATAAATAAGCACATTCGTATCGTAAGTATGTTTTGCACCTATTTTAAAATTCTGTACCTATTAACAATAAAATGGTAAGGTAAGACTTTAAAACAGGTAAATATTTTGTGCCCAAGGGAAAACTGTTAGCAGCGGTCGCAACCGCTTGACTGGCCGCTAGTCTGGAATAAAATTATTGGCACGTGACAGCCCCGACTTAAAGCGCTGGAGAGTGCGGGGCGTTACGGGCTGCGGGGGGAAGTAGGTATTTAAAGCGCGGCTTTTGGGGCCCAGACAAAGGAGTTTCGTTTCTATACGCAGTATTATTTTCTATTCTTATGGCAATACCTGGAACCCACACAACACAAAACACGAAAATTGGGCTACATGAAAAGTGTTTTAAGAGGATTTTAATTGATAATGTGATATAGTGAAATGTGAACATTTTAAGTCCTCGGTACAAGTCGTTTTAGAAGTAAAAACTGGCAACATTATGCTGAAAAAGCTACGTGACATTCCAAACGAAAACTTTTTAAATAAATATGGGTTATTTCTACAAAATATTTAATTGTTTTAATAGTTTGTATAGGTTTTTAATAGAAAATATCTATAATTAAGCCTAATACCTGCAGCGATTTGAGAAGAGGAACTCGACACAATCTTTGATTGCAATTTTCAAGTTTTCTATTCAACCTAACATATTTTTTAGTAACACAAGTAGAAAACACACAAAAGTTAGTTGACACAGAATTTAACATATTTCTAACCTAACATATTTCTTAGTAAAGTCACTAAAACCCGTTTTTACGGCTTGTCATAGTAGATATTTTCACCTATGAACGTCGTTGAACGTACCCTAGATTGAATCTGTGTCTGTCAAATTCAAACTGTCATTCTTTCTTTTCTCCAAGGCCTAACGGACAAACACGGATGAAATTTTCAGAAATATCAAATATTACATTAACTATTGTAAACATTCACTATTTTATAACCATTTCTTTTATTTTGATCTGTTTTAGGGGCAAAGAGGAAAGGAGGCGAACTGGGCGAGTACAAGGTGACTGCTGTCGACGAGAATTTGTATTGCTGTTTTTAGGATTAAAAATTGAACTATTCATCGTTTAGCACGGAGTTTTGCTGCTATTTTAGTGGTATGTATTATAAGTTTATCATATAACATCATCATCACTGGCCTCACACGTCTGTGACAGACGATTTAATCAGTGTCTGAGGCAAGACTTTTCATGGCTGTATAAGCCGATATGGGAGCGGCATAATTTTCCGCACGCTCTACAGTGAAGGTGGAATTTGAGACTGACACATGCATGTTTAGATGACGTTTTTGCCTTTTGTTAGCGAGACCAGAAAACCAGGCATTATCGTGTGTTTAACGCCCATCAAACACACGCTTACGCCATTCGTCCCTATCCTCAGCAAGCTTCTCCCAGCTTTGATGGTCAATGTTAAACGCAGTCATGTCCCGCTTGGCGCAATCTTTGAAACGCAGCATAGCTCCGTACAAGAGTATGCTTAAAACGCAAGTTTCATAAACAATAATCTTGGTTTTTGTGGTCAAGTGTTTATTGTTCCATACTCTTGTACTGAGCTTGCCGAACATGGTCGCCGCCTTGCCGATTCGCGTATCGATCAATGTACATACTTATTCATTATAGCAAATGAATTTTATCTTTTCAGAAAATGGGCTCCGGTACAAAACGCTACTGTTGTATTCCTGACTGCGGCACCGACTCTATAACGGAATTAATGTTCCGATTTCCTGGAAATCCAATGTTAGGGGACGAGTGGATACGAATAGTGTCTCTCAAGTACCCTAACCTGGAAATGAAAAAGGACATCAACGGTCGAATCGCCAAATACATTTGCCGATTACATTTTGTAGCCAAGTATGTTGTGGATGGAAGACGCGCTGCCATTGCTATACCCACTTTATTTGAACCAAATGAGATATCACAAGGTCGACCCAATCAGCCAATCGAAATTGGTAAGTTTTATATAACTGTTTTTATCATGTGTGGCCGGCCCAGTATGTATTTTGGAAGCATTGAGTCTGTATACCACGGAAATGCTTGAGCCGTTGGCTCTTTCTAGCTACTGTCAACTTTATTTTAATTACAAAATAATAAAACATTACCAATTTTCTACTGAGTGGCATGAATTTATAGTAACTTGATGTCTGTTGTGTATGTAATATGCTAGTAAGACAATAATAAGACACTGTAAGGCAGTTAACTCGTATCTGGACAATGTAAAGCCTGTCTACACTTAGAGCCGTTTTGGTGCTTATCTATCTATTCTTACTTAACTTTTGCACAAATAAATTTGTTTGTTCGCACGAGTATCTCTCTGGATTTTAGAAAGGTAGTGACAATGATGGATCATATTGATAATCTACAACTTATTATTGTTTTATTTTGTAGTGTTGGGAAGGGATCACCCCCATGGGCTCGGCCGAAAGCGGACTTTAAGTACTGGTAAGTGTAAATGGTTTAATACTATAAATATTATTATTATTTATTTGAACGGGCAGGCAGTTCAACTGATAATGCCTGCATCCTATTCACTGTTCAAGTTTATTACATATTCTTTATTGTGCATTAACAATACAATAATATTCGTTTTAAAAGTAGTTCAGCTTAACGTAAGTTAAAGGTAAAGGTAAGGTAAAGGTAAGCTTATCTCTATAAAGAGATCTCTTCTAGCCAACCTGTAAAACTAAGTACGAAATAAATACGTGCGGGGACAAGATTGCACACAAAGTAAAAAAAAATAACTATATGATAAATAATTATTTGAAAATAGTCAAATAAATACACATAGCTAAACTAATTGAACTATAAATACACACACACACACATATCACATATCACATATCACGCCTATTATCCCTTACGGGGTAGGCAGAGCGCAAACAGCCACAAAAAACTGTCATTTACGCCACGTCTGACAAATATTTGAGGTCATGCGGAAAATTGTGTATCGCCATAGTGACAGGTTGTCAGCCCATCGCCTAAAATTGCAATACACACCCTCAAGTCCCTTAGTCGCCTCTTACGACTCCCACGGGAAAGAAATGGGGTGATGCTATTCTAAGCCGGCATCACACGGCAATACAATACAAACAAATACATACGTAAATATCAAGGTAGTGAAAGGTAGTGCTATTTCAACCTTCTTTTGAAAGAGGATAAAGAAGGACAGTCCTGGACTGCCTTAGGAAGATTGTTCCAAAGTTGTGTAGCTCGAACGGAAAAGGAATTAAACAGGAACTTGGTATTGGCTCTAGGACACTCAAGTACCTTTGTGACACAAATGCGCCTAGGCCTGGAATCCGGAGGTAAAAAGTCACTACTCATCAATCATTCATCACTATAATATAGCACTTATAGTTCACTTTAGTTATTTATGTTAAGTTTATTGATTTGCCACAATACTGTTGATGTTCATCTATGTGAACGATGTTTTTAAATGCATTTATGCTAGTTGCCGAAACTACACTGTCAGGCAGGTCATTCCACGGTTTGACCACTCGTCAAATATAATGATAGGAATTTTCGTACTAATATTATAAATCAAAGAGTTTGTGTGTGTATGAATGTTTGTAACCTCTTCACGCTCAAACGGCTTGACCGATTTGGCTTAAATTTGGAACACAGGTAGATTATAACCTGGAATAACACATAAGGCTACTATTACCACGGGAAAATGAGTGGCAGCAGGCGAAACCACTGGGCGGAAATCTAGTAATATATATAAGAAACTGACTAGTTTTTGGCGAGAAAGCGTAGCAGATAGGCACGCTTTCAAACTACTTAACTGATTTTAATGAAATTTGGCATAAACATTGATAGTAAGTAAATATTGAAAAAGGACAAAGGCTACTTTTTACATACATACATACATAAATCACGCCTATATCCCTTACGGGGTAGGCAGAGCGTTAACGGCCGTAAAACGGAGATTAACACCACGTCTGACAAAAGTTTGAGGGTCAATCAGATGACTGTGTATCACTATAGTGACAGGTTGTCAGCCCGTCGCCTAAAATTGCAATACACACCCTCGAGTCCCTTAGTCGCCTCTTACGACACCCATTGGTAAGAAATGGGGTGATGCTATTCTAAGCCGGCATCACACGGCCAAAAAAAAAGTTACTTTTTACCGAGGGAAAATATATCACACCCCAGGAATCAAAGTAAATCAGATGATATGTACTACTGCACCGGTTTCTTCCAGTAATAGCATGATAGGTCGCTTACCTAATCTGGAATAGGATATACCTAATAGGATAGGTAGGTACCCGACTGAACTATACAAGATACAGAAATAGCTCCTTACTAAAAGCTGTTAAGAATAAGAGTTAGCTTTCGCTGGCACATACTCATTAAGGATCAAGAGTACATGATGGACCACTGGGACCCTGCTAAACTATAAGAGATACAATAATGGTTACATCTATAGCAATGATCTCTTTAGCATGATGGGCTTCTTCTGATGGCAAATAGACATTGTGTGATGAGGAATTTAAAGTAAGCGAAACGAAGTTCGCGGGTACCAGCTAGTAAAGAGATAAAATTGACAAACATCAACTTTTACTGCTTTCCCAAAAATCGAATCGGTTTAGAAACTATAATGAAAGAAAGAAAGAAAGAAAACACATTTATTTCGGTCCACACAACATGTTAATGATGTATTAATAAATACATATTATATTGTTTCTAAATGTACTGCTGTAAATTATACATTCATTTTTATTTTTGCAGCTGATATAGTTTTAGAGCATTCATATGCAAAGAGAAACAAGACAGACATTATTAGAATTACGGGTAATTTTTACCTTAGCAATAATATTGTAATGTAATCTTTGTAGAATAGTGCAGGAACTGTTAGTACAATTTAAAAACAGCTAATTCTTGTAGTGTAGTAACGTAAATGTTTGTAGCAAAATGTAGCTAGTTGTTTTCACCAAGCTATCTAGATAGTTATTAGAACAACCAGCCAAGTTTAATAAATTCTATTCTTGATCTAGTTGGCTTGGTGGTTTAGTAGCTAATAAGCAATGTAGCCTGTATTCCTTCGTGCAGCATACTTATCCATTATTTAATTTTCAGGTCTGCCAGAAACACAGATAGACTCTTTGATGGACTTATCCACTTCTGGAAATACTTCTAATCCAAGTAAGTTATTAACGTTTTTTTTTAGTTCTGGTCCCTATGATTTTAGCCCCGGGGCTATTAAAATCTACACCTGACTGTATGGTGGGGAGCAGGAGCTCACGTATCGCGTATCAGGGTTCGCGTATGGGGTTTGAGTAACGTTTCTTGTACAAGAAGGACGTCCAAACCGTGCTTTTTCAGGAAGAGGCTAACTTCCGTCTTTTTAGGGTAAATGCCATCGGCATTGAAAAAGCGTAGCTTGAGTGACCGAATCTTGGTCCTACCACTGCTGGATATCCCTAAGTTAATGGACCTATCCATAATTAGGATCTAAATTTTTTAAAAGCTACTACCAGATGATAGTATCACTGGGGTTACCAGTGTTGGCTTTGTAAAATTGGACACGACACAGAGCGCGTCGGCTAAGTCTTGCTGTGGGAAGTGGGTTTGGGAGGGGAAGGTGGCTGAGGCGCCGGCTTTTTCGGGGTGGATTGGGTGGGGGCTGGACCAATTTTGGGGGCCCATGCGGGATTAGGCCTTTTTTCTGTATCACATACTGTGCCGTTGATGTTGCCGTGTGATGCCGGCTTAGAATAGCATCACCCCATATCTTTCCCGTGGGAGTCGTAAGAGGCGACTAAGGGACTCGAGGGTGTGTATTGCAATTTTAGGCGATGGGCTGACAACCTGTCACTATAGCGATACACAATTTTCCGAATAACCCTCGAACATTTGTCTGACGTTATGTGTAAATGGCCGTTTTTAGCGGCTGTTTATTACGCTCTGCATACCCCGCAAGGGATTATAGGCGTGATATGTGTATGTATGTATGTGCATACTGTGATCAAACAGCAATACGCCACTTCTTATATTTTAATTTTAATCTTCAGACTTAGAAACGTCTCCGTCCACACCTGCATCTGGCATTCACGGCCCGACAACAGAGACGGTGCCAAGACCGTCTCCGTCCACACCTGCATCTGGCATTCACGGCCCGACAACAGAGACGGTGCCAAGACCGTCTCCGTCCACACCTGCATCTGGCATTCACGGCCCGACAACAGAGACGGTGCCAAGACCGTCTCCGTCCACACCTGCATCTGGCATTCACGGCCCGACAACAGAGACAGTGCCAAGACCGTCTCCGTCCACACCTGCATCTGGCATTCACGGCCCGACAACAGAGACAGTGCCAAGACCGTCTCCGTCCACACCTGCATCTGGCATTCACGGCCCGACAACAGAGACAGTGCCAAGACCGTCTCCGTCCACACCTGCATCTGGCATTCACGGCCCGACAACAGAGACGGTGCCAAGACCGTCTCCGTCCACACCTGCATCTGGCATTCACGGCCCGACAACAGAGACAGTGCCAAGACCGTCTCCGTCCACACCTGCATCTGGCATTCACGGCCCGACAACAGAGACGGTGCCAAGACCGTCTCCGTCCACACCTGCATCTGGCATTCACGGCCCGACAACAGAGACAGTGCCAAGACCGTCTCCGTCCACACCTGCATCTGGCATTCACGGCCCGACAACAGAGACGGTGCCAAGACCGTCTCCGTCCACACCTGCATCTGGCATTCACGGCCCGACAACAGAGACAGTGCCAAGACCGTCTCCGTCCACACCTGCATCTGGCATTCACGGCCCGACAACAGAGACGGTGCCAAGACCGTCTCCGTCCACACCTGCATCTGGCATTCACGGCCCGACAACAGAGACAGTGCCAAGACCGTCTCCGTCCACACCTGCATCTGGCATTCACGGCCCGACAACAGAGACAGTGCCAAGACCGTCTCCGTCCACACCTGCATCTGGCATTCACGGCCCGACAACAGAGACAGTGCCAAGACCGTCTCCGTCCACACCTGCATCTGGCATTCACGGCCCGACAACAGAGACAGTGCCAAGACCGTCTCCGTCCACACCTGCATCTGGCATTCACGGCCCGACAACAGAGACAGTGCCAAGACCGTCTCCGTCCACACCTGCATCTGGCATTCACGGCCCGACAACAGAGACAGTGCCAAGACCGTCTCCGTCCACACCTGCATCTGGCATTCACGGCCCGACAACAGAGACAGTGCCAAGACCGTCTCCGTCCACACCTGCATCTGGCATTCACGGCCCGACAACAGAGACAGTGCCAAGACCGTCTCCGTCCACACCTGCATCTGGCATTCACGGCCCGACAACAGAGACAGTGCCAAGACCGTCTCCGTCCACACCTGCATCTGGCATTCACGGCCCGACAACAGAGACGGCGTCAGTGCCTGCTTCTGGTGAGTCAAATAACACTAATGGGAAATTTTCTAGCTATTCTCGAGTGTCATGTAGAGGGCGCAAAGCTTAATTGAAATAACTTTTCTTTACACAATAACTGTACAACTTTATTAATTATTCTTTATTTTTTGTTTATTGAACTGTTCTAAATTTATTATTGGTTATTTGTTTGCTTACACGTATGACACTCAATATAATAGCAAGGCGATAAGTTTATTTTGTAGTAAATCAAACTAACATAATTAATTTGTAACGAACACAACGTGAAACGGTACCTGTGACAAAACTATGGCTGCCGCCAGCCATATTGAAACGTCAAAATTTCAGTTTAGCACAGCGCCTTCTGGTTTGACATTCAGAACTATCAAGAGAACTGTCAATAGAAAAACTCCCATTGTAATTATTATTTTTTATTTTGACATGGTAACTTCCAGCTAATATCTGTAACAATAGTAGTTTAACCATTTATATTTAAATTTTCAGTATACATTATAAATACCTAAGCATAGCTATTAAACATCTCCAAATTATTAAACAAAACTAGTTCATTTAATAGCAGTCCCCAACGGACTTTTCTTAATTATTTAAATTGGAAGTTTTAATTATTTTTGCCTTTGGCATCTACATTTTGACCGTCGTGGGTTTTAAAATTATATCAATGTGTCTGTTTGTAATTTTATTAGAGACAAGCGGCTTGGCAAGACCAGAGACACCAACTTCTCACCTACTACAAGGTAATTTACACACACACACACACACACACACACACACAATGGTGTACTTATCACATAATATAGTTGTCAGCCCGTCGCCTAAAATTGTAATACACGTTAAACTTTTTGGCAGACTGCAAATGAAATTATGCTATGGATATGATAATAAATTATTCATACGAATATGTTTTTTATTTTAGGTACTAGCTCGATCAGGAGAAGAAATAGAATTGTCAAATGTGTCAGCGCCCTGACACCACGATGCAAAAAGCTATACCGAAAATGCCAAGACATAATAAAGTGCAAGACACGAATAATAGGAAATTATAAGAGCAGACTAACGGAAGCGCACAAACTTAGTGAAACAAAGTCCTTCAAAGCTATGGTTGATGAACTTCCACGTCACACAAAGACGTTTTTATATATGCAAGTTAATCTTGTAAACAAACACGTGAAGAGTCGCCGATTTTCAACTGATGAAAAGCTATTGGCATTGACGTTGTTGAAACAAAGTCCAAAAGGCTATAAATTGCTACAAAAGCTCTTTATTTTGCCCTCCAGGCGAACATTAACCACATTCACGCGTGAATTTATAATGTCGCCAGGTGTGAACCAGAACGTCCTTAACCAATTAAAGGAGACTGTTGAATCATGGGATCCAAAAAAGAGGGCATGTTCGATTGTCTTTGATGAAATATCTTTGGCTCCACATCTCACCTATGTAGAGTCAGAAGATGCCATTACTGGTTTCACCAATTTCGGAAAAGGCGGCATTAAAAAGCTTTGTGATCATGCTCTTGTCTTCATGGTACGCGGCGTGTGTTCGTCCTGGAGACAATTAGTGGGTTTTTACTTCTGCGAAGGTACCACTCCGGCCCTCACTTTGAAGAACATATTACGGGTACGTTTGAAATGTCTAAAATAAGTGTTTTTTATATGCTGGACTTTTCTTCTGCTGGTAATTTTTTAAATAAGTACATTTGAATAATATTTATATTTTTGTAGGATGTTGTAAAGGGCGTCGCAGGAACAGGCTTAAATCCAATGGCCGCTGTTTGTGATCAAGGCTCCACTTTTCAGACCTGTCTGAAAAGTTTTCAAGCGGACGCTAGAAGGGAGCAACTGCTAAATGACCAACCTGAAGGTTAGTATAAATGCTGCAAAATTGATTATAAGAAATGTTAAATACAGCAACAAATCTTTACCTCCCTAAGGCATCCCTACATATACTTTAAGGCCTCATCTACATCGGTACATGCAATGTTTTTGTACCCCTGTCATAAAAGAAAGGAAAGGAAAAGAAAATTTACACGTTTCTATTTAAATTTCAGATCACAAAATCATCATAGGTGGACACAAACTAAACATAATTTATGATCCACCTCATCTCTTGAAGGGGATCCGGAATAATTTGCTGACGAAAGACATGTCATTTTGTGGCGACATGGTCAGATGGAATGACATCGTCGAGGTATACAAGGCAGATTGTCAGATCGGAGATGTCCGATTGCTTAACAAACTAAACGATGAGCATATACAACCGACATCGTCCCAAAAAATGAAGGTAAGCAATATAGAAAAGTAATGTCTTCTTCTCATCGTGTGAAATACTGAGTGACTCAGTAGACCCGGGGGTGGCGCAAGCCGCTCTTTTTAACTGCAAAGAAAAGAAACCCATCACAACTCTGGCGCCTTCTTGGTGCCAGTTGCCGCCTTTCTCAAATTTTAACATGAATTGTCGAGCTCGCTTCACTCGCAATACGATATGTCGTAGCCAAGTGGCCATTTAGTTGCACAGCTAGCACGTTAATCAAACAACGCACACACACTTAGTTTAAGAGTACAATTTTAGGGTATTTCAAACACTCAACGTAACAACTGACCGAAAAACCGCTATTTGATTGAAAAAGTATGTTTCTTAGCCACCACGGCACTAGCGTCGTTGAGGTTACCAAAGTAAAGTACGCAGCAGGCGTATTTGATCGTATTTTGTTATTTTAATGTAATGTGCCATGCTCGACTAGCTTGCAACACGTGAGGTCTTGGTGATGGCCACCTTCTTGACATATTGTACAGGAGACAAATTCTTATATCAGAGTTTTCAAACATGTAGCATTGTCCTTTATCTTATGTGTTATTTTATAAGTGCAAAATATTGTTTAAGGTGAAAAACTGCACCCAAGTTTTGAGTGAGCGCATGGCTGCAATGCTGAAATACACTGCACAATTCGGTAAGTTATACAAATATAATTTTGAAGGCCGTATTGGCCGATTCAAAGAGGAGAGGTCCAAGAGTTCTAGGTAGTATAAGCTGTTTTATGTTTGCGTCTGTCTTTATGTTATGTATGCGTAGATCTTTAAAACTACACAACGGATTTCGATGAGTTTTTTAAAGGTTTTTTAATGCCTTTTACCTCGAAAAAAGACCTTTATTCCTCTTAAAACACATACACACACACACACATCACGCCTATAATCCCTTGCGGGGTAGGCAGAGCATAAACGGCTGCAAGAAACGGACATTTATGCCACGTCTGACAAATAATTGAGTGTTATTCGGAAAATTGTGTATCGCCATTAATCTTAAAACCTTAACTTTATAATCTATTAATTCCTTTATTCAAACTGGCAGCAGCGGGTAAAACCGCTGGGCGGGCTCCAAATTTAAAATAATAATCTTTATTTTAGTGATATGCCAATGACTTCTTTTTTCAGGACAACGAGCTGATGGAACTTCGGTATCACCTACTATGGGAAATACGGCAAAGGCGGTGTTGTTCTTCGACAAGCTATTCGACAGCGTGAATGGGTCCCGCCGTGGCAAGAAAGCTGGCAAGTTGAGAGGCGCGGTAAAAGACGATAAGGATGGTAACAATGAGCATGTATCGTTCTGGTGTGAAGCTATTAAAAAACTCGATAATATATTCTATGTTGAAACAACCCCAACAGGGCACGTCACTAAGAAGTGGGTGCCCACGATTGGAAATTGGATAACAACATTGAAGAGCTTTATCGACATATGGAATGACTTGAAAAAGATTAGGGTGTCTTACTTTTATACGAGAAATTTAAACCAGGATCCCTTGGAAAACTTTTTTGGTCGAATTCGCGCTTTAAATCACCGGGCTAATCAGCCCGACGCGTATGCCTTTCAATGCTCCTTCAAGTCATTACTCATCACCAATACTGTGGGCCACCATTCACCACATGCCAATTGTGAGGATGATTTCGGGTCCCTTTTATTTGCTTTACAAAAGTCCAGTAATTCTGCCGAATCTACTCCTGTTGCAGGCACATCTAATTATGCAGCTGCAGAAGTACAGCGAATGGACGACGACGACGAGATGGAAGCGCAGATGGCAGCGTTGGCGGCGGCGGTGGAAGCGGCTGAGGCGGCGGAGGCGCGCGCAGACGGCGGCGACGAGCCGCGCGTGGGGGCATGCGGTGGCGGAGAGCGGCCGGCTCGAGCACATCAGCCTGCTCTTTCCGGTGGCGACAGGGCCGAGCTGTTCCGTCGAGCCCGGTTGGAGAAGACTAGTGTGCACGCGTCTGCTTTTACAGTAGGCTATGTTTGCAGAAAACTTCTTGCCAAATTCAAGTGCCAATCCTGTAAACGTTCTTTATTAACAAATGATCATAGTTCTATTCACAGTTGGATTGAACACCGCGAAAGAAGTCTTCTTCGGGGTACTAATCTGAAGTATCCCAAACCGGAATTAGTAGTTGTTTTCCGAACACTGATTGACAAAATAAACGAGTTTTTAAACAATTCACCTCACCGACCCAATGTGATGAAAAATATCAAAGCAGAGTTTTTAAACACAACAACTACTGTACATTGGATCGGATGCCAGCAACATCACAAAGATGCACTAAACTTTTTTATTACCTTGACATGCCGCATACAAATTCACAATTTTTGCACAACTATTAATAAAATATTAAAAGGCTCTTATTCTGAAGATCTTATTAACCCAAATTTAGCCATGCAAAAACTAGCACTTGAAAAATATAAGAAAACTTCTGCTTACAAAAAGAAAACGCGCAATGTATAATATGAATTTCATTTAATGAAATCTTATTATGAATCGTGTGTAAATCTGCTGTATTTGTGTATATATTATAATATTATTATGTAGGTATATATAATTAGATGTTAAATTATGTAGGTAGCTAACTTTATTGGTGGTGGTATTATGATTTCTGATCTGTATATATTTATTTATCTGAATATATGATATTCGTTGTTAATAACGTAGGTAACATAATTGGTGGTGGTGTTTTTTTTTTTTTTTTTCAGATCTCTCGGGGTAGCCTTAACCCTAGAGAGCGCGTCCCCCGGGTGGTGGATAGGGGAATGCTCATTAGCGCATATAGCTGAAGGGTAGGAGGGAAATAAAATACCTCCCGCGAACCAAAAAGGCCGGAGAGATAACTTCGTTATTAAACCTGCAGGGCAGCTTTGAAGAGCTGTTGAAGAGTTGGGCCATCACTGAGCCGAAGAACTTTTGGACTGCTCCTAAGTGGGATCTCATTTATTTACTTATTTATACACTCCCGTCTCGCCCAACATTTGCACCCGCTTCTAACCATTTTCCCGTGAGAATAAGACGATTTCCTGGTACGTGTTATACATGACATTAAAACCTTCGCTTCGTCATGAATTAATCTATTAAAAAACCGCATCTAAATCCGTTGTTTGAATGAGAAGGACTTACCGGTGTCCACAACAGACATACACAGACAGAGATACGGAGTGTGGACAGACGGACCACGTTTTATTGCTATAATACTGGAAGTAATGTAGCTAATAATAACTGTAGTCAGCAATTAAACTTCCAAGGAAAGAATACAACGGTAACACCATTTACCGTTGTATTCTTTTTGTCCTAACCCGAGGAAGAACACCATTTACATTTAGATTAACTTTTTTATTTTATTTTTATTTCAGATCAAATCACAACATTAAGAAGGAATGCAATTTTTAAGGGCATAACTACACAGTATTTAAGAAGGTGAGTTGAGCAAACTTAGAGCATTTTGTACTGTTCGCTAACCAGCTAATACGAAAGCCATAAATAATGTTTGATCTTCCTTCACCGCCAACGTTTCGAGCTTGGTGAGCTAGGGCTGGGCGGCGTTTTCGTTATTCAGCTCTGAAAACACATAATTACAAACCTGATATAGACTATCTAGGTCTATCGTCTAATTTATCAAAAATTTCTTTGACAAACTCAGTAATTATTTAAATTATTAATCATAACCTGTTGTAGTTCTCTTTTCATGTGGGACACCGAGTCATCCATGTTGTAGTTGAATTGCATACATTCACTGCGACGGACGAAAGGCTCGTAGTTTGAGACTTATGTATCGTATCGTTTTTACCATTATCAATCATCATCATCATCATCATCATCATCATCATCAATAAAATAAAGTTTTCCTAACTGTTTTTTTTCAGACTCCCAGAATGATACGAGTAAGAAACCGGCGGCGTATGGCGGCTTGAGGTGACATCCGTTTACTACGTGTTTAGTTTGCTGTGATAAAATTATTCGTTTTAAGTTTACTGTAATAAAATAATTCGTTTTTAGTTTGCTGTAATAAAATTATTATTATGTAACATTCGTTTTATTAAAAATACCTCTACAATAAAAATACCTGTGAAAAATACTACCTATTACTGTGACTACTACACATCACTATTAAATACTAGGTGGTAACAACTTAACGTAGCGAGTACGTCCATGGTACATCACTGTGAAAATTCACAATCCATGGTCGATTCAGTATGGACTTTTTGTATTAAGGCCAGTTGCTTATCTGTCCTTTAGGACATATATATAAGACTGTGGACATATATATAAGAGATCTGTGGCCGACCCTCGTATTATATAGTTGTTATTTCATATAGTTGTGTATTCGAGTAAAAACAATTTATTGGTCCACGTATCCGAATGTAAATTGACAGTTGCATTTTTTATGATCAAAGTAGTTTATGAGATAGAGATAAGAGATATAATTTGCCCTGCTTTGTGTCTCTTTCTTCTTTTTCACTTTTGCTTAGTTACTGTCAATTACACGTTTCTACTTTTCGTTTTCCTTATTTGCACTGTTTCAGATTTGTAGTGATAAATTCAATAAAAACTACAAACATTACGTGAAATCCCATTAGGTTAATCTTTGAGTATCAATAACCTGAGTAGTTTTTTCAAATATCCCGTGTTACAAACAAAACATTATTTTTTAGTGCTTTTTCAATAGTGTTATTCATTATCGAAAAATGGATGTAAACGAGATAATATCGCAATCCAGCTTCTCCATGCTCCAAGGAAAGATAGATAGCCGTATACTGGCAGCCTTAAAAACCATGGGCATTGAAAAACCTTCGAGAATTCAGATAGAGACGTTGCCACACTTGCTTCTGCAGAAAGATCTTGTGGGTGCTGCAAAGACTGGCAGTGGGAAAACGCTGGCTTTCCTCATACCTATCGTGAATAACCTGATCAACCTCCAGTTCACTAAAAAGCATGGTAATGTACTTTTTTTTATTTGTCTTCCATCGCCTTCAGAGAATTATTCTGCCAGAGCCAAGGTCAATGAAAACAATAGTAAAAAAATAAAATTACATCAGATACGACAATTTCCATTTCCCGTGGTTTTTTTCCAAACAAAAAATAGTTAAAAATTGAAGTTGAGGGAGTTGAATAGTCAGACCTGAATCTCATGATTGACATGACAATCTACTTGTCATGTGGTGCTGGCTTAGAATAGAATAACCCCAGTAAAATTCTATTTTCACTACACTAACTACACTACAACAATTTTAAAATAGATATAAAAATAAAGACACTGCCTTGGGGCTGGCCAGATTAATCACATAGAATGTAACTTGCAACTGTTTGCACTGCACTTGCTAATCCACCTGCCAAGCATCGTAAGTAAGGCAATAGAGAGGGCCCATGTCCAGCAGTGGACTTTTGTGGTTAATGTAAAAATAAATCTCATGATTCAATCTTTAATATTTTCCTTTATTTACTTGATCTCTGTTTCTTCATTTATTTTGGGAAAAAAAGTTTGCTAAAAATATAGATCTTGGGCTGTCCAAGAATGTTTTTTTTTGTGGGGGGTAGGTAAGGGAGTTTGAGAGGAACACCCTGTGGAGACCCGCTCTTCAAGGTGATAAAATGGAAGAAATATGTTTTAAAAAAGGAGCAGAAGAGAAAACCCCAATTATTGACAGTCAAAGATCTATATTTTTGCCTTTATCATTATGTAAAAATGCTGATTTCAAAGACCAAATACATTTTGGTTAGCTGTGCCTGAATTAGTTATGTTATGTAAAGTTGTTCTGGTATTTAAAGTCACTTTTCTTCACAGGCACAGGCTGCATCATACTTTCCCCAACAAGAGAGTTGGCTCTTCAGACGTATGAAGTCCTGAAGAAGTTGCTGGCCAACATAGATCTTACTTGCAGCCTCATTGTGGGAGGAGAGAAGAAGGCAAAGGATTTGAAGTCTTTGAAGAAAGGTATCTCATTAAAGGCTTAGTAAAGTAAGCCCTTAAAAGTTTTGCTTACTTTACTCAGCCTGCTCATGTGCACAGCAAGTTGCTCCTTATTTCTAGTCTTAAAATTATGCCTGTCACAATTTTTCTTAAGAGAATCTATATTTATTTTTACATATACTAGATTTTCGTATATGTATTGTGACACAAATGTCAATATGTTGATTTCTTTAAATTTCTGTCTCAAGGAGACTCGAGGTCCCAATTTATAAATTGAACGAACAGCCTGTTTCTGCAGAACAAATATATTGTTCACATCCGCCTCTACGATGATTCTCCAATCGCTTAAGATACTATTCTCCACAATTTGAAATTTCCTCTTTGACTGTGCCTATGTGGGTGGAGATTGCTTATAGCTCTGAAAATAGTATTTTGCATTCTTTGCATAATACTTATTTATATTAGTGATACAAGCACTACCACATAAATAAATTCCGTGCATCCGTCTAGAAAAATGCTTCAGGATCCTTTTATAAATAAGAAGTTTGTTGGCAGTCGACACTTTGCTGTTTCGACATACTAACTAATACGCATTTCTGTATATTTAATGTTAGTTAATTTTTTTTCTTTATAAGGGGTCTCCACTTCGGCGGTCAAGGTGCAAACCGAGGTATCTGACTCAATCATGACGAGAGAGTGTTGTGTTTCCAACAGTACAGGCGGACAATCGCCTTTCTTTAGTGTAAAAGTGACTTGGACGTATTTTGAGGCGTTGGCGTCCTTCATGTAATGCCATGGGGGCTACTGTCGTGTCATTACTGCTGGCAAGTAGAGTAGTATCGTCAATGAATATTGCAGTGAATACACCTTCTACTTGAGGCAGGTCAGATGTGTATATTGTGTACAACATAAGGCCTAATACCGACCCCTGTGGGACTCCAGCTCTAATCTTGAAAAAGCTTGAAGTTGCGTCGGATTTTTTGACTTGTTGTTGTTGGTTGACGGACTTTTATGTATGAGTAACTGTAAAGTAGCTGTGTAGTAGGCTAGATTTAACCTTACACAGTAGCCCTCTGTGCCAGACGCGATCAAATGCCTGTTGTATATCCAGAAAAGCCAAGGCGCAGTGTTCTTTATTTTCGAGTGTTTGTTTGATTTTATCACAAACCCTGTAGACCTGTTCTACTGTTGAGTGTTGTAGTCTGAACCCGAATGGGAGTTGTGGTATTCTTTTGTAAATTTTTAGAATTGGCGTGATCCTACACAGGAGTAGTTTTTCAAATATCTTTAACAAGCTGATAGATCGATAAAATTTTATATCATTGGCTGTTTGCCTGGTTTCTATACCATCAGAATTTGCGACACTTTCCATAATTGTGGTAAATATTGGACTCTTTATATGCCATTGATAGGTAGAGCATGGTTAGGAAGACTGTAGCTTTCCTTGGGAGTTCTATTAGGACCTCTTTGGTAATGATATCAAACCCTGGTTCTTTTTTGTCTTTGAGGTTTGTTATGGTTTTCCATCAGAATTTGCGACACTTTCCATAATTTGTGGGAAATATTGGACTCTTAATATGTCATTGAATAGCATTGTTGGGAAGACTGTAGCTTTCCTTGGGAGTTCTATAAGGATCTCTTTGGTAATGAGATCAAACCCTGGTTCTTTTTTGTCTTTGAGGTTTGTTATGGTTTTCCACACTTCTCTTACTGTTACGTTACTGGTTTAGGAGGAGGTGACAATTGGAAATCTTGGTTAAAGATTTCATACTATTATGGCTAGCTGTGACAGATTCATGTAGTGTGAACACTTTATATAGATGTTCAGCGAAACAATTGGCCTTTTCTTGAGGTGATCTCGCCCAATCTGTATTAGTTCTGAGGTGTGGTTTGGCTTCTTGCGGTCTGTTGAAATTCTTCGTAAATTTCCATAAAGAGTAGTTGGTAGAAGCAGTGGCATTTAAGCATTCCAATTTTTTTCCAGTGTATCATTGTGCCAGTAGTAGGCGGTTGAAAAACTCTGACACCAGGGCACATCGTGTCGTTGGACGACTCGGTGTCCCACACGAAAAAGAAAGAATTGTGCCATATTTGCAACGTATCCTTCAGTTCAGCGGCAGATTGTTTGAATGCTACTTTGTCTGCAGTTAGTCTACGAGAGTGCCAAATGCGGCATCGTCTTTGCTTTTCCAAAACAGGCTTTTTCATTTACAAGAGCTTGTCAGTATGTTCCTTTTTGTGGTCACTTTGGGGTGCTAATCCAGCACGCTACTTGTATTAGGCATGTTATGTATTTAGTGGCTTCTTCAATATCTTCAGGTGTTTTTGAGGCAATTTTTAGTAAGATATTTTCATCAATAAAATTTCTGAATGATTCCCAATCTGTTTTTCTATTGTACAATGATTCTGTAAGCTCATATTCAATCAACATTATTTTAATTATAAGGAGTACTGGCGTGTGATCTAAGAGCTGTCATAACAAGGTTCTGCTTTGAAATAGTGTTTTGACAGTCTTTTAAAGATCTAAACATACATAGGGACACGGGAAGCGATTTCATTGTAATACTATTTAGTTATAAAGCAGGTAGATATGATAACTATTTTGAATACCAATTTCAGGTTGTAACATAGTAGTGAGCTCTCCAGGCCGGTTACTAGATCACTTGCAGAACACGGAAGGTTTCAACTGCAACAACCTGAAATGTCTTGTAGTAGATGAGGCTGATAAACTCCTGGAAGCTGGCTTTGAGAAACATGTCACGGGGATCATCAAACTATTGCCTAGTAAGTTTGCTCACATACCTACTTGATTTTTAACTCCTAAAGGTCTCCCAAATGAATACATATGTTTTGAACCCGCATTTTGTACCACGCCAAACCGTTTTTTGCGGCAGGTCAATACATACAGGGAACAAAAAGAAAAAATCCAATACAATTTTTAAATTTGAATAATTCAAACTATAAAAAATCGCGGAGTATACATAAGGATGATTTGGATACCTCACAGTAGGTATATGACGTTTAAATTTTGCCTTTTGACGTCACTCTTTGGTTCACTCTGTTTAGAGGGTGAAAATTTACTAATGAGCGTAATGAAAGAGACGGGCTGGTGATAGGGAACAAATTTCCCTCAGAAAAGGTCAAAATATGAAAAAAGAATCGGACCTCCCATACAAATTGCCGATCAGCTGATTTGAGTTACTATGAAAGCTTAACATAATTTTGTTGTATTTGGAAAAAGTTGCTCCTTCTCAACAGCGCAACCTCTGTTTTCAGTATTGGTCACTAGTAAAATTTCACCCTATATTTAATCCTGTAAAGTAAGCAATTTATTTTATTACTATTTAAACTTGGTTATTTAACTCACAAAAATTTATAGTTTATTTCTCTTGCAGAAGATAGACAGACAGTCCTGTTCAGTGCAACAATGGATGACAAAGTAAAGAACCTTGCAAAACTGGCACTTAGGAACAACCCAGTCACAATAGCAATAAGAGATAATGTACAGTCTACAGTCGAGGGATTGCAACAAGGGTAAATAAAATATGTATTAATGATTATGCCATTTAATCACAATGTGGCGTAAATGTCCGTTTTTTGCGACCGTTTACGCTCTGCCTACCCCGCAAGGGATTATAGATGTGATATGTGTATGTATGTATGTGTCTTAGAAAATCATTACCACATTTCTTTCCGTGCGTGTCGTAAGAATCGAATCGACTAAGTGTCTCGAGGGTTATATGTGTACTGCAATTTTAGGCGACTGGTTGACAACCTGTAACTATGGTGATACACAGATTATTGTCAGACGTGGCGTAAATGTCTGTTGTTGCCGGCTGTTTACGTTCTGCATGCCACGCAAAGGATATAGGCGTGATATATGTATTATGCCATTTGTGCCTTTCTGCTTGTACGGGATCGTCTGAAAAGGAAGGCCCGTGACCTGCTGTGGAAAGTTGAGGTTGAAGAATTTCTGAAAAATAAAGTCGAATACCAAATTTTCAAAACACTTCCCGTGTTAGGTACCTATACAATTTTAGAAAACTTACAAAATTTTCTACCGCGGGCAGGATTTGAGACCTGCTTTTGTAAGTTTTCTGAAATAAAATACTCATTAAGAATATACTTTTAAAACGTATCTTGTAAAATGCAAAACATTCGTAAAAGTAGTACTATATTAATAACTTTACTGTAGCTAGCTTGTTAACAATGTACTACTTGAATGCAAGTACTGTACTTGCACAACATAGAATATTTAAACCTACTTCAAGTTATCTCTTGCACAAATGATAGTTTATTGAGGTAATGATAACAGATTGACCTAGTAAATCAAACAGTCTGTCCGAGAATTGAGTAATAGATCTACTTGATATTTCTACTTTGTTGCACCACTATTTATTAGTAAGTAATGATTTTTCCATTTTAAAAAGCCTTCTTATTAAGACGTAATGCTACAGCGTCTGAAGAAAACTGTAATTTCTATAGGCAGAATGCATAAAGCAGGTCTTTGTACAACTGTTTTCTAATTTGTAATCCGAACCTTTTGAGACGAGTGTGGATAAAATACGAGTAGTTTTAATATATCAGCCAAAATCATTTAAAGGTGTGAATGTCTGATAATAAGTGACAGATTGATGTACCTACTCGTTATCATAATAATATGTATGATAAGATAACAAAGAACTTCGTACTGAAGCCATGGAAGAGATTATCTCCTCTATGCCAAAACATGGTTTCTCTTCTCTTTTCGTGTGGGACACCAACTCGTCTAACGACCTAATGAACCCTGGTGTCAGAGTTTTTCAACCGCCTACTACTAGTAGTAAAAGGCCTCTGACACGGTTGCGTAACGACCGCCGTCTAAGCAATCATAGACAGCAGCCGGGACCGACGGCTTAGCGTGCCCTCCGAAGCACGGAACCATCTTTCTTTTCGGACAATCAGGTGCCTATGTTATGAAACTACAGGCTACAAGTCTACAGGTGAAATTCCTAGTACATTGCTTAGCCGGTTCATATTCCTGGTATCATGATGGAGAACCAACTACGCAATGAACATCGAATTTTACCTGTAAAATTGTAGCCTGTGGTTTGATAATATCGGGTACAGGTGGTTCACCCTGCAATGTCTTAAACAGACTGGGAACGAATTCACAAAGTGATAAATATCAACTTTGTGAGTGTCCCACCGAGATTCGAACCCGGAACTTTACGTCGCAGGCAGTCGCACTACCACTGTGCCACATCGGCCATCAAAACATGGTTCGAGATATACATACATATATCACGCCTGTATCCCTTACATGGTAGGTAAAAACGGACATTTACACCACGTCTGACAAACATTTGAGGGTCATTCAGAAAATTGTGAATCGCTACAGTGACAAGTTGTAGGAAAGGGAAAGAAATAGGGTGATGCTATTCTAAGCCGGCATCACACGACCATTACAAAACTATTATTTTGTTATAATATTGCAGGTACTATATCTGTCCAGTTGAGAAGCGAATAGCGTGGTTGTACAAGATGCTCAAAAAAAGCCGAAAACTTAAAGTTATGGTGTTCTTTTCATCTTGTAAATCTGTCGACTTCCACTACGAGTTCTTTAGAGTGCATTGCAAAGCCAATGTCACCAGTATACATGTAAGTCATCTTAATTTTATCTTTTATCAAAGGTTTAGAAGAGATTGTTGAAAAGGCCAAGTTTGTAACCATTTTTTTAAAGTCGACTGTAGGTAACTCTTAATATATTGTGCAGTAGAAAGTATTTAGTAAGTTTCATATCTAATAAAGTAAAGTAAAGTAGAAGAAAAGTAAGTTAGTAAAAAACAGTAAATTAAAATACATTATACAATTTTTTTTTTTTTTTTTTCGTGTCGATCGGCTATATCACTACATAGTATAAAATAAAGTCGCTTCCCGTTTGGTGTCTCCTTATATCTTTAGAATTACCCAACGGATTTTGATGCGGTTTTTTTTATTAGATAGAGTAACTTGAGAGGAAGGTTTATAAGAATAAATTATTCCGGGAAATCGTCACATTCCCATGGGAAAACGGGTATCCCAACTGGTAGTAAACTTTTGACCCCCTTTTGACACCTTTAAGGATTAAAATTTCAAAAATGCTGAAACACGTATTTCATTATTTTAAGTTATGAGTCCAATTAGAAATTTTGAAACAGATCACATTTAAGATAAAAAACTTTCATACAAACTTTTAACCCCCTTTTCACCCATTTAAGGGTTAAAATTTCAAAAATGCTGTAACACGTGTTTAATTATTTTAAGTTATTAGTCTAATCACAAATTTTGAAACAGATCACATTCATTTAAAAAAACGAACTTTCATACAAACTTTTAACCCCCGTTTGAGCCTATTAAGGGTTAAAATTTCAAATATGCTGAAACACGTGTTTAATTATTTGAAGTTATAAGTCTAATCACTAATTTTGAAACGGATCACACTTAAGACAACGAACTTTCATACAAACTTTTAACCCCCTTTTCATCCCTTGGGGGATTAAAAAAAAGAGTGATTCAAGAGGAAGGTTTGTATGTATGATTTATGTCGGGAGAAGGTCTGTTTCCCGTGGGAATTAAATCAGTTAGCAGCGGGTGAAACCGCTGGGCGGGCCGCTAGTTATACAATAAAGAAACAAGACACAAAATAAAAACATAATTTGTGTCATAAAAAGTAGTAGGTAAAACTGAGGACATTATTATTATTAGATTTGTCTTTGAAGAATAATACCTATACTGAAGACATTTATTATTGGATATGACTCTGAAGAATAATATTACTGCCAGACATTAATTCTGGATATAACTTAAAGAAAAAAAAGAAAAATTAAAGTCTGACGACTAGGCAGCACGGTTTTTAACGATCTTCACCTGTTCCTTGCGAACGAAACGAACGAAATTAGTAGGTAAACCATCAATCAATTTATCATGTGTGCTAATCGGTCTGTGAAAATTTTGGCTACTCCGTGTGACCTGTGTTCGTACGTTTCTTGTATATGTTCCTGTGTTTATTGAACAGCACTATTCGTGACAAAAATGTATATTTAAAGTTCATTCGCTTAGATAGTGTCGCGACCAGCGTAACTGTCGGACGGTACGCACCCTTACATGCGAGCAAAGAGGTGTAGTTACCCCGGTGGCGACACTATCTAAGCGAATGAGCTATATGGTGTAAAAAAATTTGCTGAGAATATTTTAAGGGGTGAACCAGTAGCAGTACGTGAAACTGAACAACTTTCCCCAAGGAAGGAACATAGGTCGAAATATGAAAAAATAATTTGACCCTCCCATACTTAGTGTGATACCCGGCCGGAATAATTTGTATGGGAGGGCTAATTTCTTTTTTCATATTTCGACCTATGTTCCTTGGGGAAAGTTGTTCAGTTTCACGTACTTTTTCACCCCTTAAAATATTCTTAGCTAAATTTTTTACACCATGTATACACGACAGTATTTTTTATGTTCAGGGTAAACAAACCCAACCGAGACGGAAAGAGGCATACCACAGTTTCACAAACGCCGAGAACGGAGCGCTGTTTTGTACCGACATAGCGGCGCGGGGGTTGGACATTCCCTGTGTTGATTGGATAGTGCAATACGACCCGCCTACTGACCCTAAGGTAGACCATTATGTTAATTCAGCATTTCCTAAATGTTTACCCTTGAAGGGGTAAAACCATGGACGTATTATTTAAACAGGACTGATAACTGTTGCAGAAAAAACGAGCCGAGCGAGACCGCACACACCGAGGCCTTTCGTCTCTTTCTAATAGGACATCAATATTTTGTATTACAATGAGCTTAAAGATAGGGAAATTTACATACATACGATTCACTTGGACAACCTCGAACACAACATTTTTTCACCACTTTGAGTGAGTAATTTTTTGTCGCTTAAGTTTAAACTTACCGCCAAAATTCAATCTTAAAGGGATACCATAAGAAAATTATTTGATTAATAGTTTTTACATAATTAAAATTAATCAGTGTATAATTTTATGATTTCCAACATGTTTTTGATATAACTGACGCAAGTTGTTTTATTATATTACTTTAATATAATTATATTTGACAAAAATAAGTTAGGCAAAATTTTGTCTCCAGTAATTTTCTACACTGGCAATATGAAAGAACGAGACACACAGCCTCTCTACGTGCTATCTCTCTCGGCTCGGATTAGCCTCTGGGAAAGACTTAATGTAAAATAGACCATATTTCAGTACCAATAAAGTTACTATTCGTAAATAACTGTTTTTGAAGTTATCAGTCCTGTTTAAATAATACGTCCATGGGTAAAACCCAACCAAGGCGTAAAGAGGCATACCGCAGTTTCACAAACGCTGAGAACGGAGCGCTGTTTTGTACCGACATAGCGGCGCGGGGGTTGGACATTCCCTGTGTTGATTGGATAGTGCAATACGACCCGCCTTCTGACCCTAAGGTAGACCAATATGTTAATTCAGCATTTCCTAAATGTTTACCCTTGAAGGGGTAAAACCCAACCAAGACGTAAAGAGGCATACCACAGTTTCACAAACGCTGAGAATGGAGCGCTGTTTTGTACCGACATAGCGGCGCGGGGGTTGGACATTCCCTGTGTTGATTGGATAGTGCAATACGACCCGCCTACTGACCCTAAGGTAGACCATTATGTTCCTTATACATGGTGTAAAAAAATTTGCTGAGAATATTTTAAGGGGTGAACCAGTACGTGAAACTGAACAACTTTCCCCAAGGAACATAGGTCGAAATATGAAAAAAAAATTGGCCCTCCCATACAAATTATCCCGGCCGGGTAACACACTAAGTATGGGGGGTCAAATTATTTTTTCATATTTCGACCTATGTTCCTTGGGGAAAGTTGTTCAGTTTCACGTACTGGTTCACCCCTTAAAATATTCTTAGCTAATTTTTTTACACCTTATATTTTTGTGTCCTGACATATTGTAGCATAGGGGCCGTCCCTAAATTACGTCATTTGAAATAAGTGGGGGGGTCTGGCCTTTAGATGATGCTTACTGCTTACATGACGCTGGAGGTATCGCCTGGGGTATCGCAAAAAATGACGTCATTATTCGGAAGTCAAGTAAGCGCTTACTTTATTTAATTACTTAAAATATATTGTTTTGATTATTTTTGTTAGTTTTATTACCCATTTAATATATTTTACACTTGTATGAGATATAACGTCATTAAGAAAGGTGATGGACGGCCCCATAGAAGATTTTTGGATCAAATTGTCGGCCGTTTCTTACGGCGATCCACCTTACAAGATACAAAATTCGTTTACTGTCTGATATGGTAATACAAGTACTTATCATACTAGATATTCGCCCAGCGGTTTCACCCGCGCTGCCACCAATTTACCCGTGGTAATAGTTGTATTCCTGCGGTAAAATGTGGCCTATGTGTTATTCCAGGTTATACTCTACCTGTGTTCCAAATTTCATCCAAATTGGTCAAGCCGCTTGAGCGTGACGAGGTAACAAACATACATACACACAAACACTCTCAGATTTAAAATAATTTTAAATAACACACAGGCCACTTTTTACCACGGGAAAATGAGTGGCAGCGGGTGAAACCGTTGGGCGGAAATCTAGTTATGTTATATTTTTGTGTCCTGACATATTGCAGCATAGAAGTTTTTGGGATCAAATTGTCGGTCGATCCCTATGGCGATCCCGCTAACTATAATAAGCGAGGTCACTCACCCAGAACTGATCCCTTTTTCACTATTATCTAGTAAACAGGTCTCCTTGATAGCGGAACAGCCAATGGCTTTTCAGTAAACTATCTTCATCTAGTCGGGCTAATGTTTGGAAGACCACGGCTTGTTTTAACTGACCCAGGAGCCTAAATACATAAATCAGCCTATTGCAGTCCACTGCTGGACTGCTGCCTCCCCCAGGGTACGCCGTAGGGCACGATCTCTCGTTTTCACCATCCAGTCGCTACCAGCCGCCTTTTTTAAGTCATCGGTCCATCTGGCCGGTGGCCGTCCAACGCTACGTTTGCCGAGGCGTGGCCTCCACTCGAGAACCCGCTTACAACCTTATGTTTACCGATGACTTAAAAAAAGGGGCCTAAATACGAAAAGCTGTTCCTTGACTCTTATTTCCGTGGGAGGAGCCTGTGTTAACTTGTAGTCTTAATTTAGTTGTCCTGAAGAAGTAGGAAGCCTATATTGCTTCTAGTAATTCATTGATAGTTAAAATTCACACTGGTTGTTTCCTGTTTTCTCTTGCACTGCTTACAAAGTGCATTGGTCGTACAATGTATCGGTCAGTGTTTATAAACATAAATCTCAAACAACTTACTCACTGACGGCAGAAAATCTGAGTCCTATTTATTGCTCTGTCACAGAATAACCAATATTATGTCGTATTATACATACAGAACGGACACTCACCTCCCCGCACCCCAGCCCCCGACCCGACCTCACCCGTATAATGTCAAAATACCAGTGGAGAATTAAGTAGAAACTAGCGCTAGGCTTGTTACATCTTCTTTGGTAGTTACTGTATGTATTCATCAGGGTTAGGTATAAAAATCAACCTGCATGCCAACCCTGCACTCACACATCTGTGATCACCCAAACATGCACATGTATAAATAACAGTTGTTTATAAAGAGTCCGCTGTATGGAGTGTCCGAGGTGTGGCTCTGTGGAGCATTTAGAAGAGAATCGTCAGCCAGTTTAACCATTGGAAGCCCAGATTTTGTTTTGTTTACATATGATTTGAAATGAAAGGTTCAAAATCGGTGGGCCACTGAAAATTTAAGAGTTAAACAAGCATACTTTTTTTTTTCAGGAATACATACATAGAGTGGGCCGTACTGCCAGAGGGTTAAATAATACAGGAAACGCAGTAATTCTACTGAGACCGGAAGAAGATAAGTTTGTAGAGTTTCTGCGTAATGAGAACGTGTATCTGGATAAATATGGTTTCGGCGAGCCGCCGCAAGAAGTACAAGACATGGTAAGTATAGTGAGGTGGTTCCGTATTTCGGAGGGCACGTTAGAGGATACATTTGTAGAGTTCCTGCAAAATGAGAATGTATATCTGGACAAGTATGGCTTTGCTTGGCGAGCCGCCGCAAGAAGTTCATGACATGGTTAGTATAATGCATGGTTCCAAGTCCGTGCTACGGAGAGCACGCCGAACCGTTGGTTTCTAATGCTGTATGTCTGTGATACTACCCTATCTTCACCACAACACTAATGATTAACTAAAAAGTTGCAGACTCAATAAAAAGTTCAATTTTTCGGAAGCGATAGTTTGCGAATGTGACGTTTCATCACTGATGTATTGCCCACGTGACTATTTTCATTAATATCAGACCAACTAATTATTCAAATATTTTAATGGCCGCGGCAGATTATCGGAAGTTGCCGCGCAAACTATTCTGTAGAAATCAGAAATGGACTCTTTATCTTAATAGTAATAAAGGTGATAGTGGCAATGTCGCGCGCAACAACGTCCGATAGTCTGCGGCGGCCCTTAGAGCTCATCTTCATATGATAATGGGCAGGTGGTAAAACAGTGGTCGTGTGATACCGGCTTAGAATAGCATCACCCCATTTCTTTCCCTTGGGAGTCGTAAGAGGCGACTAAGGGACTTGAGGGTGTGTATTGCAATTTTAGGCGATGGGCTGACAACCTGTCGCTATGGCGATACACAATTTTCCGAATGACCCTCAAATATGTCAGACGTGGCTTAAATTTTGCGGCCGCTTACGTTCTGCCTACCCCGCAAGGGATAATTGGCGTGATATGTGTGTGTGGTGTATGTATGTATGTGTTGTAAAACAGTTATTTTCTCCTTATTTCAGCTGGAAGAAATAATCGAAAAGAACGGAGTAATGAAAACATTAGCAAGGAAAGCGTATCTCTCGTTCCTGAGATGCTACAAAACACATCCTTTGAAGAAGATATTCGATATAAAAACACTCGATTTGAAGAAAGCAGCGAGAGCATTTGGGTTTCTGGATCAACCTCATGTTGATTTCCGTATCCTTTTTAATTACCTAGAACTAGTAAGGGCCAACGCTGTGTCGAGCCGGCACCACGCATTTGGCTAAATACAAGAGCAACGCTGCGTGACGCGAGTCGCCTAAACGACGTACGGTTAGTACAGCCCGTCCGAACATGACGTCATCTTGCCGTTTTACAGCTACTTAGAAAAGTCGGGTCGTTGGACGACTCGGTGTCCTACACGAAAAGAGAGAGAGACAGCTACTTAAGCACGATGTGCAAAAATAGTTATTATCCGTCCGAATTTAGATGGTGCATCGTGCCTAAATAGCTATAATACGGCAGGATGTCGGCTTACGGCAAGTCGTCGTGTTTGGACAGGTTGTTTTTATTGACATTGATTTATAACTATTGTAATTATTATTTGACTATATTAAGAATTATTAAATGCTCGCCTCTCTCCATTATACAGGGTTATTTTTTATTCACCCCGGAAATTTTACAGGATGATTCTACTCATGATTCTGAACAACTTTCATTATGGGGTCACCTGCGAAATCGCGAAAAAAAAACAGCTGCTCCATAGAAAAATTCATACCTACTCAGAACAGCTGGATATTTTTCCGCGATTTCGCAGTTGACCCCATAATAAAAGTTGTTCAGAATCATGAGGAGTAACGCCCTGTAAAATTTCCGGGGTGAATAAAAAATAACCCTGTATTTGTGTACCAATTAATATTGGTTACATGTGTGTGGTGTGACTATTTAACTGTATACTAACGATTTACGACCACATTTATAACAACAATATTCTTGTAAGCATATCGAGCCCGGGGCGCGACCGGCCCGGCGTCGCGCGAGCAGCCCGCTCGACACAGCGTTGGCGCTTAAAGTCATTGCAAAATATCATCAATAGCAATAAACTAGGGATCTAATTGCCCTCTACTGTCCTTTTTTTCTGTGATTGGTCGAAAATATGTCAATGTCCCGGAATGGCGCGAAGATCTGGTAGTTTTTGATAATTCCAGTAAATGTCAACATATTTGAAAGTAAAAACGGCTCCCGCTTCTGAAAACCCTTACATTTTGTTTCGATGTTTCCTTACGATATGTTTATCAGTAAAACCAAACCAAACCAAGAAGAAAAAGAAGAATTCGACAACAACCTGATTGATTGTTTCGTTGTATGACATGTGTCATCTGTACTACATTTGTAGTTTAATCTGTGATGCAATGTAAAATAGACAGATTTATTATATATCGGTGATTAATAGTGTTATTCCGTAACCAGTTACGAAACAGTGATTAAGTGTCTTTTCGTTAGGTAAATCTTAGTTACGAAAGTGCTCGAAGGGCATTGCAACACAGATGAACAACGACTTATCTGAAAATTGATGCTAAAAAAGAATGACAAAAATAAAAGATTTTGTTCAAAATAAAATACGTGTTATTTATTATTCTAACTTACAATATTTAACATGTTAACATTTCAGCTAAAACTCTTTTTGTTACCATTATTCCCCTTTTGCCTGTAAATCTTGGTTTTCTGTGCCTTCTTTTGATTTCCCGGGTCGTTCAAAGCCTTGAAGTACCCATAGCCCCCTCCCCCTTTCCTCTTGCTGGGAGGAGCTTTTTTCTCCATTTTCAATTCAATCGCCGGCGGGACGATGAAACCAAAAGATTTCGCAACTTTCCCCATATCAATCGTATCTATATCGAATATAGTCTTCAGATGATGCGAATCGTAAGCCCTCAGATAACTTTTCATCGCCTCTTTCGCCGATTGATTCAGGAAATAATTCCTCGATATTAATTTCTCCAATTGTAGTTGTATGTCGGCGACTTTGTTCCACGAGAACTCGAATTCGTTTAATGTCACTTTGGACTGTTTTAAAAACCGCAGGAAACCGAGTTCTTCGGGTCTGAGGAATAATAGTGCGTGTCCACTGGTGCCGAGGCCGCGCGCCGTTCGTCCTACTCGGTGGATGTATTCCTGAGAAGAGACGGATAAGTTTGATTGATAATTAAGAATGTTTTTGCGCAGCATTGGGAATAATTGGGATCTAGTAGGCTAGCCTTAATAATAATAATAGAAAATATTGAAAGTTTGGTACATTATGGCGGGCTACTTTTAGACACACTGCAAGAAAACACTTTTGTTTGATAGGCCCGATGGCGTAGCGGATAGTACCCCTGCCTGTTACGCCGAGGGTCGTGGGTTTATTCCCCACAAGACAAAAATATTTGTTAAGTAAATTGTTCAGTTATTTGTGTTTAGTTTAATTTGTTTTCTACGTTTAAAACGTATTTATTTACAACAACAAAAAGTATAAAAGTAATCATATCAAATATTTAGTTCCCAGCTATGCTTAGTTTGGGGCTAGATGGCGCCTTGTGAAATGTTTAGAATCTGTCAGGCACAGTATTTGTCAAACTTTCTGTATTCCCACGGGAAAACGGGTGATACCACTGAACCCCTTTATTTACCTTGGGATCATCTGGGGGATCGTATTGCACTATCCAATCCACCGCGGGAATGTCAAGTCCTCTCGCTGCTACATCAGTACACAGCAGAATTCCAGTCTCAGCGTTGCAGAATTGGAAGAATGTCGTGGTACGTTTCGATTGTTGTTGCTTGCCCTGGGAAACGAGAAAACATTTTTGAAATTGTTATGCTAGCTACTTACGAATAAATGGATGGGTTTGCTCTTGACTCTAGTCTAGGTCATAAGATGGAGCGAGCTCACCCAGAAGAAGCCTGTTCACTCTTACTTTGAAAAGATTAGGGTTGTATGCGTTTGGAAACACAGACGCAGGTAGTGAGTTCCACTCTTTAGCAGTGCGCATTATAAATGATGACTGGAAGCGCTTAGTCCGAATTGGTGGAATGGCTACCAGGTACGGATGGTATCCGGCGGTGCGTCTGGATGTCCGATGGTAGAAGGGAGCTGGTGTAACTTCCGGCTTCATGTTTACAATGCTTATTTAACGGATAGTGAAACTTGAAATAGTCACAATCAGTGCGAAACTACAGGCTACAAGTCTACAGGTGAAATTATTAGTACACTAGATTTCCGCCCAGCGCGGTTTCACCCGCTGCCACTCATTTTCGTGGTAATAGTTGTTTTTCTGAGGTAAAAAGTATGTGTTATACCAGGTTATACTCTACCTGTGTTCCAAATTTCATCCAAATCGGTCAAGCAGTTTGAGCGTGAAGAGGTAACAAACATACATACATACAAACACACAAACTCATAGATTTATAATATTATATTAGTACGGATTGCGTGGCCGGTTAATGTTCCTGGTATCATAATGGCTATGCCCTTCAGACGCAAAATGTCCCTTTCGCAAAATGTCTACTCATCGCAAAACGTCTCTTTCGCACAATGTCCCTTTCGCAAAATGTCCCTTTCTCACAATGTCCCTTTCGCAAAATGTCCCTTTCTCACAACGTCCCTTTCGCAAAACATCCCTTTCGCAAAATGACAACTTCGCAAAATGTCCCTTTCGCAAAATGTCCCTTTCGCACAATGTCCTTTTCGCACAATGTCCCTTTCGCAAAATGTCTCTTTTGATATATTAGGACATTCTTTCAGTCATCCAGCAATCATCAAGCTAGCCTTCCTGCCAAGCGCGATGAGTATGGAGAAAGCCTTGTCGAGGAGGCACATATCCGGCATGGCTGTTGTGGGTGTTAGGTATTAATGTACTCAGTTTATTGTACTTAAAATAGATAAACATTCAGGCACAAAGGTGGTCTTATCCATTTAAGGGATCTCTTTCAGTCAACCTTTAAGAATCGCAGAGGATATTGCGTGCAGGTACACTACAGAACTGTAATAACAAAAACAGAGCAATTATAATAATTATTTTCCAAATTATCCTCAAATATTTGTCAGACGTGGCGTAAATATTTGTTGCGGCTGTTTGCGCTCTGCCTACCCCGCAAGGGATTAGAAGTGTGAAAGTGTGAAAATTTGGGAAGTGTGTGTGTGTGTGAGAGCAATTATAAACTGATTTCAACTTTCTATTTTCTTTATTACTGTTAATATCGGTAGTGGTATTACCGTTGTCAAAGCCATTTCAACATTAGATTAACTTGACGTAAACATATCATCCAACGCAACTTCGGTATTACGGTTTGCCTATTTATGTCATTCATCTTCATTGCCATGTGATACCGGATTAGAATAGCATCATCCTATTTCTTTCCCTTGGGAGTCGTAAGAGGCGACTAAGGGACTCGAGGGTGTGTATTGCCATTTAAGGCAATGGGCTGACAACTTGTCACTATGGCGATACACAATTTTCCGAATTACCCTCAAATATTTGTCAGACGTGGTGAAAATGGTAGTTTTTTGCGGCCGTTTACGCTCTGCCTACCCCTAAAGGGATAATAGGCGTGATATGTGTATGTGTATGTGTATGTCATTCATCTCATGACATGTATAACAAAGTCAGAACGATTTGATCTTATATCATGAAATCGCTTTGAGAACAGTTATAGCTCTGCAGGTACCTATTTGTTTAGATATGTATAGGTAGATAAAATATCTTCAACTTTTTATGTAAAATATCTGATTCAGTTAAAGTTTGTATGAGGTATTTATTTAGGTGTGAGTGAAAAGGATGATCTAAATTAAGGTTGACTGGAAAAAACCCCTAAATAAGGAATAAATCCGCCTTTGTTCTTTCATGTTGTATTATGTTGTATTTTTTGTTTTGATATAATAAACTGAGTACATTCATACCTAAACATCCACAACAGTCCACTGCTGAACATGGGCCTCCACAATTACGGTATACTCACCACGCGTGGCAGGCAGGCTGGCTTGATGATTCCAATTAAATGTATCTTAAAATATCAAAAGGGACATTATGCGAAAGGGACATTTTGCGAAAGGGACATTTTGCGATGTTGACATTTTGCGAAAGGGGCGTTTTGCGAAAGGGACATTGTGAGAAAGGGACATTTTGCGAAAGGGACATTGTGCGAAAGGGACGTTTTGCGATGAGTAGACATTTTGCGAAAGGGACATTTTGCGTCTGAAGGGGCTATGCAATGAACATACAATTTCACTTGTTAAAATTGTAGCCTGTACTTTAATAAATCAGACATAGGTCAAAAGAACCGATAAAATTAAACACAATACTGAAAAGTTCGTCATACAACGAAATCAAAAACAAAGATCGATTCACATTTTTAAAACTAAAATTTTGTTTCCTTGATTTCAATCATTAGAAAAATGTAACATGTAGATGTAGCAAAGATGTTCAATAGTGATGTTATTATAGAACAACACTATTTAAGCAAAGCATTTGTTGTACCCCGTGTTTGGCACTCGGTCATTCCATAGAGGTAAGCCAAGCGTGGCGAAATATACGGGGATCGCAATCTGTGGCGCACCTAACATCATGCCCTCTTTTGCCAGTTTCTTGCAGCAAAGACGATCTGAACTTGGCTACTGAGAATACCATTGCGGTCGCCAAATACTGGCAGTCCAAAATATGACTATGATCCATTGACACGATGAAGAAGAAGAAGACAGGGATTGCGATACGAACAATTGCCTAACAGAGGTATGTTTTTTTGTGTTGTCGTGTGATGCCGGCTTAGAATAGCATCACCCCATTTTTTTCGTGGGAGTCGAAAAGGCGACTAAGGGACTCAGAGGTGTGTATTGCAATTTTAGGCGATGGGCTGACAACCTGTCACTATGGCGATACACACTTTTCCGAATAACCCTCATATATGTGACATGACGTGGCGTAAGAGTCCGTTTCTTGCGGCCGCCGTTTACGCTCTGCCTACCCCCCCGCAAGGGATTATTGCCGTGATATGTATGTATGTATGTATTGAAACTATTCATTTATAGGTATGCAAGTATACTTCGTAGCAGGAAGGGTTAAGTGGAGTTGTGGGTAAATAAGAGATGCAATGATTGCGCAAGCTTGGGTGACTAATTTTGAAAGTATTTTTTTAATAATAGTACATTACGTCACAGGCCGAGTATAAAGCAATTTCTGGTCGAGTGGCATTGGAAGGCCGAGACGAAGTCGAGGCCTTCTAAAGTAAACGAGACCAGAAATTGTTATTTCGGCCGTGGATTGTACAATACTTTTCTCTCATTTACAAGGAAAAAACAATAATAATACAGTAATTTTAGAAAATAATTAATTTTCCATTGAATAAATTCTTCGTATGCCTTTTCATACCTCTGCCTCGACTTTGCTGGTAAAAGGTTCTCTGATAATAGTTTTGCTTCTTCAGCTATATCTGGCGGCGTAGAGTTAAATTCATCTTCCGATGAACTCATTTTTCCTTGTTTACTTTTCACTCAATTACACAGAAGAAAAGCCAAAATTTTCGTGACTTAGCGCCAAACCAAATTGGCGCCAAAACAACCTCGCACCGTCGCACCGCGCATGCGCGCGCCCAAGCGCGTTCCATTTTGGTAGAATTTAAAAAATGGAACGCGCGCGGTTTAAGTGTTCCTGAACATGGTATTGTGTACCATAAAACACCTAAACACGAAAGTGTGAAGTTAAAGAACCTTTTTTTTCCGGCCTAGTCCGGAAATTTCTATTACAGTCCTCTGCGCCTTGACTACATAAATGAGCCCATTGACGTATTCTTTTTTTAAAGTAATGAAGCCATTTTCGAGCAAATTGGAGAAAACCCTATTACTTACATGTATAGACATGACGGGTAGGTCGATATAGTTGAGGAGCTCGTGGTGGTATTTGACGGACATACAGGTGGAGAGGAACACCATCACCTTCTTCTTTCTGTTAAAATTACATAACTTTAATTAAAAGTAAAATTTGTATTAAGGCGAGTGTAGCCGTCAACGACCTCGACAGTCGCGCCACTTCACAAGAAAAATATTGTCTCTTTATACAAACAATCTACCAGAATATCCGTTGCCCTAGTTTTTAGTATTATCCTTAAGTAAAATTAAAACCTGTTGCCGTGTGTTGCCGGCTGAGAATAGCATCACCCCATTTCTTGCCCGTGGGAGTCGTAAGAGGCGACTTAGGGACTTGAGGGTGTGTATTGCAATTTTAGGCGATGGGCTGACAACCTGTCACTATAGCGATACACAATTTTCCAAATAACCCTCAAATATTTGTCAGACGTGGCGTAAATGTCCGTTTTATGCGGCTGTTTACGCTCTGCCTACCCCGCAAGGGATTATAGGCGTGATATATGTATGTATGTATGTATGTATGTAAAACCTGAAAACTCAATGAAATATACGACCATTAACACCTAAAGTGGCCGATTTTAGGTACTTTTTTCTATAACTTAAGGCGACTTAAGGAGCGATTCTGAAAACTGAGAATAGGCTGACAATGCCCTCAATTCGGTATATTAAATTCTCCTTACTTGCCTTAAATTAGTACTGTCTCTTTCTGTCAAATAGGTTAAGAAAAGATGGCGAGATATTTTAGTCCTTTCATGTTTAAAATTATCAATGGGTTCTTCACCTTTTCTCGTCAAATTAGTCGTTATTGTTATGATCGTCGTCGCCTTATTTTGACAGATAACACGTATCTTGCATGAAATAATGGCATGACTAAAGCATCTCCTATCCTTTTCTAAACCTATTTGTCGGAAAGTGACAGCACTAATTTAAGGTAGGTAAGGAGAATTTATATTTCGCATTGAGGGCAATAAGGAACGAACTTTCCTAAGAAACAAGGTTGAAATATGACGAATAAGTTTTAACCTTTCATTCTGTTGGTCAGCTGATTTGAGGTCAACATCTTCATATACAGAGTGTAAGGGACGGTGTACCGAAAACTTTGCTGGCATGATCAGACCATGAAACTGAACAACTTTTACTAAGAAGCCTATTGTGGGGAAACAATATTTTTATTCGAGTTTCCATAGAAAGACAGTTTTTTTGTTAGGCGGGTCCACATAGGCTGAGCAGCCTCGCCCGCGGCCCGCCTCGCATGGCATAATGCTCATGTGCGCCTGAGGCAATTCGTTTGGATCAAATGATAGAGCGAGGCAGCCTCGGCCGCACAACGCGAGCCAACTTGCTTGGTCAGTTGACAGATTAGACAAAATGGCGCCGTACGTACGCACAGCTGTGGCAGCTTATTATTTAAATTTGATAAATTATTTATTTATTTATTAAAAAGACATATAAAGCATCAACTTTACTTCGTGCCGTTAAACCTTAGAAAGGTTTGTGTTGGCACTGCACATTCCTCAGTTATACACGGAGCGCGGCAAACGACTGAGGCGCCTTTGAGCAAATCGTTTTGCCGACACCGTTTGGCTCGGTTGCGCGCGCGCTCGCCCGAGCGTGAGCATGCGGCTGCCTCGGCCGCGGCACGTACACACAGACCGCGCGCGAGGCGCATGCCGCGCGCATTGTGCCGCGGCCGAGGCTGCTCAGCGTATGTGGACGCGGCTGTTTACCAACATAGCCTCCATAGTAAAAGTTGTTCAATTTCATGGTCTGATCGTGCCTGCAAAGTTTTCTGTAAACTGTCCCTTACACTCCGTATATTATATTACATAGTTCACATACATACCTATTCTTCTTTAGGAATGTGAACAGCACCAGGAAACGCTTCTCCGACGGGCAGACTATGTACCTGCAGGGTTACAAAATTAGAAATTGAAAAACGGTTTAAAAACGTACCTGCAGGGTTACAAAATCAGAAATTGAAAAACGGTTTAAAAACGCTTATCTGATTATCTACTAACGGCAACAAGTAAAAATAGAATTACGCAATTTAGATAAACATGACGATATCGCGAGTGAAATAAGTTCAAATAAAGTGCCAGCATCAATAGAATAGAAAGCATTTGTTTTAGTGTAACAAACATAATCAACATTGGCTGAGTGCTATATATGGTCCTATTTGATTCAGTGCAAATACAGGATGTTAATTTAAATGCGTGCCATAGCTTCAGGGCAACTACAGTATTGATAAAGGAAACAAAAAAAATAATTGAAAAATCCTATAAAAAGAATGGAAATGTATTGCAAGAGCAAGGTCGATATCATTCAATCAATATCAATCCTGAAAACTGATTTAAAAACTTCTTAAAAATTATGTATAACATTGAACAACTTTCCATAAGTTAAATAGGTAGAACTATGAAAAAAAATTACCTCCTATGTATGCATAGTGATGCATTTTTTTGATCAATTTTGTAAAAGTAGTCCAAATTATTTTTCGTATTACACTAGAAAAGTTGTTCAGTTACAGGAGTAGAGTTTTATGTAACATACCCTTGTTCCAAAGAATCCACAGTGGCTTGTTCCCTATGATCATCCACTCCAACATATACTGGTTCATGTTTGACGGCTAACGCTGTCAAAGCTTCAATCTTTTTAGTTTGTGTGGCACTAAACATCATTGTTTGACGCCGTTCTGTAAAAAAAAAAGAGATAGTTACAAAATGTGTCTAATGTTTAAGTATTACGTCAAAGGACATTGAGATGGATATACCACACATATCACGTCTATATCCCTTGCGGGATCGGCAGAGCGTAAACGGCCCTAAAAAAAGAACATTTACGCCACGTCTGACAAACATTTAAGGGCCACTCGGAAATTGTGTATCACCATAGTTAGACAGTTTGTCAGCCCATCGCCTAAAATTGCAGTACACATGTAACCCTCGAGTACCTTAGTCGCCTCTTACGACACCCACGGGAAAGAAATGGGGTGATGCTATTCTAAGCCGACAACACACGGCACTAATAATTGGAGAGGGATAAAATAACTGGATTACGTAGTATGGTTAGGCTAAAAACAAAAATCTGACTCTAGTACAGAAAAGAAATGAATGGGCACCATCGGTTCAAACTGATAAACTGAACTCATTTCTTTTTCTTTTGCAATTTATTTCATAAAATTCGGTCTCCAAATAAATGAAATGAAAGTAACATATTGGCCTCAATTTGGGATATAAATTCTCATAACTTACCTTTAAATAGTGTTGTCCGTTAAATAGGTTTAGAAAAGGATAGGAGTTATTTTAGTCATGTCATATCTTATAATTCGACGCAAAATACATTTATTGTTATCTGACAAAATAAAGCGACGATGAAAACAAAGACAACTAATCGACTAAAAATTGCGAAGAACCCATTGACATTTTTAAACCTGACAGGACTTAGATATCGTCTATCCTTTTCTAAACCTATTTAACGGAAAGTGACAGCACAAATTTAAGGTAAGTTATAATACTTACTTGGCAGCAATTTGATGATCTGTTTGACCTCTTCTTCAAATCCGATCTCGAGTATTCTGTCGGCTTCATCAATGACCAAACACTGCAAGTTCTTGTACAGAAAGTCGGGCGTGTTCTGTAAGTGATCGAGCAGTCGACCGGGCGTCGCTACTAGGATATTGATTCCTGTGAAAGGTGCAAGGGTGGTAAATTTATTGTAATCCGTTAAAAATTAAAATTATGTTTATCCATTTTGAAACAGTTGATGGGGTATTATTATATTATGTTTTAAAATGTAATTTGATAATTTTTAATGTTTTAATACAGTTTCATTTATTACTTGGTTATCTTTTTCGCAACTAGATAAATACAAGTACAGATGTATAACTAAAAATAAGATAGTTTATCACAAATATTAATTAAATCCTTATGAAAGTCAATAACTAATATGGAGAGTAAAAAATAACATGGCGTCTGCATATTATTCAAGTTGTAGCTCAGTACACACTATTGTGCTATCATAACGAAAAAAACATCAAAGACCTAAGCATTTTGCAGTACCCCATGTTTGGCACTGTCTTTCCATTTTAAGGTAAGCCAAGCGTGGCGAAATTATCACGCCTTTATCTCTTGCACATTCACGCAATGTCTGACAAATACTTAAGAGTCATTCGGATAACTAAGTATCACCATAGTGACAGGTTGTTAGCCTATCTTAAACTGCGATACACATGTAACCCTCAAGTTCCTAAGTCGCCTTTTACGACACCCATGGGCAATAACATGGGGATTTACAGTTTTTTTAAATGCTTTAAAGTACAAAATTATAATTTTTCCATAATTTAAAACACAAAGAAACTGAACAAATTTTAATATACTCCAAGTTAGTGTAGAATGTAAAAAAAAAACATTTGATGACCGCTCATTTCGTAAACCTACCGATATTATTTGCTTAAATTAAACTTTAGTGAACAAGTGGAGCCCCCGAGTAACATTTTAGAAAAAACAACACTTTTATCCCTTTTTATTTAAATAATTTAAAACTGCTCATTCTAAAAGGTCGTAAGTGCATGATGACGTCAGAATACGATTATTAAAATGGTATCACTACAATTCTTGAAAATAATAAAATATAATGGCAATACTGATGATTGAAAGATGATTGACAGCGACATTACCATACATTTCCAGGGTTGCCAACCGTACAATACAAGGTTCCTCGTACGAATACGAAACTATGGTCTCCCGTATGACACGCGAGGACAAGTATTCACTTCTGTACGAGGTTTTGGAATTTTTCATAATTTTGCTTGCAAATGCTGATTGCAAACGATTTTACGTATTGAAATGTTTTGATTAAATTGGATGTTAAAGAAGTCTAAAGGCGGAAACATACTATCTGACGCATCCATCAGCCGCGGCTTAAGACAGTGTGCACGGAGTGTCCGCGGACGAAATTCGTGTATGGTCGCGGTCGCGATGATGACGTCGAGCAACGAGTAGGACGAAATTTTTTATTTAACTGTGGCCACATTGTATTGTCTACCAAGAAATTAGATAAAAAGAAGCGTTTACGTGTTTACGTCCACGAAATAAATTAAAAGCGACTCCAGAGTCTAAAGGCCAGTGCACATTGTCTATGGCATCCGACCGGCTAGATATCTCTCTCAGACTGTGCGCGACTTAGATAGTTTGCAGTTTCACATAAACTACTACACTGATTCAAATAAGTCGCGGCTGACGGACGCGGCTGATGGACGCGTCAGATAGTATAGTTCCGCCTTAATTAGGAAGTAAAAAACGTTGCAGAATGGGAGGGTGGAAGGGAAAAGAGAAAGACGAAGACGCACAAACTTTACTCAAATTAAGAAACGGAGAGTCTACGAGTCGTGACTAACGTAACTTTAGTAGAGTCGTGTAGTACTAAGAGGTCAAAACCCCAGCAGGAAAGACACAAGTGTGGGAATACCACACTGCTGGACATGGGCCTCCCCCTATAAGGGGTTATTTGCCATACTCACCACGATTAGCAGGTGGAATGGCGAGCGCAGTGTAAGGTGTTGTATTCACTGACAACGCTGCTGCCCATTTCCTGAAGTCATCCCTTAGTCGACTTTTACGACACCCAGGTAGATATTGATATTAATAAGCATTTTGTTTTGCCTTTGGCATCTAATCTAGTAACTTAGTCAGTTGGTACTCTTCGGTAGTTACCTACAGTACTTGTTGGCGTGTGACATGTCAACACGGCCCGCATCTGGTGTGGCATGTTCATGGCATGTTTCTTAAGCTTCCAGTTCCATATTGGTTCCATAGATTACAACCGGTGCGTCGACGCGCGTGCTTCATTTGCGTAGACGTACAAGCCACAGTCTGCGCTAGCCTTAAGTGCTTCAGTACGAAAAAAAATCCCAGTTGGCAACCCAGCCAACTATGTACTTTGACGTTATTGACAGTTTTGGCGCTCATGATGCGCTTTTTTTTGTAAATTTACGTCTACAAACGGATGTGTTTTTTTTGCAGGATAATCATCGTATTGTGACGTCACAAGCACGATTTCAGAAAATTGATAATTTTTTCCTAGATTTTGAACAGAAAAATTTGAAACTTTTTCACTATGAATCTGCAATCAGAAATCTCCGAAATGGTCATAGAAAAAGTGGATATTATGAAATTTTAGCGCTTGTCAATTATTATGTGAAAATGTTCCAATCATAAATATTTATTGTTTATTTTTGAAGTAATAGCTACAAAAGTGCCATGTAATGCCGGCCTAGAATAGCATCACCCCATTGCTTTCCCGTGGGATTCGTAAGAGGCGACTAAGGGACTTGAGGGTGTGTATTGCAATTTTAGGCGATGGGCTGACAACCCGTCACTATGGCAATATACAATTTTCCAAATGACCCTCAAATATATGTCAGACGTGGCGTAAAGGTACGTTTTTGCGGCCGTTTACGCTCTGCCTACCCCGCAAGGGATAAGCGTTAGGCGTGATATGTGTATGTATGTAATAGCTACAAAACTACCATACTATAGATAGTTGTTGCCAGAGTATAGTCTAGATTCAACTATAGTTTACAATAAACTACCAGAAAATGTGGTGTCTGCAGAAAACACAAACCAATTTAAAAATAGATGGGTAAGTTTTAAATTTATAAAGAAACCCAAACAAGAAGACAGCAAGCTTTCTTTCCCGTGGGAGTATTAAGTGGCGACTAAGGGACTTGAGGGTGTGTTTTGCAATTTTAGACGATGGGCTGACAACCTGTTATTATAATGATACATAATTATCCGAATATCACTCAAATGCCACATCCGTTTTTTGCGACTGCCTACCCCGCAAGGGATTATAGGCGTGATATATTGTGTGTATGTCTTACATAACATACCTTTAGATAACTTCTGTGCTTCGGTACTCCTGTTAGCCCCTCCCATGACTAAACCATAAGTGTGATGGTGATACTTCATAAGTTCCATTAGCACTCCAAATGTTTGCATTGACAATTCTCTTGTGGGCGATAGAATTATTACTCCAGTCCCTAAAAGAAGTCTGATTTTAGTTTACAATAAAAAAATACAAGTTTAAACAAATTTGAGAAGAAATGTGATCAGATATCCATTCTGTGTTCATAAAATGACTCTTATATACAAACACCTAGAAGTTAAAGTTGCAAATCAACTACAAATGTGCCTCAACAGTTGCCCGGAGACTCGAATTGAAGTTGGTTTGCAAAATACACTTCTGTGGGCGTATGGAGTGCATTTTCATATTCGCCTTTTTGTCATCATATCAGTTAAGATACGTTGCATTTGACTTGAACTAGCTTTGAAACTTGTGCATGAACCAGAGGTTATAAGTGCCTTTGTGACCAATAGCAAAATCATAAGACAGGCTGGTGATAAGGATCAACAAACAACAGACATAGAAATATATGTCAAAAATATTTTGAGTTCTCTCTTCTCGTGTGAAGAACCCTGGTGTCAGAGTTTTGAGTTTACATAGCAGCTCTAATCAGCTAATTGGCAATTTTGAATAGGAGGTTCTTTTTCCATATTTAGACATCGCTTGTTTAATAATAAACAGCCATAACTCAAAAAACCAAATTTGTGGGAAATCGTGATCAAAGTTTTGGTTCATCAATATCATTGAACGATTCAGTATTTTTTTAAAGAAATTGATATGTAGGTCCGTTTTTTTTTTGCCTGTCACTTTAAGAGCATACTTAGTACAATAAAATAATGATAAAAAAAATAGATTATTTAACTTGTAATCCGTATTTATGGGACTTTTTTGAATGGAGTTCAGAGTTAGTTCCTTTTATGATTAAACGATTGCAAGACTTTCATGAATTATTTGTATATACTTCCGTTTAGTATTAAACAGAATAAGTGTATTGGTGGACTAACTGCTACTGATGCAGTTTAATATTAAATCTTTTTATTATTCTATGAAATAATTCAGTGTAGATAAAAATCTTTTTATATTTTAGTTAATTTAAATAGAATTTATTAACTAAAATATAGTATGGTGCTAGCAGAGTAGAATAGCACCACCTTATGGTTGCACGTGGGTATCCTAAGAGGCAATGAAAGGCTTCCAGGAGGTGGGCAGCAGCGCTTCCCGTGATGACAAAATTACACTCTGTGGTCACCAACCTGCCTGCCCAACGTGGTAACTACGGGCAAAACCCCCCGATGAACAGCTCCGACAAGAAACCACCCCTTTCCTTACGCCCTACTATTCAAAGCCACGGTATCGGCCCGGTACATAGTAGGGAATGGTTGGGCAGGGTATGACAATTGCCAAACCGACGTACCTGGGAACCAGGTCTTCGACGGATGCAGTTTACGGTAGGACGAAAGCCTTTGAATCCTGGAGGCAGCATTAATAATGTTACGGTGGGACAATTTTGGGTTGTCAAAAGTACAAATAGTGAGGGAGAACACGATAACTATAAAATCAGGCCACCTATTTATTATAACTGCAGCGTGTCGACCCGGGTATGGTTCCTCGTCCTAAAATTGGCTGAAATGAAATGTACTCTCTCAAGGTCGTACAGGTGCCAACTTCGAGCAGCTGTGGTTAAAAGCCGTTTTCAACAAAGTGTTGAAAGCTATACACTGAACTACCCACTTCGCTGTTATCATGGGGGATTTCAACGTCAAAGTGGGACAGGAGCGCGGCTTATCAGGTTTGGACCACATGACTACGGACGCAGAAACCAGAAAGGCAACGTCCGCGCCCCTGCATACTTACACTACTACATACTTACTTACATTGGGGTTTTTTTAATAAAATGTGTTCAAACATAACATGTGAGAACATGAAAGGAGCTGCAAGGGTCTTAAAGATAGAAAATAAATCGAGATTGACTCCATCATGACGGTTTAACTCCTAGTGTAATCACTATTGTTATGTTTTTTCATAGGTTTTGAACTTTAAGTAAGGGTGGTTCGGCTTAAACTGTACCGGCGTAGATGAGGCCTTAAAGCATACAGGGATGTCTCAGGTTAACAACATGTTTCATACAAGAATTGATCACTGATTTGCAAAATTAACCTAAATTTCCACTTCAGCCAAGAAATGAGCCACACAGGGAGGCCCTTATGTGCCCAAAGTAAAATACGATGAGTATCAACTTCATTTCAAAACCGATTAACAGCAGTAGAGACCCGGAAAATGTAGACACTTAGAGGCCATACTTGGGCTTTTAAACATCAACAAATCACCAGGCCCTGGGGACTTTAGCCAGATCAATAAGGTCCAAAGGATGGTGATAGGCGACCTACGTAGTTAGAAAACTCGCCCTCGCCTTATACGCAGGAGGCGATTGAAAAACATCTCCTTTTGCAAGTTTTTACCTAGACTAACTTCTCCTGCCACTTCACGGATGATCTTCCGGACGTAAGTATAGACGAAATTGGAGCGGCTCTCTGGCAGCTAATGAATGTTTCCGGGGGTAGATGGAATAGCTTCTGAGCTTCTTTAGGCTGGAGGAAAACAATCTTTCAAAAGCTGAAGAGGCTATTCAAGTCCACTATAGCCAATTAAACCACCCTGGCGTAAGTCGTAGGCGTATAAGTTGATCACACTTCTGAGTCACTGAATAACACTATAAGCTTTTCTTAAGTCGTTAAGAAACGTTTGGTATTAAGATCTGACACCTTCTAGTCACCGGAACAGGCCAGATTTCTTAATTTTCTAGCACCGTGGACCACATCCATACTGTATGGCAGGTTAAACGGAAGTTAGAGGAATATAAGAATAGGAACAGCTGTTTATGGTTTTTGGAGTCCTTGCAGTGCTTCTAAGCCGACTGGCGATATGTGGAGGTCCTAAGAAATATTATACCAAATGACAACGATGTTCTTTCAAGTCCAAAACCACAAATCAAGACTCATTCAGCAATTCTGAGGTGTAAGACAAGGTGTAGTTGTATCCCCGAAAAACTTCACCAACACGCTGTAGGATTTCTTCAAAAGTCTGCAGTCATCAACGTTAGCAGTGAATATCTCAGACATCTACGTTTTGCCAATGATATAGTTAATTATGACTAAGTATCCACTAGCCTGAATTGCTATAGGTAGTATTTAGACTGCACAGACCTGCAAGGAGGGCTGTGCAGTCTATACTACCTCAAGGCATGTCTTGTTCATACAACACAATCATCCATGAGTCGGTCTCCTTCGAAAGTGTAGCTCTTACAGTGTTCAGAAGTACGTTTGTATTGGACCTTGGACAATTGCAGCTAAGTAAAGACAACTTAGAGAGTGAAATCACCATAAAAGTGCCGTTGGATAGGCAGTGTTTCGGAAGACGCGTCAAATCCTTGAGCTATCCTTGCCAAAATGCCTCTAGACCCAGGTTTTTGATCAGTGCGTCCTACCTACGGAGCTAAAACGTAAAATCTGAGAGTTTAACTGGCACACTGGTAGCAAGTCACTCAAAGAGCTATCAAAAATTAAAGTAGATAAATTCTTAGTACTCTGGAAAATTTTAAAACAAAAATAATAATTGTATCATAATTAACGAAGAATTCAAATGAAATTTTCTAACGAAGAACATTGATTAGGTATTTATATTACATAATAGACATTATAATTTCGGAAACCTATGAATAACGCCTGCATTAATTAAACGTTTTCACGTAAATTTTACTTAGATATAGAAATAAAGTTAAATTTTTGTATCAATAAACAAATGAAGTTAGTCATAAACGGAAATAACTAAAAATATTTTAGACATTAACATTTTAGTTAAGTAAAAAACAGAATTATCATGAAATATGACTTAAAATTAAATAAGTATTTAAACCTAAAGTGCATTAAACCGAAATAGTATATGTTTTGTGAAAAAAGTTTAAAACTAAACCGAAGTAACTCAAAATAATTCACTAACATCTACAAATATTTTGCTAAAAAAGGGAATTAAGTCGAAATGATTCTTTTTACAAAAAAAGAAATAGGATACATCATTACCTGCATTTAATATTAAAGAGTATTATTTGGAAATGTTTCATTTTTATGAAAAAATTAATAATACTTCTCCCAAACATATAGGGAGCATAACAAAATACTTCTTTTTTACAGAAACGGTTTCGTAAATTTTTTTATAAAAAAAAGAATCATGAATGGCGCAATCAGTTATCTCGCTCCGATTTCAACGCCGATTGATTTCGCATTTTTTGACTTAATTCTCTTTATTATTAAGCAAGCGATATGTTCCTAAGGAAAGCTGTTCCTTATCATCAGCCTATCTTGAGTTTATGCTATAGTCACTAGTAAAATAGAAAATTGGGTATACTATTTTTTTTTGTAATTAAAATTATTTCATTCACTATGTAGTTTATTCCAAAGCTGTTTCAATTCTGCGAGTCTACAATACAAAGAATAATTTTCTTAATACATACCATTTCTAGGCTTGAATTTCAATTTATAGATCAACTCCACAGCAGGTATTAAAAATGCCAAGGTTTTTCCCGAACCAGTCCTGGCTGCCCCCACCAAGTCCCTGCCTTCCAGCAGAGGAGGGATCGCTTTAGACTGGATCTCTGTCATGGTTGTGAATCCCATGTCTTTGATGCCCATGAGGGTTGGTTCGCAGACCTTGCCTTCTAGAGCTGTGAATTTCTGGTCTGATAGGATGCCAAGGCATAAGCTTGACCCTGGTACTGAAACAATAATCTTCATTCAACTGACAGTAAGAGTTCCTCTACTGCCAAACATACAAAGTTACAAAAATTGAATTTATATTAAAAATATCATGTGGCAAGGATGTTCAATAGTATTGTAATAGTTTGAACAACACTATATGTTTAAGCAATGCATTTGCTTTACCCCACATTTGGCACCTGGTCATTCCACGGAATGGATAAGCCAAGTGTGGCGGAAACATGTGGGGATAACAGATTGTTGAAAAATAATTTTGTTATTAAACAGGGTTAAACAAGTAAGTTGCATACGCCTACATCATTGTAAAACAGTGTTATGCTAGCTGTATTTGCATTTTGTCCTTTGAATTCAAAAAGTAAAAACGAAATTTAGATCTGATACATCACTTTAAGAGGTTTGAAGAAAAGTATTTTTTCACTTTGAGAATAGTATGCAATTGATGGAAGTCTTATGTTTGTATTATTTCATTGTCCTTACATTGGCTTTCCTGTTCCACCTTCGTTTCTCCTTCATTTTCTGTGTCATCCTGGCTGCCCTCATTCTCTGAATCACTTCCAGACTCCTCTTTAACCTCGGGTTCTTCTTTCAGTTCTACTTTTTGCTTCTTTTTCTTTTCTGTAGAACAAAATAATTGAAACATTGAACAAGAAATCATGGTTTATTATACAGGGCAATACTTATGAAAAATTACTGTTTTAGACCGAATGCTGCATAATTCATACCGATACTTGTCGCATCAGACAAAAAGAGCTGTAATATAAAAATAACTTACTTTTCTTCGGTGCAGTTTTTGCTGTTTGTTTGCCATTTTCGTGTGGCCGTTTTTTTACTTCAGTAGGCGGAACATCTTCTGTAAAACATAAACAAACGCATCGTTAACCAGGTTACAAACAAATTTGTATTGAAGCACGTGTTATATTTGGTGCAACAGCGCAAAACACACGACGCACGAATAGGTTACCTTCGATAGTTTCCGAAACACCGTTTGCTTTCTGAGCTATAAGTTTTAACTTCTTCTTTTCACGATTCTTTATTTTACGCATCAATATTTTATCTGGCGTAGGCATTTTAGAGAATATAATCAAATCGAATACTAATAACACATGTGTTTTCTAGAAATCAAAGAGAATATAATAGAACTAGCGTCTAGAAATGTCACTTCACTACCGTCTACTTACCATGCCAAGAACTTTCATAAGTTTTGGGTTTGGTTACTAGTTGATTTGCCTTAAAGAATGAACGAATACTTTGTAAAATCGATATCAAAACAATTTCCGATTTTTATTGACAACTCTAGAATCATAGACAAGAGTATATATCGTGTTTTTAATTTTTTATATGGTGCGCGAAATAGTTTTTATTTCAAAAAATAATTTACAAAATTGTTACTAATAACTTTTATAACTTAGTGTGTTGATTGTGCTGAATGATAATGTCCATTATTCCGAATTTCTTGCCAGCTGGGCAATACTTTTTTATTGATCTCTGAGGCGAGTGCAACAAACATAACCTATAACTTGTAAATAAAATCAAGAAAGAAACTCCCTTTATTACTCTAGATATCGAATAGAATTTTTAGTATTCACAAATTCGTCATGGAGGAAGGCAATAAAGTAAAGTTCAAATCTTTGAAGGACAATGTGTCTGCAGAAACTTTGAACGCTGTGAAAACTATGGGGTTCAAATACATGACCAATATTCAGAGTGAGGTGTTACCCCGAGTGTTAGATGGAGCTGATATAGTGGCTACAGCCAAGACAGGGTCGGGGAAGACGTTGGCGTTCCTTATTCCTGTGGTGGAGACTGTTGTGAAGAGCGGCCAAGTTCAAGGTATATTCAAGCTTTTATTTGATTCAAAGTCAACCAAGACAGTTAAACATGTTGCTGGTAACAAAATTAAAATCAAAGGCCTGGTAGGTTGTTATTGAAGGCTAACTGCAGGATTTATCAGGTTGTCCCGTAAATTATTATTTCAATCAATTGAAGACTTATCCCTACTTAGTTTTTATATAACTTGTATATGTTTCAGAAACTTGCTGTATAATTCTATCACCAACAAGAGAGCTGGCGACTCAGTCTTTCTCAGTGCTCCAGGATCTCATCTCTCATCATGAAGGAATCACAGCTGCTTTGGTTATTGGTGGAGAGAGTAGGAAGAGACAAAGTGATGAACTTAGTAGAGGTATAAAAAAGAACTATCAAAATTTTATTTAGTGGATTAGGGTTCTTAAGTTGCTGTACAGGGTGTTAAAATATTAGCTGCAAACCAGCCCTTGACACTAAACAATTTTCCCCCAGCAACATATGTCAGGAAACAGCAAAAAAATATTCCCTCCAATCCAAAATCACAATCAGCTGTCAGCAGTTACTATGGGAAGTCATATATTTTTTAATGTTTCTTGAAATAATTTCTTATGGTAAGTTGTTCAGTTTCATGGTCTGAATGCACCAAGGGCTTTCCCTTACTCCCTGTAAAGTCAGTAAATAATTTTTTTTTCTTGATTTTAGTCTAAAACAAAAAGAGCTCACTCTATACTGCCCCACTAAGAAGAAAAGCTGTAAGTCAGTGGCGACTCATTTAGAGAAAAACGCAAAAGACTTTGAATGTTAATAATTCAGGATTCAATAAACATACATCATTCCAAATTACTGATATGTAAGGAGAATTGTCATTTTTTTTGTGTACAGTGTTTTTGCGCTATTCCTTATAGTTTTATTTATAAAGGCAAAAATATCAAACTCATAAGTATTTTCCGAAAAAAATGTATCACTTTACTAAGCAGAAAAACCATAAGTCGGACATATGGCTTTTTGTGAACGGATTCACTTGTAAATAAACCATAAGTATCATCTCATGTCTTTTACGAAAGCGTTGTTGTTAATAGTATCGTATTCCTTTGTTAATGGAGCTTCGAAATTCTTTGCAAATATGTTCTTTTTCTTTCTTGGGTTTCTAAAATTGGCAGTTTCTCTTCAATATCAACCGTTCCTAGAGAGAAAAAAAAGGCCTTTTTTCACTGATCCCAAAACTGTATTTAACTCAATTTCCGTAAATTACCGACTTACGGTTTTTCTTCTTAGTAGGGCAGTATAGTTAAATCTGTTGTGGCATTATTTGCCCCAAAATGTAACCCATGTTAGAACCATGACCAAAGCAAAGCCACATTTTTTAAATAGTTTTTGATTTAATATGGAATATCTCTTTGAAAAATCCATAACCCTTTCCCTCTGTAGTAGACATTCTACTTGGCTTGGAAAGGTACTTTTAGAAGGCCTAATATCATTTCTAACATTTCAGGTATCCACATAGTAGTAGCAACTCCCGGAAGACTGTTTGACCATATGAGAACTAAAGAGTTTGATTACAGAAATGTTACTTGCCTTGTTTTGGATGAGGCTGACAAAATGTTCCAATATGGGTTTGAAGAAGATTTGAAGCAAATTATTAGTAGACTACCTAGTAAGTTAATTAATCTAATTTTAGTCTAAAATAATTACAGAATTGTTCTATTCTTTAGTCTACATTAACAGCAACAGTTTTCTGTTGAACATGACCCACCTCCTTGGAGGTATAAGTTTATTGTTGCTGCTGATGATTAATAATTGTTCAAATAGGGGTGTAAAGGAAGCCCTCCGAATACTGATTGGGGGCATGCAGACCATGAAACTGAACAACTTTCCCCTAGGAACATATGTCAGGAAACAGCAAGAAATATTCGTCCTCCCATACAAAACCATGATCAGCCGACTGTTTACTATGGGAAGTCCAAAAATAATTGACGTTTCCTGTTTATTTTTTATGAAAAGTTGCTCAGTGACATGGTGTGAATGCACCCTATCAGTATTCGGAGGGCTGTCCCTTACATCCTGTATATAAATTATTTGTTACAGAAAACAGGCAAACAATGTTATTCAGTGCTACACAGTCTGAGAAGACGGATGCTCTCATAAAGCTGGCCATGAAGGATGACATTCAGTCCATAAACACTGATCAAGATGACTTGAAAGCCACTGTAGAGGGGTTGAAACAAGGGTATGTACTATGTGCTAAATGTGCATCAAATCTTATCATTCTATGGGCTAATGGTTGAAGATGCGAAAATGGTTTGCAAAATGAACCATGCTGCACCATGCTACATTATTTCATATAATGACATTGACTACATTCTCAACAATTATATGAAATATCAGATCAACAGTTGTTATAAAATGGCCAAATCATGCACAACTGAAACATTTTTATGAACATTTGCCATTCATTGTAATGATCCTGTATGACATACATAAATCACGCCTATATCCCTTAAGGGGAAGGCAGAGCGTTAACAGCCGTTCAACGGATATTAACACCACGTCTGACAAAAGTTAGAGGGTCAATCAGATAACTGTGTATCACTATAGTGACAAGTTGTCAGCCCGTCGCCTAAAATTGCAATACACACCCTCGAGTCCCTTAGGCGCCTCTTGCGACACCCATGGGTAAGAAATGGGGTGATGCTATTCTAAGCCGGCATCACTCGGCATGACAGACAGACATGACAGACTGTGTGACACCTGTTGTAATATTTTTCTTTGTTTTTTCACAGATACGTTATATGTGAAACACAATACCGGCTACATTGGTTGGATAAGTTTTTGAAAAAGACAAAGAACCAGAAAGCTATGGTGTTCTTTTCCAGTTGTAAATCTGTGGAGTTTCATCACGAATTCTTCACCAACTTCTGTGACGCGGCAGTGCTGTGTATTCATGTAAGTATGGATATTTATACTTCTTATCAACTGCACCTCAAGTGAATGTCGAAACGAAACGGCTTAGAATAACATCACCCCATTTCTTTACCGTGGGAGTCGTAAGAGGCGACTAAGGGACCTGAGGGTGTATATTGCAATTTCAGGCTATGAGCTGACGACCTGTCACTATGACGATACGCAATTTTACGAATGACCCTCAAATATATGTCAGACGTGGCGTACATGTTGGTTTTTCGACCGTTTACGTTCTGCCCACCCCGCAAGAGATAATAGGCGTGATGTGTGTGTATTATCATAATAGGTACTGATTTTAAATACAATTACTACAATTAACTAGTACTTGAATATCATCATCCTATTTCCTTCCCTTGGGTGTTGTAAAAGGCGACTAAGGGACTCGAGGGTTACATGTGTATTGCAATTTTAGGCTATGAGCTGACAATCTGTCACTAGGGTGATATGATAACAGTCTTCTGAATAATCCTCAAATGTTTGTCAGATTTGGCGTAATTGTTCGTTTTATGCGGCCGTTTACGCTCTGCCTACCCCGAAAAAGAAATAGGTGTGATATATGTATCATTTCAACATTTCATCATCATTACAAGATCAGTGAAAGTTTATACTGCTGTCTTCATTTAGATTTTTTATTCTATGTTGTAAATACATACCTTGTTTAATTTAGCGTTGCTATGCTGGGGCATGCGGTCCTATCGCATACAAAAGAAATTTAGTTAAAAAATATGACAATAGATGGCGATACGGGTAGCGACTTTAACATTAAGTCTGAAACAAATACAAATTTATAGCAAACAAAGTATTGAAAAATTATTATTCCATTATTTAAGACGCCCAGAGATGGTAAACACGGAAAATTTGTATAAATTGTTGAAATATTTTTCATATTGGTGACGTCACCTCCAGATTTTCTTGGTTTACCATTTTTTACGTAAACCAGCGAGAATTCAGCGATCATACCTGCGCCAGAGTACATAAAGTTACTTATCAGGAATGATAGATGACGCTGTTTCACATCGTCAATGCAAATGTCATCGCAAATGTCGATAAAACAGGTGCGCAGACGCGGCGGCGCGCGCACAGATAGCATAACGGCGTCTATATGAGTTTTGATTATGCATTTTGTTGCTTCGTTACACACATTTAATGTTTTATTAAATTACATAATTTTAAATATTTAGGACAAGAAAACTGCTACAATTTAAAAATTTATGTATTTTTTTTCCTTATCTAGGTACCTATCTGTAATTTTATTTTATTATTTAACCTGAAAAAGATGAATGGACGACGCTACCTAAGTGTACGCAAAACAAAACGCATGTTTTTCGAACTTGTTGGAACCTGTAGCGCAAAGTTTGATTTGTCGTTTTCGTTCGCATCTAAGTTGAATACGCGTTGTTTGTTTTGATTTTGTTTTTGACCTTTGCTTGCTTTCTGGATACATCGACTGATTTCCCTTACGACTGACCCCGGCACCCTCGTTATTGGACTTGTTTGGATTGCCCAACGATAAAATAAAGCGCTAAAAACGGACATTCTGATTTTGCTTCGCGACTCATTGTTTCTGCTGATTGTGTTGTTCAAGACAATAATGGCACCACAAAAATGTGCTTATTTTAGGTGTGAAAACACCTCAGCCAATAGGTCAATGTTCCGCTTTCCCTGGAGTGACACTCGAAGATTAAATGTGTGGATCAATAATTGTGGTAAGTAGGAACATGAAGTGTTTTATTCATTCATTACTTTTATAAAATTATGAAGGCTAAAACTTCTAAATGTCATAAAAGTTCTCGGTCATTTTCAGGCACCTATAAGTACCATATAAACTTACCTGTAGTATATCTACAGGTAATAACTTCACACAATATTTAATATTTCAATTTACTAATAAGTTTCCGAAACCTGTTACAAACTTCTTCTTAATACAGATTTTTTTTTAAAAGAATATTTGGAATTGTAGTAGAATTTTAATACATAAAAAAACCAAAAAACTAAGTAACGAGTCAAACCATTTTTTTCCATAAAATAATATTACTAAATACGTAGAGTAAGTCAAGTCTAAGGATACCAACAATTTCAATCTGTGAATAGCGTAGTTGGCTGTATATAAACTTTATGCTTTGTAAAATATGTATTATATAAGTAACTAATTCACTTGTTTACTTTTCCAAATAAACAAAATAAAATATAACAAACTATTTGGTCAGTCAATGTGAATCCACACGAGTAAATTTCTGAATAATCAGCCTATTTGTAGGTTCCACTTACATATAAATCCTGTATATGTATATATATATATATATATAGCTTGGTAGGGTAGTAAAAGGCTTCTCACAGGGACACTTAGTTTTTAAGCAGCAGTTGGAGGTCAGGTGTTTGTATTGAATGTTGCCTATTGTTTTCAGCAAAGTTCAGATTTTAAAAAATATGTTCTGAAGTAGGATAAACATTCTCATTCCTTCACTACATAATTATACATATGTAAGGGATAGCCCTCAAAATACCTACTGATAGGTCGCATTCAGACCACGAAACGGTACAGCTTCTCATAAAAAATATTTTAGGAAACATATATTTTTTCAATTCCCATATAGTAGGTAAGTTGTTTTTTTTGTCGTTTCCTGATGTGTATCTAGCAGAAAGGTGTTCAGTTTCATTGTCTACATGCATCCTTTCTGTATTCGGAGGGCTGTCCCTTACACCCCATATTATGTATTGCAATACCCATATTATGTTTGAAATTATCACTCTATTGCTTTATTTAATAGGTTAATAACAGACAAGGCCCTTAAAATATATCAACTCTACTGCACTCTCATTACATGATGATGGGTAACTTATTAATTCTGACACTAGGAGACATCAGGTCCAAGACTCGGTGTCCCACACAAAAAGAAGAAGACTTATTAATTTGTCCAGCTATATATATAAAAAATTATACAATTATATGTAAGATCTCCTCGGTCTCCTATTTCTAAGCTTGAAAACAGAAAATAAACATTGATTTGGGTTACATAATTGGATTAAAGTTTCAGCGGGCCCTAAATTTTTATTTTATTTCTTATTCTCATTTAGCATTTGAAAACGATACTACATTATTATTATTCTTAAATTAAATAATACACAGGCATTAGAATTTGAGTTTATGCAGTCATGAAATAGTACGAGTATCTCTAGACAAAGTCTAGCAGTGTAAAAGAAATATATAATTTTATTATTATTATTATTTATTTATTAGGATCGCCAACAGTACACATATTACAGCACTTAAATAATAAACAATATCATAAGATACATCCTAATATGAGCACCAATAACAGGTGAACACAGCATTCACAAAAAATATATATACAGCGACTCTGTATAAAATTACCTAAATACATCAAATTACTTTTTATTTTTATCACAAATACAAAAGGTGTAAGCAATGTAATGACATTATTATTAAATTAATTGACTACTTAAGTGATAATACCACAATTTTTTTAATAATATTCATATATTTTATTTATTATGTAAATTGATATTATATGTTCAATGATGCAACTTTAATAGTTCAAATTTTCTACTACTAACTTTTACTACTAATCATACATTGCTGTGCTCATATCAAAATCAACTGGCTGCCAAGAAATATTTTTTCTGGGGATGCACTTTGATGTCAATCTATAGTAACTAACCGGAGTAACTAACTGGCGGCCAATTTAGTTTAAAGCAGGGTGATAGATAATATTAGATTGCGTGCGTTTTTATTGGACTTACAAAAAGTAATGTACCTACCTACCTAATTTGGAAGAAAAATGCATTCAAGTTGTTAGGTACATTATGTACAAAAAAAGAATTACCCACAGAAAAGATCATCGGCTATCCCTTCAGCTTATATAACACCTATGCTATACGGTTTTTTTAATATGATTTTTTTAAATTTCAAATGGATTATTACTGAAAATAACTAGACAAATAAAATGATGTCACTCTAAAGGTAGCATTCCACTTTGGGTCGTAGCGACCCGGCAGCGCCGCCCGCGCTGCAAATTTTATTTGGACTGCTGTTGCAATTACAAGTACTTTTCACTGATGATGTTTTCTTTTGATAGTATGGAATGTATGGATGAAATCATAATTCTGTATCTTTTTTCCAAGATTCAAATGTATTCAAAATATAACTTAACGCAGTTTGTAGAGGCTAATTACCACTGACCTCTATATAATATGCTGGACTGACTATATATACCCTTAAAAATGACAGTTCTTTATAGGGCCTATTTGAATTGCCCTCTACCTTTCGGGAATGGAACTAAATGAGCAAAAACAGTGGTGTCAATGTTTCTTGTCGATGAAACTTATCGATAATTTTTTCTAATTTAAGTTTTTTTGATTAATAATTCTGTAGTTTACAGAATTATTAAGCAAAAAAGCTGGCTCCCCAAAAAACCGGCATCCGAAATCTCTGCAAATACCACCTAAAACTACTAACCAAAGAGGAATTTTCGATCGTAATGTAGTAAATACTCGTTCTTCAAACATTCTCCTCTCGAATCAGCTTCGTTTTTGAGAAAACACAACATTTGTTTTTGTATGTATATAAGGGTGACTACATCGTTCAACCCTTTTTGGGACAGATTTAGAAACTTATGGTTTAATGATTTCCGTACAGATTATACTAAATATTACCTTGAACAATGTCCGCGAAGGGCTCTTAGTGTTTATATTGTGCTGGTACTATTAGCAGCACATCAACTTACCTATTAAAGGTACTTAGATTTTTGACGGTATTTACCACGGTTTATTATTATGACATTTATAGTACAAAATCATTGTAGTAAGCCGATATGCTTGTATACACGATCTGATTGTTGTCGTTTGGGAGAAATCGTCACCGGCGCGGCCGGCGACTTATCAGGAGCACATCGGAAGTCCCTTTCATTCTCGTCGAAAAGAGATCTTCACGGATAGGTCTGAATGTCATCCGGCAATAAAGTTGCACGTGAGCGCTAGCGCGTATTAGGCTGAGTTTAGGTATTAATGTTTTAGAGTTTTATGCACTCACAGTGCTTTATTATTCTTATGTTTTAAACTATTACATTGAAATATAATACAAATATAGTGTGTAGAGTATATTTATACTCTAGTCTAGTCAAGTATTGATGAAACTGAAAAACCTTTCCCATGGAACACAGGTCCAATATTTTCCATAAATGGACCTCCTATTATAAATAACCTGCTCATCGGCAATTTGGGCCATGTTTCATGATAAAAAAATGGTTCAGTTTCATCAATTCTTTAGAATTTTTCTTCTCTGTGCGTATCAAAAATAACTATTTTAGGACAAAAACTATCACATTTTTTGTGAAGTAATTTATTTATTCATTTGCAGTAGATTTACAAGCGGTTTTTAGTATTGTTAGATTGTGATTCAAAACTTTTTATATATGTTACACTAATATATTTACTGTACCTATATTAATTCATAATTTACATTATGATGCAACCGGTTTCATTGCACCATCGTCATCGTCGTAAGTACTTAAAAAAAAACTGGTTACAACCTGAAGACGGAAAAACGGAACAAAAAAATATGTTATTAAAAAGTACTACCACGAGCCCATCAGGTAACAAAACTAGTCGTATTATAATTTGATTTTTTAATCTATCATCTCAATCAACTAGGCATTTGTTGAGAGTGAATGTACAGTCGGTTATAGCACATAAGGTACCAGAGGTACTCCAAAAGAGCTGAATTATTTTTGTCCTTAGCAATGTTTTTTTCTTGACATGGATATGTTTTAGTAGAAAATGACTTCTTTTATGAGAATAAGTTTAAATTTTGATAGATAAATATAATACAGTTCTTTTGGAGTACCCCTGTTACTGTTACCTTATGTGCTACAACCGACTGTGCCTACATACATGTTTGTACAGACTGTAAAAATGTAACAACGCTACTGTCTTACGAGAATAAACGATATTTATTTATGAATTATAGGAATCAATTCAAGCAGAGCCATTTCTTAACATTATTTAAGGTCATATATAGTATAATCTGTACGGAAATCATTAAACCATAAGTTCCTGAATCTGTCCCAAATAGGGTTGAACGATGTAGTCACCCTTATATTCATACAAAAACAAATGTTGTGTTTTCTCAAAAACGAAGCTGATTCGAGAGGAGATTGTTTGAAGAACGAGTATTTACTACATTACGATCGAGAATTCCTCTTTGGTTAGTAGTTTTAGGTGGTATATGCAGAGATTTCGGATGCCGGTTTTTTGGGGAGCCAGCGACATGGGTTGGAAACATTCCATAGCTTATTTCTCAGCTCCAGTTGAGTCACATAGCTATTGAATGTGCTTGTAGCTGTCACATATTCCGTCACATTTCTTTGGCATAGCCATCATTTTGGCACATTGCGCCGTTAACAAGTAATCTGATGATTTCTCTGAAATTCTAACCTAAAAGCATGTCGCTGGCTCCCCAATTTTTTGACCTGAGATCTCAGTCTTGGTAGCGTCACATTGAAAACCAGTCTTAAAATAAGAGTCCATCCATTCGTCACAAACGTTTGAGCTTCTCAGCTTTGAAAAATATATACTTTGGGGAGCCAGCGACATGGACATTAAAATTCAACAATCCCTTAGGCCGTACGGTTTCCCGCGCGGGCTGGCCTGCCGCGCGGTCTGACAGCGCCGTCATTATTACCCGTCCTAATTTAGAAGGCGCATAGTGCCTAGGTAGTTGTAATATAGCAAGTGTCGTCGTTTTGGTACGGGTTATACTTTGATTGACTGAGCGTGTGTACGATCGTGTGCAAAGGACTGTGTGCGATGAAAATTGACATGGATGAATTTATAGTTTATTATTTGGCAAAAAAAACGTAGAATTAATACAGATAAGAACAAAAATAACCGTAGGTAGTAATGTTAAACAAGAAATAGGTATTTTAGTACGTAATTAATAAAATAAACCTCAATCTACCAGCATCCTTTTTTTCAGTTCACTTTTCTCATAAAAAATATGAAAAATCTCTTTGCAAATTTATAGCTAGGCACTTTGCCTGGCATCTCTATCTTTATAGAGTTCGTGGGACATATAGCACAGTACAGGGTGCTCCTGCACCTCTAAATTAATACGTTGCGTGTGTAGAAGCATATACATCATTGTGAGTAAAAGTACCGGAGCATGCGGGTCGCGCGACGTAGCGGCGAGTTCTGATTTTTGCAAAACAGGCACGCGCCCGCGCAGCCGATTGCTAAATCCGCGGCGCGGTTTACCGCAGCAGGCCGCGCCACTTAGCGCCAATCTTGCGTTTTGTCAAATCTGGCCCGCGCGTGAAACCGCGTGAGACAGCGTACGGCCACACGCATTCAACTAATTTAGCTTCGTGATCTTATCACAAATTTCATTCAAATTGTAACCCCTTTTTTACCCACTTTTGGGGTTAAAAATGTGTAAATGCTGAAACACTTGTAAATTATTACTTCTTAGTCTAATTAGTAATTACTTACTGAAACGGATTGAATTTAAACACCAAATGCAGTGGTCAATCTTTTACTGCAATAAATTTAAGATATGTTTTTGTAAATTTTGGACGTTTCTTAGTTCTAACGCAATTTATAAGATGTAGGGTAATATAACCGCTGAAGAAACGAAAATTAATTAATAATAGAACTGTACAAGTAATGTTAAAATTACTTAGTAAGGGATGAAAAGTTAGTATTATATATCACATGGACCTGAAGTTATTTATTCTCAATCAACGTACATTGAATCCCAATTTGAGCCGTATTTATGTTCCTATATACTTACTGAAAATTTTGAGTGCTCTGAGCAAGAAATTATATATTTTTATGTTTATTAATATTTTAGGGAATGCAACTATTGCTCACCTGCCTCCAGAAAAATTGCGATGCCGGTACATATGCATTGACCATTTTGATGCCAAGTATGTGAGAAATTTGACTGGACAAAGGAAACGAATACGAAAAACTGCTGTACCAGAACCGTTCCAGCAGCAAGGGAACCTAGCTCCTATGCCCGAACCGTCTCCAGAGATTATGGCTGAACCTCAATCACCAGGTAGGTATTTACAAAGTTGACAATGACAATCTTTTTACCAAATTTCTTGCAACTTCAGCGGTTCACTGCTCCTAAATCACTCAGCACTAGATTTTGACTTAAATAGTCTGAAGTAAGCCCAGATTCTGACAATATTATGATTTTCTTTACAAAATCACTTTAGTTTTATGTCACTACCTTCCACCTAATATAGGACGTAGGACGATGGAGCGTCGAGGACACGAGTAAGACATCGTGACGCTTAAAACCTTAATATAATGTATTTTATAAACCGCCTATGTATTTAATTTTAAGTTTAAATTTTGTAAATTTATGCAATGAAGAATATATATATACAAAATGTGTAATATAGAAAACAAGTCACGCAATATAGCGGAATATTTTATTGCCACCGCTACAGAAAAGTAAATTCATGGAAAGAAAGAAAGTTAAAGGTAGGTATTTTGGTGATATAGGGTGAAATTTTACTAGTGACCGATCGCGAAAATTTAAGACAGGCTGTAGATAAGGAAGAAATTTTCATACCGAACAACTTTTATCCAGGAACATAGGTATTATGTCAGGAAATGACAAAAAGTATTGACCTCCAATACAAAATCACGATCAGCTGACTGATTTTACTATAGGAAGCATTTTTTTTAGTTTCCAATATATGTTCATAGAGAAAGTTGTTCAGTTTCATGGTCTGCATGCACCCTTTCAGTATTCGGAGAGCTGTCCCTTACACCCCGTATAATATGGACCACCAATAAAAAAATGCTGATTTGGGACACTATGGAAGTACAAATATTTTTGTCATTTCGACTAATGTTCCTTGGGAAAGAATGTTCCTTATCACCAGCCCTTCCTCTGTTTTCAGTATCGGGCACTATACACAACGCCATCCCTCGCTGCGAACTTGGTCGTAAATCATCGGAGCGGCGCCACGATACTTTCACTCCCTTTCGCACTCACTGGCCTTATGGGCAGCAGTAGTGCTGCGTATTACTGTCGATAAGTGTTATCGATAGTGTAATTTTTGTATGTAACTGACAGAAAAAAGACAGGTTTAATTTGATGTCATCTCAATATACGTATAATTGATTATAATAATAAATACTTTTTCATAAATTAGTAAACAAAAACGAATTATTTAGTTACAAAAAAGGGAAAAACGTTAAACAAAATTACTACATATAACTCGTCTTCCCTAAACTCAATCCCATGTTCACGAAGCCACTGCTGAATTTCACCTTTTCTACTGGCTGATGTTGGTGATTTATTAATTTGCTTCGAATGGTAGCTGGCGTTGTCCATTATGATTACAGACGGTTCTTCTAGACTGAGCAGGAGTCTTGCGAACCATGACTCATGATTTTATCGATACCGGCCTTGCGCCCGCGCCGCTAATGCACAACCCTAGTCTGATAATGATTTACGACCGAGTTCGCAGCGAGGGATGGCGTTTAGTATAGTAAAATTTCATCCGTTATAGGAGTTGTTAAATAATAAAGCATAATTAATTAATTAGGTAGGTATATTCTTTTTATTATGTTTAGGCGTGTGATGCATTAATTGGTAACCATTTTAAGATGCAGTGTAGTGCCAGCTAAGAATAGCATAGCCCTATTTAAACCTGTAAGTATAGTAAAAAGCGACTAAGGAATGAATCCATGGAATAGTCGGTAGCAGCGTATCCTGTGAATACAACACCTTGCACTGCACTCGCCAATCCAGCTGGCAAACGTGGTATGACAAATTATAGCTAGAGAGAAAAATCAGTGTCTAGCAGTGGAATAATGTGGCCGTTGATGTTGATGAATGCTTAGACGCTTACTTTAATAAGTGATGAAAAATGCTAGGATGGTTTTACAAACCAACAAAACAATGTGTTCGTGATGGCTTCCTCGTCCCGTTGAATGAAGAAGTCTCTTCGCCCCTTATGTGCGCGCTAGATCCATGATGCTTACGCAATTTCAACGCAATTGAACATAATATTGTAAAATGTAATAAAATTAAATATTGGCCCTTTTAAAATATAATGTGTTTATTTTCTTATAGCTTCACCAGATCTCAAAGTGCTAACACCAAAGAAAGTGTACACGAATAAGAAAGTTATTGACCGAAGGGAGGAAGAAGATCGTGACTGCGATATTGAAGGCGTAGGACCATGGAGCACGCCAAGAAAAAGGAGGCGAATAGAAAATCAAGACACTCCGAAATGTAAAAAACTTAAAACGCTATTAGCTAAATCTAATAAAAAACTTAAACGTGAAGTAGAAAAAAACAAATATTTAAAAATGAAAACAAAAAATAAAAAAATTGTGAATTTAGAAACACATAAATTTAAAAGCAAATCAAGTAAATTAATAACAAAAATGCAGCTTAGGAAATCAAAATCAAAAAAACAGTGGACCACAAAGGAAAGAAAATTTTGCATGTCTTTATATTATAAATCACCCGCAGCATATAAATTTATGGTTAATTCAGGCATTATATTGGCCGCTCCATCAACAATCCAACGTTGGCTTCAAGAAACTGATTGTCTAAGGTCAGTTAGGGTAAGAGGAACATAGTTTATTTTGATGCAGATGTTTTGAGCTCTGGGAAAAACAGATGGTGTTTTATTAGAACTCTGGGGACTCGTGAAGTTTCCTTTACTCATCAGCTCTCTATGTTTTAAAAATCATGACGCTACTATCAATAAGGTAAGCAGAATCATCAAGAAACGTTTTGGTTGTGCTAATGTTCCTCTTCCCCCTTGTCTGGGGTAAGAGGAACACTCATCATATCTCCTAAGAATGTGACGATTACGTAGTTATACCTCTTGCTACCTTTTAAGGAAAACGAGTTCAATCGAATTTGATCTTTATGTTATTGTAATAAGGTTCAGTTTCCCACAAAAAAAGTAAAACTCAAATTTAGGGTAAGAGGAACATATAGGTCAAGTCAGGGGTAAGGAACTAAAAAAGAAAATTATATATTAATTCTTATTCAGAATATGCTAACCTGTTATTTAATTATCAAACACAAACTAATAAATACTTATAGTAAAGAATTAAAAAAAGAAACAAACAATATCATGTGATATCTTTATTATTAGTTAAATTAGGAATATAAGTAAGCTTAGGCCAAATCAGTCTGTCAGTTTTATGCTTAAAAAATCAAGATTTGTCAATCTTGTGTTATTCAATGTACTTACTTAATAACTAATAATGGCACCGTGTAAAGAGATCAATGTTTTTGATCCACTCTATTTCTTATCTAAATAATAAGTTTCTAAAAAGAACGTTTACATACCTTAAATATTAGTTTTGTCTAAAATATAAGACAAGTCAGTCTCTCATCTTAGTTATTAAAAAAAAAAACTAGATTGGTTAATCTTATACTGTTCAATGAACTTCAATAGCTAACAATGGAAACATAAAGAGATCAATGTTTTAAAATTACTATATATCTTATCTAAATTAGAAGTTTCTAAATAAAGAACGTTTATCTTTGTCATTAGGTAGTTAAATCTAGATTATAGGACCAGCCAGTCTCTTGGCTTTCTTATTACAAAATTGACCAGATTTGTACTATTTAATGTGCCTCTATAGCTAACAATGGCACCATGTATAGAGATCAATATTTAAAATCACAGCATTACTTGTCTAAATAAGTTTGAAAAAAAAGAAAGTTTTTATTTTGCTTAAACTACTATACGCCGCTTATTAAGACATTTAGGAAAAAAATATAAAATCCTTTTTATCTGAAAGAAGAAACTCGTTGGGACAGCTAAGATCTTGAAGCAGGTGAACTTTCTTAACTATATATATTGCTGGAACAGTATCACGATCCACTTTTTTAGTATGTTTAAATTTCAGTGGCTTTTTGCAAGTTTTGTAAAATCTTATTTCATACATTTCGTTAGAGAATATAGCAGTTATATAGCCAATATAATACGTCCATTTATTTCGGGAAAAGTACCTGACCATCACATTGTCATGAAGTGCATAATTTACTTCCTCTATATTCTCTTCCGTTTTCTCGTCCAGGTTATCATCAACTCCTTCTGCCTCCATTTCCTTTTTTTCTGATCCAGAAACGAATTCTCCGTCTCCTATCTTTTTCTTCTTTTTATTTTCCTCTGTTTTAGTACCAGTTATAGTAGTTTCTTCCATTTTTCCTCTTTTTATTCCACAAGGAACATCTGTAGCTTCGTTTTTTTTCTGTATTATATTAACTGTAACTATCTCGTCTTTCACTTTCCCGCCTTTTGGCCCACAAACTGTTTCTCTTCCTATCTTTTTTTTCTCGTTTCTTTCCCCTGTGACAATAATAGCCTTTTCTTCCAATTTGCTTCTTTCTAATCCAAAAGTAACATCTGTAGCCTCATTTGTTTTCTGTATTATACTACCCATAACTACCTCGTCCTCCATTTTCCTCCCTTCTAATCCACAAATTACTTCTGTGGTTTTGTTTCTTCTCTTTGTCCTATTGCCAATAACAATCTCTACCGCCATATTCCTTCCTTCTGATTCACCAACTACGTTTCTCACCCTTTTAACTTCATTTTTTATTTTAGTAATAACTGTATTTTTGTCCTCTTTCCTTTCTTCCGATCTGCTTATAATATCCGTTGTCTTCTTTTTCTGATCTATTGTGTTATTATTTTCCAGGTCCGTGGTATATTTATTAACACCTAAATCTCTAACAATGTCAAAGTTCTCGTCAAGTGGGTCAGTATCTTCTTCAATCAAGTCTTTTAAGTCTGCGATATCAGAATCGTCATCCAAACACATGCAATCAGATACGCTGGTGGACGAGGAAGATCTTTTTCTGTATGTTTTCTTAGCTGGCATTTTGTTCTTTTTTTGATTTTTCGTCAAAGTTACCCGAGTTTTTTTGCCAACGCCTTTCCCCTTTTTAGAGTTTATGCTTGTGTTTAATGTCGTTTCAATTTCGTCTTCGCTTTTTCTCTTTCTCTTAATACCTAAGCCCGGTACACCGTTTTTCATCTTCTCACTGTTTCCTTCTTGTGTGTGTATCTTTTTTTCTTGTTGTAACCCTGATGGCCCTGGTACACTTTGGTTTATTTTCTCATTGTTGTCTTCTTTTATGTGTACCTTTTTTTTTCGTTGTTCTCCTGATGGTCCTGGTATACTTTTGTTTGTCTTCTCACTGTTCTTTGCTTTAGTGTTTTCTCGTTGCACTTTCTTTTCTTCTTGTTTTTTCAATTTTTGTTGTTTATCTGCTTCTATCAGCTTGTATCTTTCATAAACTTCGTCGTGGGTTATGACTTCTGCGCCAGTAGCAACTTTCGTCCTTGTCGTTTTAACAGATAACTTTCCCGGTTTAACAGTCTTTAGCAGTAATTCTTCAAATTTGATATTTGTGATTACAAGGTGGTTGTCAAGAATCTGGACTTTTGAACATTGTTGAACTTTTCCAGTGTTTTTCACTGGATCATCTTTTTCTTGACTCTGTTTATTTAAGATATCGATTGCCAATTGTTTTTTTTTTAATGGACTCCGTTTAGTGATAATGTCAAATCTTGAAACTGGAAATGTCTTATTTAAAGATATCGCAATATTTTGAGGAGACACTTGTTCCTTATACAACATTTTAATTACCAAAGCCAGTGCTATATCTTTCAGTTCATTAGGTTTTTTGAGAGGTTCATCGATTGAGCCTTCTGATCTTTTGTTTGCTTCTTCGTTCGTACATTCCTTTACAGGTTGGTCTGTTGAAGCTTCTGATTTTTTGTTCGTATCTTTGTTCGTACATTCTTTAAGAGGTTGATTCGTTGAGGTGTCTTGTTTTTCGCTCATATTTTCTGTCTTTTTCAGTGTCGTATCTTTCTTCCATTCAGCTAACAAAACTGAATCAAATTTGATTTCGGGAATGGCATTTTTATCGAGTGGGTATATTCCAGCCTTACGAAAACCTGCTGCACAAACAAGAGGATCGATTTGAGTCCACACTTCTCCTATAATTCTTGAGAATTCTATCTTTGGCAACACTTTACCGACATTTAATCTCTGCCACTTAACTAACGCCACGTCCCATTTGTCTTTAAACGATTTATTTACGGCAAGATCTAACGGTTGTAAGTTGTCGCTTGAATGAGGAGGGATTTTAATGATCGTTATATTATTGTCTCTTGCTGTTTGTATAACTTTTATACTCAAATGAGTAGAGTGTCCGTCATAAAGTAAAAGAATAGGGCGTTTATCTCCAATGGCTGGCAAAAAAATCTTATCCATAAATTTTTCAAAAACTGACGTCTCCATCCAACCATTCGATGTTGCAGCATATCTGGTTCCAGGGTACCCATCTTTCGACGACCATGTGTCCCAAACGTTTTTCCCTTTATAAACGATTAACGGTGGTGCTTTTTCACCGGCAGCATTGCACGCTAAAAGCACAGTAGTGTTAGTCCTTCCTGGCGATGATATTGTTCTGGTTGATGTGTAGCCTCGAAGACCTACAACTTTTGACTTGCTTGGATCTTTGCTGAAACTGGTTTCGTCGGCGTTCCAGATATGTGACGGTTTATCATGTAAACCTAGATCATCAATGGTTTTCTCTAGTAAATCGAAGTAGGGATAAACTACCGCAGGACTGCATGCCTTTTTTCGTGCATATTCTACGGGCTGGGGTTTTTTGACTGAAAGGTTATGTCTTTTTTTAAAAGCAAGAAACCAGTCCTCCCCTGGAATCCCATCTTTGAACGGAGTTTCTATATTGTTCTGAACCACGTATTGACCAACGACTTCAAGCACTTCCTTGCGAGTCAAACCAAACCCATATTTCTCCATTATATGAAGATTTTCCGCAAGCGATTTCTCTACATCCAGTGTTAATACTGTAGGTCTACCTAATGTTTTTGATTTCATACCTTTTCGGTCATAGACGCGGTTTACTATAGTTGGTCTAGGAATGCCGTGCAATTTTGAGGCAGCATACGCAGATATTTCGCCATTTTTAACTGCCTCAACAACTTCTTTTAATTTTTCTTGCGTATAGGCAGCGCCTCTATCGGTTTTTCTTATATAGGGTTTCGGCATGATTCATAATCCACCTAAAAAAACATTAATAATGTTAAATAGTCTTAGCCACTAATTATTTGAAAAAAATCGTATTATGGTCTTCAGGTAAAATTATTTATTTCATCTATGATTTTTACTGTGTGGTGCTAATGAACCGCTTAAAAATTACCTTAAGTAGGTAAATAGTAGGTATGTTTTTTACTAAAATTTATTAATACTCCTTATAAGGTTTACGACCCCTGACATCGGCGAAGAGGAACATACTGTTTCTCTTACCCTATAGGTACTGTTCCTCTTAGCCTAACAAGGTATTTAGAGGTTATGATTTTGAATATGATAAAACTTGCATTATTTGTAGTTATTGGTTTCAAATATCAAGCAAAAAGAAAAGCTTACCGTTTCGTCTTCCTACTTTTTCATTTAACTATCCAAAAACACAATAAATTTAAGACTTTTCGAGAGAAAAATAGCATACGGCCAACTCGTGTTTTTAGACTTCGCGACTGTCAAACTTTTTTTTTTTTTTACCATAGCTTTGGAACATTGTAGCGACATCTGTTAACAATAATTTAAACTTTTTCCACTTTCCTGTTTTATCGACTGGTAGACCATAGAGCTAAACTCTATAGTTTATGAGTTATGATGTCGCGTTCCTCTTCCACCAGTGTTCCTCTTACCCGAACTGACCTTACCTGGATTAAATGATGATGTGTTTGATAATATTAAAATTAAATTTTCTGGTAAATCGATTAAAAAGAGATCATGTGCTGTATGTTTTGATGAAATGAGCATAATGGTTGATTTAGAATACACAAATAAATATGATTTAATAGAAGGATTTGAAGATTTTGGTGATGGGAATAGAAATCAAGCAGAAGCGAAATATGCATTAGTTTTTATTGCCAGAGGAATTTATGAGAATTGGAAAATTCCTCTGGCATATTTTCTATCTTCTAAACCAGTTGATTCAGATAAATTACAGACAATTGTTGAATCTGTGGTTAATAAGCTATTCGATTGTGAGCTTATACCAAAATTAACTGTTTGTGATCAAGCGTCTACTAATGTTAAAATGATAAAAAACTTGGGTGCATCGGTTGATTATCCATTTTATTTTATTAGTGGTCATAAAATATATGCAATTTTTGACACACCTCATTTGATTAAAAATATTAGAAATAATCTGATTAATAATGATTTTTCTTTAGACGGCAATGACATTTCTTTTAAAGACATTATAAAGGTATATGAAATTGACAAACATAATAAAAGTAAATCATTGCATAAATTGACGCCAGTTCACATAAATCCAAATAATTTTCAAAAAATGAAAGTTAAATTAGCGACACAAATTCTTAGCAATTCAGTTTCAGGAGCAATTAAAACAGCAATTGACAGCGGAGAATTAAAAAGTAGCACTGCAAAACACACAGCTGATTTTGTAAAATTATGTAATGATTTGTTTGATTGTCTCAATTCAAAAAATAAATTTGATCCTAATCCATACAGATGCGCAATCACAAAAAACAAAAATACAATCGTTAATCAAACTTTAATCAAAAGCAAAGAAATCTTCGGAAAATTACAAAAAATATCAATAAACAAAAAAAAACAAAAGCTACTAACCCGCCCTCCTTGTTTTGATGGAATGATTCAAACAATCAATGCAGTACTACAATTCTCCGCTGAAGAATTCACGGACACTGGCGTCAATTTTATAATCACTTATCGATTAAATCAAGATGTGATTGAAAATTTATTTGGTATTTATAGAATAAAAGGTGGATGCAATAAAAACCCCTCGTCGAAATCCTTAAGATCAATGTTTAGGTCCAATTTGCTTAATAATTTAATGAAATTTGATAATATGAATTGTGAATCAGATGAATCAACATTTGTACCGGCTACCCAACAAAATATACACACACAATCCCAGCCCGGAACGTCATCGTCTGTATCACAACATGTTGCTACAGTCGATGATGTTCCAAGATCGTCGTCTGTTACACACGAAGGAAGTATCACAGACGATGATCTTAACATAATTTTTGCGGCCCCGTTTGATGAAGGTTTGGAGCAGAATGGCCCTGCACCTTCGGAAGAATTGCATAATCCTTCCGAAGGTGAAATTACATTAGAGGCATGTTCAGTTGTGTATTTTGCTGGGTGGGTCGGTAAATCATGTATTGAAAAATTTGATTGTACAGAGTGCAAAAACATTTTGATTAAAGATGAAGTTGATTTGGCAGATAAAAAACAATTATTGTTGATTAACAAAACTTATTCTAATATTATCACACCTACACTAAAATCTCCCAGTGATTACTTGTACAATCTGGTAAATAAATCGCTTGATTTTTACAAAAGAAATATGAATGAATTATACAAGAATGATTTAGTAGCAAATTTAACCGCAAATCTCAAAAATGAACTCAACGTCCCAGTAGATTTCCATGATTTGAATCATTTTGATTACATAATAAAGAAATTATTAGAAGTAAAAATTCATGATTATTGTAAATCTAGGAAAAAATCATTACAAGCCGCATCAAAATTGAAAATATTACAAAATAAGTAATACATAAGGTTAGCTTTAATTATGTACAAATATTTCAAGGGTGAGTTCGACTCGTGAAACTGGACAACTTTTCTTGGAAACATTTTTTTTTTTCAAAATACTGTAACGGGGTTCTTACCGCGAAACCTATTTCTGTTTAATTGTCCGATATTTCGACCCAGATGCATGGGCCATGATAGATCACGGAACAACTGATGTTTTGCGGGTGGTGGGTAGATGAACTTTTCATATTATTGGTATAAATGCATACCTCTTCCTACGATTCTGTCTTCTGTCCATCACTACCGGAACTCACTTGAAAGTCACGCCAGTACGAACTCACAGTGTCCTCGTGTTTAACGGCACGATCACTCTTTTTGCACATTTTGATCACTGGATTCCACTTTAGGCTTCGAGCAACACGGTCTTTCGTCTCGTTTCGGGTAAGGCCGTCGTTGCTCGAAGACTTTAGGTAACTTAAAGCCGTCATCCCGATTAAAATTCCTGTACTTTGAAGTTTTCATGGCTCCTTTTACCATTCTCAGTATGTACAGTGACGTTCCGTTGATAAGACGCGTGGTTCATGAAATTGAATCCAGTGATTTGCGCCCGTTTGTAAATGTTGCACTATTGCGGACTTAGTGACGTCATTGTTATTCACCGCTTTGATGTGTTCATTAACGAGGCACGAGTTAGGCCTTTTAGTTTGGCCAATAAAAGCGCTACCGCAACTACAGTCTGGGTCGAAATATCGGACAATACAACAAAAATAAGTATCGCGGTAAGAACCTCGTTTCAGTATTTTGAGTTATTTTGAAAAAAAAAAATGATTCCTATAAAAGTCGTTCAGTTTCACGAGTAGAACTCACCCTTAAAATATTTGTACTTGATTAAAAGTAACCATAAATTCTATATCTTAAATAAACGAAATTTAAATTTTGATTGGGTATCATATCACTCACATACATGGTTTTGATTTTTGATTCCTGATTTTAAAAAAAAATGTTTAATTACCTACCTAAATGATCAAGTAATCGTCAAATTGATTGTACATAAGACATACAGCACATAGGTACTCAGTACCATAAATTGGTCTATGCTTAGTACAAACCTGAAACATTTTGGAGCGTTACTTACTACGCCCTGATCACGAAAAAAATACTTATAAGGCCGTACGCTCAGGCCGCGCGTGAAACCGCGTGAGGGAGCGGACGGCCTAATCCGATTTATCAAAAATCCGCTTCAGTCAGATTGAAGTAAAGATGGTGAAGTTTATTTTCAGAATACTGTATAATTTAAAGAAGTGTCGCTATCGTAACTACGTCCACAAATCAAATCAAATATAGTTTATTCGTAACTGTAGGTAATAAACAAAAATCTTAAAGCTAGTTGGTATCACTACAGTTTACCTTTGCGACACTACTAAATTACGTTTTCATCAAGTTGTGAATTTTTAAGTGATGTTCCGCTTGTTCGTTTTCGTGTGGGACGTTCAATGACCCGATAAACCCCTTAATGCCGAAGATGAACAGCTCTGCAGTTAGAAGCGGCGCACATCTAACGCCATTTGGACCGAATCCTTTTTAAGTAACAAATAAATGATGAAGTATATTATGTATTGTACCTACCAACCCCTCAGGAACAAAGTTGATATATTGAATCAAATTGTAGGTCTTCTTTTTTTGTGGGACACTTAGGCTCGATACAGGTAGAGCGACCGCGCAACCTCGACTCAGCCGCTTTTCGCCAGTTTCTATGAAACTGTATGCAACGATTCATGTGCGGCGACGCGCGCGCGCTGCCGACTGTCGACTCGGTCGCCGCGCCTCGCCGCCATTGCAAGTTTCTATGCACTCAGTAGCAACGGTTCATGTGGAGCGGACGCGTCGCTGCGCGGAATAGTGTGACAATATGTTCGATACCGAACTCTTCATTAGTTTAATCGAAGAGAGAATGAATGAAAGTATAGTACCTACATCTGTACATACATACCTACATAAGTATTAATTTACTTGTAATATATTTGTTTGAAGTGGAATTTTATTTTAGATTAACGAAATCCTTTTATTATAATATTTATAATATACCTACCTAATTAACTTAGAAAATACAACAAAATGTTTAAAATCGTATCAAAATCGGTCGTAATTTGTATAAACAATAAAAACAAACAAATTATCAATAGCAAAACACATGTATTTTATTTATCTAACATCTCATATTTAGTCCCACATTTGTCCTGAACTTGTCCCGAAACTGTGGAGAACGCGCGTGCGGCGGACGGCGGCGCGGGCGCTCCACATAAATCGTTCTGCGGCCCGGTCGCGGCCGCCAAAATTTGCTGCCGGGTCGCTGCTGCGCGGCCGCTTCACCTGTATAGACCCTTAGGCTCCCGCAAGGATTGTATGAGATACGGCACACCGCTTGCGTTGCGTATCCGTTCCGTGCTGCACGCAAGCGGTGTGCCGTATCTCATACAGTCCCATACATTACAACGTCATCAGTTCGTGCGTGACTACGGACGAGAGCTGGATACGGAGCCGGTGTGCCCCGCCCTTAACGCACACTACATACCGACAGTCGGCCGTCCATGACGTGCTACTTACTCCCTCGAAACCAACAGACAAAGTGACGGACGTGTGCTTTGAGTCGGTCATAAAATCGGTCTATAGAATCGGAGGAAAAATCTGCCCGATTATCGGTCCTATAAAAAGTCTGACGTGTGCGGGCAGCCTTAAACGACGAACGACCCGATGAATCCCTGGTGTCAGGGTGATCCTGACGGCCGATGTGGCGCAGTGGTAGTGCGACTGCGTGCGACGCAAGGGTTACGGGTTCGATTCTCGGTGGGGCAGTACTTACAAAGTTGATATATATCACTTTGTGAATTTAATACCAGTCTGGTTAGGACATTGAAGGCTGAACCGCCTGATTGTCCGAAAATACGGCTGGTTCCGTGCTTCGGAGGGCAAGTTAAGCCGTCGGTCCCGGTTGCTGATTACTTAGACGGCGGTCGTTACACAACCATGTCAGAGGCCTATTACTGGTAGTAGGCGGTTGAAAAACTAAAACCAGGGTTCATCGAGTCGTTGGACGACTCGGAGTCCCACTCGAAAAGAAGAAGAAGGGTTCTACTTCTAGTAGGCCTCTGACATGATTGTATAACGAACGACCGCCGTCTGAGTAGTCATAGACCGTAACCATAGGCTTAACGTGCCCTCCGAAGCACGAAACCATCGTTCTTTCGTGCTAGTTGGTTCGGTCTGCAATGTCCTAGCCAGACTGGAAACAAATTCAAAAAGTGTTAATATCAACTTTGTGAGTGTCCCACCGGGAACCGAACCCGGAACCTTTGCACCGCAGACAGTCGCACTACCACTGCGTTAAATCGACCGAATTATTGGTACTTAGGTAATAATCTATTGTACGTTGGTTTTGTGTCAAGTGAGCCTTTTACTAAATCTCATAATTGTTTTTTTTTTTTGTGTATAAATGATCCCCTTCCATCCAGGCCACCGCAGCTCAATCCTTGCCCGCCAATTTTTGCAAGTGTATTTTAATGCCAGTAACGCGTGGCACGGCATCATCTACCAGGTTAGTTTTGCAACCAATACCCGGTGACCGGGGATTGAGCTGCGGTGGCCTGGATGGAGGGGGCGTCGCCGCTGGTAGTGCGAAGGTCGCAGGTTCGAACCCTGCCCGCGCTTAAAAATTTTGCAAGTTTTCAAAAATTACATATGGCGTTTGATGCCGGCTTAGAATAGCATCACCCCATTTCTTTCCAATAGGAGTCGTAAGATGCTACTACCGACTCAAGGGTTTGTATTGCAATTTTAGGCGATGGGCTGACAACCTATCACTATGGCGGTCCACAAATTTCCGAATGACCCTCAAATATTTGTCAGACGGCGTAAATGACAGTTTTTGCGGCCGTTTGGGCTCTGCCTACACCGCAAGGGATTGAGATTTTCGCAAAATTTCAAATTTCGGCCGGCGGCGTTTGAGTTACGTTTTATTCTTATTTACAATATTTTCAATTTTCATATTAGTAGTGATATGTACTACCTAAGTAAACTAACAAAATATATCACTCTCATGTATTTTACAATTACTTACTCAATAAAACATGGGGTTCATTAGGTAAGTACTTATTTTGGAACCCCCTACACGGCAGGAATTTGACAAAATCGTGGCTGGAAATAGATCTGAAACGGACATTAGAGCATTTCGCACTTTCCGAATTAAAACGCTTCTTTCTTTTTATGCTTAGGTACATTTCACAGAAGATCATGAAAAAAAGTTAAATTAGCTAGGTACGTAAAATGTTACTTACCTACCTACATATTTTTAGGAAAATATTAAAAGAGAGTCAAAGTTGAAACTGCCGAGATTTATTTACCTTACCATACACGAAAAAAAATCTGAATTTTGTCAGATGAGGCGATAGCGGGTGAAAGGTCTGATAAGTTTCAGATTGATTGATATTTATCACACAATGGAAATGACATTATAAAGTTATAGAAGTTTGTTGTAAGAATTTGCATAGTGCTCGGCAAAAACATATTATTAAAATAATGAAAACAATTTAAAAATATTCAATAATAGAAAACAATGTAAGTAAATATATTATATATAAAGCGGCAGCGGGTCCGATGACGGCTTTTACCTACGTACCTACCTAAGTAGGTACCTACATAATCTTCACTTTTATACTGAAATTATCTTAATAAAGTATTTAAAATATCAGTTTTTTTACTTGACTGCACCTACCTACCCAGAAAACGGGCAAGATAGGGAATTTGTTTCAAATAATGTTATGTACTGTTATTTTGTATTAATTCTAGTAAGTAAGTATGTGGTTCATCTATACGGGCATGCTAAATGGTGAAAAATTATCTAATACTTAGTAAGTACCTACCTAATATGAATGCAAGAAGGTAAATATGTATGAAAAAGCTCAAAAAGCGCACAGTAAGTTTACCTACCAACTTTTTGTGTACAACTAATATTCTAACACGCGCATTCTTCGAGCAAAAACATTGCAATAAAGCCGAGTCTCTTGCACCTGTTTATCCCCATAATTCCCAAACGAAACACAAAAACTTTGCTTTCAATCGGTCGCAGAATACAGGAATGTCTATGGATGCGCCGCAACGTTTATCATTGTTTTGGTTTTGTTTGGAAAAAATCAGCTGCACGAGACGGCTGTAGACAAACCTGTACATCGTACATACACACACACATGCACACTTTGGCGGGCGCGGGAGCACGCTGCATCTAAGCGATCCTACAGCCATCTATCGTGAAGACCAAGTAAAAATTTTGAGCCGCGTGATAACCGTCAAAGTAGATACTCAACAAATTTCCTAGATGTCGCGAGCGTAGCGAGCGATGAGTAAAAACCTCAATAGCCGACCGGCTAGGAGTTCTTACGGCAACTGAGGTACCTAGTATGACGTGAGGAATCTGTGGTACGTAGTAGTATTATATTATCTGTGGCTGGGGTAAGTTAGGTATTAATGACGGTCTATGAATGCGCCGCGATTTCGCACGCATCGCTCTGGGCATATGTTGTCCCTTTCTCGCTCGCGGGGCGAGGGTGGCGGCATGCGCGCGGGCCGCTGGTAGGCGCCAAGCGGTGATTTCTGCACCGCACTCAGTCACTCAAAACCGTTCGGACGAGAACGTATTGTGTTTTGTACGGATTTTCCGCCACGCGTTTTGTGATGCCGCGTGTAATGGACGATTCAATTTGAGATCGCGCGTGTTGATGCATCGTATTATTGCGGTTCTCCTGGGTTATACTAGAATACCAGGCTTAGTGATTGTTGGATGTCTCGACGTCTTCCACGTGAGCGTCGCGTTGAATAGGCATCAAGTGGCCATATCGGCTCGCGTTTGTACGACCCAAATTCGGGTTGGGTCACGCGTAATGACTGATATCAAAGTGAAATACGAACAGAAGCTGTGAGTGGTTTGAAGTGAATAACGCGCCAAGGCTGTAGTGGAATGCTGGGTGTCGATATCTTTTCCACCCAGCCCTGTAAGTACCCACGGAATTCCTCTTTGATCCATTCCCTGTACTTCCTTTCTCCGTTGGCTATTTTATGCATTTGGACCGGCACGTTGACTGTAAGTGTTAAACCTGGTTGTTTAGTATAAAACTGTTTATTCGTGTTAATGGTGTGTTCCCTTTAGTCATATTTGTTGTACCATATCATTGTTACTCCTTAGTACGAATTGCGGAATTCGTGGGGTGATATAATTTGGAGGTACTTACTTATAATCTAGTGCTAATACGTGTGACGTAACGCCAGATCGGCAGACGGTATTTACTACCGACTTGAGTTATGTAAAGGTCAGAACACATCATTTGCCAATTTCACTCAACTTAGTTAATTAAGTTAAATAGATTTAGGTTCACGTTTAATTCATAGTATGCGCTGCTATATTGTGCAGCGTATGCTATTTAGCGCTGCGTAACGCGGCAATTGTCTGCCTTCAGTTGAACTCCTGGTATTTTACTAGAAATTTACCTGTGTAAATCGCTTCCACTGCGGGAGTTTAGCTTGGAATTAGACATACCTACTACGTAAAAGTCATTTTCTTTCTAAATTGCAGGGCAAAATGAACCAAGCTGAACGAACAGACATAATGACAAACTTTAGAAATACAGAGAAAATAGCTTTATTCTGTACCGACCTCGCCGCGCGAGGACTAGACATACCTGCTGTGGATTGGATAGCGCAGTTTGATCCGCCGGCTGATACTAATGTAAGTTTCTGGAAGCTCTGATTCACCTGAAAAGTTTGTCTCTTTCATTCGCGTTGCGCCAGAGAGAAACAAAAATCATTTCCGCGCAAATTTTGAGATTTTACGTTTTTTCCGACATAGAATCTAGAGAAATACCGATAGAATGTCTAGTTTAGGTATTCGTACTAGAAGAGTTATGTATCTAAATTATAGCATATTCTTTTGTTATAACAACTGTAGACATGATATTGAAAAAATATTTCAAATAATTAAATTTTTTTTCTATCACGTAAAGTTTGTTAAATTAGTAACTGACAGGTATATGTTACTTATCTGTTAGATCCTCGACAATAACATATATTTTTTTAGAAATTATATGGCTGTAATTGTCCAAATAAAACTGGTTTAAAATTCTTCCTTGCGCTATATCCGCGTCTTAAAGATTTTTATAGGCCAACTTATTTCACCCACAAAACGTGTTGTGATTGTCTTCTAGATCTTGTTCAGATCTTAAAAGACAAGAATTTTCTGGCTCAAATCCTATTTAATAACATACTCTTTTTAAAATGTAGCATTGGAGCACCTTAGCTGTAATTATGTAAGGCCTTCTTCTTATTCCTTACTAATAGAATTATAACTTATGTGACATACTTGGGTTTTTATCATTTTGTAATCTACAAGTTAACAGAGAATGTTCACTTACATAATGCCAAGTTAGTAAAGACTGTTCACCAATCTGTATTACCCTTTTTTTACTATCATCTTCTATAAAGTACCTACTATTAAATTTAGTGCAAATATTTTTGGGATGAGTTTAACTCGTCAAAATGAACAAGTTCTTCCAATAAACATAAGTCGAAATATGAAAAAAAAACTGGACCACCCATACAAACATGTGTAAAAATGTGCCACTTTGTACGGGGGTTCATTTTTTTCATATTTTGTCCTATGTTTATTGGGAAAAGTTGTTCAGTTTCACGAGTAAAACTTTAGATTTAAGAGGACCTTCTGGCTGGTGATAAGGAACAACTTTCCCCAGAAAACATAGGTCGAAATACGAAAAAAAAGAAATACGGGAAAAAAGTTTTTACGTCCCATACAAAACTGCCGATCAGCTGATTTAAGTATCTATGGAAACTAAAAATATTTTTGTAATTTTTCAACCTATGTTCCATGGGGAAAGTTGTTCCTTATCACCAGCATGTCTTGAGAATTCGTTATCGGTCACTAGTAAAAAAACAATTTTGGTCGTCCCATACTAAGTGTGTTGTTACTTGTTACCCGGCCGGGTTAATTTGTAGGGGAGGGCCAATTATTTTTTTCATATTTCGACCTATGTTTCTTGGGGAAAGTTGTTCAGTTTTACGTACTGGTTCACTCCTTAAAATATTCTCAGCTAATTTTTTTACACCATGTATATTCTTAACATAAAAAAAATAGATTCACAAGAAAAAAAATCCTCTATTACAGGAGTACATTCACAGGGTAGGCAGAACAGCGAGAGGTTTCGGTACTACAGGGAACGCGGTGTTACTGTTGCGACCCGAGGAAAAGGAATTTGTGACTTATTTGAATGAAGCTAAGATCTATTTGGACAAATACGAAATGTGGGACAAACTATCTAACTTACAACCTAAGGTTAGTGTAGCGGAAGCTACAATCTAGCATATTTTCACGTAGGGGAATTTAATCATATCTCATTCCCTACGTGATTTGCGTCATACTTTTACTTACGTTTAGTTACTATATAAGCTGAATTACATGTTTACAAAATGTGCAATAACTACGGATACGTCGAGTATTATTTACCGCAACCTCTAACCATTAGTTGGTATAGTTAGTTTTAAATAAATGAAAGACTATTAATTAAATAATTCAGCATCTGCTACAGAATTTATTTTTAGTTTGTATTTGCTAATCGAAAATCATTAAAAACGAATGTAAAAAACTGACTAAGGGAATTGAGGGCGTGTTTTGCAATTTTAGCCGATGGGCTGTCAACCTGTCACTATGGCGATACACAATTTTCCGAATGTATGTCAAATATATGTCAGACGTGGCGTAATGTCCGTTTACGGTCTGCCTCCCCGCAAGGGATAATAGGCGTGATATGTGTATGTATGTATATAAAATCTATAATAATATCATCCCGGATTAACATATTCTAATTTTACTGCGGGAAAATGAGTAACAGTGGCTAAAACGCTATACGGTTCTTATGGAATAATTAAAAGAAAAAGTCCAGGAAATGTAAATGTTACGAAAACGTTGTTTATTCTCACTAACTTACAATACAATTTCAGTTAGACGCAGCCTTGCAAGACCCCCGGGTCCACCAACTAGCGCAGGAAGCATTGGAGGGCTACATTCGAGCCCTCGAGGTTCGCAAACTCAAACACGTATTCAACTTGTTAGAAATGAATATGGACGACGCTGCAAAAAGTTTCGGGTTCAATGAAAAACCACAACTTGATATTCGTGAGTACTTTTTACAATAAGTGCAATTGTGATGTGTGTGAATTTGTAAGCAGAGTATGTAAGATGCCGTGTGATGCCGGCTTAGAGGCGACTGAGGGACTCAAGGGTGTGAATTGCAATTTTAGGCGATGGGCTGACAACCTGTCAATATACAATTTTGCGATGACCCTCAAATATGTCAGACGTGGCGTAAATGTCCGTTTTTGCGGCTGTTTGCGCTCTGTGTGTATGTATGTATTATTTTTTCTGTTAGTATAAAATAACTCTTCTTCTTTTCGTGTGGGACATCAAGTCGTCCAACGACCTGATGAACCCTGGTGTCAGGGTTTTTCAACCGCCTACTACCACTAGTAGGCCTCTGACATGGTTGTGTAACGACCGCCGTCTAAGTAATCATAGACAGCAACCGGGACCGACGGCTTAACGTGCCCTCCGAAGCACGGAACCATTTATTTTCGGACAATCGTTTGGTTCACCCTGCAATGTCCTAACCAGGCCGGGAATAAATGCACAAAGTGATAAATGAACTTTGTGAGTGTCCCACCGAGAATCGAACCCGGAACCTTTGCATCGCAGGCAGTCGCACTACCACTGCGCCACATCGGCCGTCAAATAACTAATTTTCGGAGAATAAGTTAAATTTTTTATCATGTATCAACTAAGGATAAAAATAATTCATGTACTATGATTTTATTATGCACTCACAGTGCTACATTATTTTCATAAATGAAAATAAGAAATTGAAAATGTCAGCGCCCGCCGGGACTTGAACCCGGGACCGTGGGGTACCGTCCCACTGCTCTGCCAACTGAGCTACCGGCGCCCTGACTGACACTTGCCAATTTTTCAATCTCTTGGTACTCGTCTCGAAATTTTTTTTTCAACTGGTGTTTTATTTTTGTTTCAGATATAGGATTCAGCAAGAAACACCGGCCTAGAAAAAGAATGGCAGCCATGCTAGCGGCTAAAACTGATTCAAAACATAAAAAGACGTAAAAAATTGTTATAAAGTTAATGTTGTAAATACTGTAAATAATAAAACACATTATTTTAAAACTATAATTTCATTTATTTTTACCTTAAAGCTAATGAAATAAGTAATAGATTCAGGTTGAAAATCTTTACACGAAATATAAAAAAATCCTAATTATTTATATAGATTTCTTGACTAGAGAAAGAATATTAATTGTCCTAAGCAGATCTAAAATGATTGCACTCAAGAATGGCTTACAAAAAATACTATATGTCTTAACTAAAGAAAGGCCATCCTAATAACATATATATGTTACTCTGTGCTAATAAGCATATTATATAGCTGTCATCTCAATAACAACAAACGATGTCATCAAAGGAAAATGGACCCTCTACCAAAGCATTAGTACGAATCTGACAGCTGTCAAATATGGCTTATTGGATGGCCATACTGTAATTTATTTTTCTTTGTTCCTCGATAATCAAAATAAAAGACGGAAGATACTCGAGCAAAAATTATACAATACCATATAGTATTTATTATTACACTTGCCAATTGACATTCACAGGGCCGCCGCAGAGTAAAAGGAGTTTTTACAAGCGACAGCTTAAGCAGAATAGAAATTTGAAATGGAACTCTACCGTACATACATACATACACATATCACGCCTATAATCCCTTGCGGGGTAGGCAGAGCATAAAAGGCCGTAATATAACGATCATTTACGCCACGTCTGACAAAAGTTGAGGGTCAATCAGATAACCGTGTTTCACTTCAGTGACAGGTTGTCAGCCCATCGCCTAAAATTGTAATACACACCCTCGAGTCCCTTTATCGCCTCCTACCCACACGACACCCACGGGCAAGAAATGGGGCGATGCTATTCTAAGCCGGCATCACACGGTAACTCTACCGTAATTGAAATAAATGTCACATTAGCTCGAATGACAAACTGCTCTCACGGTCCCCCGGCGGCGTTTGTTACTCTACGCGAAGGTTTTCCAACCTTTTCTTGTTAAGGCTCCCTGGACTATAAAACAAATATTCACGCCCCCCTTTACGATTTCTATAAATAAATACACGTGTCCAAACTGGAATAAACTTAAAAAGAGGTGTGTCATTTGTCTTTGTTGCATTTTTTGGCCCGTCGTCGTTGCCTTTACCGATTGCAGATGTTAGTCCCATTGTGTTGCAGGGTTGCTTTTGCCTTTACGCCTTTACATAATTTAACAGAATAAGTGAACATGATATTGTTTTATTTTTTCTACATGGCAAAGACTTTGCGCCCCTCCACTCTGATATCTCTCTGTGCCCCCTCGGTTGAGAACTCCTGCTCTAGGCAATGTCACCGGAGTTCTTCAAATGTCCAGTTCTTTTTTAAATTTCTATGAAAAGTGCTCGAGTTGTCACTCGCAATAACGTACGTTTAGTCCGCGGCAACCCTTAATTCACTTACTTACAAAATCTTACTTTGGCGACGCGTTCATTTCGTAAATATTATTCTTAGACAACTTCTCATAGCAATCTTCGTGGTTGTGTTCATGATTGACTGCGTATATCATGGTGTCTATAGTTTCGACGGTCGCCGGACATCTGTTCAGCGAGAAGTACTGCACACATCGCCAAGACGTTTTCCCATGTGTGGTAGAATGTTTTGTGTATACGAAGTTCATGTGTACGAGTTGTTTGTGGCCTTTCCTACTGTATATGTATTTGTAGCGGCACGGTAGATGGCTTTCGTTGGTTCCGTTTATGTTGACAACCAAGGATAGGGCACCTGCAATGAAAAGTATTGATGAATAATATGTAATGATTTACACTTTGTGTTGTGATTTCTTGATGGAACTCCATAGTATTCTAGGTAATAAAACACTTTTTTACACTAGTTCCACTATATATTAAATTAAAATGCTTTAAAGCGACCGGTTTCGTTACATCATCGTCAGGCAACAGGATTTTTAAATTTGTTGCCTGACGATGATGTAACGAAACCGGTCGCTTTAAAGCATTTTAATTTAATATATAGTGGAACTAGTGTAAAAAAGTGTTTTATTACCTAGAATAATATGTAATGTTTTTAGCTTTCACAGTGCTGTACAAAATGTAAAAATGTTTAGCTGTAGATATTTTAAGTGGTGAACAAGACCATGAAACTGAACAACTTTGCCCAAGGAACATAGGTCGAAATATGAAAAAAACGTGGACCTCCCATACAAACCATGTCCTCTGGATTTCTCAAAGGTTGTGGGATAAGTCCGCCTTTGTGCCTTACCTTTTCTGTTATTTGTGTTTTTTTTTATTTTTTATTTGGTGCAATAAAGTTATTACATACATACATACAAAATGTTCCTTCCTATTATGGGAGATCCATTTTTTTTTGTATTTTGTCCGAGAGATGTTCCTGGGGAAAGTTGTTCAGTTTGAAAGACTGGCTCACCCCTTATTAAGCTCATATTTTTACATCCTGTATTCATTTAAGCCCCGGCCGGCAGTAAATATTTTTCTATATCTTAATTTTTATTTATGAAGAAATGTAGGTACATTCATTCGATTGGAAATGGAAAGTTTAAATGTGCAAGTAGAATCAAATAAGAATTAACCTTTTGAAACATTCTATCCAGGTAATAATCTAATAGCAGCAAAATCAACTATGGTTCAAGGTTCTTGGCCATTACTCCGCGTCTGTCATCCAATCATGACCAAGATTAAGTGCCAAGACGGGACAATGTCATCGAAGTAGGTGCACTAGAGTATGTGCGGAAAAAGAATAGGCGTGGAAATTGGGGGCGCCTCTGTGCCTCAGTATCAGAAATGTCAGAGCAACCTATGAAAAAAAATTGACAAAATTTTTCCCACACCTTTTTTTTCTGTTTCCAAACAGACTCCTAACTAATAATTAAACGAAAAAACTATAAAAGTACGCAGTTTATTACGAAAGAGTATAAAAAATACATTCACTTAATCTATCAAAGCCACACACAATTTCTTCATCACACAAGTTAAACTGTCAAAGTTTATTTTTCGAGAACACTTAATTACGGACTTTTGAGCAACGTCATATAAATTTTAAAATTTCAAAAACTTTCTTTAAAATCTGGAATGTAAATCTCAAATTGGCTTCAAAAGTCGAGTAAAACTACCTACGCTTATAGGAGATCATTAAAAGTAAGATATAAATCGTAAAAAAGTTCAAAAACTTACATCTAAGAGTTTAAGCACATCCGCACCACAGTTATTTTTCATTGTAAAGAGTTATATATAAATATCAATATTCTTGTAACTGTAAAAAAGTTATAAACGTTTTTTAAGATGATTGTTTTAAGCAATTACACCACCTAACTTACTGTCTATAGGTAAGTATATATAATAAACATATTATGTATAAACTGTAGAAAATAGTTAGTCGTGCCGTGTGATGCCGGCTTAGAATAGCATCACCCCATTTCTTTCCCGTGGGAGTCGCAAGAGGCGACATAGGGACTCGAGGGTGTGTATTGCAATTTTAGGCTATGGTCTGACAACCTGTTACTATGGCGTTACACAATTTTCCGAATGACCCTCAAATATTTGTCGGACGTGGCGTAAATGTCCGTTTTTTGCGGCCGTTTACGCTCTGCCTTCCCTGCAAGGGATTATAGGCGTGATATGTGTGTATATGTATAAAAATATCAATACTTGTAATTTTTTTTTTCAATATGTGGTTTTTATGCAATTACCCCACCGAACTTACTGTATATAGGTAGGTATATATGTATAACTGTAGTAAATAATATTTCAATCTAATCCAAATAACTGTGGCGAGTGCAATATTATAAAAAATCTTATGACACAAAGAATGAGTTTTATAAAAATCCTTATTACAAAATACAAATACAGACTAGAACATGAGCAAAATAAAGTCTTTCTTTTAATGTATATGGCTAAATGTAATGGCACAAATTGGAATCATATAGTAATTATATCTTGCTCATTATATATATACTTGTTCTTTCAGTCGGCACTTTGAAATGCACTTTGAAATGTACTTTTAAAATGTATCACAGTTGATTTCAAGTTATTGTGCTCCATATGTACTATGTACAGTATATTGTTTAAATATGGCCTAATGTTAGGTGCCTTCTTTACTGTAAATATTTTAAGGCCCAACGCTTCGTAAAGCAGGCAGCACGCGCGGCCTGCGCGTCTTGACATTTTTAATCCGTCCGAATATAGAAGGCGCATAGTGCCTTAGTAGCTATAATACGGCGAGGTGTTGTCGTGTACGGTCGTGTTGGTTGGGCGACGCGCGTCATAAAGCGTTGGTCGTGTATTTAGCCGAAACTAGCCCGCGCGTGCTGCCCGCTAGACACAGCGTTGGCGCTAAATGCATTGTCTTGTCCCCCAATTGGTCCCAAATTCCCCATATCAGTTATCATTATAAAAAATCTCCACTCTTATAAAATTGTAGATTGATTACATAAAATATATCTTATAATATTCATGTCTTACATTACCCCTTTTAGAGGATCTATAAAAAACTTTAAGCAGCATAATAGTCCCCTTGGAACTGAGCTACTTTGAGTAGATCGTTATAATGTATTTCAAAACATGGCGATTTACAAAATGGCAGTTCACACGCGCTACACATGAACCGTGTGTCCCTTCTCCGCCCCATCTTCCAGCAGAGCCTGCAGGACCGCTGCGGATACTTCTTTTTACCGTCTTCTTTCTGTGGAATTGTGACCAAACGATGCTCCATATTGTGCCTCGGTATCTCATCTCTGACCGTGTTATTCACCTTGCCGTTGACTAAGTTTTTTAGATCCATAAACAAAGCGCTCAGGCTGGCACAATCTGAAAGCACGATGGGCATTTTCATTAACATTCTTCGTCACACAAAATGGTTCAGACTTAACTCGGTATGTTGAAAATGCCATCGTGTTTTCATAGCACAAGAGGTTGCAAAGAAAAGAAGAAAAATCTATGAATGAAACTAAAATGATTGCATTTTCAACAATCCAGTTTATCTGAACATTAAATAAACATGAATTTCCTTATCAACAGTGCAGTGTAAATGTTAATGAGTGCAAATAATGAATTAGAACAAGATAATAAGAGAATAAAAAAAGCAGTAGGAAGCAACTAAGGCAACAAGTCTAAATTATTATTTAATAAATTTGTACATTGTGAACACATCAGATTCATTGCTAACAAACATCAAAAACATACTTCTAAAGTTAATAAAGTACATAATAAAGACAACAAAAAATTGTTACAAAAAAGAAATACTTACTATCTTGTGGTGATTGGTATTCTGACGGGAGCTGGTTCACTTTTAAACCTTCTCTGGAACCATCAAAGATTTTAGGTGTATTACACACTGCAGGGTCCGTAATTATAATATTATCCATGTCATCACATTCAGTTTTCACTTCCACACTGTTGTCCAGTGATTCTTTACTTTTATCACTTGCATCTTTAATATTTTGCTTGTATGTTGACGATACATCTAATGGACTCTCTTCGTAAAGGCTTTTTAGGTTTTCGTAACTGTTGTTTGTAACAATGTGATTGTTTTTGTTGTAAATAGGTTTTTCTCTTGATTTTTGTCTCTTTTCGGCACTTAATAATTCTGTATAGTAATTCTTTTGAAGGAATTCCTCTGATTTTCTTTTAAGACTACTCAGCCTTTGTAGTTTGTCCATAAACTGTCTTTGTTTTATAATTTCTGTTTGTACATTCTGTATGGTATCTTCACAGCTTGGTTCAAATGTTTCTGAGACGCTGGATTCTGTGTCCGGGATATTGTTCGTTTCAGTTGTATGTTTTGGCAATTCTTGTTCTGGTACTTTAACAGGTTCATCTTCAGACTGAAATTGAAGAGCACATTAGTTAATAAACAAGCAAACAATATAGGTAAGAGAAAATTGTTACATTCTAGGAATGAAAGCTGTTTGAAATTGAAAAATGATGTGAAATTACAACCTTAAATTCAACAGCCACAAGAGTACAGTGCTGGACATGGGCCTCCCCCAATTGAGCGGTTTTTGCCATACTCACAACACTTGGTTTGTGAATTAACGAGCATAGTGCAAAGTAATGTATTCACAGAAAATGCTTGTGCCCTATGCCTGAATTCTTCCCTAAGTCACCTTTTACAATACCCATGAGTAGATATGGGGTGGTGCTATTCTAATCCAGCACCTGATGAAAATAATAATCTTGTATCAATTGGATTTCAATCAGTATCTTGAAAAGCCACATCCGGGAGTCTCAATTATAACTGAGGTTTTTCTTGTTACGAAAGATGTATAGGTTTTTATTAGATGACTGCTTAATATACAGTGTGTAAGGGACAGCCTTCGGGCTACTTAGGTTCCTAGGTAATCTCCTTTTTGGCAACATAAATAGGTAGAATAGATACTCACTTCTTTATTGGTCAATCCCTTGATCTGCAACACTTCAGCGGTACCAATAAAACTAGTGAGATCCTCCCGCTTCACGCTGACCTCTCCATGGTACATGAACTGCAGTAAATCTCTCATTGCTTTGTGTGACACATCTCTTAGTACAACTGGAAATATATAAATATCAGTTAAGTACTGGAGATAAGTACAGTAATATGAGTACAGAGGATTTCTAGTAAAATGAAATGGGATAATAGGATTAGGCTTTTCAAGAGTGGTTTGAGAGATATGAAAGCTTTGCAAATGCAGAGATAGTAGCATAGTCAGTCAAGTTTAGTATTTAAGCTTTGTTTTTAATTACATTAAAAAGAACAATTAGCTTCAAAATAATGTTAAGCGTATTGTCTATCTATGATCAGATAAGATTTGTATGAGAGGTTAGTGACCTCATAAAAACACAATAATTGTAAACAATGAGCTCTAAACTATAATTGCAGTAGGATATAAAGAATACACCACCAGAATCATAGAACGTACCTATAGGATGTTGACACGGGTTCATCTGGAACATTTTCTTGAAGTATGGCGAGCATATCGACAAGATCACTTTGTGAGCCTGCAGCAGGTGCCCTTCCACGGCTATGGTCACGTCCACGAACTCAGCGTTGCCCAGCAAGCCGGCGAACCCTTTAGTCAAGTTCCCGTGGAAATTGTTCCAAGACAATGAGAATTGTTGCTCCATTTCTAAACGCTATTGTGCTGCATCTACAAGTAAATACAGAAGTTTTAACGCAACAGCACTTCAATAAATAGAATACTATCCTAAGGAATAATTTACTTACAGCTAATTAATATAAATTCGCGATTTTATTTCATAATTTTATATTAGCAAATTATCGTAGATTGACAGCTGGAAGCTTGGAAATAGATTGCCAGAAGTAAAACACTAAATGCGACGAAATTCACCAAGAAATAGCAAGAAATTACAGATGCTTACTTACAAATTTGTTGGAAATTTATATATTTTAAGAAGCAAAATTTTCAACCACATTATGCATAAATATAATAATACAGAAGATTTCGAAGTCTCACTGACATTTATATAGTAAGACTTATATTAATTTTGCAAGATGCCTTGCATAAGCGCCAATAAAGCACAATTTGTGTACGTCTGGCAAATTAAATTGAATGAATGAGTGAATGGAATGGTAATGCGCGTCGTCTAGTGATGTACTATAGACGTTCAGTAGTACCGGTTTTTTGTTTAAATTAAATCGATTTTCATCAAGTCAATACATAATATACAAGGGTTATAACAAGCCGAAAGAAGGTCAACGTACCTTCAAGGTTCTCATGAAACTGAACAACATTCCCCATGGAACATAGGCCGAAATATAAAAAAAAAAGGATCGTAAGAGCAAAATAACTAGCGACATGATACTTAGCGGCTTTACCCCTTGCGGGGTTGGCAGAGCGTAAACGACAGTAAGTCACGAACATTTACTTACGTCACGTCTCACAAACATTTGATGGACATTCATTATAATATGTATCGTATCGCCACGCCATAGTCATAGTGACAGGTTGTCAGCCTTTAATATAATATTACTCTGGTACATCGGGTCTCTTAGTCGCAACTTACGACACCCACGGGACGGAAATGCTATTATACTATTCTAAGCCCACGGCAACTATACCGAGTGAATACGCAACAAATAAAATAATAATTTTGTTTGGCGGCAAAACAAAACATTCGTCAGTAGTGTGTCGAGTAGGTATATCAAACTAAAACTTTGCCTACTAATTGTTTATGGCTCCATTTATCGTTATTTCTGTGGATATCATTATTATCATGGATTAGGTAAGTACCGACTATACCTACTTCGTATTTTTTTTAGAACATGTACTATATAAATACTTAATAACTAGTGTAGATCTATCAAAGATCCGGCTTGAGCCTTCTATTGAGCCGTCGAAACCTCCCCCGCAGTGAACCCTGGCACATAATCTTCATTTTGTTTTACCTTTCAGTAATTACTGATATAAATCCGTCACAGGTGCCTGGTTTATCAATACCAGTACCTACGTCAACCGTATAGAGGATTCTTAGATCTATCAGTCCTAGTTATACCTACGCGATTTACTACAGAGTTTGGCTTCGTAATACCTACAAACTATATAAAGTTTCCGCGCGAAGTCACAAAGCAGCCAGCGTCCAACTAAATTAAGTTGCACAACTTCCAAGTTACTGAGTCAGTGGAATGTAACACATTGTAGATAGCTACACCCATGCCCAAAACGGCTCGTATTCATTTGCTACCTGTTAAGTTATTTTGAGGAATGAAGTTATTTATCGAATTATGTACATACCTACTTCAGAATTACAATCGCGATACACTAACTGTGTCAGTAATGTAGGTAGGTACGGTAGCCTACGCCATAGTCTACGCTTTGCTACGACGTAGCAGCGTAGACAAATTCCTCGTAGTTAGCGCAAATAGGACAAAACTTTAGAAAGCCAGACAAAAACTAAGTACCTAGTTTTCATTTACAGAGTTAAATCTTGCATTGATCCATAATAAATGTAGTACGTACTAATTCAAGTTATAGGTAGTTTCTATCACAACAAATCACTGTCATGTTCCCAACAACAGTCGAATGCTTTATGTTGAAGTTGGAAGTACTAAATACCTATCTACACATTAATTAAATTTAGAGACAAGTGTAAGTTCATAACTGTTAATATTAATAATATTGGCCCAGTTTAGTGTTAAACTGATTGTTAAACAGTAGTTACGTGTTAGAAATATCCCTGTCATAGGGAGACAGCAAAGCGGTATCGACACAAATATAACTTTTCAATTCATTGATCGCATAACAAATAGACCCCACTTGTTGTTGCAAAAACAAAGAATGTTTTTAATACTCTGCCATACTATCACTCTACTCACACAACAGGCTTATGTCAACTTCAAAAAGCATTAATACTATAGGCATTTACCACTAGTTCAGAAAAGTGAGTGAACTGCTGATATATATTGTACTTTCCCTAGGTAGGAATCTACACAAAGTACATTTTCTTCAATACCAAACTTATTTATTTATAATAAGTAACAGCTTTGTTAAAATCAACAGTAAGTTGATACATAGTAAGTAGGTAGGTTCAGTCATGCTCAGTTTGGGATAAACACTGCACTGTAGACCGTTCAGACTTGCATTGGTGGTTCGAGTGTCGAACTAAACGTGACCTTGACTGTTCATTATTTTGACGATGCTATAATAAACGTACACTCTTGGCACACCTCGGACACTGGCGCTCAAATATATGAATCAAACGCGTTGCTACGCACACAGTCTAAGCTCGCGTAGGTGAACGCGGACAATGCTTGTGTGTGTGAGACAACATGTCAGGGTTGCCGCCATTTTGCGTTCGCGAATCGGGAATGCAATGTGCGGCAGTATGAAATGACCTTCGTCGTCGCGTCCTTGCTAGCCGGTGTCTGAGCGTCCTCCGAGCGCGGGTGGGCGGCGCTTGTAGGGGGAGGCAGGGAGTGACCATACTGTACGCTAGTACTATTAATTATACTGTGCTCTTGGTCCGAGCAGCAGCAGCAACCGTATGCTGGGGCACGTTCAAGCAGCCGTCTTTCGTAGCTCTTTTATACTTTGACAGTTCGTAAAACCGCGTTTTGAAGCGCATGGTAGAAAATTTCTCCTGACTGGCGCGGCGTGCTAAAACGCGGTTTTATGACCTGTCATCGGAGAAAATACCGACTAGGAGAAACAGCATGAACGCGCCCCAGATGTCGCGGCGGCGGAACGAAACGGAATACCGCGTTGAATTAAACATACATATTATGATTATACTATAATACAAACATATCCTATACCTATTTTACTCGGATAGTGAAAGATAGTTCCGTCTTAATCTCTTCTTATAGGCAGCGGCCAGCGATGGATCATTGATTTGACAGCAAACCAATTTAAACGGAGTCGTTTCCTGATACGAAGTCTATATCGCCAACAGTGTGTGAAGCTGTGAGTGACGTAAAATCAATAGCCCGGAGCGTTATATTGCTTGTATTGCAGCACAGTCATTTTGATAATCGCTAATGCGAGACCAGTGATGCGGATAATATGGGGAATGGTATTATGTTACGGATTCACTGGCAATAATTACATACATTTGGCATGGAAGTATTATGTGAAACCGGCAGATGAGAGAAAAAGTATTATGTTACACGACAAAATATAAGTCTCATTAAACTTAGGTACTTACTTTATTAAACCTGATTAATCAACCATTTCTACAGTACTGGACTGACAACGCTAGTGAGGCTACTTTCGTGGTCCAGCGGTATGAGTTTGGTTTTGATTCGATTCTTGGTTGGAAAGCACATACCTAGTATTTTTTGTTAATTTAGTACATTTTATGCTGGACATGTCGGTCTGGACACGCCATATTGAAGTTGAAGGGTTTCAATCAGTTTAAATATTGTAATTGTAATGGTTATAATTAAGTGCGATGCCGGCTTAGAATAGCATCACCCCATTTCTTACCCACGGGTGTGGTAAGAGGCGACTAAGGGACTCGAGGGTTAGATGTGCAACCTGTCACTATAGTGATACACAACACAGTTATCTGATAGACTTTCAAACTTTAGTCTGTTAAACGGCCATTACATTACAAGGGTTATAGAGGCTACTTTACGTATGTAAGTAATGTTATAACAATATTAAATGAAGCCCAGATAGGTTGTTCACCTACTAGCCTTCTTAAAAAATCTGAATTTATCCCTTAGTCGCAGTCTTACACTGCTGGACAATCCGAAACTATTATTAGGCGACTATATACGAATGGAGAAAACACAACGCTAGCGCGATCCAGAAACATACAGCGACATCTATCGGTGAGTACCAGCGGCATGTCAATGTTTTGCGAATTGTACGGGATTCACAATAAAACAACGTACAACGGATTTATGTTTGTTTAATCTCATTATAACCACAACTTATATCCATTTAAAATTGTTTAATTGATGTTTATGAGTAATAGTAGTGCAAGCTCAAGAAAATATTTTGTACTGAGTTGTATATTATACAACGGATTTATGTTTGTTTAATCTCATTATAACCACAACTTATATCCATTTAAAATTGTTTAATTGATGTTTATGAGTAATAGTAGTGCAAGCTCAAGAAAATATTTTGTACTGAGTTGTATATTATACAGACGTCAATTTTATCATACTGCATGAGTACCCACACTAATTTGATAAGAGTTTTGCATCAAAACATGGAACTTACTTCTGCTGGCCATGGACATCTCGATGGCTATAATCTGCTGCAGGTACCGTCTGGAGAAGATGGCGGATATCTCGCTAAAGGTAGCACGGTTACTTTCTACTGCTGACAAGGACTGATAGTTTATAGCGCCCTATGTTTTATAAAGTAATATAAAATCAAAACTATAAACATAACTTACTTACAGGTATTAAATTTATGGGTTAAACAAACAGTTATGTTAAGAAAACTTATTTTTGTGCATTTCAAATAAAAACTTGTGTTTAGTTTTTAAACTATTATGTTATTTATTGCTCATGCAGTAAGTATGAAAATTCAAATACTTAATAATTGAACCTGCGTGCCAGTGGAGTAATTAAACCCCTCAAACCCATTACACGAATAGTCAGAGGGCAACAAGACTCGAAAGCCCTACCAGCCACCATCTTATTATGTACGACACAACACAATAGAGGAAAGAACTTTGTCTTGATGAAACTTTTCTACACTTTTAATAAGAAGCCCATTCATTGCATACTTTTCACTTAACGCAATAGCTGCTGACCGCCACATTCAGCATAGAGCTTTTTTTTTTTACTTTTTATTATTGATGGGTTTGCTCTTGACTCTAGTCTAGGTAGGACAGAGACAGAGTCTAAGATGGAGCGAGCTCACCCAGAAGAAGCCTTTTAAGGCACTGGCACTCCCACACACTGACGGAACGCAGCAAGCTACTTGGCGCCAGACTTCGGTGGGATGGTGGTCGCGAGCCAGGCGGCCCCTTACGGAGCCTTCCACCGCTTAGTGGGATCGTTCAGCCGGACTTATCCACAGGCAAGCCTGTGTTGCCGTTGCCCGGGGTGGACCGCTAGGAGGTAGATCCCATACCACCCCAAAAGCTGGAATAAGGAAGGAAAATTAACACCGTAGCCAGTAGCTTCTAATATTATCTTAAGGCGATTGTACCCGTGAACAGCTCGACAGTGGCGCCACATCACAATAAAAACCAGTTCAAAAACTAACACCCGACTACTGAGATATCGCGCTCTAAAAAGTAAGAAACAAGAAATCTGGAATATTAACTACAAACAATTTAATATCTATAGTCCACGAAATTTATACTAAGATATTACATATAATTATATATTTAAATGTATATTTAATAAAAAATTATTGTAGTTTATAGGTGATAGCCGTGGTCGTATGCCAGTTTGCCTTACCTAATTATGTTGTGCAAGTTTATGAAATCACCTACTAAGCACTAGAGTAGGTGGCATACGACCACGGCTATCACCTATAAACTACAATAATTTTTTATTAAATATACATTTAAATATATAATTATATGTAATATCTTAGTATAAATTTCGTGGACTATAGATATTAAATTGTTTGTAGTTAATATTCCAGATTTCTTGTTTCTTACTTTTTAGAGCGCGATATCTCAGTAGTCGGGTGTTAGTTTTTGAACTGGTTTTTATTTTAATTATTTTGGGGTTGAAAGTAAGTTTAACACTTTGGTATGTATTTTTTTTTCTGGATAGAAATGCAGCTCAATTCACAATTAAAACATCACTCGTTAATTTAACAAAATGCACTCATCATAATCTTATCTTTGTATGTATGTATGTTTGACCATGCATAACAGGGTAGGAGCCAACACGCAGCCTTGGCGAACACCTCTACGAAAGGCTCAGATGTATTGCCCTTAAAAACAACAGATCCTTTCATGTCCATATGGAAGGATTTAACGAGCCTCAGAAGTTTTGGCGGGCACCCGATGTTTACAAGTGCAGTGTAAAGGCCCTCTCTGCTAACGGTGTCGAAGGTTTTGTTAAGATCTACGAACGCCACAAATAGTGGTGTTCTCTGCTCTCTACACTTTTCCTGAAGTTGGCGAAGTGTAAAGATCATATCTGTTGTGGAACGCTGGGCACGGAATCCACATTGCGATTCGGGATATACACGATCAGCTAGTTTCTGAAGTCTTAATAAGACTAACCGAGCATATAATTTACCTACTATACTTAAAAGGGATATACCACGATAACAGTTACAGTCACCGCGGTTACCTTTGCCTTTATATAGGGTGAGTACCAAATTTTAAAACACTTCCCGTGTTAGGTATACAATTTTTGAAAACTTGCAAAATTTTCGAGTGCGGGCAGGATTTGAACCTGCGACTTTCGCATTACTAGTGGCGACGCCTCTTCCATCTGGGCTACCGCAGCTCATTTCTTGCCCGCCAATTTTGCAAGTGTATTTTAATGCCAGTAACGCTTGGCATGGCTCCATCTACCGGGTTAGTTTTGCAACTAAAAAAATTGTATACCTAACACGGGAAGTGTTTTAAAATTTGGTACTCAATTTATCGCTGGTTTTCATCGCTTAGACTACATTCAATCTGTAAAGATAGAATTAGTCGCCGGTTATTAGTTGCAAAACTAACCCGGTAGATGGAGCCATGCCAAGCGTTACTGGCATTAAAATACACTTGCAAAATTGCATACATACATACATACATATATCACGCCTATAATCCCTTGCGGGGTAGGCAGAGCGTAAATGGCCGCAAAAACGGACATTTACGCCACATCTGACAAATATTTGAGGGACATTCTGAAAATTGTGTATCGCCATAGTGACAGGTTGTCAGCCCATCGCCTAAAATTGCAATACACACCCTCGAGTCCCTAAGTCGCCTCTTACGACTCCCACGGGTAAGAAATGGGGTGATGCTATTCTTAACCGGCATCACACGGCAACAAAATTGCAAAATTGGCGGGCAAGAAATGAGCTGCGGTAGCCCAGATGGAAGAGGCGTCGCCACTAGTAATGCGAAAGTCGCAGGTTCAAATCCTGCCCGCACTCGAAAATTTTGCAAGTTTTCAAAAATTGTATACCTAACACGGGAAGTGTTTTAAAATTTGGTACTCAATTTATCGCTGGTTTTCATCGCTTAGACTACATTCAATCTGTAAAGATAGAATTAGTCGCCGGTTATTAGTTGCAAAACTAACCCGGTAGATGGAGCCATGCCAAGCGTTACTGGCATTAAAATACACTTGCAAAATTGGCGGGCAAGAAATGAGCTGCGGTAGCCCAGATGGAAGAGGCGTCGCCACTAGTAATGCGAAAGTCGCAGGTTCAAATCCTGCCCGCACTCGAAAATTTTGCAAGTTTTCAAAAATTTATATAGGGTAACGATGTTAGCATCGCGCATATCATGTGGTATATATCCCGCTTCCCAACATTTACACAACAGATTGTGCAGGATGGGTAATATGCACTTGAGCCTGATGATTTCGGCATGGGTACATATTCCAGGAGAATTTCCGGTCTTAAGCTGTTTAACAGCCTTGTGGTATTCCCTTATGGTAGGAAGGTCATCTAACTCGGCCCAGGTAGCTAGTTTTGGCATGCAGTCTGCAGCTTCCGGCATTATATTAACTGGTTCCGAATAGAGACCGATATAATGTTCTATCCATCGTTCGAGTTGGCGTTAGGCATCTGTAATACAAGCCATCCACTTCTTTAAGGGGGGCTGTTTTTTCAGGCAAAGGAACAAGGGCCTTTTTAATGCCAGCATACACACCACTAAATCGACACGCGACATTTCGGAAGGGTTAAGGCGATGTGTAAGCGCAGCTTGCCGTTTGGACTCGAGCAGGGATGTTATGTGTTTGAGATTTTCAGCGAACCAGTACTGGTTTTTGACTTTCTGGTGGCCGAAAGCCGTACCAGCCACATCTGTTAGTAACTTTTTTACTTTGCCCCAGTCTTCCTCTATAGGAGCGTCTACGTCCCAGGTGGCAGTTTCGTCGCGTACCAACTCCTCAAACTTTCGGACAAACTCATCATCCCTAGTTTTGGGAAGATCGATATTCTTCCTACCGGGCAGTTTGGACGAGTGGATCTTTATGTGAGTTATAACAACGTGCGAAGCCACCAAGGAGTGATCTGTGTCACAATCAGCGCTATGAAATGTACGCGTGTGTAGGGTCTCGCGGAGATTTTTCTTTTTGGTTAGGATAAGGTCCAGTTGATGCCAGTGACCAGAACGAGAGTGTTTCCAGGATACTTTGCGAGATGATTTGCCTTTCAAGTAGCTCTAATAAACGTTGGCCGTTTTCGTTTAACTTCCCTATACCGTGGTTACCTATACAATCAGGCCAATCTACGTTGTCCTGTCTAACCCTTGCGTTAAAATCGCCCAGAATGTATAAGCGGTCAGATGGTCTTAACCCGCGAAGAGATTTTGGCTTCATCCGTTGAGGATAATGTTGGTGCGTAAGCAGAAATAAGTGTTACGTATCCATGATCCGTATTTAACCGCACCAACATAATGCAAGGAGCCTCTATAGATGTTAAGAGATCGTTGCGAATAGCCAAGTCTACACCATGCTCACGCACAGCGCTGCTGTCCTTTCCTTTCCAATAGAATGTGTAATGTGTCTCACGCAAGGAACCCTCGTCAGGGAGTCTGGTCTCTTGTAAGGCACAAACAGCAATGTTAAGTCTGTTGAGTTCGGCGTCGATAATGGCAGTTTTACGCAGATCTTGTGCGTCAAGAAGAGCCTCCACAGGTGTCAGGGAGGCCTGCCCTCATAGTACGGACATTCCATGTTACAAATTGCATGGATAAGCGGTGTTGGGAATTGTTTCTATTATGCCTTTTAGTCGCAGGTGTAAAATGTAACGGCGCCGATTGTCCAGTTGAGGCTGGTGCTCTCTACACCCTTAAAGAGCAAACCAGCACCGGAGCGGAACAGTACTTTATTGGTCAGGGGCTGCCCAACTTGGAGCGGGCGGTAACTGATCAGTGGGCCTACGATGGACCCTCCCACTGTCGGAAGCGACCCCTGGCGCCCGCACTTACGCCCATATGTGCGGACTTATAACCGATTACTGCCACTTCCCGTGTTGGTATCCGCGTGACGCGGGTGAAGTGTCCTCTCCACAGACACTGCGTTGCCTGGGACGCAATTATAGAAAACGCAGGGCTGCCCAGGACCTGCGCCACCCTCTCGGCCTTCCTGGCTGGATCCGCAGGAACGACTAGTCGATACGTGCGGAGCCAGGTCGGCTGCACCTCTATCACACGCGCCTGACGGGGACCCCGTTCCGGGTTTAATTGTGGAGTTGGCCTCTCCAGGACCGTTGTGCTTGGGTCGGATTTATCCCTCGGTCGCTTTTTACGACCCCCACGGAAAGAGATGGGGTGGTGCTATTCTACTCTGCCGGCACCACATGGCTGACCGACCGATTTGAATAGTTTTTATAATACCGCCTGTTCTATTTGGATCGTTTGATATGTGCTCTTGCTTAGGTATTTGTCCATATGTTTTAGACTCTGTTGAAGTGTCTATTGCATTGATCGTATAAATTTTTGTTCGTAATGCCAAGCGCTCTGACATTTTTTGTTAAATTGGTCTACCTGTTTTTTTAAAGTTGGAAATATATGTACAATTTCATCGTATTCAATTGTGTCGTTTACAATTATTCTTGTGTCTAATATTGCTAATTGCTCCATTGTCAACTTCCCTACTCTAATGCTGTTCAATAGATCGACGAAACTGTTGTCATTTACTTGTCACATATTTTGAACCAATTCACAGAAACTGAACATTCTCCATAAATATGGTTCAGCTGCATAAATGTCAGGTTGTTTGTTACAATATGCGCCTACACGAGTTGCAGATACGGGTGGTAATTGCATTAAGTTATCAAAGACTAATAGGTTAACCCTTAAAATCGTGTTTCACTTAAGTGACAGGTAGTCAGCTGCCGCCTACTTGTAATATCTACACATGAACTCCTCGTATCCCTTAGTCGCCTTATACGACACCCATCGCGTCCCGTTATCCCGTAGTCGCCTCATACGACACCCGCGGCAAAGAAATGGAGTGGTGCTATTCTTAGCTGGCATAACACGGCAACAATTTTTTTTGAACTGTGCTTATTAAGCCCTTTCATTTGATACCCAACACGATATTACCAGTAGTATAAACTTTTTCAATTCTTAGCTCTAGAGGGCGCCCTATGTAATGTTTAGTGACATAACGTAGCCTATAACCAGCGGACTGTTTAGACGCTTCAAATGATACCTCATTTATCAAATTCTGATAAATTGTTTAGAAGTTAGGACGGAACAAACGTTTTCGTTTCCACATACATACATACATATATACATACATACATACATACATACATACCGGTCAAAATCATAACCCTCCTTTTTGCTTTGCCGTAGTCGGGTAAAAAAAACTCTATACTCGAACAAACAATCTAACAGAAAATCAATAATAAGTTTTAGTGTTCTCCTTAAGTAAAATTAGAACCTGCAAACTCAATGAAATATAATGGCAATTAATACCAAAAGTGGTTTAATTGCAGCGAATATTACAGTGAGTTTGCAGGTTCAAATTTTACGTAATGATAATACTAAAAACTTGGGCAACGGATATTCTTATGGATTGTTTGTTTAAAGAGAAAACTTTTTATTTTGTGAAGTAGCGCCACTTTCGAGGTCGTTGATGGCTACACTAGCCTTATAGAATCGTACAAAGCCTGTCAGGGATACAAAATAATAAAAATTGAAAATACTTTCAGTATTATTTCATTGATTATGTATAACACACATATCACGCATTTATACCTTGCGGGGCAGGTACAGCGTTACCGGCTCTACAAATATGGTCGCTATCGCCACGTCTGACAAATATTTAAGAGCCGTTTAAAAATAATTGTGTATCACAATAGCGAGAGGGTGACCTAAAATTGTAATACACATGAATCTCTCGAGTCCCTTAGTCGCATTTTATGATACCCGCGTGAATGAAATGTGGTGATGCTGTTCTAAAGACGACGATAAAATTACATTAAGTAGGTATACGATTCAGTGATAAAAGTAGGTAATGTAACAAAGGGACAAGGATAAAAAATTAAGCTGCAAAACGTAACAGCCGCAAAAAAACTACCACCAAAAACCTTGTACCGTTCTTCGCAGAACATCCCCAAGGGCGTGATCAGGCTGGTTCATTGAACAACCAGATCAACTTCTCCGGGTGAGCCCTAGCTCCCCACCAAATAGTCAAATCAAATCAAATATAGTTTAGGTTTAAAAGCATCGGGGCTAAAACCGTAGAGACCTTAATAGTAGTTTATCTACACTCGTCTCATAATGTTCGAATTATGAATTCGAAAACAGTTGCATAAAGACCTACTTTATGCATTCTGCCTATAAAAACTAGGGTTTACTATAAATTACAGAAGCGTAATGACTTAATGAGAAAACTCTTACTACGATAAAGTTGAGAAATGAAACGAAGTTTTTTTTTGCCAATACTCAAATCGCCATCTTCCGCCGCACCTGACAGTTGTTCTGTACGGTTATTTTTCGGATGTTGTTCAGTTGTTTTAATAGGTTTTTGTTCTGTTGTTGTTGAGATGTTATTCAGATGTTGTTCAGTTGTGGTTCAGATGTTGTTTAGTTGTTGTACCGATGTTGTTCAGATGTTGAGCAGTTGTTTAGATGTTGTTAAGTTGTTATTCCGATGTTGTTCAGTGTTGTTCAGTTGTTGTTCAGTGTTGTTCAGTTGTTGTTCAGTTGTTAAGTTATTTGTTGTTGAGACTCGACATCTAAACAACTGTTAGTTAAAAATCTTCAAAAATTTATATCAAGCCATATTACGTTCTCGTATTGAATTTGACCATGTATCGAGCCTTGCGATTGCAAAGTCAAAGGCGATTGCCGGTGCGGATGTTTGGAAAAGTGTTCAACTTAGTTAATTTTTTAGAGTGTAGATAAAATTGTGTATGCAACTACATATAATGAGGCATTAGAATGCTTGTGTCAATCTATTATCAGTGATATATGTGATAAACAGACACTCGCATTCTAATGACCCCCATTATATGACAGTTGCATAAAAACTCTAACAATTTATCCTAGGGCAGTGAAAGAGTTACCCCGGGTAAAGGGGCGCGGGGCGTTGTGTTATCGCCATGAACCGCGACAGAAAATGAAAAGCGCGTCGTCACCACAGTCCGGCGTCCGGGCGTGACTTGCCTCAAACAGGACTTAGTTAATTGCTGGCCAGAGGGGACCGTCTAGTTTTAGCTTCTTATATGGGATAAAAAATAAAAAAGTGGGCTTTAGCTTGGTGTAGGTACTTATCTTGTCAACACGACGACATTAATAATACGACCAAAAATAAGTGTGATGCATAATACAGGTGACAATGCGAAAGCAGCGACATTTTTTTTTGGCGCGGTTTATTGCGTGTGTTTTAAATTCACTATTTACGTTTTAAGTGCATAAATGATTTCCACAATAAAAAATTGATATAAATATTTATTTTAATCGTATTGACAGCATTATATAACAACTACAACTGTTTTTGTATGACTCGTTGATTAGAAATTAGTCTGTTTTGTTTGAAATATATTAAACTCTTGTACGTAAAAACTTGGAATATCAAAATAATGCTTTCATTTGCTTACAAAAAGATAAGTACCTAAACTAACAGACTATACTAGCAACCAATAAGACATAGCACAACATGAATTTAATCTAGGCTGATATCTACTATCGGATTTAAAAGCCATTTATGGTTTACCTACCATGCTTTATAGTGAGTTAAGTGAGTCATTTCGATATACTGCTAAAGTTGCTTAAAAGATGCAAAGTGCGTACCTAGATAGAGTAAAAAATACTAATAAACCAAATACCTACTAATGTTCTGATAACATAGCGCTTTACTACGAATCGTAGACTTCGTAGAAGCTGCGTAGCCAGAGCGTGGTAGAAACTTCAAAAAGAGTACTTAGATTTATTTCTCCAAGAGTTTAATCCGACAAGCTATCACGATATGTTAGAATTGCAATTCACTAGAATTTGTTTTCTTTGCTTCATACGTTGGGATATTCAAAAACAAGCCGATAGGAAACTAGTTTGTAAAAGCTATCGACGTATGTAATCGAATAGGACTGGAGTGAGCCATAACCGTATCGTTTAGAGTCCGATTATCAGTGCCGGTTTCAGGAGCAATAGTTCAGCGCAGGGCCTTTTACAGGGAAAAAGGGTGGAGCCTGCTAAATCGTGATGATAGCTTATTATCTAACCGGTTTTGCAGACTGTGGCCTCCACAAGTCTGTGCGAAAACGGTGATAAAGTATATCGATACATTCACGATATAGCTGATTTTATTGCAGTTGCAAGCGTGGCTATCTACCGTGGCCGCCGTGGGACTTCCTCAGTATGCCCCAGTTGTCTGTTCTTCTTGTTCTTTTTCGTGTTGGCCACCGAGTTGTCCTACGACACGACGAACCCTGGTGTCAGAGTTTTTCAACCGCCTACCACTATAAGTAGGCCTCTGACATGTTGTCTGTTTAGAAAAGGCAACACGTGTGATCCAGAATCCAGTCGATTTTTCGTGCCGAGCATAGGCCCCGTGGTGTTCCCTCAGTCCGGCCCTGCAATATATCCGGAAATGGCGATTATATCGAGTAGATACACGCGGGATACAGCCGATAGCCAAATAAACTAGCGCACATCGATTACCTGTCAGCGACAGACTCCGCTGACCGCGCGGTCCGCTGCCCGCTACCCGCTGCCGACCTACCTTCTATAAACATGTCGTTCTTTCTGTTACATTTATCATACATACATACACATATCACGCCCATAGCCCCTTGCGGGGTAGGCAGAGCGTAGACGCTACTATACATAGGGGAACTATAATATTATGCCAGACGGCGCTCAGAAAGAATACGAGGCAGTTGTTGGCGGGAAAAGAAAAGATGGATGTCATAGATTTCTAAAACATTATACTGTTGATTGAAGAGGTAGCGGCCACAAAAAACGGACATTGACGCCACGTTTGACAAATATTTATTTCCCGTGGGAGTCGTAAGAGGCGACTTAGGGACTCGAGGATGTGTATTGCAATTTTAGGCGATGGGCTGAAAACCTGTCACTATGGAGATACACAATTTTCAGAATGACCCTCAAATATTTGTCAGACATGGCGTAAATGTCCGTTTTTTGCGGCCGTTTAGGCTCTGCCTACCCCGTAAGGTATTATAGGCGTGATATGTGTGGGTGTGTTCTTTGCTGATTAAGTTACCATTCGAATTTTTAAAACACCGTTTTTGTATCCTATACCTACGTGGTGTAAGGGACAGCCCTCCGAATACTGACAGGGTGCATGCAGACCATGAAACTTTCAACACAACTTCAGAACTTTCAGAACAACTTTCCCCCAGGAACATATGTCAGGAAACGAAAAAAAAAACGACTCCCCATCAAAAATCATGATCAGCTGACTGCATTTACTACGAGAAGCCAAAATGTTTTTACATTTCCTTTTTTTTATAGCAAATTATTCAGTTACATGCAATTTTTTGAAAACTTGCAAAATTTTCGAGTGCGGGCAGGATTTGAACCTGCGACTTTCGCATTACTAGTGGCGACGCCTCTTCCATCTGGGCTACCGCAGCTCATTTCTTGCCCGCCAATTTTGCAAGTGTATTTTAATGCCAGTAACGCTTGGCATGGCTCCTGTAAAACTAGGTTAAGTTTATAATGAATAAATGCCTTTATTATTATTTTATTATATTTTACTATTCTGTACCTTGGTACAGTCTTCTTCAGTCGTGGGACACCAAATCGACGAACAACCTGTGTCCGATATTATCAAACTACAGGCTACAATTTTACAGGTGAAATTCGAAGTTCATGGCGTAGTTGGTTAGCCATTATGATACCGGGAATATCAAGCGGCTACGCAATGTACTACGAATTTCACCTGTAGACTTGTAGCCTGTAGTTTCATAACATAGGCCACAGGGCGTCAAAGTTTTCCAACTGCCTGTCTACAGTGAGAAATTCACACATCTCTTTTTTTAGTTTAAGTCTAGGTAGGAACAAGTATTTGTTTTTTTTTAATCTTTATTTATTAAAAGGACTTGGTACACAAATAAAAAAGCGACCATGTCGTCCTCATGTGGACTTCAACATTACAAAACTGTTTCAGAATTATAATTAACCAATTTTAACAAGTCTGGACAGAGTCCTAAGAGTAGTTTAAATAAATAAATAATTCATTACAAAATTTAAATTGTTAAATTTATTGATTACTAAATTGATTGTGTATATGAAGGTTTATATTTTTGTATTCTGTATTTTTTGCATTTATTCAAGTTATTTTTTCTTTTCTGATTACTCTCGCACTGCTCTGTTTTTCTATACTTTCTCCTCCACCCAAAGGTTGTCTGGATGTTTCTTGATATTTTTGTGTGTTATTTTGTGCAATAAAGTATTTTCACTTACTTGAAAAGACAACGTAAATACATTCATCTCACACAGATCCGTATTCAAAGATTTCAGTCGCAGCCACAGATAGTTAAGCAACTAACTAAAACACAGTATCAGCAGCCGGGAGACGTTCCAGCCAAGTGTTGAGGGCCAGCTCAAGGCACAATGGGCCAATCAGCGCGCGGCGAGATCACGTCGCTCCCCCACTCGCCACGTCACGAGTTCAGAGTTCAGACTTTGCGCGGGAAAATATCCGCCATTGATGAATTCATTGTTCAACCGACGCGGAACTTAGGTATTCGGTTCTCTCGGGTGATCTGGCTCTGGTTTGATTGTGACTTTCTGGAACTAGTTATTTACATTTGTACCGATGAGTTAAAAAAGGCGGCTGGTAGCGACTGGATGGCGAAAACGGGAGATCGTGCCCTATGACGTACCCTGGGGGAGGCCTACGTCCAGCAGTGAACTGCAATAGGCAGATGTATGTATGTATGTACATTTGTACTATAGTTACAATTCAAATACAGAATGTAAGGGACAGCCCTCCGAATACTAAAAAGGTGCTTTCAGACCATGAAACCAATTTTCCCAACAAAAAATATTTCAGGGAACGTAATTTTTTTGTCTTCCCATAGTAAATGCAGTCAGCTGATTTTGATTTTGTAGGGGCGCTCGTTTTTTTGTCGTATCCTGACATATGTTTCTTAGGAAAAGTTGTTCAGTTTCATAGACTGAATGCACCTTATCAGTATTCAGATGGCCTTACACCCCGTATATCACTTTTTATCTTATACCGTGTGATGCCGGCTTAGAATAGCTTCACTATATTTCTTAATAATAAAAATAAATAAATGAACTTTTATTTCAAAATCAGCACAAGTTTTTACACTGAAATCCGCCAAACTATACAATAGTTTGTAGGCAGAAATATAACTACCCATTTTAGGTAGGTACTGTTGTTAATTAATTACAAATAGGTTATCCAATTATTTATTATAGATTAACAGGGTAATTACTATAATTTACCTATGTATATATAACAAGGATTACAAATTTTTTAATTTTTTTGGTTACAGTTCCATTAAACTGTTATTAAATTTACCACCGGAGGTGGCTAAGGGACTCGAGGGTTTCATGTTTATTACAATTTTAGGCTACACTTAGTCAAACTGTAATAATACCTTTTAATAATGAAATTAATCTATAATATTTAATTATTTTTATGAATGTAAGCAGCTTTGGTGTAATTGTTATTTTTAGCATTCTGTTTTAATAAATAATTTTGAATTTGTAGATATTTGAAAGGCGCGAACTGCGTATGTATATATTACGAGTATGTATGTTATCTAATATACTTTTTTCTCCGATCTCGCACAAAAGAACAGCGCATGCCTTTATTCCCTGACCTATTTTCGAAAAGATTGTCATAAGAATAAGACGTCATTTAAAAATCGTAATTACAGCCCACAGAGGGTCCGATCAGTCAACCGCCGTCGGCGAGTGACCCTTTTTACCAATATCTCAGATGAATAGACTCCAATTAAGCCAAGCTTTCGTCACTAGAATAGATTCTTTTGCCTTAAAATCCCGACTTTAATGGAACCACAATCAGAATGCAGATTACTTACACCCTCCGAGCGATGGATTTTTTGAATTAGAAAAGAAAATCTATAATCCAATCTGCGACACTCCAAGTCACGTTTGCCGCGGCATGGAATTGGCACAATTTTGTGGAATCAATCCACAAGCTCAATTTAATTATACGAGAAAATATTCCCAGCGATTTCTCGTCTTTATTTTAGAAACAGGCGTGCGCATTCTTTATGTGGCCATTTGTTTCCAATACGCCTGCCATCAGTATCTAGTGGCTTTTTGTCTTCATATTGGTCGTTTGCACCGATATTTGGGAAAGATCCAAGGAGACAATGGCTTTCAGGGAAATGACTGGAACCACACGGCTGACCGTACAGTAAAGTATCAGCTACGTCGAAAAGCACTTTCATTTGCATATTTTTTGCCTTTTAAATCTGGAATCGGAGTTTTTCGTTGCAACGACTGCACCGTTTTGATACGAGGGTAAGCAATTTAATTTACTAGAAGCCGTAAAACTCATTTTTAGCTTACCCTAAAAGCCACTACAGTCCACTGCTTGACATGGGCCTCCCCCGAGTGGTACTGTCACACTCACCACGCTTGGCAGGCGGATTGGCGAGCGCAGTGCATGGAGTTGTATTCACAGAGTGCACTCTGACCATTCTCTGGATTCATCCCTTAGTCGACTTTTACGACAAATAAAACGTGACCAGCACAAAAAGTTGTTTGTTTTCTTGACCAAGTTGGGTTTTCTAAAACACTTTTAAGAGTACTCTCTCGCAGATATTTTAAGTTTGCGGCGGGGCTTAGAGTTCCTGTCTCATTTCAACTAACATCAACAGACGCGTGGCCAGGACGTCTGTAAAGAGGTTTTTAGCTAAAAAGCTCTCGTCGGAAAGGTAACCAGAAGTAATGGCCGTGAAGATGACGTCACCACATGTTACTTAAGAGTTTTCACAAGATTCAAGGCCTTTGCGTCTCTATTTACTTGTACGGTCGGATTCATAAGTGGAGTCATAGTTAGACTACGAGACAGATTGCAATACGGGTTATTATCCTCTGTACTTACTTTACTAACTTACGCACACACGTAAGATTATCGACTGTAAGTAGAAAAGTCCACCTTAAGGCGTAGCATTAAAACTTAAACAGATTACCACCAATAAGCGACATCTATGTAATCTTTGAAATAATTACTCGGTGATAGCCTATTCGCCACCACATCACCACAAAGTATACATCACACTGGTTTGTCTAAAACTGTATTATAGTTATCCTTATTCGTTCATTTGTAGTAAAGCAATAGATTACATATCTTTATTTCGTCGTTTTGATCACAAGCAACCGTAGCTTAGCGGTAATAGTTCTTACCTTCTAATCAGAACGGAACCGGGTTCCCATCCGATCTCTGTATGTTGATTAATGTTTTTTTAAATGTTTTTATCATATTTTCTCCAGTAATCATTATTTTATATAATATTTTTCTATATATTCATCTATGTATTATATCTATAAATGTTTATTGTAAATTATGTATCAAAATATTATATCTAAAAACATAAACCTATAATATTGTAATAAAACAAAAAGTAAGGTAAGAAATTATTTTATTGGTAGGTATGGTATAACTTTATGTAAATAACATAATGACATGAATGAGAACTTTTGGTAACCATAAGATACGAGTATGTAAAACTACATAAAATACTTGCTGTCGTAATACTTAGTTAATAGTTTTGTTTGAATGATAAAACACAATATTATGTAAAATGATATTAAGTGTTCATTAGCTGAAACATCGATAGGTAATTATTTATAAGATCATAGGAATGATCCAAATCTTGGATAGAATCTTTCAATTAAGTTATTTTAGTAATAATTTCGATAGTAATTATTTTATTGTTCTATGTTTAACGATGATGCACTTTCCTCGGAAGTAAAAGTAATTGTAATAATAATAAATCAGTTATTTGCCTACATCTCAAGGTTTAAGCTTAAGTACTCGTTTTCGTAATGAAAAGATATTGAAGCAAGGCCTTAAGATAACTGACTAATAATGATCAATCTTATATAAATATATATCGATGTTTTAGCATAATTCAATTGCTAATGTAATGCTCCACAAATACCTACTGCAATAGTAGGCGGGTAAGCAGGTAAACAGAGGTTGAGTGAGCAACGATTTATCGGGCCCGCTTCGGCATACATTGCTGATTATTTTGTGTATATTCATAATATTGTAATGAAATACACAAGATAATCAGCAATGTATGCTAGATCGGGTCAGATTGAAATCTTAAGTAAAAATCGCCGCTTACATAATAAGTATTTGGTGTTACCTCCGCTGTTTTCAACAACACTTAATAAACACTTATTAGACTCGACCAAATAAGTGCATATATCTGTTCCTCTGGTACTCTCCCACACTCCCAGGCAGTGAGCCTCTAAAGCTTCTGTAGTTCTTTCATTGCGCATGTCCCACCTTTGCACCATTAAACCCCATAAATTCTCTATGGGATTTAAGTCCGGAGATTTTGCTGGCCAACGAATAACTTGGATATCTGGGTGCTGGCTAAACCAATTATTCACCACGGCAGCTCGATGCACTGGACAATTTATCCTGGACAAATGCAAAACGAGGAACTTCACTAGCAGGATAAACAGTTAAACATTTTGCACCGTCGTCGGTAGCATGCTTTCCTGTAGCATATCAACATAATAAGCGGCAGTCGCACGCCCTGTTTCTTGTGCTACTAATTCGTCTGGACCAGCGGCAGAACCATTTTCTTCATATTGTTACACCATCATCCTCCGCTGTGAATCATTAATAAGACGAGTCGAGTTTTTACGCTACCTTCCTCTTCAAAACGTGTAACCCAATGTTTAACAGTCTTCCACTAAAACAAAGTAGCATTATTAATAAAAAAGTTTATACTAATCGGTTCACAGCTACCAACATACTATGAGTCAAAGTTTTTAATATTTAAAATACAATTGTAATGAAATAAAACTATACTTACGGCCAGACCAGTCTGATTAGCAATTTGAGTTAAATTAAATCCAATATCATGCAGCGCCACAGATAATTGCAGCGCAACAATACGCTGCCTATCCTGCAAACTGTTATTAGTATGCATTTTGAAGAAATAAACACTGAAGTTTAATAAATAAACTTAGGTTAAAAAAAATCACTTAGCACACGCACTATCTCGCAACGATCTAGCAACAACTAAAATGTAATTCAAAATTTACAAAATTTTGCTTCATTTGATAAAATAAAAACTACAACGAAGATATCGGGATTCGAACCATTGTCTCCACAATAACGGTCAAGAATTTGCTTGACCGCGCTACTGACCAAGCTACCGAAGCTAATGATTCATGTAGTGAAATAGTCAATACTACTCAGCCTATTATACAATGGTAGTTCGTCAAATTATAGTATGTTATACGTCATTTGTGTCATTGTGTGAGTGTCGCCGCGGGTGCGAGCGACTTGTTTTCTGAGGTTTGTGTTAACTATGACTCCACTTTTGAATGCGACCGTACCTTTTAGACGGTTTCAGTTTAAAGTAAGAAGGGGTACTGCGGAATTTGCGCTGTCGCCACAACCATTTGTGCTGATTTGCTTTCTAGACATTTCTGGATGCTTATTAAGGAGCTGTATAATAGGGCAGTTACATTGACAGAATAGACCTAGTAGAGAGTTTTCTTTTTATTAATTTTAAACTCTTGCCTAGTCGCTGGATAGATGGTGCTGTACTTGGTAGGTGTTAACGTAATTAACGGAACGTCACATTATGCTTTCACTTGGATGTATGAGATCGAAAAAGAAAAGTCACTTTTAGTATACCTAGTACATAACTATAACATGACAACATTATTATGGAAACTTTCGTAGGCAACAGAAACCTTAAACATATCCCAAACATGTATCCATGTAGATAGACATGCAGGTGTGGATGTACTAGAGAGACTATTGAAGCCTGCAGCGCTTCTCAGACGCAATTCCCGTTGAGACTGCGAGAGACTAATCCTCAGCAGCCACTCAACACTCGATAGTATTATACGGTGCGCATCTTCACCGCACTGCCAAATGATGGTATAAATGCAGATATATCTACAGAATGGATATAAAAACGGCGTGTAAGGAACGGTGTGCCGAAAACTTTGCAGACATGACCAGACCATGAAACGAAATAACTTTTTTTATGGAGACTATGTTGTTTCTTTTTTGCGACCTCCCTTACAACATTTTCGATCAGGTGACAGACTTTGTACTTCCAAAAAAAAAAGTTTCCCAACAAAGGCTCCATAGAAAAAAGTTGTTTAGTTTCATGGACTGATCATGTCTGTAAAGATTTCGGTACACTGTCCCTTACACTCGGTATTTATGTAATACGTAGGTAGGTATGTGGAAAGGGAGGTAGGTGTGTTCTGAAGTGAATACTGAAGCCTGCAGCACTAGTTAGTCGCGTTTCCCGTTAAGGTGGGTCGTTTCTTATACAAAAGTAAAATGGACTTCCGTCTTTGAAGGAAACAAAATTGTAATTAAAAACTCGATGGGAAGTCCCGTATTGATATAACATTTTCACAAAATGATAAAAATAAATTGTAAGCCATAAGATTTCTTTGTTAAAACCGATTCGCCACTTAACGCCGATAGATGAAGTGCAGCAAAAAATGTGCTGCAAAAAATGAGTTTGATTTTATTGTGGACAAAATACTCTTTAAATTTGAACCAAAAGTAGTTTTGCGCCAAATTTACGTGAGCCGACATCATTTCGCATAATCATTTGTTAAAAAATTGTTCTTCAGCGCATGTTTAAGTCCATTGAATTTCAGTTTTTCGTTGGCATGCACAACGTCTCACTTTTAGAGAGCAATACGTAATCTACCTAGGTATTGTACGATGCGAATACCTTCACTGCTCTGTGGTAAAAACTTGGTTCAGGGTGAAATATAATAAGTAGGTCTGTAAAGGTGCTGTTCCGAACCGAGCGGCCTACGGCCGACGGCCGACGGCCGATGGCACTAGGGCATGTAAACCGGAATTCCGGAATATCGTAAGTCCGGAATATCGGACCGATTTTTCAGATTTTTTTATTCCGGTTTTGACAGATTCAATATCGTAAAACCGGTTTTGAGTTGAGGAAAAAAACACAAAGTTGTTTTGGTATATTTTTGATCATTCCTAAAACAAATAATTGAAAAACATGCACTTTTCTACCACCCGCACTCGGTACTTTCGCACCACCCCTCGCCGTGACACGTTTTTTGTCTTCAACACCTTCTGATGTTGAGGTCGTAGAAGCTATAGATAACGAACCAAGTTTACAAGACCAGCTGGACAGGGAGTTACATAAATGTGAAGAACCGTGCAAGAAGCCCTCTGCTAATTTTGATCTTGCGGGGTTTGTCCAAATAGAAAAACCGGCCAAGTGCGAGTCGGACTCGCGCACGAAGGGTTCCGTACCATTATTTATAACAAAAAAACACGTGTTTTGTATGGCAGCCCCCATAAATATTTCTTTTTTAATTTTTTTTGTTATTGGTATGAGAGGCAACAAGTTTTTTGTATGAGAGGCCCTTAAATAGTTACTTAATTCAAATTTTTTGTATTTGTTGTTATAGCGGCAACAGAAATACATCATCTGTGAAAAAATCAACTGTCTAAAAATAACGGTTCAGGAGATACAGCCTCGTAACTGTAGGACGGATGGACAGACAGACGGACAGCGGAGCCTCAGTACTGGGTTTCCGTTATTACCCTTTGGGTAGAACCCTAAAAAGCGATGTATAATAATGGAAGGAGTTTATTGAAATAGTTTATATTATATAAGCATATCAGTATCTCTTATGTATTCTTCCCACCAGTGTAGAAAGTGAGAGAGTATTTTCTAGTGCTGTTACTTTTGTAACCGCGTACTAAGCTCTCTCTCTGAGAAAATGTTGGATAAATTTGTATTTTTAAGAACACATTATCAGAAAGAAAGATCACAAAAGTAAATATTAAACTTAAAATTTCCTATAGTTAGTACCTAACTAAATTGATCTCTGATTGAACACCAAGTTCCTGATGTTTTATAATAAGCATTTTCGATACTTGTACGAGTATGCTATGCTTGAATCATTTTGCATACAAAGAATATGATTGTTTTTGTTTTCGTTGATTACACATAATATTTTATCTTATAAAAAGTAGTATATAAATGCCTAGAAGAAGTATCTGATTTGATCTCATTTTATATCCTAGGCAAGTTCCAAATTTGTTTTAATTATTATCACTTTCAAAGAATCTAATATTAAGTTATGTTATGATTATGATTACTTGTACGAATGTGCGTGCGTAACTTTATGCTTAATTATTTGCATACAATACATAGTACAAGATTGTTTTGTTACTGTAGATTACGCTAATAAATTAGTATCGTAACAATAACTTGATTAAAAAGCTGATTTGAAAAAAAACGTGAATTATTATTATTATTTTAAAAAAATATATCAAAACCGGAATTAAAACCGGAATTCCGGTATTGAGCGTCCAATATCGGAACTCAAAACCGGTTTTGGGGTACTTCCGATTTTACATGCCCTAGATGGCACATGCCGCGGCTATCGGCCGTCGGCCGTCGGCCGCCGCGGCAGATGTCATTCCGAAGGCAGCGGCCGACAGCCGACAGCACATGTCAGAGTATAGTTTTCAGGACTTAGTTATTATGTTTATTAGGTTATTATGGTTCATCGGGTTATCATGGTTCATAGGGTCGTTGGGTTCATCTTGTCGTTAAGGTTCATCATGTGGCCAGAGTTCATCGGCTTGCTAGCTTCATCGGCTTATCATGGTTCATCGGGTTATCATGGTTCATAGGGTCGTTGGGTTCATCTTGTCGTTAAGGTTCATCATGTGGCCAGAGTTCATCGGCTTGCTAGGTTGGTCGGGTCATCATGGTTCATCGGGTCGTTGGGTTCATCTTGTCGTTAAGGTTCATCATTTGGCCAGAGTTCATCGGTTCACTAGCTTCATCGGCTTATCATGGTTCATCGGGTCGTTGGGTTCATTTTGACGTTAGGGTTCATCATGTGGCCAAAGTTCATCGGTTCACTAGGTTCATCGGGTTATCATGGTTCATCGGGCTATCATGGTTCATCGGGTTATTATGGTTCATCGGGTCGTTGAGTTCATCTTGTCGTTAGGGTTCATCATGTGGCCAGACTTCATCGGTTCGCTAGATTCATCGGGTTATCATGGTTCATCGGGTTATTATGGTTCATCGGGTCGTTGGATTCATTTTGTCGTTAGGATTCATCATGTGGCCAGAGTTCATGGGTTCGCTAGGTTCATCGGGTTATCATGGTTCATCGGTTTATCATGGTTCATCGGGTTATAACGGTTCATGGGGCCTTTGGGTTCATTTTGACGTTAGGGTTCATCATGTGGCCAAAGTTCATCGGTTCACTAGGTTCATCGGGTTATAATGTATCATCGGGTCTTAGAGTTCATCTTGTCGTTAGGCTTTATCCAACGACTCGATGAACCATAATAACCCGATGAACCATGATAACCCGATGAACCTAGCGAAACGATGAACTCTGGCCACATGATGAACCCTAACGATAACATGAACCCAACGACCCGATGAACCGTAATAACCCGATGAACCATGATAACCCGATGAACCTAGCGAACCGTTGAACTCTGGCCACATGATGAACCCTAACGACAAGATGAACCCAACGACCCTATGAACCATGATAACCCGATGAACCATGATAAGCCGATGAAGCTAGCGAACTGATGAACTCTGGACATATGATGAACCCTAACGACAAGATGAACCCAACGACCCGATGAACCATGATAAGCCGATGAAGCTAGTGAACCGATGCACTCTGCCCAATTGATGAACTTTAACGACAAGATGAACCCAACGACCCGATGAACCATAATAACCCGATGAAAAATAATAACCCGATGAACCATGATGACCCGACAGACCTAGCAAGACGATGAACTCTGGCCACATGATGAACCTTAACGACAGGATGAACCCAACGACCCTATGAACCATAATAACCCGATGAAAAATAATACCGTGTGATGCCGGCTTAGAATAGCATCACCCCATTTCTTACCCATGGGTGTCGTAAGAGGCGACTAAGGGACTCGAGGGTTAGATGTGTATTGCAATTTTAGGCGATGGGCTAACAACCTGTCACTATAGTGATACACAGTTATCTGATTGACCGTCAAACTTTTGTCAGAAGTGGTGTTAATATCTGTTTTACGGCCGTTAATGCTCTGCCTACCCCGTAAGGAATATAGGCGTGATTTATGTATGTATGTATATATGTATGAAAAATAATAACCCGATGAACCATGATGACCCGAGTCCCGACCAACCTAGCAAGCCGATGAACTCTGGCCACATGATGAACCTTAACGACAAGATGAACCCAACGACCCTATGAACCATGATAACCCGATGAACCATGATAAGCCGATGAAGCTAGCAAGCCGATGAACTCTGGCCACATGATGAACCTTAACGACAAAATGAACCCAACGACCCGATGAAGCGTAATAACCCGATGAACCATGACAACCCGATGAACCTTGCGAACCGATGAACTCTGGCCACATGATGAACCCTAACGACAAAATTAATCCAAAGACCCGATGAACCATAATAACCCGATGAACCATGATAACCCGATGAACCTAGCGAACCGATGAACTCTGGCCACATGATGAACCCTAACGACAAGATAAACTCAACGACCTGATGAACCATAATAACCCGATGAACCTAGCGAACCGATGAACTATGGCCACATGATGAACCCGAACGACAAGATGAACCCAACGACCCGATGAACCATGATAACCTATACATAATAACTAGTCCTGAAAACTATATTCCGACCCAACCAACGTAAAGCCGCCGCGGCTATACTGGTCTGCAGTTATGTGCCGTCGGCCGTCGGTTCGGCATGTGCAGTCGCCGCTCGGTTCGGATAGTATCCCATACAAGTCCATACGAACCAGTAGTGCCGCGGCGGCCAAGGACGGCCGCCGCGGCATATGCTGTCGGCCGTCGGCCGTCGGCCGCTCGGTTCGGAACAGCACCTTAACAAGTAACAACTTGTAAAAATATCATCTACAAAAAAAAAAAGTAGATGGACTTATATAGTATTATTACAAAAATGATTGAATTAATGGCTTAAACAAAATCATGTATTTTCACATTAATGATATCTTGAAAAGTTACCTATCAAGTACCAGTTTCAAGATATCATTCGTCAAATGTCGCAGTAAAATGGTGTGAACAGGAATTCGGCCGAAATCCTAGTAATTTGTAAGCACAAAAGTAAAATGGAATATTGAAATATATGTAAATAAATACTTAGGTACAAAGACTATATCTTAAAAATAAGATATAGTCTATAAAAATTTGTAGACTATATCTTAAAAATAAATAATTGGATGATTTCTTTCCTTCGTAAGTTGTTGTTTTTTGTTATGAAACAAGGAATAACCATAAAAGTTTCCTCAAAAATAGTCATGATGACATTTGATTGGAAAAAGTAACATTTGAACTTCGTTTTGCCATATTCCTAAACCAGTTTAGAATTTCGGGCAGATCCCTAGGAATTTGTCTGAAATCCTAGATTTGTTTAGTAAGATGGTAGAATAAATTCTACGATTTTGCCATATTCTGGCTTTTGGCCTAATTCTTATGGTATCGGCCGAATTCCTAATCCGTACTAATATTATAAATCTGAGAGTTTGTGTGTATGTGTGTATGTTTGTTACCTTTCACGCTCAAACGGCTTGACCGATTTGGATAAAATTTGGATCACAGGTAGAGTATAACCCGCTTACTTTTTACCGCGGAAAAACCACTATTACCACGGGAAAATGAGTGGCAGCGGGTGAAACCGCTGGGCAGAAATCTAGTTCTGCCATATTACTACGACATGTTATCCGTGCCGTGTTTGGTATGTACTTGGCTTTGTTTGTTTTTCCCAGATTTTGTTATTTAATTTAAGTTATTGAAAGCTGGTTTAAAGTATTTACTCATTTTATTATGCAATTGAAAGTAAAGATGAGAACATTTTCTCATTTTTTTGAACATTTTTTCAATCTTAAACGCGGAGATCACTGGTGCGAAGGTTTGGAAAAATGAAGGTAGTTGAATTTTCAGAGTTTTTTTTGTAGAGTGTAGATAAAATAGTGTATGCAACTGTATATAATAAGTCATTAGAAAGCTCGTGTCAAAATATTATCACACTCGGCTACGCCTGGTGTGATAAACATAAACTCGTATTCTAATGGGGGTACCCATTATACGACAGTTGCATCAACTTTTATTGTTAGCTTAATATAAAGCTTAAAAGCTGCAATAACACTTTACTAGCCTACTACTACTTTAGTTTTCATGAATTTTCACTTCAGTTTTCTTTGTAATGTGGTTATATAAATAAGTGACAGGTTAGTTGCTGGTTGCAGAATGGCGGTGTCTGTAAGCGGATTGCTAAGCAAAACGGCTGCTTATCATCGCGCGGCATTCTCCAGCGAATTTCGCTAGCTTTGTGGGAACTATCCTGTCCTTTACAATATTTTAATCATACTATAAAAGCTTGTTTTGTCTTATAAAACTCACGTCTGACAAACATTTGAGGTTCATTCAGAAGATTATGTGCCACCATAGAGACAGGTTCTCCGCCCATCGCTTAAAATTGCAAAACTCACGAACCCTCGAGTCCCTTAGTCGCCTCTTACGACACTCACGGGAAAGCAATAGGGTGATGATATTCTCAGTCAGCATCACACGGCAGCATTATTCATTCAGCAACCTTTAAAAATTATTTTCCTATAGGGCGCGTCGTCAACTATTCGTCAGCATATTAACCATGCATCAGACTCAGGGTTGGTATTCCCTGTAATCCTACTGTTGCACAATGCTCCTGCTCTTCCAGCTGCCGCAAATATTGCCCTTAAATACTTCCGCGGAAGTATCAACGTGACTGAGTGTTCACACACTGTCATCGTACTCTTCTCGCAGCACTACGAGTGAGCGAGATGATATATTTCACTCGCACTCGTGCTGCCGTTCCTTTGACTCAATCAGGAAAAGACGGTACTCGCGAAAGCACAGGAAGTGGCAGCGGCATGGCGAGAAACAGCGCGCGTAACCTTTCTACATGCTCGCGCTGCCCCCTTCCCTCACTAGGTATTTCCTTGCGCATATAGCCATAGCGTGAACTTGCCATAAAATCTCATCCTCACATGTTGGCCATAATGTTAGCTTCAGTCATCTACAAGCGCCCCGATTCTCTAATTTTTTACTCATTGTAATGCCAGTGACACCCATCCAACCACAGACCGAAGAACTTGGTCAGCGCGCGGCGTTTTGGTGCTCTGTGCATCCAACTGACACGATATCGAAACACAATTGAGACGTTGGGCCAAGGCCAGCGACATTGTCTAAAATACCACTCAAGGCCAGCTGATGAGATTTATATACAAAATACCTACAGTCAGTTCTAGTAGGTACGTACTTTGCCTTGTGTATTGAGCGTCGACTGCTTGTCAGGGATCACGCTGCTTGTACTGGGAGTTGCGACTGTAAAATTGTTCTTGCTTGCTTGAAAAATATTTACACATTTTGTAAGAATTGAAAAGTATGCAAAAATAGAAAACCAAAAATTATCATAATCAAACGAAACGTGTGAAACTGCGTCCATATGGACTACTGGTGCGAATCTGCGAGGCATCGTTCTCAAGAGTGTCTTACGACAACTCGTGTATGAGTTTCGTCCTCTACGATAAGTTTCTTGTACCCGAGCGGGGCAATCACTAATTTGGTGTTCAATATGAACCTATCAACTGTAGTAAGGCAGACTACCTTACCTGAAGCACCCTGAAGAGCTGAATAGACAGCGAAACAGTTGCCGACTTATTTTGCAAATACGTTTTTCGTCTATCGTATTTTTTTACCAGTTCAGCGTAAAAACTGGACTAAACTACATAATCGAAACGTGGTTTATTTCGGTTGGCGCGAAAATCCAATAGAAACAAAAGGGTAATCGTATTACAACAGTAAATCTACGGCTCAAGCTAGCCGGAGTCCGGACTCCGCCGCCTCTTAGATGAAGAAATAAGCTGAACATAAGCGCGTATATTTCTAGACTAGATTAAAAGAGATAGACAATTTTTTTATTTTGCAAAATTTTCAAGCACAGGCAAGATTTGAACTATTATATTACTAGTGGCTACCGCAGCTCGTTCCTTATCTCAATGCCAGTAACGCGTGGCACGGCTCCATCTACCGGGCTAGTTTTGCAACTAATACCCGGCGACTAATTCTATCTTTACAGATTGAATGTGGTCCATCCAAGCGACGAAAACCCGCGATAAATTGATTACCAAATTTTAAAACACTTCCCATGTTAGGTATGCATTTTTTTATTTGCAAGTTTTCAAAAATGTTATACCTAAAACGGGAAGTATTTTAAAATTTGGTATTTACAAAGGATATCAACGTGTAAGTATTAAAGGAAAACAGCAAATGGTATGAAAATCATACGAAGCCCAGCTGGACTAACATGGGTGCTACGACAAAATGTCAGCGCAATTTTCATTTGCAGCGTAATTTACTGTTGCTAATTTCCCATGCCAAGCAAGGTGTGTATGGAAAAACGTCCAAAATTGAGAATATGAGATAAGATAAGATTATTGTTTATTAATGAACTTAATTTTAGATACACTCATAAAAAAATGTTATAGGCTTGACCATTTCCTAAACTAAGAATGAGAATTCCTGTATATTAGGTAAATGGATAGGCGACATAACTATTATTCTTTAATGGAATCTACTATACAATATTGTTATCTATACCTAATTACATATTAGTGCAAATTTGAATAATCATCATGCGTATTGTTAGGGTACAAACGTGTCCTAATATAAATGTGTAGCAGTGGATTTTTGCAGCTGTTGGTGGTCCCCGGTCAAATAATTTAGCGTATGTCGTGTGATGCCGGCTTAGAATAGCATCACCCCATTTCTTTCCCGTGGGAGTCGTAAAAGGCGACTAAGGGACTCGAGGGTGTGTATTACAATTATAGACGATGGGCTAACAACCTGTCACTATGGCGATACACAAATTTTCCAAATGACCCTCAAATATATGTCAAACGTGGCGTAAATGACCGTTTTTGCGGCCGTTTACGCTCTGCCTACCCCGCAAGGGATAATAGGCGTGATATGTGTAGGTAGGTATATAATACCTACCTATATATATACTATGATTGATTTGATCAGATTTGATTATATGTATGTGGCTTGGATTATAGTTTAACGTTTGACTTTAACGCTTCGCGGTCAAATACCTATTAACGCGGATTATCATTCGCCACATAACTCGTGTTCAATATACCGAACCAGTTGTTTACATACATACATCTCTATGTATATCTACACATAAACTTGCCCCTGTTAGGGATAGACTTGTAAGAAAAACCAGTAAAGATGAAAATAAGAAATTGAAAAAATGTTAGCACCCGCCGGGTCTTGAGCCCGGGGCCGTCAGGTACCATCCCACTGCTCTACCAACTGAGCTACCGTCGCCTCGACTGACACTTCCAAATTTTCTATCTCTTGGAACTTATCTAGTAGCGAAGTACAATTTCTTATTTTTATTTTTATTAAACCATAGTAAAATATAGGTTGATGCCGAAAAGGGATAGGTTAATGTGCTGCTGATACAGTAGCTATTATTAAAATCATTATACGAGTTAGTATTAGGTTATTGACGAAGATTTCTGGATTCTAAAATCGTTCAAGTAGTTTAACTATAATCTATGAGGAGGTATTATTACGTCTTTTTCAAGTGTTCATCTTCTTCTTTTCGTGCGGGACATCTAATCGATGAACGACCCGATGAATCCTGGTGTCAGAGATTTTCAACCGCCAACTACAAGAAGGCCTTTGACATGGTTGTGTAACCGCCGTCTTAGTAAGCATAGACAGCAACCGGGACCGACGGCTCAAAGTGCCCTCCGAAGCACGGAACCATCTTTCTTACGGACGATGAGGTGGTTCAGCCTACAATGTAATAACCAGACTGGGAACATGCACGAAGTGATAATATTAACTTTGTGAGTGCCCCAAGGAGGAAGCGAACCCGGAACCTTTGCGCCGCAGGCAGTTGCACTACCACTGCGCCACATCAGCCGTCAACGTCGTACGTCGTAAAGAAAAGTACTTATTCAGATGTTATTATTGTAAGGTGTATCAATCAAGGAATTGCCACGTGATGCCGGCTTAGAATAGCATTCCCCCATTTCTTTCCCGCGGAAGTCGTAAGAGGCGACTAAGGGACTCGAGGGTGTGTATTGCAATTTTAGGCGATGGGCTGACAACCTGTCACAATGGCGATGCACAATTTTCCGTATGACCCTCAAATATTTGTAAGACGTAGCGTTAATGTCTGTTTTTTGCGGCTGTTTACACTCTGCCTGTGGTATCAATGAGAGAGGTAGCTTAAAGCGAGTATATATTTGAAAGCTAGGATGCTTTTCAATTTTCTTCATTACGGCAACGTATTCAATGCAAATATATTCCTGGAATCTTTACAAGCAAAACGTGAAGCAAAAGCTCCGATTCCAAAACCACTAAAATGAACCTAAAGTATCACTTGGACGTGGAATAGACTCTAGTCTGTTTTAAATCAATAACTACTTGGCTATTGGTTTCCATTGCCACTCTGGAACTTCCAGTGAGGAAGCCAATAAAGGCGGCGAAAATAAAAAAAGTTCCGTCTAAGTTTGCTGAAGTGTCAACCGAACTTCGACAATTGAGTTGAGGGTCCAGGAAATATTCTCTCTTGGCTTAATTCTGTCTTGCCGCTATCAATGGCGACTTTTATTGGTATAACCAGTGAGACAGGTGTGTGATGATTGTTTAAAACATTTATTCTTGGGTGAAGTTGTTCAGTTTTACCTATATCTCGTACGCGAAAGGCGTAAAAGCCGTGTGATGGCGGCTTAGAATAGCATCACCCCAATTCTTTCTCGTGGGTGTCGTAAGAGACGACTAAAGAAACTCAAGGGTAACATGTGTATTGCAATTTTAGGCGATGAAAACCTGTCACTATGGCGATACACAATTTGCTCAATGATACTCAAATGTTTGTCGGGGGAGGCGTAAATGTTCGTTTTTACGGTCATTTACGCTCTGCCTACCCCGCAAGGGAAATAGGCGTGATATATGTATGTAGTGTGTAAAAGAGGAAATACAATTTATGTACGTAGATTACTTTGTTCTAATAAATGCAGTATTAATGGAATCTCATCCCTGGAAATCTTCAATGAAATAATATTTCGTGCATAAGCTTTGAATAGAATTTGAAACAAACAGCGCTCTATAAATTGTGTTTCATACAGTTTTATACAGTTTTCATATTATAAACTTGTCCATCTACCATCGCAGTAAAAGTTAGCATGTCGGTTTATTTCCGCTAGGGGATGGACCGTCGTTGAGTTGTTATATTAAAATTTGAAGTACGTATTTAATCAACTATGTTTTTAATTCATGACGTAGCTTGTGAATTTTTGTATTTTTTGTATGTATGACGGGTGACAGGTGGTGTCGGGTTAAGGGTAGCTACCCTGCCTGGCCGGGTCTTGTGGCCAGGGGGCCGACCGGTCCTCCTGGATAGAATTGGAAGTTGTATAGTATATGCGTTGCGCGGTGAAAGATTTCGATACTGCGTTTCAGGCCCTTTGTTCTCTGCTAATCTGTCACGTGGCGCCATCTTGCAGGTATGTTGGATCTTCTGTTGCGTCTTGCTTGCTTGGGAACCACTTTAGTGAGCTTCTTTGTAGTAGCTCCTAGTTGGCGCTACACACATTTGCAAACATGATTTTCTGTTCAATTTGATTTCTTCTTAAAATAAATCGTTATTAAGTTTAGTCAAAAATAAGTTATTCAAGTCTTTAAAAATAAAGAAAATATATTTTTCAGTTAAATTAAAATAATACAGAGAGCCTGACATTAGACAAAGTAAAAGTTCCGCTGTCATTTAAGGTTATTTTCAATCGTGAAGCAAGCCGTCATTTTTGATGACGTGACATGACATTTTTGAAATGACGGTTGCACCATGCGGCCACCACCGCACGTTTAGATACATAGACCAAGAATAATACTACGGTTGAATACAACTCATATTGACAGTAAGTAATAGCGTAGTACCTAATAAAACGTACGTATCAACAATTTGAATTCAGAAAACTCTAGTCCAACATCACATGTTCAGACACGACGTTTAATAAACGCCCGAGTTGGAATAACGTTTGAGTAGAAAGTTGTCGTTTTGCTTGTTTCGCCATCTAGCGTCGGCGCGGCGTTCAAAGGAGTGTATTTAGTGTTTAATACCGTTGTTTTTCTTAGTTCTCGAATATTGTTGAAATAACCGTAGTAGTAGAAAATGTACGTACAAAAAATGTATGTACGTAGATTACATTTTGTGTATAAAAATGCTGATTGTTATTTACCAACAAAATGGATCAAATTTTCTCGAAGAAAAAAGTTGACCTTCCATTTAAAGTAGGATATCTATAAGATGTTCTTCACATGAGCCTTGGGTAAAGCTGTTGAGTTTTATTGGGCAACACTATACATTTCAACACGATACGATATTTTCAATTTCTATCTGTTCTCGTAGCAGTTTGCTACAATACCTCGTAGCACACTCGAAGTTCATAAATATTTAAACATATATGGGCTTGGAATAGCATCACCTCATTTCTTTCCCGTGGGAGATGTAAGAAGCAACTGAGGGACTCAAAGGTGTGTATTGCAGTTTTCGGAAATGGGTTGACAACCTGCCACTATGGCGCTATACAATTTTCCGAATGACCCTCAAATACTTGTCAGACGTGGCGTATATGTCAGTTTACGCTCTACCTACCCCGCAAGGGGTTATAAGCGTGATATATGTGTGCGTGTAAAGCATTATTTTTACTCTTACCTATGATGTGTCAAAAAATAGTAGTGATCTCATTTTGAAACCACGAAATTTATCATTTTTAACTCGATTTTCACCTCTACAGTAGGTATGAACTAAGTGTTCGACATAATCCCGCCTAAGATGAGCTTGTGAGAGGCTGTAGGGATCACCACAAAACATCATAACATTTCAACATGAATTATCGGTGTATTTAACATTCATTTTAAACTCACAAGTTAAACAAACGCCATAGCTAATCATTTAAAGTACCGCCGTTCCAATAAGTCGTATTTGAAAGCTGTCATCTCCATACTAAAAGAGATGTCAACAAAGGAAAGACTCTCTGCAATAGTATTATCAAGAATTTGACAGCTATGAAATACGACTTATTGGAACGGCGGTACTTTAATCATGTTTTTTCCTTCACAGCAGGTAGGTAGGTACTCTACCTTACGCTAAGTGTTGGGCACGATCCCGCTTAAGCTGAGCTTAAGAGATCGCAGGGATCACGCTGTGCTTATAACGCTTTCAATTTGTCGTAACAGCCCTTTGTGGTAAATAGCATGCTGGCGTTCTATTGTTTAATGAGTACCGTATATGACACAAAACGGATAAAAGTATTTGCATTTTTGCGTGTATTACATGGTACGTCCAAAATGAACACACTGTTGTAACATTCACATTTATTTGTAAACACAGTGAAAAATAAATAAACTTAATTGGATTTGATTTATAAAAAACGTTGAAATACTCTCCCAAAAACATAGGTCGGATTATGTGTAAATAAATAAATAAATTAATGAAAATGATGAGATTATGGGGAAAATTAGAGCAATTTCTACGTCAAAAATTAAAAAAGAAACACAGCAGGTAGGTACTCTACCTTACGCTAAGTGTTGGGCACGATCCCGCTTAAGCTGAGCTCAAGAGATCGTAGGGATCACGCTGTGCTTATAACGCTTTCAATTTGCTGTAACAGTCCTTTGTGGTAAATAGTATGCTAGCATTGTTTACTGAGGAACGTGTGTAAAAATAATTTGTTCGTTATCGTAAGGACAAAACGGATAAAAGTAATTGCAGTTATTCATATATTTTGCGTGTATTTGTACGTCCGAAATGGACACACTGTTGTAAACAATAAATATAATTTGATTTGATTTAATTTATAAAAACACCATGGTAAAATAAAAATTAAACACGTTGAAATACTCTCCCAAAAAACATAGGTCAGATTATGTGTACTGGAGGTACAGCAGGTTGGTAGGTGCTGTGCCGTACGCTAAGTTTTGGGCACGATTCCGCTTAAGCTGAGCTTAAGAGATCGTAGGGATCACGCCGTGCTGATTGTTTACTGAGGAACGTGTGTAAAAATAATTTGTTCGTTATCGTAAGGACAAAACGGATAAAAGTAATTGCAGTTATTCATATATTTTGCGTGTAAGTATACGTCCGAAATGAACAGACTGTTGTAACATTCATGCTCATAAGATCGTTTGTAAACACAGTAAACAATAAACAAAATTTAATATGATTTATATAAACACCATGTGTAGAGAAAAAAACAATTGATGAAATACGTTGAAATACTGTCCCAAAAACATAGGTCGGATTATGTGTAAATAAATAAATAAATAAATGAATGAAAAAGTTGAGATCATGGGGAAAATTAGAGCAATTTCTACGTCAAAAATTAAAAAAAAACACAGCAGGTAGGTACTCTACCTTACGCTAAGTGTTGGGCACGATCCCGCCTAAGCTGAGCTCAAGAGATCGCAGAGATCACGCCGTGCTTATAACGCTTTTTAATTTGCTGTAACAGCCCTTTGTGGTAAATAGCATGCTGGCGTTCTATTGGTTAATGAGTACCGTATGTGACACAAAACGGATAAAAGTATTTGCAATTTTGCGTGTATTACATGGTACGTCCAAAAAAGACACACTATTGAAACATTTACATTTATTTGTAAACACAGTGAAAAATCAATAAACTTAATTGGATTTGATTTATAAAAAACCATGTGTAGAAAAAAAACGTTGAAATACTCTCCTAAAAACATAGGTCGGATTGTGTGTACCTCCACAGCAGGTAGGTAGGTATTCTACCTTACGCTAAGTGTTGGGCACGATCCCGCTTAAGCTGAGCTCAAGAGATCGCAGGGATCACGCCGTGATTATAACGCTTTCAATTTGCTGTAACAGCCCTTTACGGTAAATAGTATGCTAGCATTGTTTACTGAGGAACGTGTGTAAAAGTAATTTGTTTGTTATCGGAAGGACAAAACGGATAAAAGTATTTGCAGTTTTTCATTTATTTTGCGTGTAATTGAACGTCCGAAATGGACACACTGTGGTTCATTTATATTCATAAGATCTATTGTAAACGCAGTTAAGAACAATAAAATTTATTTATAAATGTGTCGAAAAAAAAAACGTTGAAATACTCTCCCAAAAACATAGGTCGAATTATGTGTACCTCCACAAAAGTAAGGTAGGTACTCTACCTTACGCTAAGTGTTGGGCACGATCCCGCTTAATAGGGATCACGCTGTGCTTATAACGCTTTCAATTTGCTGAAACAGCCCTTTGTGGTAAATAGCATGCTGGAGTTCTATTGTTTAGAGTAACGTATGTGAAAGTAATTTGTTTTAGTTGTAAGAAAATATGGTGCCGTGCTTCGGAGTCCACGTGAAGCCGTCGGTCCCGGTTGCTGTCTATGATTACTTAGGCGGCAGTTGAAAAAACTCTTGACACCAGAGTCCATCGGGACGTTTGTCAACTCGGTGTTCCACATGAAAAGAAGAATAAGTACGAAACCGATTATTTGCAGTTTTGCAGATAAGAACACAATGTGTAAAAAAGATAGTAGTCTGTAGTGTGTATCAAACACACAGAAATACTCTCCCAAAAACATAGGCCCTATTATGTGTATTAATTTCATAATTTTACCTATGTTCCAAAATGTTGGTAATTGCAAAACGTTGAGCAGATTTATGGGCTATTTTTTTTTTAGTTGTGGACCCTACAATTTTTGGCCCCGGGGCTTTTAATCTACACCTGACTGTATGGTGGGGAGCAGGAGCTCACCCGGAAAAGAGGTTATAGGTATTACATAAACAGCCACAACAGTCCACTGCTGGACATGGGCCTCTCCGTATTCCCGTATTGCCGTACTCATCAAGCTTAGCAAGCGGATTGGTGAGCGCAGTGCAAGATATTGCTTTACAGGGAACGCTGCTGCCCATCCCATGGATGCATTTATCCCTCAATCACGTTTTACGACAGCCACGGGTTGTATTGGGGTGATGCTATCCTAAGTCAGCATCACATGGCGATCAGACTGTTTTTTTTGTGTTTTTACCTACGACGGAACGGAGACGGTATATGCGTTTGGGTGATTGATTTGATTGGTGCATGTTCATAAAAAGGTGTTCCACTAACGAATCGCCAGAGGGCGCTGCATCAGGTAAACATTGGTTTTCAAAACAGTAATTGATAACCGTCGTTAGTATTATGAAATTTTAATTAAATCTGTCACTTTCGATAAACCATTGAGTATCATAATATTGTATTAGGTCCTATTAAATTCACTTTAAGGTGGTTCGAGAGCCCAGTGGCGCCCCCAAACAGGAAATAATTATCTGACTACACGCTAGTCATCTGGAAAGTTAAGTAATAATTCGCGGCAATAACAAACTAAGAATATTATTTAGAAACAATATAACCTTGTAAAAACTGTGCGATTTGGTTATGTATTCCAAAAATGTAAAGTGGCCACTATTAGCAAAATTACAATACATAACTACAGCGCTTAGTTTTTAAAACGTTTTATTGATTCTAAATAATCTCTGTAGTAAGTGATTGCCGCGAATTGATACTTTGGTTTCCAGATGACTAGCGTGTCAAGCCAGGGATTTTTTCCTGTTTGGGGGTGCCACTATGGTCTCGAAATATGTATAAGAAATACAACTACAAAATAACAAATACAAATACAAAATATCGTACTGTTTGTTGGCTAGTCACCGGTTTTAGCTGAAAATCTGCGATTTTGCTCCTTGGCAAATAAGAGGCTGAGGTATAGCCTTTTTGCGCTGCTACAGCATACAAAATTATTTTTGAGTCGTGGCTGCGTCCCCAATGTTTAAGTTCTACATAGTAGTAAGTTTTATATTATATATTTATAAAATAATTATGTATGTATGACTGTAGAACCAAATAAACGTTTATTCTATTCTATTCTAACTGAGGTATCTATTTTAAAACAAATCTTTGGTAGATTTCTTTTAAAATAGATACCTCTCTTATCAATCAGCTTGTAATTTTTTTTTTAAACAAAATTTTTAATAATGAATGCGAGCACCCTTTGACTCCTCCGGACACATAATTCACACGCACACTCTCAGCGCCTCTTGTCGATTTATTTGTGTTGATTTAGGCGTATTATCCAAAAGATGTCGCCACCAGGTTTTTAAAACGCGCTATCGTTGTGTCTTTCAGTTTTAAATACCTCTCTAAGTACCGTTGTCTACATTCAACAACAACTTAACAACAATTGAAATATAACTTCCAACTACTTTCTGCAATTGCTACCCCTCAAGGGATAAAGGCGTGATATATGTGTGTAAATTAAATTTTCAGAAGGTTATTTCCACAGCTGCCTTATAATTTTTATAAAATAACTTCAGTGCCTACAGTTTAATTAGCAACCCCCCATTCGGGGGTTAGGTGAATAGGGAATGCAGGGATGGTAGTGTTGCCCCGCGGGTTCGTCTAATGAGCATCCTGGGACGCTGTCTGTCTGACTGTTATTATATTCAGTGACAGTCCACAGCTGGCAGGGTAAACAGGATGTTTAAAAAAGAACAGAGTTGATTTCTGGTCTGAACCAGCCCATGACACTGAACAACTTTTCTAAAAAATAATAACGTATGCTGGGAATTAATAAAATGAGAATAGGTAAATATACATATCCTTTATTGCATATCCTTTATTTCCGAATGACCCTCAAATATTTGTCAGACGTGGCGTAAATGTCCGATTAATGCGGCCGTTTACGCTCTGCTTACCCGGCAAAGGATTATAGGCGTGATATGTGTATGTATGTATTGCATAAAAACAAACGAATAATGTACAAACAGTGTGAGCAAAAGCGAGCTTATCTCTAGGAAGAGATCTCTTCAGCAAACCCGTTGGTAGTGCGAGAATTAACATTTGTGTGGGGACAAAACAATGCAACAATTTAAACGAATTTTAACTATACTACAGTACTTTACATAAATATTATATACATTATTCGCCGTGTGATTGCCGGCTTAGAATAGCATCACCCCATTTCTTACCCATGGGTGTCGTAAGAGCCGACTAAGGGACTCGAGGGATGTGTATTGCAATTTTAGGCGATGGGCTGACAACCTGTCACTATAGTGATACACAGTTATCTGATTGACCCTCAAGCTTTTGTCAGACGTGGTGTTAATATCCGTTTTACGGCCGTTAACGCTCTGCCTACCCCGTAAGGGATATAGGCGTGATTTATGTATGTATGTATGTATTATTTAAATAAATAAACATATATTTAACTGTATACGATAGATACATATTCATACACGTATATAACATAAAAAATCAATGCGTCAAAATAGGTAATGTAATGAGCTCTTTTCGACTTAATACATCCTTTGGGGTCCCACAAGGCAGCATTTTAGGTCCAACCCTATTTTTGATTTATATCAATGATCTTTGTGACCTTAAATTAGACTGCGGTAAGATTATTTCATATGCGGACGATACAGCCATAATCTTTTCCGCCAAATCTGATAAACAGGTTTTCGAATATGCACAGCGAGGTTTTAATGTTGTATGTAAATGGTTGCGGTATCATCAGCTCACCCTCAATGCCGATAAAACAAGTTTTGTAAAGTTCTCAAAGAGCAACTATCCTTTAGCAAATCCCAATCTAAGCATTTACGCCCATCACTGTTATTCTCCAACGGACACAAATTGCGACTGTCCTGTAATTTCACCCGCACACCAAATAAAATATTTGGGCATCATAATAGATAATTTGCTTTCATTCAGACCACACATTGAAGCCTTAAGCGGTAGAGTTCGCAAGCTAATTTTCGTTTTTAAAAAATTACGCTCTTTTGCGGACTCTCAACTGATTACACAAGTCTACTTTGCCCTATGTCAATCACTTCTTACATATTGCATATCGTCATGGGGTGGTTCTTCTAAAACTTTCCTTCTAACACTTGAAAGGGCACAACGAGCTGTCCTAAAGGTATTAAGTTTTCGTCCGTTCCTGTATCCTACTAACCTTTTATATAAGTCATGCCAAGTACTAACAGTTCGACAATTATTCATTTTAAGCACTGTACTAAAACAACACGCAGCACTTTCCTATTGCACGGATATAACTAACAAAAGACGTAAAGATATTGTCTGCACACAGAAAACACAAACAAACTTCGCCTTTTCATCGAGATTTTTTGTGTTCTTAGGACCCAGGCTTTACAATCGACTAAACGCAATTTTAACGATTTACCCTTTATGTTACAATGAATGTAAAAGGGTACTAAAAGAAGCCTTACAGTTGTTGTCGTATGAGGAAACAGAGAAATTATTGACGGTCTTTTCTTAGACCCTGTATCAGAAGCTACTAGTAAAAAAGTCACACACCTAGTTGATAAGTATTAATATTTTAACTGTATTCACCTAGATAATGTAAACATTTTAGGTATTTTATATAATTTATAAAAAAGACGTATTATGTAATTAATAAATATGACCTTGTTTGCCTGAGATACAGGGTAATCCTAGTTCAGGCTAAATTGTAATATTTAAGTACTTCTAAGTATATTTCCTTTATATGTAAATACTGACATTAAGCTTATAAATAAATTATTCTTATTCTATTCTTATTCTTATTCTTACTAATATATCAATGTACTTCAGGTATGAAGTGCTCTTTAACTCTTAAAAAAATGAGATTGAGGGGCTTTCTTGAATTTGTCATTATATTCTTAGCTTCAGAAGTGGATTTGGGTGATTCTTCGAAATCGCGTTCTTCGGCTGGGCGTCAAATCTGGGTTGCTCACGAAATGTCAGTGACGAGATATAGCACGAGATATGGAAGCTTCTGGCTCAACGACGAAAAAACGCGTTTACATAGAAATACATTGAACGTTTTGTACTGAACAAAATAACAAAATGCTTCATAACAATCAATGTATACTAAATTATAATTTTGCAAATGTGTGAGTGATGGAAATCATAAGTCAAAAAATGCAAATAGTTCATTCAAATTCGAATGAAATATCAGAATACGGACCCAAATATCTGTCAAAATAGGATAGCTTTCCATACCTATTTTATGTCAAATACGAGATATAGCTTTTTGACATAAAATAACAAATCACAACATAAACAACACAGAATATTTTATAATTATTTGTTTTTTTTTTGACTTTTCGAAGATATTGGAATGTTTTAGGTGTTTTTCAGTGTGTGTTTCAAGCTTCTGGTGGGAACAAACCTCAGAATGTATAGCACAAGCAGCCAATATGGACCCAATTGATCCATCCCAAATACCTTGCCTGCTTTGCCCCAATACTTCGAACAAAACTTACGAAAAGCCATGATCTGGCCATCCTACTGCCTGGCCTGGCCACACTGGACGTATACACCGCCCCCCTGCTCAAGATGATATCAATAGCACCTACAGCGGACTCACAGTCCCATCCCAGCACAGCTCTTTCCCTGCAGCTTCCTCACTCTTTGACGACCTCGCACATCTCAAGGCTATCGTCCCTGTGTTTAAGCACATATCAAGAGGTGCTTGAATTTTAGCTGCTGAAAAACGAAGCTCTAAAATAGAGAAATGCATGCCTTTCGCATACACATCATTCAGTGTCCTCGACTTAGTGGTTATTTCACCACCAATGTGAAGCACAACGTAGACAGTGCTCCTCTCTGCTTGAAACGAACGTGTATGACGGAGATTTGAGCGGTCAGAATCCTTACGTCGGACTACGGAGTGGCTCCAGCAGATTCATTCAGAAAAGCACCCACCTATGACCAATTACGATCCCAGACAAGCCAAACCCCACCGCGCTTCACCCTGCTGTGTCCCCCTGATGACGTGATAACCCATCTATGGTCATTTCACTCTGGCTCTGCAGCTGGCCTGGATGAAATGTGCCCTCAGTACCTACCTACAGAGCTCACTATAAATTGAAGGCACGGCGACAGTGTCTCTGGGCCAAGTATAGAGAATATTTAAAGCATAGCAATTGTAAACATGCTAAATTTATTAAATACACATAAAATAGATGCATTGTAGTTTGTATATCAGAAAATTCTAAGTAGCTTGTTGCTTGTTACACAATCCTAAGACCTAAACTGATCTGACTGCTTTAAGATCAATTTCTGCCTCTAAAACAGTCGTGTTTTTGTAATCATATTTTTACTTTACATCACATACATACATTTAAAATTAATTTTCACATCATCACATCGCATCAGCCTACGGCAGCATTCCACTGCTGGGCATAGGCCTCCCCCAGGGTACGCCATAAGGCACGATTTCCCGTTTTTCCCTTGAGTCGCTTCTTTTTCCTCTTTTCGTGTGGGACATCGAGTCGTCCAACGACCCAATGAACGAGTCGCTACCAGCCGCCGTCTTTAATTCGATACATCTGGACGGAGGGTGTCCAACGCTACGCTTGCCAAGGCGTTGCCTCAACTCGAAAAACCGCCTGCTTAAAATTATTTTTAATATTTTTTTACATCCGGTGTTGGTGCTACCTAAAACAAGTGGCATTTACAAAAAGTGTACTCGATGATTTCCTCTAGGACCACGAGAACCACCGTGTAGAACCACCAGTGGTTCTAGTGGTATCCTCAAACTGTGGTTGCCTGTGTGTATCTATTACGGTGGCAACATGTGGAAGTTAAAGTAAAACAAATCGAATTTCAAATTAGTTAATTGTATTTGATAAATTTTCCTAGAATATAACTTTTCAAAAGGATCAATAGTTTAACTTGATATCTTAATTAAAGTGCTGCTGATAACACCTATCCATCTAATAGAAATCATAACTTGTCAATGTATGAAAATCCTGTTTTGGCTGAGAGTTTTTATCGCATCTGATGTGTTTTTCTTGCTCGGCGTGCACTACAATTTTTGCAACGAAACTTTCGGACGAATTACGCTGGCAAATTGTGTGAAAATCGCAATACTTTGCACCACTATAGGGTTTCCTGGAGACAGCTGTGCTGCAATGAAAACATAAAGTAGTTAATATCTGGTAAACATAAGCTTACCATCAAACAAGTGAACCAATATGCCGCCGGAATTTTAGGCAAAATCTGGGATATAACGAGCCAACACACACACAATCACTCCTCCTAAACATTGTAGGAACTAAAATTATGTGTGATCATCATCAAAGTAAAAACATATATCGCTCTGGCTACCAGTTTTTTTTTTCTAATAGAAGATTGTAATGCTGGAATGTTGTGCATTGGGAAAGCTTCAAGGCTTTCACTAAGAGCCCTTATGATGCCTTGTTACAGTTTATTCGCCAATATACGTTTATTTAGGCAAAAGAAACACGTAAATTTTTATTTCACGTTTGTTATTGTAGACTATGTCAACGTCAATAGGTAAAATGACAACTGTTTTTTTTCTTTATCTATTTGTCCATTTTGGACAGGCAAAGGTATGACAACTGAATAAACGACAGCAACATAGACTTATAATATACCACTACGGACAGCAACGACATTTTGTGATTCTTTGACATGACATGATTTTACCAAAAAGAATTTGGTAAAATAGTTCCGTTCAGGGTTGTTCTAACTTTTAATAATAAAAATTTATATCTTTTCAAGTTTCCATCACGTTTCATATTATTATTATTCTAATATAGTAATTCCGCTAAGTGTAATGTAAGTATGGCGATACTCAATTTTCAACTGTTCGTCAGACGTGGCGTAAATGTCTGTTTTTTTTTTTTTTTTTTATTAATGATGGGTTTGCTCTTGACTCTAGTCTAGGTCATAGGACAGAGACAGAGTCTAAGATGGAGCGAGCTCACCCAGAAGAAGCCTGTTAAGGCACTGGCACTCCCACACACTGACGGAACGCAGGTGGCTACTTGGCGCCAGACTTCGGTGGGATGGTGGTCGCGAGCCAGGCGGCCCCTTACGGAGCCTTCCACCGCTTAGTGGGATCGTTCAGCCGGACTTATCCACAGGCAAGCCTGTGTTGCCGTTGCCCGGGGTGGACCGCTAGGAGGTAGATCCCATACCACCCCAAATTTTACGGCCGTTTACGCTCTGCATACCTCACAAGGGATTATAGGCGTGATTTATGTATGTATGTAAAGCAACCGACTGTCAAACGTCACAATATAGAACTGTGATAGTCAATATTCACACAAATCATGTCAATTCCTTCCGGGGGAGGCAGAGCGTTAAAGACCGTAAAAAATGCTTCTTCATCATCACGTCTGCAAAATACTTTATAGTTTTTTCAGAAAATTGTGTAGAGATGTAGACAAATTGTTGGTCCATCGCCTCCAAATGTTATACGTAGCTAGGAACGTGAAGCCAGTCCCTTGGTCACCTCTTACGTATCTACTGAATAGTATGAGTTCTTACGTTTGTTCAGTGGATTTTTCCTATTAAGAAGTTTATATGTGCCAAACCGCAATATTTTTAACTAATCTACGACTACGCTCTCTAAAAACGATGATAATTTATTGAATTATGATTACTCTTTTAAAGAGAACATACCAATTATAGACTTATTCTGTTTTTATTTATAATCCTTAATAATGATATACATCTACTGCTTAGAACTCCTTTGGATTGCATTTTCAGATTTTAAGTATCTGGAATAAAACTTCTTCTTCGTGTCCAGTTCTATATAATTTTTTGACAACATTTTGTAAAGGCCACGGCACTCCTAGTTGCCGTATTCAGATCCTCCCTGCTATTGTTCGAGATGGGGCTCCACAGTCTCAATTGGTCTGCGTTTTATCCATGAAGCCTCATTTGCCGTGTTCACCCTGCAGTGGCCAACTTGACTGATGGTGTGATGAACCCCACAGGAGCCGGCCAACGGGAGTACCACAATTGGTCCCTGGCTTGCGGCGCATTGTCTGTAGCAGATGTATTTCTCATAAGCTTTTTCGGCTTTTCAAACGAGCGCGAGACATTGAGTTGTTGTCCAGTAGGTGTCGAGTGTCTGTTTCTTGCTTCTGTTATTCCAATGCACAAGCTACTTCTCACCGGACGTCTGGTGGCGCTATGTCTGCTTAAGGACACAGCATATTCAGAGGAATAGGTTTGAGGTTCTAGAATAAATAAAGTATCGTAAATCGTAATAGTAAACCGTGGGTTTCACATTATTAGATAAGTAACTAACACAGACATTATGCCACTAAACTATAAAAAAATCGCAAAGATTTCTGGGAACTGCAACGAATGCATAAATAAACCTAGCATAGGAGCGATTTTATTAGCGACTGAAAATAGTAAAAATCGTAGTAGGACTAAAGTATTTGTTAGTACCTTAACCAAATGCATTTGTACAGTTTATCATCTTTTTCCGCAAAAAATATGATATGATGTCTTCTCGGGCCGGCTGGAACATTAGCTAGCCCAAAGCTAGTCGGTTTTTCCAGAAAAAAGCAGCCATTCACTCGATTGTTTTTTATTTTATAATTTGTGAAAATTACTTTCCTTTTGTTTGTTTTGATATTTTATTTACATCAATATACTCTATGATTTAGATTTGGCATATTGAATGACCGGAATGAACGATATTTCAAACAATAGGCTAAAATGTTTTCTGTTTCTTCTGTTGCCATAAAAACTGAAGGGGATGGAGTAACCAATTTGGTTCAGATACTGGCCAGAATCTCAGAATAGGGCCATATCTCGTTTTTGACATTATCAGCTGATTATGATTGATATTTAGCCGCTCGCATGTGCGGTTTATAGCTTACAATATGATCCTACATTGCTGGCTCTAAAGAAAGCGAGTGTGATTTTGGTAACAAAATCCGTAATGTATAAGGCCAAAAGCGTAACCGAAGCCAGAACCGCTATATCTCGTTCGATATATGGCCTCAGATTTGGCCCCCTGATTCCCGTAGTCGTTTTCATTTCTCATGATATGAATGAATGTGATACTCCAGGTCAAATTCTAGTATAAAACAAAGGTATACTTCAAATAGGCACTCATCCAAGATTAATAGCTTTCGAGATCTGGGCATTTAAAAATTAACCGCCCACGGGAATCAGATTCTGTGACACGGAAACAAGAAATAGGATATTTCTGGTAATAATTGTGTGAAAAATGACTTATTTAATACCCCAACTTAGCTACGTGTCGATATAAGACAAAAGGGAAAACGACAGGGAAAAATACAGCGAAAAAAAAATTTGCAAATGTGACATTTTGCATTTGAGATGTTTTGCAAAATAGACGTTTTACGCAAGAGGATAATGCTTTTGAACGATTTAGGCACAAACAATGACAAGTCTGATGTAAAAATGAGTGAAAAGCTGATTCCCGTAGTCTTTTATACACGGGAATCAGTGTGACGGGAATCAGAAAAAATCGAAAAATGGCGATTGTTGCGAATTGACGCAGTCTTATGCTATAATTTAAACATATAAGTTAGTAAACCTTAAGGTCTTTAAATTTGGTATGAAGAAGTCACCCTGTTACTTTTACTTTAATTTAAAACCAAAAAACGGGAATCAGTTTTCAACCAAAACAAACACACGGGAATCAGTTTCTTACCTTCGTAGTTCGGGAATGCTGCACAATCGGTACCTCTGCTTCCCACGACGCACAGAGCACTACTGAGAGATAACGAGGGGGGATAGACCTAACTTTAGGGGCGTTTAATTAGGGATGTGCGCGGAGTTTAGTGACGTTCCACGGGAATCAGAACTTGTTGCCGGACATTTTTAAATTAGCTTATAGAACAAAATCTAATATTTTCACAGAAATGAAATATTTTTTTCCTTGACTATTGTACATCTGTTTTATCATGTAGAAATAGTTTGAATAGATAAGTAATACAGAAAAAAAGATATATGCATTATTGTATCGAATTTTGGGGCGCAGACACGTTACGGGAATCAGATTTCGGCACTTTGTTTTTTTTTACTATCTTGGCATGATCCTATACTGAAATTTTATAATGTACCAGTTAGAATCAAGTATGAACTATCCAATAAAAAATATATCGTGTCTTTGTTTTTAAAAAACTATAGCGTTTTGGCCCCGGACAATGAAAATTTACGCGCCGAAGAAGCACCCATTTACTTTAAAAAAAACAATCAATCTTAACCTAAAAAGTTTTAATTGAAACAAATTAAATATTTCAAGAATTATGTACAAAGTCAGAATAGCACTTAAACAACAAATCAAAGAAAATAACAAAAGATACACAAAGAATGGCTCACGTAATCCTCAAGACGTACGAACTGATATCCTCCGGGCATAGCCTCCTTTCCGAGCGGTGTCTCGAGCAAAGGTGAGGAGCGCGGCGCATGACAGCGCTTATATATGCTCAGCAGAGTGCGAGGGAGATAGCCAAGGGAATATCAGCTCATACGGCCTCTCCTGACGGTAGGTCGCCCTCGACCTGATCAAATTCTAACTAGCTCCTAATCATCATCCAAAAGAGGCATCGAAAGCGCAGCTTCAGGAACGTATCCCATCTGGTCAGGTGCGGTGCTGGGTCCAGGCATCGATTCCTCTTCATGGTGCGTGTGAGTCGGCACCATTGGCTCAGGGGCTTGTCCGGGATGGTCACTCTCTGTCCCAACATTATCGTCACCTGAAATCAGCTATATGTTAAGAACTGCCGAATTGTTACAACATTTCACACATACAGCATTCCGTTCCAAATATCTCTTTCAGAAAACGTTCATTTAATTCATTCATCTTCAATCATCTCAGACAAAGTCCTTTTAAACAACCTTACAAGACACCTCTAATGTCAAATAAACCAGATCGATCATTGTCCTGACTCTTCTCCAGGTATCTGCTGATCCGGCTGGTTCTGCTTCTGCGACAGGCTCCCAGGTTCCATAGGCTCCTAGGCTCCTGCTGCAGTCATCCATCTCATACATCAGACCTGCAAAAACAGGCGACTTGGCGCAAAGTGCACCAACGCCTGAGCGACTTGGCAAAGCAATGCCAACGCTAATGACGACTAGGCGAATTGACGCCTACGTCAATGCTGACTAGGAACAAAGCCTACAGCAACCATGACGACTAGACGGATTAACGCCTACGTCAATGCTGACTAGGAACAAAGCCTACAGCAATGCTGACTAGGAACAAAGCCTACAGCAACCATGACGACTAGACGGTTTAACGCCTACGTCAACGCTGACTAGGAACAAAGCCTACAGCAATGCTGACTAGGAACTCATCCTACAGCAACACCAACCTCGCCGTGTTATATCCATACACGATGCAATCTTTGCCGAGTTTTTATGTGTATTGTTGTGTGAATATGATGTGTAAGCCCTATTATAAATGTGTGATGTGTGTGAATGCGTAAGTATGAAGAAAATGAGTTTCCAAAGATTGCTACGTATAAGCATATACCGGTTTGGTTGAAAGCGAAGCGATGCTTACTCGCGAAGAAAGCAGCACACGCCTCCGGACACCATTCCCCGCGCTACAGCACCATGTGTTGCGCTGCCGCCTGAGTGGTCTTGCCGTAGCTTCCAGCCAAGAGTTTGAGGCCGTAACGACCACTGGGTAAGATGTCCACCACCTTGTACGGCCCGCGCATGCCTGGGTCCAGCTTTCCAGTCGCCTGTGAAAACTTAATCACAAAAACTAGATCATTTAAATTAAATTCACGCGGAGGCCTTCGCAGTCGGTTCACGCGTTCATCTTGCTTGGCTTGGTTATCGCGAAGCATCTGACGAATCCTCCCACGAGACATTTCTCGTAACGCCTCTCGATTAGGTGTAGTCGTTTCGAGAGCCACATCGCGGACCAAAGAACGGATGACGGGAGTAGTAGCTTCTGTCCCAATTAGAACGTGTAAGGGTGAAGCTTGAATAGTCTTCTGCTTGGTAATGTTCAGCACCAGCTGAAGTCTCCACAGGGTTTCTGGCCATGCCGCGTTTTTGTGGTTTACCTCGATGCGCAGCATGTTTAGGACCGTTCGCACATACCTTTCCACTTGGCCGTTCGCATGATGCATCTCCGGTGTTATATGATGCAGGTCACAACCAAGTTCATTGATCCACGTCACAAATTCGTTGGATTCGAACATCCGTCCTTTATCGGTAACCATGAACTTAGGGACCCCGAATAGAGAAACTGCCTGCCTGACGACTCGTTTTAGCTCACCCACATCTTATCGCTCGATCGGGTAAAGCAGCGTATACTTTGAGAAGGCGTCAACGATAATAAGCACAAACTTGAAGTTCTCCGACTGCGGCAGTGGTCCCAGAGCATCAACATGTACCGTGTGGAAGGGCACATCGGGCTTCTCCCAGGAGGTGATATTCTGTAATGGAGCTCGAGGAACACGTTTCTTCGAAATACATACCAAGCAGTGAGCGATGTATTTCTTAACAAACTGGTTAAGACTCGGGAACCAGAAATGGCGAAGAATAAGGTCAGTCGTCTTATCTGGTCCAATGTGTTCATGCTCATCATGAAACACACGAAGCAGACTAAGTCGATGACCCTTGGGTATATAGCACAGTAGTCGAGTCTCTTCTCCTACTGGACTGTACTTGTAGTAAAGGAGATCGTTTCGTGCGACATACCGATTGGCATCCAGACTCCCCTCTTGCAGCTTCTGAAGAAGTTCCTGGGTCTCATTGTCGGCTGCCTGAGCAATTTGAGCCCAGTTGCGGGGTCTTGATATTTGACTTACTTTCTTGACTGGGTTCCGGCTCAGATAGTCGGCATGCGGCATCATTACTCCTTTACGGTACTCAATAGTGAAGTGGAAGTCCTGGAGGTAGATCCACCAGCGCGCGACGCGAGGTAAGAGATCTTTCTTCTTTTCGGTCGACTTTAGAGCGTTGCAGTCAGTAACCACGGTAAAGGTAAGTCCTACAAGATAGTGCCGAAAGTGTTGAAGAGCTTTGACCACGGCAAGCGTCTCCAATTCGTAGGAGTGGTACTTACTTTCGGCTCCTTGGGTGACCTTGCTGTAATATGCCACAACGTGTTTCTTACCATCAGCATGAGTTTGCAGCAAAACTGCCCCATAACCTCCGCTGCTTGCATCTGTATGGACCTCGCTGGAGAGCTTGGGATCAAAGATAGCTAGCACTGGTTCGCTGGTCAACTCCTTGATAAGGTCTTGGCGAACTGCTTCACACTCAGGGCTCCAGTTAAAAACGACCCCTTTTCTAGTAAGATGCGCGATTGGTGCAGTCTTGAGTGCATAGTCTTTAATGTAACGACGGAAATAACCAGCAAGGCCAAGAAATTGGCGGACTTGCTTTATGTTTTCGGGAGCTGAGGTGTTGACAAGTGCCTCCACCTTTCGCGGACTCGGCCTAACCTGACCCTGACTGATAACCCTTCCGAGATATTCTATTTCAGTCACAAGAAACGAGCACTTTTTGAGGTTAACCGAAAAACCTGCGTCTGTTAGTGTCTTAAGAACCCTACGTAATAAGCTGATACCCTCTTCTACCGTATTGCTTAAGAGAAGTACGTCATCGACATACACCAGAACTTTTCCTTCATCGATCAGCTCACGCAAGGTATCATTAATAATCCGTTGATATACGATAGGCGAGTTAGCAAGACCAAACGGCATTTTAATGTACTCGAAATGATCTTCGGGGGTAACAAATCCCGTTAAATGAATGCACTCATCTTTAATAGGGATCTGGTGAAAACCCGTAGCCATGTCAAGGCTCGAAAAGTACTTATGACTACCTAACCTATCGATGTGATCATCGATCAGCGGCATTGGGTATCGATCTTTGACGGTTATGCGGTTCAGCGCACGGAAGTCTACACATAGCCTATCAGATCCGTCGCGCTTCTTAACCAAAATAATAGGACTTGCGTATTCCGATTTTGACCGCCTAATAACGCCTTTTTCGAGGAGATCTTTAGTTATTTCGCGTACCTTGATCTTTTCCTGATAGGAAAGTTTATATGGCCGGTAAACGACAGGCGTAGTGCTTGTGAGTTTAATATCCATCTCGCCCGTCTTAACTGTTGTAGCTGCTGTACCAGTTATCAAGAATTCTGAAAATTCATTGATTACGGATTGTAAATTCTCGCGCTCTTTCCCCTGGAGTTGGGTGTTTATTTCATTGCTGCTAACTCGAGTCGCGTCGGTCGAGCGTACCGAGCTAACAGAATGCATCAGAGTAACAAGCTGCGTGTCTTTCGTCCTGATAAACACCACACCATCGCGATTAAGAATATCGGTACCAATGATGACTGGGGCATTCATACATTCAGCTGGTACAACAACTAAGTCAGCCTCGACCGACAGATCGCTAAACTCTATTGTTGCCGTAATGTAAGTTGTGGCGATTACCTCTTTCTTACTCAAACCCTTCAACACGCAAACCCTATGTTTTGGTTGGCACGATATATGTTTGAGAACGTCTGACGAAACCAATGATACGCCTATAGCACCGTTATCGATGAGAGCATCCATCGGTACTCCATTTATCACCGCAGTTGTAATATCTTCGTTATCCGTGAACTTATTTGAACAAAAATTTATTTTTCGTTGACTGGAGTTATTTTGTGCTTCGGAACGCGCTTTAGCAAAACATTCATTCTCTCCGTGTCCCGGTTTCTTACAGAATGAGCACGTGTTATTCTTTGGCACGGTGTTTGTTTGGGCTGCTGGTAATGGACGTGATGGAAGGTTCTGTTTCTGAGCCTTATGACAATTACGACGCGTATGTCCACGTTGATCACAATTAAAACATTTAATTTCCAAAGGCGCATTTCGTTTTTGGAAATGTGGTCTTTTATTAGGCACTGAAGGACGGTTATCCTGTTTCGGGCGATTCGGTTTTACGTATATTGCTAAAAAGGATACGAGATTTTCTACCGACAAGTTTGCATTAGCAGCTGCCGCACGCACTTGCGGACTATCAATTCCTCGAATCACGATAAGCGTCCTCAGTTCATCACTAAGTCCCGGAATCATTTTTAGACGTAAAAGAGTGCGACGCGCATACTCAGCATAAGTCGCGAACTTGTCAGATGTATTGTTCATCGCATCAAAGAGAATATTAGCATAGTCTAGCTTAGTGGGACAAAGTGACTTGAATTCGCGTTTGAAGTTACTCCAAGTGCGATCGTTCGTGACCCATTCGTTCAGCCACACCTTAGCGTCCCCTTTTAAACATGACCCCACACGTGATAAACACTCCTGGTCACCCCAACAATTGGCATCTCTGGCGCGGTCCACTTCCTCGCACCATACTTCGATGTTATGAATAGCAGGGTCGAAAGTTGAAATATAATAATTCTGTGATTTTATAGGTTGAGAGGATTTAATCGCTTCCATCAAAGCATGTGCAAGAGTGGATGCCTCAGAGCATTGCCCTGTTGACCGGACGGACACATCAGGCTTAAGGATGTCCGCTTGTTCACCGATTCGACTTGGTTCACGAACGTTCTGCGAGACGTCATCAGATGGCCTTGTTTGTGAATTATTAAAATGAGGCAGAGGGCTAGAAACCCTAGGCGTAACCGATCTACTGTTATGTACACGGCTCTTTGAGCGACGACCTGGGACACCACAGGAACGACATGAGGATGCCTTATGGAGATCTCTTTTCTCCGCGTGGTCACGAAAACTGCGTGAACGTTGGTGCGACGACGTACGCGAACGTGCATGCCTTCTACGTGACGATATCGAGCGCGAGCGATGACGGCCGTGATTAGACCTGCCATGGGAACGTACTAAAGAACGCTCGCGGCCACGAGAATGTTCCCGAAAAGACGCGCTGCGACGACGCATACAAGAACGCTCACGACTAGACCTGTCGCGACGTTCAGGACTAGACTTGTCGCGCTGACGCACACGACCTGACCTGTCACTATCGCGTAACGAATTTTTCGATCGGGAACGTAGCCTTTCACGAGATTTAGCACGTGAACGCTCACGGTTTGTCTTACCACGCGCATCGTGGCGCGAACGAGAACACCGAGAACCGGTCCGGCACCGAGAACGGGTGCGCGGGCGTTTTCGAGCAGATTCATCACGCACCGCGCTACACAAACGTGAACGCGAACGTATACGCGAACGCGACTTGCCTCTCCGATTACGCGAGCCATCCAATGAGGGGGTTCGTGTTCTATTACGCTCTTTACTACGCGTCATTGCAATAGAAAAAGGACGCGGTTTGTAACACTTGTAAACAAACAAATTTTAAAGTACCGACACGAATAAAAAAAACGACCAAACGAAAATCACACAGAAATACGAGTAAAAGTGCTGTTCTGCTTATCAATAATAGTGGGCTTTTTGGATTATCTATCCCACTTCTGATCTTAGCTTCAGAAGTGGATTTACTTTAAAAAAAACAATCAATCTTAACCTAAAAAGTTTTAATTGAAACAAATTAAATATTTCAAGAATTATGTACAAAGTCAGAATAGCACTTAAACAACAAATCAAAGAAAATAACAAAAGATACACAAAGAATGGCTCACGTAATCCTCAAGACGTACGAACTGATATCCTCCGGGCATAGCCTCCTTTCCGAGCGGTGTCTCGAGCAAAGGTGAGGAGCGCGGCGCATGACAGCGCTTATATATGCTCAGCAGAGTGCGAGGGAGATAGCCAAGGGAATATCAGCTCATAATATAATAATATCTTGTATTTACAGTAAATTGTCCCTTCTACATACATAATGTAAAAAAAATAGCTGAGAATATTTTAACGGGTGAACCAGTACGTGAAACTGAACAACTTTCTCCAAGGAACATAGGTCGAAATATGAAAAAATTTCACCCGATATATCACGACACATATAAAACGCTTTGCGGGGTAGGCACAAAAATTTCCACGTCTTACAAAAATTTGAGGGTCAGGATGAAAATTTGAGGGAAGTTATGTATCACCATCATAGATACTATAAACTAAAGGGAGATGTGAAAAGGGGGCGTGGCCGGTGCGACACTAGTTGGTGCAGAATGATCATACTTTGCTTCCGGGGGTGATTATTGTGCTCAGTCGCAGTTCAGTCGCGATCGACGTTTTTAGTGAATTGCCGTGTTGTTCAGTGGTAATTTGCAAAAATCGAAGCAATAAGTGCAACTTCAAGTCTCATGGAGTCACATTCCATCGGTAAGTAGTCATTATTATTGATTTTACATCAAAAATAAACAAAATCAATTTTGTAGTAATATTTTTCTAAGATTCACCACGAACCATAGCAATAGTCCCAGTTCTATAAGCAAACGGTGTACAATGCTTACTCTGCTCAGAAGATTGTTCAAATGTCTTGTTTCCGTAACGCAATGGACAGTGAACACATCAAAGTTTACAAAATAATGCAAGTTGTATAGTACCGCCGCTCCTCGCAGTCGTGAGTTAGTGTTTGTAGTCCGATTGTGTAAAGTATCGATAGATTTGATTTATTTTGCAAAAGTATTCATCGTGATTTTATTAGGATATAGAAGTCAATAAATATTAAAATTTAAATAGAAACATTGCAATGTTTACAAAAAAGTTATAATTACAATTATATGGCTAAATCAATATCATAATCTATTGGGTATATTTTTTTTAATTTAATTATTTAAATCCATGTGTGGCACGATTAATAAATAGCATTGAAAGTAATATTAATGCGACCATGACTCGTCCGGTGATGGAATACAATTTTTTTCTTAGCTGTTGCGAAGTAAATTAATTCAATTTACTTATTTGATTTTTTGTCACAGAAGTAGGTAAAATTCATGGCCTACTTCCTATTTTCTTTTGTCTCGTGTGCGAAAGAGATAGAAATATCTGTTGTCAATAACCAGTTTGTTTTTTATTTGATTACGTAGGTACGGTGCGCAGCGCACAGGGAAATGACTCACCTATCTACACTCAGCCACGTGGAATTTAAAGTTGTTAAAAAAAACTGTAGTAAAGGTAAAGGATATTATAAATTAATTAAAATATATGCACATAACTGTTGAGTTTGATTTAAAATTATTTGTAAAGTTTTATTTCATTATTGAATAGTTACTTATAGAACAAATAGTATTTGTAATTATATGCACATAAATGTTAAGTTTGATTACAATTATTTGTAAAGTTTTGTTTGATTATTGAATTATAGTTATAAAACAAATAGTATTTGTTAAATATGTACATATTATGTTAATTTTCATTAAAAAAAATGTAAAGTTTGTTTAATTATTGAAGGTTTAAGGAACTTATTTGTATGTACATATTTGGTAAGAAGATAAATCAAAAATCACTAGTAAATGATTCTCAAGAATACGAGTATTTTATTTTTACTTTTACTTATTAACTTCCACTTGTTCAGGAATTTATGAACATAAAATAAAATAGGAAATAATATTTTCAACCTTTATTTACTCCTAAAGTATATCACTGACGACATTTTATCGAAGAGTATTTTTTGTTTGTATTTTTATGCACTACCGATTGACATATGTTTCATCTCCTAACGCAAAAATTACGTAGTTTAATTTTCCTCTCCATACTACAATGTCCCGCCATGCTCTATTAGATATCGACAATGAGTTATCGACGCTGTCAATCACTAGCGTAAAATTCAAATTGTTGAGTGTGTGCGTGTGTCTCGCTCGCGTCTTTTGATTGGTCTAGTTTTGTGAATGTACGAGTGTAAACTCGCGTTCGTATTTCTATGCGCATGTAGGTGTAAATTTCTGTGGCGACATCAGGACTCGAACAAATTTCGCTCGGTAACAAATCTCCCTTTAGTTTATAGTATCTATGATCACCATAATAAAAGATTGTCAGCCCATCGTCTAAAATTGCAATACTCATTTACATGTGTTACCCTTCGAGTTCTTTAGTCGTCTCTAATGGCGACAATGGGAAAGAAATGGGGTGATGCTATTCTAAGCAAGCATCACAAGGCAATGGTCCATTCTTGGTGGAAATAGTCACGCTATGTACAAGTGGAGCCCGGGACCGATGGCTTATCGTGCCCCAAGTACGGAACCATCCTTCATTTCAGACAATCAGGTGGTGTTCAGCCTGCGATGTCCTAACCAGACTGGGTACAAATTCACAATGTGATAAATATCAACTTTGTGAGTGCCACCGAGAATCGAACCCGGAACCTTTGCGTCGCAGGCAGTCACACTACCACTGCGCCACATCAGCAGTCAAGAATAAAGTTTCTAATAAACACTGATTACAATAACGAGTGTATCAAGTTAAAGTGGCATCTAGCGAGTTTCAGAAGCTGAAGTAATATTTTAATCTTATCAGCCGGAGTAAAGTTCCATGTCTCGCGAGGAAACTTTGATCCGCGGTCCTACTTCCACATTGACTGATTACCAGTGAAGACAACGCAGCAAATAAAAGTGCTTATTTAAATTTTACACGTTCACGGACATTACGTCACCCATGTTTGACACAAACTAAATTTTTGGAAAATTTCAATCGAATTTATAACGGAGCATTGAATGTGACACAACGCTATGCAATGCGAATGCTATAGCAGCACCGTCTAGTTGATACGTTTTCCACAGTAGCATAAGGTTGCTATGGCGTTCGTGTCCGTAAAAACGCGGTGTGCATGGTCACTTCGGATTTTACTGTGCGTGCAAAAACTCACTAGTATGACAGAGCGCCTCAATATTGAGTAAAATATGGCAGTTAACTCAGAGCTACACTATTTTACTTAGAAAATCCGCATTTTTATGCGTTTCTGTCCACAATAAGCGGTCAACGTTCGGATGCTATAGCAGTCGCGCCCAGATGAAATATTTAAGAACACTCATTTTTGACTAGGGGTAAGCTTTAAACCAGCTGTATGCTGTGCCTACACCCATTTCAGCTCATGTTGTATATTTGTACTGTATTTATTGATTGTGGTGCCTAAGATGTGATGCGAAGTAGATATATTTGTATTTGTATACGAGGGCAAAAACGATTTGCATAGCGTTTGTATCCCTGACCGTTTTTAAACTGAAAACATTGATACCGCTCAAACGTATGAAGGAGTCGATGCAAGGTAGACTTTACAGCGAATCACTGTACGTTGCCTTTTTTATAATTCTCAATCGCTATTAACTATGCCAATTCTTTCTTCTAGCTGGGTTCGAACAAGTAAAGGCCAGTGCTAAGCTAGCAATTTTCAAAAATAAATAACTAAACATTCTGCAATTGAAATTCTGATAGTGTTTTGAGCACATTTTGAGCTAGTCATTACTTTACGTAGCATTCATTATGTATCTCGTTACACGTACGTACACATCAGAATTCTGCTACGCTTCCGTCCTTTCAGCAACCATCGCAGTGAGTGAATAAGCTATACGGGGTGTAAGGGATAGCCCTCCGAATACAGATAGGTTGCATACAGACCACGAAACTGAACAACTTTCCCCCTAGAAACATATGTTAACAGGACATGACAAAACACATCAACTTCTCATACAAAATTTCAATCAACCGCGTGTATTTAATATGAGAAGTAAAAAAAAATTGCCGGTTCTTGAAATGTTTATTTAGAGCCAACGCTGCGCCGAGCGGGCTGTACACGTGGGCCGGCCGCGCGCGAGCTAGAAACGGCAAAATATTAGACCAGCGCTGCGTGACGCGGGCCGCTAACACGCGGTGCGGGCGCGACCCGTCCAAACACGAAGGCACCTCACCGTATCATAGCTACTTAAGCATGATGCGCCTTCTAAATTCGAACGGATAATAATGTATGATAATGTCAAGACGTGCCGGCTCACCGCGCGGGCGGCCTGCGCGTGCAGCCCGCTTAATGGAGCGGACGCCCTTATGGGAAGTGTTCAGTTTAATGAGCAGCCGCCAATACTTACTTTGTGGTTTCATGGTATAAAGTGCATTCAGTATTTGGAGGGCTGTCCCTTACACCCTGTAGAATATTATACTAGAGGCAAGGTATATTTGCTAGTGAGTCTATGGCCGCGGTACAACTTCTACCACGAGATACTGTGACTGCTGCGCTTAGTTCGCCATTCCCCCCTCCGGCCGTGTTACTTAAATACGGACAACTAAATTAAGTGGTAAGTTCTTCATTTAAATGTGTGTAGAATTGTACTGCGCTGGGCTAAATAGGAAGAGGCGTGCGCAGAACATTCATGTCGTATGTGACACCGCGAGACGACGATTCTAATGTCACTTATTGAGTCACCTACTCGTAGGCCTCCGACTTGATTGCGTATCGACCGCCAATACAATGTGGGCCCCAACAGGGGCAAATATAGGTATTATGGAGTGAAATTTTCATTTTACTACTAGATTTCGGCCCTGCGGTTTCACCTGCTGCCACTCATTTGCCCGTGGTAATATTTGATTTCCTGCGGTAAAAAGTGGCCTATGTGTTACTCCAGGTTATACTCTACCTGTGTTCCAAATTTCATCCAAATCGGTCAAGCTGTCGGTGAAGTGGTAACAAACATACATACACACACACAAACTCTCAGATTTATAATATTAGTACGGATTTCTAGCCTGTAACGTTTCACTGCTGGTCAAAGGCCCTTACTCCCTTTCTTTCATGTTTCCCTGTTTTGGCCCCCCTTCATCAAATAATGGGCTTGCGCACGTAGTTCATCCTTTCATGTCTTTCGAGGTGTGAAATTACCCATGAAGTAAACAACTTTCCCCACGGAACATAAGTCGAAATATTTTTAAAACAAAATGGACCTCCCATACAAACTACCTCGATCGGCTGGCTCATTTTATATGGGTGGCCCAATAAAAAAAAATATACCTATGTTCCTTGGAGACATTTGTTGATTTTCATGGGTTATTGCGCCCCGTAAAATATTTAAGCCTGTTGTAGGCTCCATTTATTTATATCTGATTAAAGACAGCAACAGGAACCGCAAGCATATCATGTCTTCCAAAGAACAAGACCATTTCTTTTGCGGAACATTTGTTTGCCCAGTTTGCAAACAGTGTACAATGTAAAAAAATATGAGATCCCAAAAATCTAGCACTGGCAAGATTTTTACATTGATTTTATTTAGTCAAACCACCGACAGACGTAATTGTCGAAGATCTTTAAGACAACAGATACAATCAAGAAGATAAATGGGGGGTGGCTGAAAGGGAAATTTTTAAACACTGTGCGTCATAAATTGTATTTTTTAAATTTTATATGTTCTTAATTTGAAATTATTTGACTGCTTCTATGAAAATGAATTAATTTTATGTATATGTAATAAATAATCTACTAATATGACAAATATAATGACTTTGGATACTGTAATGTTACATTTGTTAATAAATATATTAACAATCAGTAACACAAACTTTAAATCTAAATCTTTATGTCTTCAGTTTTAAAGTTATTTATACTTTAGATACATGACTTTTCCTGAAAAATGGCTGAATAAGACATAGTTACGGTATTTTTCTAGTTTCTGTGTCAAAAAAAAAACCGTAAAATCACGCAACAATTTGAGCGCAAAATGATTGGGTTGAATAATTTCAGGGTCTTGAGTACCAGAGAGAAACAGCCAACCATTTTGCGCTCAAATTTTCGCGAGATTCTTTCTAGTTGGTCTAGATACCTGTTAATAAACTGTTGCAACAGTGTCTAGTAAGCCGTTATCGTATTTGACATTCACAGCAATCATGAAACCCGCAACGTTCTAAAGAATATTCTGCAAAATAAATATTTTATCTTCACTAGGTTATCTTAACATATCACGGTCTAGACCAGACTTCATATCATACAGACTCCTGAACTTTTATCATAGATTTCAAAAGCGGCACCTATTCGTGCGCCACCGACCCACTTCGCAACTTCCCTCTTTGTTCCACTCTGAGTAAGCACCTCCCAACTTATCAAGTCTTGTTTGCAAATTGAAAAGCTGATAAATATAACAACTTTAAAACAAAACACCTTATAGCTCCATGGGTTAATGTGTTTACGAAATCTAACGTAAAGAAGTTCAACTTTATAATATCCTACGATTTTATAAACTAACAGACTTTAGCATTTTATCAGTCTAGAAGGTTTGTGTCTCAAAATGTATATTATAACATAGCAAAACGTCCAACGTCGCATGAGACAAATTTCGAAAAGTCAAATGCTTAGAATGTCCATATTTTACCGAAGTTTCGTAAATACTACATACAAAATACATCGCTCGCATATGCATAGTAGCAACGCAAAGCAACGTGACCGTCACACGAGCAAATGAAATAGAAACATTTCATACTGGGTGAAAATTTACCAGTAGTGTGTAATTTACCTATAGCGAAATCTCAAGACAGGCAGACAGGTTAAGATATGATAAAAATATTTTGAGTTTTACCGTTTTAACTCAAATCATCTGATCTGCAATTTTGTAAGCGAGGTTAATTTTTTTTCTAATCTCCAGTCCGTTTTAAGTTTTTACTAACAGTCGCTAATAAAATTTCACCCTTCATATGATTTCATAGGAACAAAATGAAAATAGTCTATTACTCGTATTTAAAGACTAAGAAATAAGATTCTCTAACCATTATTTTTGTTTACTCCAACCGCGACGTTTAAGTTATCTCTTTGTAGCAGAGCTCTGACTAAGCAGTTTCTAAGTTAAGAAGCCTTGTTAGGACGCTCCGATATTTGTTAAGACCGTGTCCGTTTCAGGCCATGGTCTGTGAGACAGCGTGTGGCGATGAGTGTAGCGATAAAACTTACTCTTGGGAGAGGCCCATATCCAGCAGTGGACTTTTGTGGCTGTTGAAGTGAAGTGAATTGAAGGTAAATTTTAACATGTGTTTTCTTGTTAAATAATTACAAATAAAAGAAATATAAATTAAAGAGTACACACGGCATTTTTGTATGTGACAAGGCAAGATAAGGTCGCCGCTCGCAAGTTACTTTTTTGCGCGTACGTACAAAAAGCTAAAAACCATATTAGGTGGTGGCGGCGGCAGCGAATTTTGAGTTTAGAATTTTGCAGCTACCAGCACCATTGTAAGCAATGGATTGACGGTCGATGTGGCGCAGTGGTAGTGCGACTGCCTGCGACGCAAAGGTTCCGGATTCGATTCTCGGTGGGACACTCACTAAGTTGATATTTATCACTTTGTGAATTTGTTCCCGGTCTGGTCAGGACATTGCAGGGTGAACCAACTGATTGTCCGAAAATAAAAGGTTCCGTGCTTCGGAGGGCACGTTAAGCCGTCGGTCCCGGTTGCTGCCTATGATTACTTAGACGGCGGTCGTAACACAACCATGTCAGAGGCCTACTAGTGGTAGTAGGCGGTTGATAAACTCTGACACCAGGGTTCATCGTGTCGTTAGACGACTCGGTGTCCCACACGAAAAGAGAGAGAGAGGTAAGCAATGGATTCACGCCCACTCTCCTATTCCTACTGACCCGCTTTCCGCTGTAATCATGTCCATGGCCTAGAGACCGTGTCGGTTTTACAAGATGCCAGCCTGAGATAATTAATGTGTAGGGCCTCTTAAACTCGAACTCGCTATTTAACTAACTTTGTAATTGAATAAAATTGAACTTTGTCTTGTAAACGGGTATTGATTGGGTCAAGGGCTTTAGATATTTTCAGACGTTTAAATTGACGAACAGTTTGACGTGGTGGTAGTAAGGCGAATCCCATAATATGACGGACTGACCGATGCGTCTATCAAACATTTTGGTCAAATCGCATGCGTTACAGTGTGCCATGTTTTTCGGTTTTTGCATGGGACCTCGAAATTTCCTTTCGGCTGACAGACGGATGCGTCAAAGATACGTCGGTTAGTCCGTCATAGTGGGAGAACCGCCTCAGAGGCCTTTGAATGAAAGATTTTTGAGTGAATTCGTTGAATATTTCAATATTTTATAGTTGTAATTGCATAACCTGAAATCATTGTGTAATTTCTTTAAGTTTCGTAAAGAATCCCTTTTGCGTCGTAAATCGGGTAACTTAAGGAAGAAACTATGTAAAATGCACTTTTAAACGTAACCGCCTGTCACTGGCCAATAATTGAAATGGTAAGAGCATGGTTTGCAGTCTTTGGTCTTCCATTTTCAAATAAATTACAGTCATAATTTTATTCGGCCTGAATCCCACGCGCTAAGACTCGCAGACATTCTAAATTTAAATGAAATATATATTTTTTATTAGCATACATCGGATCTGTCGTTGAACGTTTATTCAAGAGCCTCATTTTGTTTACCGTAAAGTAACCCTTGCAAGATGACATAATGAATGGAGGTTGGCTGCACAATTAAAAGCTGCAAGGAATGCGCTCAGCTGCAGCGGCGCAGTGATAACGTACGTGCAAGATGAATTACCCTAAAGCTAATTAACGACGTCGTTTTAATGGACAACACTTTGAGAAAACTCTTTGGACCTTCTGAAAGAAACACTTTAAACACTGGACACTGAGAAAAGCTTCTTTAGAAGTTTTATTTGAAATAAAAATAAAAGATACGAGTAATTCATTATTTGAGAAGATCTTTAATTTAATACTGTTTGTTTTGTTCATTGTTATAAAATTTGCCAAAGATAAGCCTAGCATTGAGAAAATTCTAAGTAATAAAAAACCAGATGGTTGGGTCTGAGATTCTTAAATTATTAAATTAGTACCAGTCTACAGCAGCTTATTTTGGCGACGTTTGTTGAATTCTTTAAATTTAACGCCAATAAATTTGTGTGTGGTTTAAAAACTCAGACATCTCCATTGGGTCGGATTCGACAAGACACGACAAGAAGTAATATAAAAAACTGAAAAAGTTAATAAATCGTTAATACTTACCTAAAAAAAAAAAGTCTTAACGAGAAACGCAAGTATCTTGTTTCATAGCTTTTTTTTCAGTAAACAATACATTACCTAACAAATACATACATAAACAGCCACAAGACTCCACAGCTTGACATGGGCATCCCCCTATCGGGGGGTACTGCCATACTCACCACGCTTGTCAGACGGATTGGTGAGTGCAGTGCAAGATGTAGTATTCATAGGGAATGCTGCTGCCCGTTCCATGGACAAGTATCTCTTAGTCGTTTTTTATGACATCCACTGGTGGAATTGGGGTGATGCTATTTTAAGCCGGCATCACACGACAATACCTAAAAAATATCAGACAGAAACTATTTCAATACAACACACATCTAATTCTTACGAGTAGCTTGTAACACTAACTCCCTAATCAGAGTAATTGTAGGTAACAAAGGCTATAATTCCGTCTCCCTTAATCCTATGGATAAAGAGATGGATGGATAGAGATGGAGAATGAGTCTGTTTGTTTAGTTTGATTGGAGCCGGCTAAGCGGCTAAGCCTACATTACTTGGAGATAGCACGATTTCTTCGAGTCGCGGTTGATAACTCGATTCAGTGTGGCTGGATAATCTGTAAGCCGCGTGATACGACTCTGAGGTTAAGGCTGGTGCATATTGAGTAGGTACTACATTTTTAAAATACTGCAACGGGTATGGTGACTCAGAGACTCGAGGGTTTCATGTGAATTACAATTTTAGGCGACAGGCTAACTTGTCACTATCACATACATGATTTTTTTGGAACGGCCCTCAAATATTTGTCAGACGTGGCGATGGCAACCGTTTTTACGGTCGCTAACGATCTGTCTACGCTGCAATGGATAAAGGCGTGTTATGTTGGGTATACAATTTTACAAAACTAGCACAATTGCACTGCAGGTAAAGTTTGAACCTTCGAATTTTGCGATCAGTACTAGCGACGCCTCTACCGACTGGGCTACTGCGGCTCGTTCGTCGTTATTGAAATATGCCAGTAACGCGTGGCATAGATCTACCAAAGGCGATAAATGTACTGTGGCGAACGGGATAGTTACTGGCATTAAGATACACTTATTATATCATTTCACGAACGGCAAATGATCCGCGGTAGAAAGCGAAAGTCGCAGATCCAGACAATGCCTGCGGTGCAATTTGGCAAGTGCTGTAAAAAAGTCGGTACCTACATGTTATTTGTATTAAGAGCTCGAAGTTTCCCACTACTGGGCAAAGGCCTCACTTCTTTTATTGTTGTTATGTATCTATTTTTGCAGTCGTATCTTGTACCTACGGCCCGTGTTTCAGACGCACATAGAACACTCAGGAGCAGGCGTTAAGAAGAATTTTGTGAGTGACTGTTTTCCAAATCGCTAATAAACGACATGGTGAAACTAATTAAATATTGGCGAACCGTCTGCTTATCTAGAAAAAAACTGCCTTCCCTTAATTATTATACTATTCATTTTTATTTGCTGTTAAAAATAGCGCGCGTCAATTTGAGACAGATCTGCGCCGGCGAAAGCGCATTTGCTTTCGCCTTATTTTTTTCATCGCTTGAAGCAGCGATCAGTATCACGAGTAGTAGCCTCAGTGTGCTCATCCCTTAAGCAAGTTTAGTGTTGTCTGTCTTGCTTAAGGCGTCGCAGGGGTTAATGACTTGGAAATCATTCGGGTTAAGTTCGGTGGGATTGGAAGATAAGGGCAACAGATTTGTTGGTGTCAGATCGCGGAGTAAAGTGGTCGCGGGACAAGCAGGGATCACTGCTATACAGATAGCTAAAGCATTAAACAGAACAACCGTGGTCTGATATCACAACATACCGAGGAGCAGTAGTTTGACTTCATACTAACGGCTGGTCTGCGCACTCACACATGCACACGCCCAACCGACCTAATTTCAACACAGTTTCATGTATTGTGGTCGCGGGTTGACTGAAATACATGAAACTGTGTTGAAACGTCGGGACACAGGTAAATTACTAATATTTACCTAAATACTATCGCGATAGACCCGGTCTAATACTTAAAATGAGTGAAAGTGATCGCGAGTGCTTAAAAAGTTATATTACTACATACAATCTCGTGCCGCTCGTGTCACAGCTAGGGATGCAAAGCGGTAAAATTACTTTCGTTACGTTACGTAAAATACGATATTTTACGTCATATATTATATTTTACGGTAAAATACGGTAAGATTGGGTAAAAAACGAATTCAACTACTACGGGGCGGCGGGCGTCCGTCAGTTGACTCAGTTGATCGGGTTGGTTTGGGCGAGAGCGAGACAGTCTGTTTGTCGTACTACTATATTATAACTATTCTTTAAATTAATTTCGTCAGTCATGGTTTTCTTTCTTTCACTAAGCATAATGGAACATAAATGTGACATCACTTACGTTAGGGTTCGCAAAACAAATTTCTCGACATCCCTGCTGATGTAGGTAGATTCAGGCGGAAAGGTGGTTCAGTTAAACTACTGTTCCTTGGTACATTATGGTTCTACTTTAATCGATTTGCATACACACATAACGCCAATATGACAATAGCATAAACGGCCATAAAACGGTCATTATTGTTACATCTTCAAATATTAGACGATCATTTCTGAAGATTCTTTACCTGACTCTATAGTGAAAGGCTGTATGCTGTACGGCTCAAATTTAAAAACATGTAAAGTCCCGCAGTTACGCCACTCGTGGGAAAGAAATGGGCATTACACGGCAGTCTATACTTTGTACAATAGGTTGTAGCACATAAATTACCAGGCAGGGGTACTCCAAAAAAACTGAATTGTTTTTGTCCCCTGCAATATTTTTTTCTTGATATGAATATGTATTAGTAGAAAATTACTTATTTTATGGGAATAAGACAGACAGACATACATACAGAAACACTTTATTGCTCACATTTATAATCATAACATTGTATATGTTTATATATGTGAACAAAAACAAACAACACAATATAAGCAAAGGCGGCCTAATCGCTAAAAGCGATCTCTTCCAGGCAACCCTGCACACTAAGAATAAGTTTATATTTTTATTATGTATTTACTTACTTAACAGCCACAACTGTACAGTCCACTGCTGGACATGGGCCTCCCCCTATCGGGGGGTATTGCCATACTCCCCAATTCAGTTCTTTTGGAGTGCCCCTGGTGCCTTATGCCATTTATATGTATCTCAGTCCAAGGCCCAGCTGATGCAATATCATTCCTTAAACTTTCCTCAAACTCCCCTTTCACTTTTCCACGCGAAAGGCCTTTAAGAAGGTTTTTAATGGTGTGACCTTTAAGTAGTCCAAGGCTCAGCTGATGCAATATCTTTGGTTACATTCCTTGAACTTTCCCCAAACTCCCCTTTCACTTTTCCACGCGATAGGCCTTTAAGTAGGTTTTTAATGGTGAGACCTTTAAGTAGTCCCAGGATCAGGAAAAGCTAGGATCAGTGAAAACTAGTCCAGGCTAATTGGATCACCGCTACAGCCAACTACGTAAAAACTTCGCCAATCTACAAAGTAAGTTTCGAGTTTCGAGCGGGATTTAATAAGTTCACTTGGTTGTGAACTGTTGCGAAGATTTACTTTTGATTTAGATAAACCAGTGTTGTTTGTTGCCTTTAAAAAAAAAAAACGTACTTAATATAGCAAATAATTTTTCGATTTTACTGTCATTGCCCCATAGCGACAGTTATGCATATTACCTACCGGGTAGATGTGTTATGGCGATCTATACAACGATTTGAGTATGTTGAACCTCTAATTTTCGTCAATAACAATTATGTCTGGTAGAGTGGTCTTCATAACATACGTTTTATGTATTAATTTAGAAAACCATACGTAGAGCGTGCGGAAAACTATGCCGCTCCCGTATCGGCTTATACAGCCATGAAAAGTCTTGCCTCAGACACTGATTAAATCGTCTGTCACAGACGTGTGAGGCCAATGATGATGACATACATATATCACATCTGTATCCTTTGCGGGGTAGGTAGAGTGTAAACGGCCGTAAAAAACAAACATTTACGCCACGTCTGACAAACATTTGAGAGTCATTCAATAGTGTATCAACATAGTGACAGGTTGTCAGCCATACGCCTCAAATTGCAATACACATGTCACCCTCGAGTCCCTCATAAAAATCATGATTCTATACAATACTGTAGGTAACACCGAACCAACTCGTATTGCATCATTACGTATGTATGAGATACTTTCTACAATAATGTATCTACCAATTCATATCTAAGACAAAAGCCCATAACGGGGCGTGTAGGTACATCCGGGCCGCAAGACCGAGATTTCCGGTCCATTTATCCCGGACCCGGGCCCATCACGGCCCGAGCCGCTGCACCCGAATGCACCCGGTCAACGGTTAATTGATTGTCCGGGTATATCCGTATGGGGGTACATTTTGGTTTATGATCTTTGTGTGAAGTTATAGGAAGTCGTTTAATGATACTGACAACCGGTTTTCCTGGCTGACTTACTTGTTAGGAAATTGTATTTTAGTAAGTAATTAAAAAGTACACTGAAGCGTAAGTGTTTAAAGTAGATATTTGCGCAACGATAAGTGATAAATTTTTGTCTACAATCTCATTTGCTGTCTGTTTAGTAAACAAAAACGAAGCACAACAAAAATACTGTCCTAATATAAGAAATGGTTAATATACGAGAGTCAATAGTTTACCTTTTTTACCTATGTTGACGATATCCTGTATAATTGTGTCTGTTGCAAAAGAAAATAAATTTCAACGAAAATAATACCAACAATAAACACCTGCTAGCTTCCTAAACACACATACTAAAATAAACAAGGTAAGGTGCGTTATCAAAACTGTCTGCCAGTTAAACCTTGGCCCTTGATAATTGACGCTCGGGAAATTACATGTCGCCTGCGAGACAGTTGTTGATGACTGGTGGTGAGGTGGTGTGACGTCATGACTCGCGACTTGATTATAAACGATTTATTTCACAAATGACGCCCCCCTCTATCTCTCCCTCCCGACAAAAGGGGTTACACTCGGCGCTGATTCCGCAGTCATTGCTGGTGTCTTTTAGTATTTCATAACAGCACGCTTAAGGTAACTAGCAGTGTACGCTGATTTGGGTTCAATAAGCTGTGAAGTTACACAAAGGCCTTCTCAGGGCTGCGTGCGGCGGAGGAGATAATAGGCCTGCTTGCGTGATACGTTGATGATATTATGGTGGTTGAGAGATCTCTTTGAATAAGCTCTCGATATGCAGAACAAATATTCGAGTTTAAATGGGTTTCGTTTTCAATTATCATTGGATGTTATGGATCAAATTGAGCGTGCTGGTTATAGCATCAATTCAATTAGAAGGTTAACATTGGTAGGATTGTAATTAAAATCTGAGAATAAGTGAAATCGTATAGTTTTGGGTGATTAATAAAGTATCGAAGTAATTTATGCGTTTGTAGTTAATTGTATCACCAATTTAGCATGCCATTCATTGTACTCGATTTACAAGTAAAAATTGATGACAATCAAAATATTGTATTTTTAATAAACCTACCTACAGAGCGGTTTAAAAACTATGTCACCAGGGATTATCGGGACTTCTGTTAAGTCTACTACTTTGATAAAACTTACTTCCCAAAAAAAATGCATCTAAATACCACTTGATTTGTATTAAGCTATTTAGCGCGCGCTATTAGTTAAGCTTTTTTTAGAGAGTATGAAAAGTGTTATCCGTTGGTACGACGTCGTTATATAGCTCTGGGGTAATACATCGTCGTCAGTTGGATTAGAATAGCATCACCCCATTTTTACCCATGGGTGTCGTAAAAGGTGTCTCAGGGATAGCTCCGGGGAATGAGCAGCATCGTTCTCTGTGAACATCAACACCCTGTACTGCGCTCATCAGTCCGCCTGCCAAGCTAACAGGAGGTGGCCCACGTCCAGCAGTGGACTGTGTAGTTGTAGTAATTCATCTTCCACATACGTTATCATTGCGCCGCTGAGCGCATTCCTTGCAGCTATTAATTGTGCAGCCAACCTCCATCCATTATGTCATCTTGCGAGGTCTTCATGGAGTAGACATAACGCAGCATTTTTCTCTCGCCGTGAGAAAAATGGGTATTTTTGGATGCACGCAATTTAGTTGGTGAGTACGATATTGTGTGTATAGTGATATTAATGATTTTTCATTATTAAATTTTTGTCGCAGGAAAAGTTTGCGCGATAGATTAATTTTTCAAAGTTACGTCTATTTTTACACTTTTTTGCGTAGTGTATAGCAATCTTATGAAGATAACGCATTATTTTTTGCTGATACGATACGTCCTGTTCATTACTAGATTCTAGTCGTACAGTTTTTACCTGTTTATTCGGCAAGAAATTTCCAAAAGAGTGAAAAATCGTCTAAATATGGCGATTCCGCTCTGTTCTCACACAAAGGATTTGCCATTAGCGGGAAAGAGACGTTAGAAAGTTCGAGGCAGGCCCTTAATGTGTCTCTACAGATAGGCTCCCTAGGACTTTCGTATCTACTATCTATGCATCGGACAGAATTTTCTTCTGTTTTTTATAGTATTAAATATATGAATTCTTTATTGTACACATTAATACAATGGCTAAAAATAAGAGAATTCAAATTCTTTATTTAATAAACATAATTAATAATAGGTAAAACTATACAAAACAAGTATGAGGCTTAACTATTTCCTAAACTAAGAATTAGTTTAAGTAATACCTGTGTCTTAGGTAAACAGTTTACCAACATAACTGTTCTAAATAATAAAATTTAAAAATAAAATACGACTATACAATTAAAATAAACTTAAATACACTTTAAAATATTATTATTCTAAAACCTATTCTAACGGTAGAATCGGGGCACTGTACGATAAGTACCTACTTATTTTCAATCGTGAAATTGAAAGTGCCATATTAACCAGGCAATTGACCTAGTTTCATAAGTTTAGAAACTACTGTATTTTTGTAAGCTGATAGCACTCTGGCGGAGTCAGGCTAAGTGGCCGGTAATTAATGCGCTGCCAAACGAGTGCCGAATAACCGGATGCAACCGGTTATGGTTAAACGACCGGCTGCCAACCTACATCCGGTGCTTTTATATTGTTTTTGGATGGGTATTTTTGCTGAGTACATACACACATCGCACCTGTATACCTACGACGGCAGACTGTAAATGAGCGTAAAAAGCGGATGTTTTTTGACCTCATACACATACACATATCACACCTTTAATCCCCTGCGGGGTAGGCAGAGCGTAAGCGGCCGCAAAAAGCGGACACTCACGCCACATCTGACAAATATTTGAGTGCCATTTGGAAACTTGTGTATTGCTATAGTGACAGGTTGTCAGCCCATCGCCCAAAACTGCAATACACACCCTCGAGTCCCTTAGTCGCCTCTTACGACTCCCACAGAAAAGAAATAGGGTGATACGATTCTAAGCCGGCATCACACGCCTCACATTTCTTTATTTGAGACGTATTTTGCCAATGACCGTTTTCCCTCATTTGTTTCCCATTTTGGGAACTACCGGCACGTGTCGAGTAGATTCAGTCGAATGCGTTCTTCCCAGAACAACTCGTAAGCCCAATCGCGCCCTTGTTTGAACAACCACACAAACTTCTCCGGGTGAGCCCCAGCTCCCCACCAAATAGTTAGGTGAAGCTGTAGATTACAAAGCCCCGGGGCTAAAATTAAAGAGTCCAGCCATAAAAAGCCAAAGACCGTAGATTTCAAACAAGGAGATTGTTCGGTAGATTTTTCCCCAGGTCTGACAAATATTTTGAGGATCATGTTAGAAAACTAAGTAGGTATCACTATTAGTGACAGGTTGTCTGCCGGTCACCTTAAAATGAGATACACATGAAACCCTCGAGTCCTTTAGTCGCCTCTTACGATCTGCGCGGGAAAAATATCATGGTTTTCTTAACTGGCATCACACGGCGTCATGACGTCAATAAGTAATAGTAGAATAAAGTTGATTTCATTTTATTTCGAGAACCGTTAATTGTTTATTGTGCACCCCTCCCACATTACGGCTACACCCTATTCTGTACCCTAAGGTTGTCTGAAAACAATTGCTTCTTAAGCGATAAGGTCATCTAGTTTACACTTGTTCTTAATTATATTTCGTTTTTATTTTATCTCCTGTGTACAGTCAAGCTCACCTCCAGTTAGACACTCAAACCACCAATGTAAGTCTTGTGCGCGCGGCAGAATAACGGTCTAAAGTCCTAACTGTCTAATCCAGCCTGATTTCGACTGTACAATAAACCATTTTGAATTGAATTTCAATTGAAGTAAAATAATCCCATGCAATGTCATGGTGACAGATATTCTAATTCAAGAATCTCCGTATTATAATCAACAGGAAAGAACAAAAGCTAAAAGGAAAGAAAACTACTTAAATGCTGTTATTGATCATACTACGAACTGTTAACAGGATAAAATCGAACTCGCGAAACATTATTCATTTTAGTTCAGAAAATTTTCATATTCGCCGGCTGTTATTTAAAATTACGAAGTCAAGCATCCAAGAAATTGCATATTTTTTATCGTCGAATGCAATTTATTGAGCATTTGAGAGGGGAGTACAATGTTGGACAGGGAAACGGATAATAAAATAAAACTGGTTGGCTGTTGACTGACAGCGGACAAGGCATTGTGCAAGGAAGGTAGTCGTTAAAATGTCGCTAAGTGCAATTACTTTGCTTTTGAAGAAATAAAAAAGTGTTAATATAAGAACAATAGCCTGTGGCATGTTTCATTTTATAGTGTAGAATAGAATATTACATATCGGCATTAAACGGCCGTAAAAAACAGACATTTAGGTACGCCACGTCTGACAAGTTTTCAGGGGTATTTCAGAAGAATGTGTATCACCATAGTGATAGGTTGTCAGCTCATCGCCTTAAATTGCAATACACATGTAACCAAGTCCCTTAGCTGTGATTAGTTGAATTATGAAATTGATGCGCGTGTGAATTCTATAGCTATGAATTCTATACTTATGCCGTGTGATGCCGGCTTACAATAGCATCATCCCATTTCTTTCCCGTGGGTGTCGTACCCACGGGAAAGAAATGGGGTGATGCTCTAAGCCGGCATCACACGGCACAAGAATAGATAATTCTTCTTTAATAAAAGTATAGAACGAAGAATCGAATCTTGCTGATCGGTTTTCAATTATCTGTAAAGTATTTCGTCAAAATGTCTCTGAGCTTTAGTAAAAAGCTTAAAGCTAGTAGTAATAGTGCCGATCGCAAGTTCATTTCGGTTGAAAAATTTTTAGTGGTTAACGAGTTGCAGGTCTTTAAAAAAAATAATAAAATAAAATAAAAATGTTTTATTTCAGACCTGACGATCCATAAAAATTACAAAATTAGAGCAGAGTATAAAATTTAGTTGGTAACAATTAATGAAAAGTATTAGTACGTTAGTACGTAGTTTAAAGAATAGCACATATATACATACATACATACCTGTATGTCGTAAAAAGCGACGAAGGGACTCGAGGGTGTGTATTGCAATTTCAGGCGATGGGCTGACAACCTGTCACTATGGCGATACACAATTTTCCGAATGATCCTCACATGTTTGTCAGACGTCGCGTAAATGTTCGTTTTTTGCCGCAAAGGATAAAGGTGTGATATAGTTATGTATGTACGTTATGTATGTACAGTCGCTCATATAACATAAGGTAACAGGCATTATCAGTGGTATTAAACGAACACTACGGGTGTGCCTTGTGTGAAAGAGGCTAACTATTTTACGCCTTGGCACAGCAGGTCTGTGGTGTAATGGTCTAACTGCTCGGTCGTAACCTCAAGCAAAGCCACAATCGAGGTTCGATCCTCGGGTTGGTATAGCGTTTGTTTTTCTTTTGTGTGTATTATTTAAAAAAAAATTATGTTGTTTTATGTTTTTGTCGGTAGCTGGTGACTCCAGGGATATAAAAATAAGGCGTAAGTATATTTTAACTACAATGAGAAAGCTTTATATGGTTTATTTTAAAACATGAGGTGTTAACTAAGTAATTATAGTATGGTAAGTGTAAGCACGGGCCACGGAGCTATAATACAGAAAAAAAAAATTGTATGAAAGTAGCGACATCTGGTGATCAGTAGTAATAACACGATGTTCTCTCTGTTCATCGCCAAGCTTCTGAGGGGGAGTTATACCTCAGCTGATGGTATAGTTGCATTGTATAGATGTTTCTATCGTATTAACGGGCAGTATAGGTAAACCTACTTAAACCTAAAAATATCGCCTAAAAATAAAAAAATATGTAATACCTGTTTTTTATATTTATTGCTAGGCAGGTTTTTATACTTATTTATTGGTAATCTTATTTAATCATTTCGATATCATCTTTTAAAACATTATACATATACAAATTAAAGTAGAAAGAAATAAAAGTGAACAATAAATTGAAAGTATTTATTTATTTACAACGATTGTTTACAGCCTCATATAGGTGCTATGCTTAGTAACAATATAGGTAGGTATATCTATCTAATTATTAGACAGGTTTAAAACAACGATTTGAAAAACTTAGTTTACAACTGCTTCCTTTGTTTAGCTAGCACACAGTGAATAAACATGTATAGTTACATACAATAACATCACTGTGGCGCTTATTTAAGAATGAGTTGCACAGCTATAATAATTTTGTCACAAATCTTAGGGTAAAGAAATGTTCCAGAAAGAACCTTACGATCAACCAAAATGAAACTATCAATATATAAAAACTTATTCATTCATATAATAATGCACGCTCAAATACAAATAAAAGCTCATTTCTTTGTAAGTATAAACAGAGTATCTCGTGTATTTTTGGTGCATCAAATTATATTTGAGCGTTTGTCTTGGCTTCACTCTGGTTATTTGTAGGGTTCCCTCTGATATATTTAATACATTTAGGTTAAACAAACTTGATAATGTGGTCTCTAAAATTACAAAAATACTCCCGGGCAAATCGAATTATGTCCTAACGATGTCTATTAGACAAGGCGTTTTTTTTGCCGATTTGTATGTTTTGAATCCTTTTGCATGCAAATCTTAGCACGGTTTGTACAGATATACCATGTGCAATTGCCGTTTCCTTTCTTGATGCAAATGGATTCGCAGTGTGCTTTGCAATAACATCCCGATGGCGTGCAGACTGAGGAACGAACATCTTGGGGGCAAAACCAGGCTTAATACGTTGAACATCTCAAGTGTCACCATGACGCTGAATTCACAATCGTACAGCTTTTCTCTGCAAATAAATAAATCCTAAATTAGAAGAATGATCCTACAAAGTTATCTTCCTACCATTTAATATTTATTGAAACCTAATATTAAAATACATTGTAGGTTACTATTAAAATCAGGATAACACATATATTACAATGACGTAACACAATATTTTACTTACCGAAATATTTAATTTACGAGCGATTGCACTCATTGACATTTGCTGTTCATGTAACACCACAATTTCAGCCTTCATAAAAACTGATAAATTATGCATTACTTATAATAAAAATTGTTAAAGTTCTGTTAGAATTCAAATAACACTGTTGTCGCTTCCAAAGAAGACGATCAATAGTAAAGAAGCGAATTCATTCAAGCTGAACTGGTTATTTATAAGTAATTTTTATTGCCTACCTGCAATTTTATAAGACTCGCGGTATATTCAACATTTTCTGATCCGAATATCTATGACGCGCCATGTTATTGATAAGCTTGTAGCAACCAGTTAAAAATTTAAACGTTCTACGTAACAAGCATCTGGTCTAGGGGCTTCGCTGTCGGATACAACGCAGCATAGCCACGCTTCGAATCTCGGCCTGCGCTAGAGTGGTAACTGTCATATTTTTATGTTAAAATTTTAGTTCCTAAGTGAATGATTGCGAGTTCGATTATACTTCGTATTTGGCTTGCGAAAAAGTTGCCAGCAAGTAATTTAAACAGGTTTAAGTAATTTAAACAGGTTTAAGTGACGTATGCAACGCTAGTAGATTCCGGCTAACTAGCTCAGTGCTGCCACCAAGTTTAAATATTGCCGAAGAGTTTGATGTGGTGGTATGTGGTTGTAATTTTATAGTAAGTGTCGCTGGTGGTGCCATCTTTGTGTTGAATAGAGAATAAATTCCTTTGATACTTCGCATATGCATGCCTGTTACCTTAAGTGGTATAAGAGACTGTACATACCTAAACTCCTAAAACATTACACTCCTTTTTCTGGTTGGACAGTCGTGTCAAAATGACACTAAGCGACCTTCTCGTAACAGGCGTAATACTAGTGCCGATTGCAGCTTCATTTCGGTTGGTAAATTTTCAGTGGTTAATGAGTTGGAAGTCTCTAAAGAATAGCACATATATACATACCTGAACTCTTAAAACATTACACTCCTTTTTCTGGTTGGGCAGTCGTGTCAAAATGACACTTAGCGACCTTCTCGTAACAGGCGTAATACTAGTGCCGATTGCAGCTTCATTTCGGTTGGTAAATTTGCCGAGCGCGACTCCGGCGGGCTTATTGCGCCCGCTGTTTGTTGACGGTCAAAGCTTTGGGGCTGAGGTGAGCTAACAAATAAATGTTCCGAATTACTGCTAGCACTACGATGCACATGTTCCACATTTGCTGTGGAGGTAGAGTTTATTTATAGAAGTTTCGAGAATAGAAACACGTTACTATAATAAAATTCCAAACGAAAATTTTAAAGTTAAGTGATAATTAATTCAAAGCAAAAATCAAGAATACTTAATGTTTAAAGGAATATCAAAACACAGAAAATTATCTTAAATATAAAGACGTCTGGTAAGTAGCAACAGTTGCGACAACACAATGTATGAGGTAGATAGATAATATTCTAACATTAATTTGATATAGATTTAAACTTTAAAATGTATTTTTTTATTTTCCCGTAAATTCACTATTCTATTATTATTACAATTTTTTATGTATCGTGTTATGTTATGTAGAGTGCGATTTCCTAAAGATTCTTGTAAAGTCTACCTTTTGTTAGATTCTTGGCCACATAAGCGATGAATATCAAACCAAATCAAAAATCTTCAATGACAGAGGTGATTTGTATACTTTGGTAGCATTAATATGTAGCCGTCTCGTTGTCCCAAAGCCAGCTGATGAGGTTTCTATGTTTGGTAGGTTCATATTGGTCATTGATCTTACTCGTATCACAGTGGCTCACATAAAGTAACTACTCTTTAGTTAAGGGTTCATCGGGTCGTTTGTCAACTCGGTGATCCATACGAAAACAAGAAGTTGTGTTAGACATAAAAACCACGACAGACCCGACCACCGAAGACCTGTAGTAGTCTCTAAGTAATTTTAGTGCAATATGTCCATAAATGTAACGTGTCCGTTTATTTTCCAGACTTTTCTTTGTTAGTTTTATTCTGTATGATCTGTTTTGAAACAGGAATACACAGTCTAAAAGAAATTCTGATTGAAATAATGTAAGAACACCGTACGTTTCAAACAACCTGATTTTGTCTTATTTCTTTAAATTATAACAGATAAATAAAATAAAAATAGCCTTTAAAGTATTAGTGCATGTCTAGTTAACTGTTTTGCTAGCTTGCCGAATCAAACCCATGGAATGGTTTGAAATGTGATGTCTGTAGGTATTCAGATTGTAAATAAAAAACGTTCAAATATAACTGAAACACGTTTGGGACCTATGTAGCAGAACAAGTCTTGAATGAGAAATCCATGCAGTAGGTATGAGTAATAAGCTCCTACAGAACCTATCCCATGAACACGTAAAAGAAAACTGTCCTGGACAAATTACATTTCTCAAATAACAAATTTCGTTGGTTTATAGAAAAAGTGTAAACTAAACTGTTACGTGGATGATAAGGCTATATTTTCTTATCTAGTAACTGTCCTGATGCCGTGTGATGCCAGCTTAGAATAGCATCACCCCATTTCATTCCCGTGGGCGTCGTAAGAAGCGACTAAGGGACTTGAGGGTGTGTATTGCAAATTTAGGCGATGGCCGACACTATGGTGATATACAATATTCCAAATGACCCTCAAATGTTTGTCAGACGTGGCGTAAATGACTGTTTTTACAGCAGCTTATGCTCTGCCTACCCCGCAAGGGATTACAGGTGTGATATATATGTATGTTTATATAAAAGTGTAAACTTAACAGTTACGTGGATGATACTATATTTTCTTATCTAGTAACTGTCCTGAGCAACTTCTTGCTTCGAAGTTCCGAGTGTACGTTAGCTCTGCACTTGCCCCTTGTTAAATGTAGTGTAAACACAGAAGCAGTTACTTCTGGATAACTATCCTATATAAGTACTTAAATCTTCTAATACCTTTGGGCTGTGTGAAATGTCTAAGATATTTATTTATTTATTTACCTTAAGACGAGCAATTCTTGTATTTATGTATATAATCAGGATCTCAAAAAGGGCTTCAACGATTTTCATAGAAAATTTGTATTTTCTCGATCATCGAGCTATATTTTTTTACAGTGAGATCGCAAAGAGTAAGAGTAAATGTCAAGTACTTTGCACCTTGTTTAATGTAGTGTAAATAAAGAAGTGGTTATCAGAGGAGTAAGTACTGCATTAAATTACTGAGTTTCATTGTTTGTCATATCGCAAGTGTAGTCCTTGCCACGAGCAAGGTCCCACTCACTCCAAGAAGTATATAAAAAGTGAAAAATAACTTGGACTTCCTATACAATATGAGTCAATTTGTGTTGCAGGTCCATTTTTTATAGGTATGTCGACCCATGTTTCTTGGGGGAAAGTTATTCCTTATCATCAGCCTGTCCTGAGTTTTCGGTATAAGTGACTAGTAAATTTTTACCCTATACATATGTTCTCATTATTTGATGCCTACTCTGTTTCCCTTGAAATTAGGCACATCCTCCTTAAGATTATCTACATATAATCACAGACTTTCTTTCGTGAAAAAATCTCGGTTGTGATATCAGAGTGAACCTGGCTCCTTCTAGAACTTTGTGACAGAACTAATAAACATTGGGTATATACAGTTCAAATTCAAATTTAAATTCTTTATTTTATAATTTCTTTAGTTGGCAGTAAATTGGCGCTGTGTGGTGCCCACCGGTTTAGAAAAACTTCCTACTTATTTACCCGTGAGTGTCGTAAAGGTACAACCACCCACGGAATGGACAGCAGTGTTCCCTGTGAATGCCAATCCGCCTGCCAATCGTGGCGTGTATGAAAATATCCTTTGAAAGAGGGAGGACCATGCCCAGCAGTCGACTGTTGTTAATGCAATATAATGCGTTAATATAAATACAGTATAAGCACATAAAGTATGTTCGTGGTTATCTATAGAGCGCCGCATTAAATCCTTGCCGGGAGTCGCGCCGTTTGTCATGTCGCCGTAGCTGTGACGTCAGAGTGTTATGGAACCACTGCTGGAACCTTCTAGAACACGTGTTTACCTACTGTTTCACTGTTACTCTACAATATACGTAGTTAAATAACTATGTATAATTTTTCTGTATAATAGATGATGATGTGAGTCCCTGTATTGCACGATAGTGTATTGCCAGCATAATCATGGAACGAAAAGCTCAATTATTTTTGGATTTGTGAATAGACAGAGCATATGGTAGGTGGCAGGGCAGCACCAACACTCTTTCAACAATTGTTGCGGATAATATGGACAGTCGAATCCTCAATCATTGGATGTCTATTCATGTGACGGAAAACGATATTATTATATTTTTACCAACACTATGTGGCGGCTGATGTAGTACGCCTGCATGCAACACAAAGGTTCCAGGTTCGTTTATCACGATGTTGAAATTTATCACTTTGTTAAATTGTTCCCAGTCTGGTTAGGACAATGCAGGCTGAACCACATGATTGTCTGAAATGAAAGATGGTTTCGTGCTTCGGAGGGCACGTTAAGCCGTGGTCCCGGTTTCTGTCTATGATTACTTAGATTGCGGTTGTTAGACAGCCTTGTCAGAGGCCTACTACTAGTAGTAGGCAGTTGTAAACTCTGACCCCAGGGTTCATCGAGTCGTTGGATGACTAAGTGTCCCACACAAAATAGAAAGAAAGACCAACTATATGAACATGTATTAAGTCCGGAATAAATTATTATCATCATCATCCTACTAATATTATAAATGTGAAATTTTGTATGTTTGTTTGTTTGTGACTTCTTCACGCAAAAACTACTTAATCGATTGTAATGAAATTTGGCACACATATAGAAAGTAACATGGATTAGCACATAGGATAGTTTTTATCACCACTTGGGCGGGCAACGTCGCTGGTAACAGCTAGTCATAATATAAAGACCATTTAGAAGAGTACAAACTTACCTACATTCTTCATTTAACTGACCCACATACGAGACGGGGCGAATGTAAGCTACAAACAACTTCCATCTAAGCAATCTATTCCACAGATTTGAACACAAAACAGAAGTGAAATTCATTATGCAGTGGTAGTGGAATGCTACCGGCTTTCAACCCACATACGTACGAATGAAACACTGAAACGACAAAAGCAAAGCCGTTGTGTGAGTTAAAGTTGATTTGTCACACTTTCTTTGAATGAGAAGCGACATAAAAACCTGTTTGATGATAGCTACATACATATATCACGCCTGTATCTCTTCCGGGGAAGGCAGAGCGTTAGTAGCCGTAAAAATTGACATTTACGCTACGCTGACAAATATATGAGAGTCATTTCAAAAATTGTGTATCCCAATAGTGACAGGTTATCAGCCCAACGCCTAAAATTGTAATACACATGTCACTCAACCTTAACCCCCACGGGAAAGAAATGGGGAGATGCTATTCTAAGCCGGCATCACACGGCAAGCTACATAACACTTCCATCTAAGCAATCTATTCCACAGATTTGAACACGAAACAGAAGTGAAATTCATTATGCAGTTGTACTGGAATGCTACCGGCTTTCAACCCACATACGTACGAGTGAAACACTGAAACGACAAAAGCAAAGCCGTTGTGTGAGTTAAAGTTGATTTGTCACACTTTCTTTGAATGAGAAGTGACATAAAAACCTGTTTGATGATATCTACATACATACATATATCACGCCTGTATCCCTTACGAGGTAGGCAGAGTGTAAACGGCCGTAAAACGGATATTTACCCCTCGCCTGGCAAACATTTGAGAGTAATTCAGAAAATTGTGTGTCTGTAGAACTCCCATCTAAGCAATCTATTCCACAGATTTGAACACAAAACAGAAATGAAATTCATTATGCAGTTGTACTGGAATGCTACCGGCTTTCAACCCACATACGTACGACTGAAACACTGAAACGACAAAAGCAAAGCCGTTGTGTGAGTTAAAGTTGATTTGTCACACTTTCTTTGAATGAGTAGCGACATAAAAACCTGTTTGATGATAGCTACATACATACATATATCACGCCTGTATCCCTTACGGGGCAGGCAGAGCGTGAACAGCCGTGAAAATGGAACACAACCATTTGAGTGTAATTTAAAATATTTATTTATTAATTTGTGTATGTGAGAAAATTATGTTTCACCATACTCGTAGTTACAGGTTATCAGCCCAACGCTTAAAATTGTAATACACATGGTAACCCTCGAGTATCTTAGTCGTCTCTTACGACATCCACGGGAAAGAAATGGGGTGATACTATTCTAAGCCACTCAACATATCAAACGACACCGTCACATTAATTTGCGGCTATCACAGGTTGTCATTTGTATGATAGTTATCAAAACATGCGGTGCGTGTGCGATCCATACATACACACACATATCACGCCTATAATCCCTTGCGGGGTAAGCAGAGCGTAAACAGCCGCAAAAACGACTATTTACACCACGTCTGACAAATGTTTGAGGGTCATTTGGAAAATTGTGTATCGCTATAGTGATAGGTTGTCAGCCCATCGCTTAAAATTGCAATATACACACTCGAGTCCCTTAGTCGCCTCTTACGACTCCCACGGGAAAGAAATGGGGTGATGCTATTCTAAACCGGCATCACACGGCACTGCGATCCATGTAAGTACTTAATCAGATTTCTGTTAATATCAAAAAAATCTTTCAATTTATAATAAAACCACGTCCAACAAGCGAATTCATTATGCCGGCTGGCAACAAAGGACCGCTTTTAACAGCTCGAGTTGATCTCAGCGCAAACATGGCTTTGCCACGCCTCCCCACACTTCCCGGGGGTTTAAATTTTGAATAACATTCGTGGTTTTAAATCTACCGTTTTATATTGTTTTTTTTTTTGGGCGATTACCACAGATTAGTATAGCGCCGGCACGTTGTACGTTATTTGTGTTATTATATTTACTAATTATGTTGAAGCTTGAGCATATAAGTAACAAAACGAAGCATAAGAAATTAGATTATTTTCGTCTAATAATATATTATTTACGTCGACGATCTTAATTTCAAAACATTAAAATTTGCCTAACTGTGGTGTTAATCCGACTGATAGTCAAACTCAAGAACTTACCAAAATTTGGGCTTCTTATAGCCAAATTTAATGTTGAATTCTACTCTATAAACACAGCCCTTAGTTATCTCGGTCGCGCTTATAGTGAGGCAATTTTAACCACCGTGCTTTTTGCACAGTGGTTAAAATGGGACAGATTTTTACTTGTTTCAGAAAAAATATGCAGGTATTGTGTTACTTTCCAGCATAGAATATTTCTCGGACATCGCTCATCTAACTTTGAGCTTATCCGCTGCTCAGCAGCAAAGTATTACGAAAATTCAAGAGAACGCGTTTCTAGAACTTCTTAGCTTAAAATACACAATCCTTCCTCAAAAAATATGGATCTATTTCTAGAATTTCTAGATGCAAAGTACACAGATTTTCGCAAGCTCACTTGGTTTTCATTCGCAACAGCGTTCCAGCAAAAACATTCTCATAACATTTTAAACCGCAGTTCATACAAGTAAATATTTTTCTAAGTAATGTATGTTTCCTGTGTAGGTTATTTATATTTTAGGTAAAACATTTAAGTGCTCGTGAATTAATCGCAAACATATATCTAAAGAGTAAATTTTATTCACGAAACTATATACTGAGTAACCGTCTGCAAGCTTTGTACTAATCCTACATACATAATTGGTTCATCTGAATGAACAACTACTAAGTACTTGCATCTATTCAGAAATTTTACCTACCAACAACACAAATACTTCACAAGCTCAGTTGGTTTAGAAAAGCGGTGGATTCTCGTAGATTCTTTTACAAAGACGCTATTGATACACTTTAGACCCACAATAGCGAGGCAATAGGATAATATTTCCATTTCTATGACGCTATGCGTGCCTTGCGAGGAGCTCGAGATTGGTACATCATATTGCAATCTCGACTGCAAACATACCGTGTAGTAGCAATGTTATGCTATATTGGTTACATCTTGATGTTAATTTAAATGCGTGCCATGGCTTTAGGGTAGTTTCAGTATTATCATAAAAAACTCTTGTTCTGTAAATAGCTTTACAATTTATTTTTCCAGTTAGGTGAGCAACTACTTAGAAGTCATATATATTCAGAAATATAACCTACAAACAAAACAAATATTTCACAAGCTCAGTCGATTTACCAGAGCGCTGGATTCTCACAGACTCTGCAACAATAACGCTCTCGATACACTTTAGACCCACAATGGTGAGGCAATAGGATAATATTTCCATTTCTATGACGCTGCGTGCGCCTTGCGAGGAACTCGAGATTGGTACATCATATTGCAATCTCCGACTGCAAACATACCGTGTTGTATTGCGGGAAGTAACCAATATAGCAATCGTATGTAATAAATAACTTAGTAGGTGTGATATTTGCGTTATGACGTTATTTGTAAATGAATTGAATCATTCATTATTAAAAAACACAACAGGTTTCTTGGTATTTGCTGTATTCATCAAGTTTAGCAGGTGGGTTGGCGACCGCAGCAAGTTGCTGCCAATTCCTTGAATTTATTCCTAATATCACCTTTTTCAACACCCGCGGGTCAAACAAAAGAGAATTAATCTAAACCGGCCACCCCACATTATTCATTTTACTAATAAAATGGCTCTATATTATACTAAACATGTCAGCCGAGAGGCGAGGAGTCTAGAAAATGAAAATCCATACAAAAATATTTTTCTGTAAAATGCCGCCAAGACGAGAGCGTAGGCTTACAGAGTAAAAAAGGTATTAGATCTTAATTAGAAACAAGCTTTTGAATGTACGTACTATAACGGGTTAGGGGCAACCTCCCCCAAACCAAATTTCACCAACTCTACATATCAGTCAAAATGTAAGGCTTGGCCCTTTTAGAGATTAGTGACTGATTTAGTAAAAATTTGATACATGTATCTTCTTTTTCTATCATAAAACTGAAGGGATAAAAAAAATTAAAACCCTCATTTGGGAGATTTAATGGGTTTTTGAATTTTTATGTAGTTGGTATACTCTAGCACTTCAGTGGGAAGTACCCTAACATTTTGATGATCATCGGTGAGTGTGTCAGTGAGTGACGAAATCTACGTATTTAAAATATCAATAAAATCTGAAGTATCAAAGCTATGCAATCGAAACATAAATATTAAATAAAATTCTTATTGACAACATATTGGTTTGATCAATTCTTTCTCGGAAAAGCAAAGTTATAAGGGTTCACAAGATCGGCGAAGAACTTCGAAAAAAGGTAAGCAGTGCCCTCGCGCTTTGCTTGGCGGGACACGACCGTGCTTCCAATAATCTAGCATAATATAACACTGATTTATAAAAAGCCTTGCGTTAAAATTTATCGTTTGTTAAAAAAACTGGTATTATAAAACTCTGCGTTATTTACAAACCAATTAAATACTAACTCACGCTGCTTTCACAAACGGAAAGCCACTAATTGACATGTCAATTTAGCTTTCGGGTCAATGAGGATGTTAAAATAAACCTTTCAATTTGTCTTTGTAAGCACATTTAAAAATGGTACTACTACTCCGTCTTAATGCCAGCTTTGACTAAAATTACCTAATTTCTACACAGAGTTCGTAGCAAGTGCAAGAAACCTATTTCTATCACTAATTAATTTATTATGTAAAAGGCAATTTAAAGCAATTTACCCACATGTCGTCCGTCGTTGCGTTTTTTTGACGTATGGCCGTATTTAAATAGAAATAAGATAGAATTTAATATCACTAAATAGTATTAAAAAGGTTTATCCCTATGCTTAGATCTTTAAAACTACACAAAGAATATGATGCAGTTTTCTGTAGCAAAAAGAGTAGTTCAAGCTAAAGGTTAAAATATATAATTTAAGCCGAGAAAAGGTCTTTTTCCCGCGGGAAAAAGGTAAGCAGCGGGTGAAACCACTGGGCACTCAGGCCGCTAGTTAGATAATAAAAAAGCATTTCAGAAGTCATTCGATCGTGGAAAGATATTTTTAATATACATGCTGTAAAAAAATTAGCTGAGAATATTTTAAGGGGTGAACCAGTACGTGAAACTGAACAACTTTCCCGAAGAAACATAGGTCGAAATATGAAAAAAAAAAATTAGCCCTCCCATATAAATTATCCCGGCCGGGTAACACACTAAGTATGGGAGGGTCAAATTATTTTTTCATATTTCGACCTATGTTCCTTGGGAAAAGTTGTTCAGTTTCACGTACTGGTTCACCCCTTAAAATATTCTTAGCTAATTTTTTTACACCTTATATGCATAGCAATGCAGCTTCAGAGGACGATTCTCAAATGAACAAGTGTCGCACCCACCCGGCGGCGCTGGCCACTCGACGATGTCTATTCGAGGAGCGCATTCTAAAATTTGATCTCGAATAACTTTTGTTACCACTTCCTTTTGGCCGTGATTTATCGTCGCTAGCTCTGCTCGCTCTACACTCCACGTCACAATCGGACAAACAAAAATGGGAATTTATTCGAGCAAAAGTTAGTCGAACTGCATTTATGATTGCTCAGTACAGTATGATAAAGTATTTCATGAAAAACAACGTCTCAACGAAAACTTATTTCTTTCGTCAGTAGCACCAAGTATTAAGTAAAACACTTTATTGCACATTCAAAACACAAATAAATAACAGGATATCTTAACCTAAAAATGCGCAATGGCGGCCTTATCACTTTAAGCGATCTCTAGCAGACAACCTTTGGGTTGAGGAGAAAGCAAAGGGTAGAAGAGAAGAGTGCATAACATAAAAGTAAGATTAGCCAAATACCCGTATTATAATATACTACAATAGATTTTTTCTGTGGGGACTGAGTCGTTCAACGAGCCGACTACAATAGATAATATTAGTTGTATGTCAGTTCTAATTCTGCATCGGGCGTATCCGATTGATATGATATATATGATAAAAAGAAGAAGAAGTTCTAATTCTAAACGTATGTTATGTATGAATTACCCTAAAATGTCAATTTACTTCCGAGAAATAGAAAATAACTTTAACAAAGAAATAACTCCGCTAATAAACGATCTTTGGACAATTCATTTCTAGTTAGTGCTTGCCAAATGAAGTTGCGAAGTTATCAAGTGTCATTTGTGATTTCCGGAATTTGATTTTTGGCGGTAAAGTTGACCTTGCGAATAATCAGAGGAAGTTCGTGTAATTTCGGGGTTGGTTAGTGTTGCCAGAAGCCAGACCGTACATTTTAATTCTAATATGATAATTCTACCAACCGAGGCCTTGAATACGTAGGTATATTTGAGACTACTCCTGCTGCAACTACCCGTCATTTATTATGATAAGGCTCCAGTCTAAGAAAAACAAATCAAGTAAAAATGTGTTGCTTAAGAAGTAGTTGCGTAAGAGAAAGGTCCATTCCGGAGTGGACTTACTGCTAAAATAGGCAATATTCGGATAACTTTTGGCATTGGATTGGCCGCTCAGTTATAAATTATGATTTACTGGTTACGATGTTGCATATTATATTTTTATGATTTTATGCTGTGGTTAATTTGACGGTTTCCACGCCGCAGATTATCAATCCGCCAGTTTCACGACACCAGTGCCCTATGTTCTGAAACTACAGGCTACAAGTCTACAGGTGATTTTCTTATCTTAGTACTGTAGCAGAGTGAAAACTCTGCGTCGGCATCCTTTTCCATGTCACCTCCTCTTTTTCGAATTCTGTTAAATTTCAAATCAAATAAAAGAATTGGAACGTCGTGCAGACGTATTTTTCTCCCTGACGCACTCATCATCTATCTTTCCACGGGAAAACAGTATTCACCATTGTATTACCAGTGCCGTTATAGTTTCAAGTTTAAAGTTTCGAGTTTTATTGCATAGTTCCGTGGTGAATAAAATTACATTTTAGTAGGCCATAAGGCCAAGCTTATATATTATATTTCTATTAATTGTGGAAAATCGTGTTGTGTTAAAAGGAACCCTCAAAGAGGTACATATATCTATTTATCTACATCCGTTTACCATCATCTACTTAGCTTTTCTTCTTTCACCCATCATCGCCATACTAACTTTAATATTTGTTATTTTAGGGTTCGTCCTTGACGTTCGTCCTGGACTTCAATAAATAAATGTAAAACTCTACAGCCTGCTTTTATTTACCTGTGGCCTCCGGGCTACAGTGGCGCCCGAACAGGGACAGAAGAGAAAAAAATATGTTTCTTATTGTTTTATTACCATTACCACTAATAAGCATTAATCATCAAATTCACACAATTTATCCTCCAAATTCAACAATTTAAATATACGTTCCAATTCCCCATCTGGAAATCAAAATTTCCATTATCATTTTTATCATTATCATTTTTACCATCACACAGTACACCTACAGTACACAAATCAAACCGCTACACCTCATATACATACAATAAACACTATCACGGCTGCCCATCGGCAACCAACAATATCATTCGAGCGTCAGGTTTAGACGAAAGTCATCTTTCGCTTGAAGATATAACTCACACCAATTCCTAGGACAATATCCTAAGAATTGGACATACGAGTAGATAGTGGGGTTCTGCAGGTTTTCGAGACCGACAGTCAGACCCCAACCACACAACTCACCACACCCATTGATCATTCCATACCCCACCAATCATTTTTTTTCTTTTCAAAATTCTAAAACGGCATCAACGCCCCTGATACAAATTCGATAAAATACTTTGGCATTTAGAGCTTTCACCCCTTTTTACCCAATAAACATTATTTACCATATTATTTTCATAGATTCTTTGCTATATTTTTATTCTATATTTAATCGCATATAATAACCACCCTCTAGACCTTGCAAGCATTACCCTCAACTAATGGTTTCTAGCTAAACTAAACGTGGTTCTTGACTACAGAGTACGGCCTCTGAATCACTTTTTCTAACCTTTTTCCACACGCTAAATTAAATCTATAAAAACCTATTTTATGACCAATAGTGGACACCAATAATCTAGACATTGTTATACTTTGACGTTTGATTACCAATTGTCGTTTTGCCAAATATTAAAATAATAAATATTTTACCAAATAGTTTCAGCCTAAAATAGAAAAATACATACACGATAGAAATCATAATAAATCAGATTGACAAGTTTGGCATTACCCAAAAATACGATCAAACGTCAAGTCAAACATTGTCAAGTCAAACATTCGTTGCCATCCCTCTGTCATTTACTACTTACCCTTCTTTTAATTTATTGGCCTCTGCCAACGAGCAATTCGGCCAGTATCAACCTTATTAGAAAGTTTCCTACCAAATAGTATTAATAAAATAATATAATGGAAAACTATAATTATTTAAACAAACCCGAACTTCAATTTGAAATAAAGATTCGAAACATAGAGTTTAACCAAAGCCAAACTGTAGAGGCTCTCCATCAATTATTAGCCCAGGCAATAACTTCTAACCAGGCAATTAATCAGATTAGTCCCAACGTAAACATTATTAATCTTTCCAGTACCACAGACGAATGGTACAAATCTATTTTTAACAAATGTAAAAATAATCCCTCGTCAACCCCCGACTATACAATTAAAGACAAAAAACTATATAAATATACTAATTCTCTAACCCCATTTAATTCACAATACAGCTGGAAATTAGTCGTTCCTTCAGAACAACGAAACCCCATAATTGCACAAAATCATTGCACACCAACCGCAGCCCATTTTGGTACCTTCAAAACATACCATCGTATCAAGTTAAATTATTTCTGGCCTGGCATGTACAAAGATGTGGCAACATTTATCTCTCGCTGCGACACGTGTCTTGCATATAAACATCGTAACCAAAACGCTATCGGTCACATGGGCGAACCTAAACAATGTTCCCGGCCATTTCAATGCCTTTCAATCGATTTTATTGGCCCACTACCCATATCACGTAAACTTAACAGATACATATTGGTAATAACCTGTTGCTTTTCTAAATACTGCTTATTATTCCCAATTAAACGCGCTACTTCTTCGGTTATTAAACATATCCTAGAAGACTTAGTATTCATGAACTACGGTATTCCTGAAACAGTCATTTTAGACAACGGCCCCCAAATGACAAGCTCGGAACTAACAGACATGTTTCACTCATACAACATACCACACATACATTTCATACCCCTTCACTGTCCTCAGGTAAATACTGTTGAAAGATACAACAGAACCATAATCACGGCGGTCGCATCATTTGTCGATGATGACCACAGAACCTGGGACAAACACCTCCATAAAATACAATTTGCCATCAACTCATCTGTTAACGAGTCAACCAAATTTACCCCAGCCTTTCTAGTATTCGGTCGTGAACTAGTACCGTGTGGTTCTACTTACTCCCAAAAGGACACCACGGATGACCTCATCTTCGCCCCTAGAGATATTTATGCGGAAAATCTCGGCCAACTCATTCCCATTTTCGACAAAGTACAATCACGACTACACTCCATACACCAAAATAACGCATCCAACTACAACAAACATCGTCAAAACCTAGAGTTTAAACCTGGCGATATAGTTTGGAAACGTAATTATCCCATAAGCTCTACCGACAAAAACTTCTCGGCTAAATTAGCACCAAAATACATTAAATGTATCGTATCCCAAAAGATTTCCCCTTTAGTATACAACCTAGCCGATATGGACAATAACAACTTAGGACGTTGGCATATCAAAGACCTAAAGCCAACCAAAACCGCAAAACTTAACTAAACTAAACCTTATTCACCCCCATTTCTAATTATCCAAGTTTGGATAAAGCGAACTACGCCATAAAGTAGTAACGCAGTCATTTTATTTCCTTTTATAAACTTTTTCACCTCATTACGCTTTTCGGTTTTTCCATTAAACATTGACGGATGTCAAACTTTACTTCAATGATAAATAATTTTATTACCAACTTATTTTATTCACTTGTCACAATTTATTAATTGATCAAATGCAATTATCTCTCATCGACGGAGATAACGTCGTAATTGTCACTTTAATTTAACTTAACTTGCTACTCAATTACGAGTTTGATTTTAATTTTACTTGCTGTTTATTTTCCATAACCTAAACGTATACGTTAATTATAACACGTATACTAATTTTAATACGTACGTTTTCTTTTTTTTTACAAAACTTGTAAATACTTTATCACCGTGCGGATCTAGCGACACGTTAAAGAAGCCAAAAGCTAGGAACCATAAAGCGGGTTGTGACTTGCAAGCCTACACTATTCTGGTGGAAACTCTCAGAGAACAGTTGACATAATTGAAAACTGCTCTCCATTTTGAAAGGGTCTGATTTCATATAATAGAAATCCAGACATTTTGCTGATGACGAATGCTTGATATGACGTACGATTGACTTAGAATTTCCACCCTGTACATACTCACTGTAGATATCACACACAGTCAAAATTTTTGATCACTCACCACCCATACTTACATTTAATATTCATTTATTTTGATTAACTTTTAGTACCTTCTATTTATTTTATTAACATTTACACCACATTTATTTATCGCATAGCATTTCGGAACATACGCCAAAATTTTACCAGCATTTCATACCAATTACCATCATTTCATCTCAAGCACATTACTCTAAAAAAAAAAAAAAAAAAAAAAAATACCCTAGGGTACTTTTTTTTTTTTTCTCCGGTCCCCCCGGGTACTGTAGCAGAGTGAAAACTCTGCGTCGGCATCCTTTTCCATGTCACCTCCTCTTTTTCGAATTCTGTTAAATTTCAAATCAAATAAAAGAATTGGAACGTCGTGCAGACGTATTTTTCTCCCTGACGCACTCATCATCTATCTTTCCACGGGAAAACAGTATTCACCATTGTATTACCAGTGCCGTTATAGTTTCAAGTTTAAAGTTTCGAGTTTTATTGCATAGTTCCGTGGTGAATAAAATTACATTTTAGTAGGCCATAAGGCCAAGCTTATATATTATATTTCTATTAATTGTGGAAAATCGTGTTGTGTTAAAAGGAACCCTCAAAGAGGTACATATATCTATTTATCTACATCCGTTTACCATCATCTACTTAGCTTTTCTTCTTTCACCCATCATCGCCATACTAACTTTAATATTTGTTATTTTAGGGTTCGTCCTTGACGTTCGTCCTGGACTTCAATAAATAAATGTAAAACTCTACAGCCTGCTTTTATTTACCTGTGGCCTCCGGGCTACAGTACATTACCTCTACATAGCCGGTTAATATTCCTGAAATCAAAATGACTTACCGAATCCACAATGGACATCGAATTTCACCTGGTAAATTGTAGCCTGTTGTTTGATAATATTACCAGGCACAGAAATAGGTGGCATAAATTATACCATTTTTCAAAGCGTGCCTTATATCTGGCAACTCAGTAACTAAGACGAAGGGAGCCCGAGGCGAGCCAAGTTCTACAGTTTCACGTATTATACACCCCGATGGATGTTTGATGAATGCTAAATGGAATCGCGGGGACTTGCTACTCTTGATACTAGGTACTAGTTCGTGTAGTTTAGTGATACAAGTTGGTACTTACTCGTAGTTGCGAAGTTTCGGCGGTTACCGGTTGTATGGGAAATTGTTGGGTAAGGTGGTGGATAGTTTCTTGTGATTTTCTTTGTAACAGCTTTCTTAGGTAGAAAATAATAATAAAAGGTTTTGGGGTATGGTGTCGGCTTAGAATAGCGTCACCCCAATTCAACTCATGGGTGTCGTATAAAGCGACCATCCAGGGAATGGGCAGCAGCGTTTCCTGTAAATGCAACATCTTGCACTGCGCTTGCCAATTCACCTACCAAGCGTGGTGAGTATGGCAATACTAATAGGCGGAGGCTGATGTCTAGCAGTTGCCTGTTCTGACGATTAATGTAAAAAATATGTTAATGGTTTTTTTAAAGACCTTGATTAATGAAAAGTGATCAGAATTATTATTAAAGTTATTAGGGTAAAGACTAGTAGATAAGACAATCATACAAATATTTGTGACATTTTGACTTGCTCGATGGCGTAGCAGTTAGTATCCCTGCCTTTTACGCCAAGGGTCGTGGGTTCGATCCCCACAAGACACAAATATTTGTAGGTAAAGTAAATTTTCAGATGTTTGTGTTTTCTATGTATAATATGTGTTTATTTACAGCAAAAATAGCATATATGTATTAATATCAGCTATCTAGTTCGCATAGAACAAGATTTGCTTAGTTTGGGGCTAGATGACGCTGTGTGTGTGTTGTCCAGGATATTAATTAATTTAATTTATTTATTTAGAGTATACTGCCGGCTTAGAATAGCATCACCCCATTTCTTGCCCGTGGGAGTCGTAAGAGGCGACAAAAGGACTCGAGAGTGTGTAAGTGTGTATTGCAATTCTAGGCGATTGGCTGACAATCTGTCACTATGGCGACACACAATTTTCCGGATGACCCTCAAATGTTTGTCAGACGTGGCGTAAATTTCTGTTTTATGCGGCCATTTATGCTCTGCCTACCCCGCAAGGGATTATAGGCGTGATATGTGTATGTGTATTTAGAGTATTTTCTTCTTCTGTCGTTTGGGATACTGAGTTGACGGCCCGATGAACGCTGCTGTCGAATTGTTTAATATTACTGAAATGATTGAGTAATATTGTTAAACTAATTATATCAAAGTTGGGGCCTACTCATTTGCTTTCTTTCTGGCGGCCGAGCGCCAAGCGGCCTGGCCCCATCCAACGAACAACTATTTTCATTATCCTCAGTGCCCATTTGTTTCCCTTGCACCGTTCAACTACTTATTTTGAGTAACGACCGACGCTACTGTAGAAAAACTTGCAATATCATAAATTAAATTCTTTTGAATGAGCAAAAATATAATGAAAATAAAATTCAGTTTTTTTTGTTTGGATCTGTGTTTGAAAAGTTTTATTTTGGTACACACTGGTTTTAATACCGTGCCTATAATACCGTCAACATTAAAAAATACAAAGCGCATTTTTAGATCTTAAGCCATAAATTGTATGAAAAAAAATATAATATAAATATCGAACGTCGAGTGACAGATCACCTTAAAATATAACGGAAGAACTATGAACTAAGAACTATATCCTTTGCTATGGGAATTACTAACTTAACTATGGAATTTTCGGAATTTAATAATTTGAAGGAATAATTGTGTTTTTAATTTTAATTGTTGTCGAATTCTATATTTTAATATCTAGATATTTTAATGTTTGAAATTGTATATACATTAAGTATGAAATTTTTTATATTGACATTAATTGATGATTAATTAAATTTATTTTACCATGACATTGATTGTGTTAATTTTGCATGCTATTCTTTAATGGCTAAACAAGCGATCTAATCAAAACTATTGTACGTACGTACATCTGCATTAAATGCAAACTACCTTGTTTATGAGCAATAAATGATTTGAACTTGAACTTGAACTTTGATATTATGACCAGTCTCTGCCCTAGCTTGAGATCAAATTTGATATTCAAACGTAAGGGTCAAACCTTTTTCATCACAGGTTTTCATCAGAATGATGACAATGGTATTCCAGTTAGTGCTGCGTTATGCCGGCTTAGAATAGCATCACCCCATTTCTTTCCCGTGGGTGTTGCAAGAGGCGACTGAGGGACTTGAGGGTGTGTATTGCAATTTAAGGCGATGGGCTGACGGAGTCACTATGGTGATACCCAATTTTCCGAATGACCCTCAAATATATGTCAGACGTGGCGGAAATGTCCGTTTTTGCGGCCGTGTGTTATTACTGATAATAGGCGTGATATATTTATGTATTCCAGTGAGTTGGCCATTTCCCAGTGATGACATACTTTTAGCCACAATCCACTCGAGCTATAACGAGGTTTCGATAGCTGTAGACGGAAACTGTTAATGGACCTCTGTCTGATGCCTGTCGGATGAGTGTCGCAGCAAGGAGTTTACACTGAGAGGCTGCGTAATGCCGGTAAAATGTTGAGAAGTAAACTTAAAAAGGTTGAAATGGAGGGAATGTTTTAGGGCCTTTCGTAAGTTTTAAAAGGTTTTTTGAATTTTTATCTAACAGGTGGACCGAAAACTGCTCAGTCGGTCGTAAATCATTGTCTATGCCTGCCTATAAAGTGTCCGGAAAAGATCTATGCTTTGTCCAGCAGTAGATAGACCTTTTAAAGCTGTTATGTTTACAAATATTCAATAATAAAAGTTAACTTCAAAACAATTCTTGCAAGATTTAATTTCACAAATAGAAACAAGAAACAAGGGTACGCAAAACTTTTCAACATTCAACAGAGAAATCTTCATAAAATAACTCAACAGAAATCCGCAAATAAGTAAAGTAAGAATAAGTACAATTAGACTTTATACCCAGCAATAAACTTACTTCACAAAGAACTCTGGAGTACGATTAAAACATTAAACCTTCAGTACGTTAAACGTTAGTCGTAAAAGGGGATTGTTTTAAATAAAATCGGGAGTATTTAAAAACAAATCAAAAGTCCGTGCCGGATGGAGTAGAGAAGCGAGTTGAAAGGCATTCTGGTCCAACTTTTCAGTTAGGTTTCCATTCAATTGTGCCGTGTTGGACCTGTAGGTTTTGCTTTGCTTTTGCTGCAACCAACCCGATTCGAATCCAAGCCTTAATCTGCAAAATCGATTCCTTCTCTATCTTTATTAAGGAGTCCACACAAAATACTAGCACACATTTCAATCGAAATTTTAGACATTATGTGGCATTATGAGTGTTAATGAAAATAATCAATTGAATTATTGAACCTGTTTCAATTTCTTATTTTCATTAACGAAAAATATGTAACACTATGAATGCAAAATAAGCTATAGTACAAGTGCGTGTACGTTTTGAAAAGAGATTAAATTATTTGTCTATAAATGAAAGTGTCAATTTCTTACTGAATAAGTATTTCGTTTATGTGTCGATCTAGGATATCTTTTAATATTTTAACTGCAATTGTTAAAGTCCAGCATTTTGTGTAATAAACAAGTTTCTGGACACAAATAACGCTGTATAAGGAGTAAAGATACTCCCCTACAAAACTTTCAAACGTTTCCTGATTTTTGGTTCGAATTTCTGTTAATGAATTCGAATACTAAAACCGTAAGTGTTCACCTTTTATAAATTATTTACTACAAAATGTGAAAAGTTACATTAGAGACGAACTTATGTTATATTGTTTCTTGGAGCGCCATTGTAGAAGCCTTTGCGCGTCTATAAGGGTAAGTCTGGTACAGATAACGTGTATTTCGAAGCAAGGGCATCGTTGCAGCTATCAAAACTCATATGTTTTAAACCACAAATGCAGCATTGTTGACACATACCGTTGATATGAATTCAAGTTGACAGCAGCGCTTCGTATAAGAGGAATCAATTTTTTATACTTTTTGGTAGGATGAATAATATTCTTAGTTTTGGTACAAAAGAAGATGGTGTAGAAAAAGGTATGCTTAGATGGTATGGTCATGTAGAGAGGATGGATGAAAGAAGATTAACGAAACAGGTTTATATGGCAAGTGTGGATGGGAATATCGCGCCAGAAGAGGAAGACCTCGAGGAAAGTACCTTGATCAAATCGGAGACGTGCTAAAGAAAAGTTAAGTCAAGCGTACCCTAAACCGACGAGGATGTATGAAGAGATTGATAAATGTAGAGGAGGCGAAAGAAGTATGCCAGGATCGTAGTAAGTGGAAGGAAGTAGTCTCTGCTTACACCTTCAAGAAAGAGGCATGATATATGTATGTATGTCATAACGTTTCTTCCAAAGCAGGGAAATCCCTGTAGCCATGCTGTAGCTGTCAAAACTCATGGCATTCATTCACAAATGCTGCTTTGTTTACACAACACAGTTGATATGAGTCGAAGTTGACACAACAACGCTTCATATCAGAGAGGGACCAACTTCGCAGATGTGTTGCGACACGAACAAACAATACTGTTGCGCCGCGCTCAAAGGGGTGTAAGTACTATCAAGGAAACTAGAGCTTTAGCGGGCTACGGTCGCATTTGGCGTGCAGTGGTCAGAATAAACCAATAGTGTCTCTGAAAGCCTTTTTGTTGTAAGGCCACGCACACCTATTTTAAATAGAAAAAAAGCTAAGGAGAACCTCATTGATAAACTGAAAAAAAAACAACATACATACATAAATCACGCCTATTCACGGAAATCCCTTACGGGGTAGGCAGAGCGTTAACGGCCGTAAAACGGATATTAATACCACGTCTGACAAAAATTTGAGGGTCAATCAGATAACTGTGTATCACAATAGTGACAGGTTGTCAGCCCAGCGCTGAAAAAAATCTTTATATAATACTGTATAACATGTTAATCATAAATCCAATATAAACTGCTCATTGGTCAGAGAAATGAAGTGGGGTTACTAAGGCATGCTTGCAGCCAATTTTGTTTTAAAACTGCTAAAGCTCAAGTTTCTTCGATAGTACATACCTACTTGTGTTTGTATTGATAGGAAGTTTGAACTTGAAACTGACTGTTGGATGAATTTTCTTTCACTGTACGAGAGATTATTATTAGTTAAATTTTATTATCCTTTCTGATCTAAACATCAACTATCCATGGTATGATATTTGGCGGTAGGTACAGTCAAGCTCACGTCCAGTTAAACAGTCGAACCGCTAATATAAATCTTATGCGTGCGATATAAAACGGTCCAAAGTTCCAACTGTCTAACCTAGCTTGAGCTTGACTTTACTAAACAATGACACCATTCGTTTATACTATCAAAGACACATCAATATTATTATACTATCAAAGTGACATGGTCACGCATTAGCACTTTTGCAAATATATACTTTTGAAAGGAATTTTTATTTTTTACAAAATGATCACAGAAGTAAGGAACGTTGATTATCCTACTAAAGATACTCTAGTGCTGTTATTTATGCTGACCTTTAGCAACCGCGGGGATCTTTTACAATACAACTGTACAGCAAAAGTTGGCTTCGTAACTCTCACATACACTGTAAGAAGTCACACTCAAACTCCAGTAAGAGATAGCGCGTCGTAAAGATGCACACGAGCCAACTTTGCAGATTCAGCTTCATGGCCTTGCAAACAGTTTATTGTGAATTATACTTGTAGCTTCATTTGAACAAAATCTAGGACTATATAATAATCTATACAATAGATCTTTCTAGGCAAAACGACGCACCTATAAGACTCCAAATAGATTTTAAGGCGAGTGTAGCCGTGAACGGCCTCGCCAGTGGCACCACTTTTCAAAAAATATTTTATCTTTATACAAACAATCTATCAGATCTGTCCGTTGCTCAAGTTTTTAGTACTATCGTTAAGTTAAATTAAAACCTGTAAACTCCATGAAATATTTGCTGTAATTAAAGTTAAATTCGCTGTAAGTAAAGTGGCTTATAACTAAACTAAACTAAAACTTAAACCATAAATTTCATTACAGCAAATATTTAATTGAATTTGTAAGTTGTATTTTTACTTCAAGATAATCTAAAATTTCTTTTAGTTTTTTGCATAAAGAGATTTATTTTTGTGAAGTGGCGCCACTTTCGAGGTCATTCATGACTACACTCGCCTTAAGCAATGATCTCACAAAGTGAGAAATGCCCCTGTTTTTGAAGTCGGTTTAAAAAACCAGGTCGATAATTCATCGACGAAGAAAAATATTAGCATCATCTATGCCTACCGTTGGGGTGTTGAAATACTCCCAAATATTGGTAGGCGGATTGGTGAATGCAGTGCAAGGCAATTTATTTGAAGGGTTACTGTTGGTCATTCTTTGAATTCATAGTTTACTTTTTATACCCAACCTTACTCCTATTTCTTTGGTTTTATCGTCCTTATTGATTTACAAATTTTAAAATTCTGTAAATATTTAGAATAGTTTAGAACACACTTATGTCAATAAAATGTGTAAAGACAAATAATATGAAGTCAAATACGTTCTCTCCCATTTCTAGCTATGCAATGAACCATGGAGCAGTCCTGTGCAATAAAATAAGTATCTGGAGTTTTTTTATGAGACCACAGGTGTCTTTTATAGAACATTGCTGTTCCCTTTAATAATGGTCGCTGCCACCTTTCATATTGTGCTTATAATAGGCTTCGTAAGAGGGAGTTTGAAAAGGCTTTTCGTGTTTTATTTGCTCATATTTTATCTGAGGGGGGAGGGTAACTTACTGACCATTAATAGGTACGTACTTACCTAGTGTATATTTCTATTATATGTATATAGCGCTATCAACAGTTCATGTCGTAATGGGCTGAAGGATATCAGGATAATATATATGGGACAGCGTTCTTTATGAATGTAACATTTTGTACAAAGTTCTCAACCCAAATATATATATTCTTTATTGCATAAATTTACAAAGTTTTAACTTAAAATTTAATACATAGCCTAAATATAGGTGGTTTTCCCACTTGTCGTCCGTCGCGGCGTATTTAACGCACCGTAATGCATGCGTCTGTCAGACGAAATGAAATTGCGAATTCCGATCCTATTCCCATACAAATAAACTTCGCATTCGTAAACGCACCGTAGACGCCGTGTTTGTGTGGGATTACGATTGTAATTTGCAATTTTCTTTCGACAAATGCGTGTTTTACGGTGCGTTTAAAATAAGCAGCGACGGACGTCGAACCGCCACAGGAGGCCCAGTTAATAATTTGTAGCGCTTGAACTTTAGTTATCAATATTGTATTGATGTTGAGTAGGTGACGCCTAAAGATTACTCACAGATACAAATAAAAGTATAAATAATAAATAAGATAAAAATAAAAATAGAAATTGCAACTACCATTTAAGAGTCCCGTAATTAATTTTGTTACAATAATTGTAAAATTCCTGTTCTGCCAGGTCCAGACATATCCCCCTCTTGTTCTTGTATTGGACGTCCATTACTTGCAACAAGCCAGCGTTACAATTTCGCGAGCAAGTGGGCCGCAGAGTCGCTCGGTTTCACTCGCTAGAATAAAACATTTGGACAACGATGTACTGAGCTGGAAGAGCCGATATATTAAAAAGCATGTCACATATTTACTCAAGAACAAGGTTTTTTGTTGGTAGTGAATTATCAAAATTAGTGTACTACGTACTACTACTACTACTTACTACGCCGTAGCGTAGTTAGGTATTGTAGCAATCGTAGCATTTCGCGTGAATCGTATCTTTCTTTGGCGGTTCTCCCACTTGCTGTCCGTCACTGCGTATTTTTAACGCATCGTAACGCATGCGTCTGTCATTTGCAGTCCGTTACGGTGCGTAACGGATGCGTCTGTCAAGTCGTATTTGCATGGTAATCAAATCTGATTTCGCAAATTACTTTCGTCTGACAAGGGCATGTGTCACGGTGCGTAAAATTGCGAGAACGAGAAGTGGGAGCCTCGCCTTTATGTACCGGTGAATACGAAAACAGCCCTGCTATATGCATTCTGCATATAGAAAATACATTTCTTTTAAAACGTTGAAAAATTACGAGTAAGAATGTTTTATGCCTTACGATAAAGTGAAGATATTTTACAAAATGTACTGTGCCAATACTTATTTAATCAGTGCCAATGCTCAAATTGGCTGCCATCTTACACACCTGTCACCTTTGCCGTGTTGAATGCTACTGCTAAATATTGTTAGATAAGTTTTACTTGTATATTTTTACTTGTATAAATATGCTTTAAAGCACTTTTTCTATATTTTATTCTGAGAAATAAAAGTACTTATGACATTTCCGTCCCGGTGCGCAAGTTTATCACAAAAGGTTTCATTCGTATTCTAAGAGTCCCAATTATATTACAGTTGCATAAACTACTATTAAACTATCATCGATTTCTATTTGATGATTGAAAAAAAAACACGTATTTGTGTCTGTCTAAGGCTTGTAAGGCGTGCGAGATTCTTATACACTTGTGTGCACAAGTAATACGGGGTGTAAGGGACGGTGTACCGAAAACTTTGCAGGCATGATCAGACCATGAAACTGAACAACTTTTTCTATGGAAGCTATGTTGGTAAACGAGAATTTTTTTTCGACCTCCCATACAAAATTTCCGATCAGCTGACTGACTTTCTATGGAAACTCGAAAAAAAAATTTCGTTTCCCAACATAGGCTCCATAGTAAAAGTTGTTCAGTTTCATGGTCTGATCATGCCTGCAAAGTTTTCGGTACACCGTCCCTTACACCCTGTATAAGTGGAAGAAGTAGTCTCTGCTTACTTCTCCGGGTAAAGGGCGTGATTTATGTATGTAAGTAAAAAAAAATATCCATCAATAAATAAATTGATGCCTGATGATTGGTGAGTGCCGTGTGATGACGGCTTAGAATAGCATCACCCCGTTTCTTTCCCGTGGGAGTCGTTAGAGGCGACTAAGGGACTCGAGGGTGTGTACTGCAATTTGAGGCGATGGGCTGACAACCTATCACTATAGCGATACACAATTTTTGGAATGATCCTCAAAAATTTGTCAGACGTGGCGTAAATGTCCGTTTTTGCGGTTGTTTACGCTCTGCCTACCCCGCAAGCTATAATAGGCGTGATATGTGTATGTATGTACGGTATGTAATAAATAAGTATTGCCATGCCTGATCCAGTAGGGGTAATGTTTTCGTCAGGCTGGCAGCCCTCGGTCACGTCCCGAAGTGCGGAGCGCTGTACGGCGCGACCGCCATGCGCCACTCCGCACCAAAAAGACCCCATTTGAATAAAATATCCGCCAACTCTTTAATTCCCCATTCTTTCACATCATCGTCGCGGATAATGCGTCTCACTGTAACCTTCTGAAGAATTACTGCCACTTGGAATGGTAATACGAGTCGAACAGCTTTGAAAACTGCAACTCGAGGGAGAATCGGAAATATTTTTATCTTGTCATGTAGGACACCGAATCAACGTACGATGAACATTAGTGTCGTTTTTTTCCACTACATACATACATACATAAATCACGCCTATATCTCTTACGGGGTAGGCAGAGCGTTAACGGCCTTAAAACGGGTTAATATCCGTTTTACAAAAGCACCACGTCTGACAAAAGCTTGAGGGTCAATCAGATAACTGTGTATCACTGTAGTGACAGGTTGTCAGCCCATCGCCTAAAATTGTAATACACATCCCTCGAGTCCCTAAGTCGGCTCTTACGACACCCATGGGTAAGAAATGAGGTGATGCTATTCTAAGCCGGCATCACACGGCATTTTCCACTACAAGGCCTCATTATTCAAATCATGCTTTGATTTGTGTTCCGAGCCAGTGCTTTCTTAATTCTAAATCAGTTTAATCTTTTATCGACTGTCCCACTATCTGGTCCAGTCAAGGAACTCACAAAAACGTACAGAGACAGTGAATAACACAACCTTTCTATTGCATGGTTGGTTAAAATACAGTTCCATTTCGTTCGCAGTGCTTGCGTCTCGCACGGTTACAAATACGAAAACTAATATTAAACTTTATTACACGACTGCCCAACCAAAAAAGTAGTGTAATGCTTTTAGAGTTCATGTATGCAATTCTTCAAAGGATTGAAACTTGTTCACCTCTGAACAGATTCCTTACATTATGCCGAGTGTCATAGGCTAGGCTTTATCGCAGAAAGCAGTCGTGTTTTTTAATTTATTATGGTTTTGTTATCAAAAACGTGTACATAAGTTACCATGACAAAGTGTAATACAGATTCCCGTGAGTATCTATTCATGTAAATCGGAGCATTATTTGTTAAAGCATATATTCAAACTGAGTAACATTAAACTGAAAAAATCTTTCTGTAATTTTCAATATTTCTTGCACGTCCCAGGCTCTAGTTTAACCAGTTTAAATTTTTTATAGCAATAAGTCGATTATGTTGAGGTATTTGGTATCCGGGGGCGTATTATGCTATTTGAAAAGCGTCTTAGTTGGGTTTCAATAGAGTGTCAGTTGGATAGTTTTGACCGTTTCGTATACCGCTGTTTGAAGTTTTGCAAATCACAATAGAATGACAATTGAGTGTCGGCGGCATTACAATGGCTAAAAGTAAGAGAATCGGGGTCCTTTTAGTGAATGATGGCATTGTACGTAGGTGCTACAAGAGTACTTAGCTGCTAAAGAAGCGAAAGAGAGTAAGTATACATAAAAGGTTTGGTACATGTTCTTTATGAAGTGTCGCCGTTTGCCGCGAGGGGAGCAGACAGGAACGGTGCAGCCGCCGGTTGGCGTTGATACCTATTTGCAAACATACATACTCACACCACGCCGATATCCCTTCCTGAGTAGTTCGAGCAGCCGTTACCGCAACGTCTGTTTTTTTTTTAGGTCATTTCAGAAAATTATGTAAGTATCATTAATATCAGCCCAAGGCCTAATACCTACACATGAATACTTGAGTTTTGTAAAAGACTTGGTACCGTGTTCTTTATGAAGTGTCGCCGCTTGCCGCGAGGGGGAAGCAGGGACGGGACAGCCGGCTGGTGTTGATACCTATTTGAAAGTCGTGCGATATTGGACTGCGCTGCGACTCCACTGTCCCATACACTGCGATTATCGATACTTTATAACACTGCTCGCTTTCTCTATTCGAACGACTACAGTAAAAAAAGTATCAGTAGGAAGGTTGTGTAGGCAGGATAATACTTTAATGCTCTATACATAATGTAGCAAAAAGCTTTGCGTACGAGGTTTGAGTAAGGAGGGTGAAATTATACAGGGTGTAAGAGACAGCCATCCGAATACTAATAGAGTGCATTCAGACCGTAAAACTGAACAACTTCTGAACTGAAATATGTTCAGGTAAAGTCATATTTTTTCACTTCTTTTTATATTAAGTGCAGTCAGATTGTGGTTTTGTATGAGAGGTCGTTTATTTTTTCATATCCTGACATATGTTTCTAGGAGAACGTTGTTCAGTTTCATGGTCTGATTGCACCCTAACAGTATTCGGAGGGCTGTCTCTTACACCCCGATTTACTCAATTGTAAAAAAAACAATCACAGTTTAATAAATTTATTTAATAAAATTAGTTTAATAAAATTTAGCTAGAGTGCAAAAATATTAATTGTGTTCTTGAATATACCGTGCAAGCGCGTGTCTATTCAATAAGCAACACGCACCGTGCCCTCCGAATCCGAAGCAAAGAATCAATTTTCTATTCAGACAATCAGGTGGTTCAGTAATAATATAATTGTTTTCTGTTTCTTTTTCTTATACTGTGACAGGACTACTAAATAAAGGTTAACAGCGGATAACCTGATTCGGTTCGTATTGTTGTTTTCTTTTGCACAGAGTTAGGAACGCATTTCGCTGTGCAGTTTATTGCAGGTTGTGTTCTTCGTTTTCGTTCCGGAGTAAACTACGTGGATTTCATTTAAACAGGAAGGTAAAATTATATCATAACTTTACTTCGGTTACATTTGTGTTTCCACTTTCCTATGTCTTGTAGAGTTATTTATTTCGGTATTCTGAGATTTTTTTTCACATAATTGTAATTAATTCATTTTGAGTTGCGTCTGTTGTTTCTGTTCCAATATCATCAATTAGGTGGTCCTCCCGCTTATCCCGTCCAACGCACCGTTATGCATGTGTGTTAGACGAAAGGAAAATGCGAGTTTCGATTACGTCTATTAAGTCAAGTCGTTTGACAGACGCATCCGTTACGCACAAGTATTGGCGGCGGCGGCGTCTCTATTTTGTGGTAACACACAGTAAACGCCCCGTAGGCGTATTTGTGAAATAAAATGAAATTACTAAGATTTTCTGTCAGTATAATTTCTTTGTCTAACATTAAAATGGCAGTACCAGATCAACTCACCACTTTCAACTGCTGATCATTGGCCTTCGTCTATTGGGGGGTGTTGACCGGCGGGTTGGCAAGCGCAGTAGAAGGTGTCGAATATCATCTGTTACCCACTCTTTGGATAGAACTGCGGTAATGCTGTTCCAATATCCGGAACAACACCACAAGTCGAAATATCGACTTTCAATACAGTATCGACTTTCGTATGCAGTAGCATCACTATCGCGAGTGGTTCCGACTGAGGGTCGAAGTCGGCGAGGGAGCGTCCAATAAAATATGCAGATTTGATGACTTGTCAGATTTTTTGCTACAAATCTCAGTTTCAATGTTTCCAGCCACTGCCGTCGCTGTCGCCGATTTATTAAGACTTTAATGAAGTGTTCTTCCAAGTTTTGAGGGCTTTGAAAGTTCACTAAACTTTAACAGGAAGTAAAAATGGAAAGTTGTTTCCGCCCAGTCATTCTGCCTAAACCTGTTGTCAAAGTTTCAAAGCTGTTTGGAAAATGTTCTTCTTCTGTTGAGTGGGGCACCGAGTCGTAGAACGACCCGATGTACCCTGGTGCCTAGTTCAACCACCTCTACTACGCCTATGAAGTGATCGTGTAACGACCATCGTCAAAGTAATAATAGACAGCAACTGGTATCTACGGCGTAACGTGCCCTCTGAAGCACGGAACCATCTTCTTTGTCTCCTAACCTAACCAAACTGGACCTATCAATCAACTGGCCCCTGTTTCAGTATAGAAAGTAAACGCCATGTTTTTCTACATTACCGATAAAAAACAACAAAACAAATAATCCACTTCTCTCAAGTGCAAAATAGTTCATATCCGTGGCCGTTTATAAACAAATTGAAGGTGACCTTGTGACCAACGACTACACTGCTTACTAGACAATATATCCAAACAAACAAATTCTGTCAACTATCTGAGGGTAGCGTAATGCGTGCATACCGATTGGCCAGTGGTCGCGATCGTTTCATAAATCACATTGACTGAAAAATTCCTGAAGTCTGGAATGAAAATCGTTTCAGTTTTGTGTCTTAAGCGTGTCAGTTGGATGTTGGGTGGTTGGTTGTATTCTGACAAGAGTTTGAAGTTTATAATATCACAGTGACAATAGAAAGACAGTTGAGTGTCGCTGGCATTACAATGGCAAAAATTCAAAAATCGGTATCCAGATCCGCCAGAGAGTATTAGACGCGTTTTAAGGTAGTGATTAAATATTTTAAATATTTTACTATACGGTTTGACGCTGGCAAAAAGCTTAAACTACGTCTAATCCAGTGGAAGCGTGCTGGCCCCATAACCTGTAATAAAACAATAATTTGGCCGTTAATGGCTTCTGATTGTACCTAAGAACAAACAAGTGACGCTAGTAGTTACCTAAATATTTTGTTATAAAATATCAATTTGTAATAAGACTATTATTAGCCTTTAGTGTGGCATCTAGTAGGCTGTCTTGTCGTTGACTCGTATGCAGTCGCGATTTATTCTTCAATATGCACACATACTTTATACTAAACTCTAGTTAGCTTGTGTCCCAGTCTTGCAAGATCCGTGATAGTGTTGAGGTGATCGTGGAATAAAATTGGTTGGTAAGTAATTTGACGATCACACAAATACCAGACTATAAAGATATTTTAAATTAAGTAAAAAAAAACATGGTTAATGAACAACATTATAAGTATTTTTTTTCAAAATTTGTATGATAAATTTGGACCTTCTATACACAGTGCAATTTATCATATATGAGGTCTTAATTTTTGAGCATATTTTGAAAAAATGGTAATATGAAACGATACAAGATACAAGATACTTATTTTATTTGCTTGAATAGGGTACAATGGATGGTAATATTACATAAAATAAGAATCTCCTATACAGCCGTCAACAACAGCATGCAAATGTAAATGAAGTTAAGAACATTAATTAAACAATGTCATCATGATATAATTAACTTACAATGTCAAATAATTATTAATATTTATATTTAAAGAATTCGTCCAAACTATAAAAACAATTTCTACATAATATGTCGGAGGGCGTAGCCTTAAATTTATTGTCAGGTAGGTTTCTTTTGTCAGTTTTACGAGTGGAGCTCATTCTAAAACGGTTTGTTCTTAATTTAAAATAACCTTAATATACTATTATAAAAAATGGAAAGTTTTGTTTGCACTTTTTGGCTGAGGACCATTTTCGTCGAAAGTGATCGACAAATTTTAAATGTTCTTTAGGAAGCCTACTAATTACCGCGGAAAAACTCTTTCTATCTTCGGGTATACGGAGATCAGCGATAAAACTGGCCGATGTAGGTACCTCTACTCATAAACAAATGACAGTACTCCTAGGTACTTAATTAAAACCAGACTTCTTCATATAGAACCAGCAAAGATATAAACAGCCATTTATTATAATGGCAACACAGATTTTTAATTAAAACTGACCATTGTGTAACAGTACTGATGTCTCGCATTCAATATACGTAGATGATAAATAATAATAGAGAAAATACTGTTATTGTAAATATTAAGGGTATGTGTTTTATTCATATTGAGTATGTAACACAGTATTTTGAAATGATTATGGACTCTTTCAACTTATTAGCAAAAGTACTATTTATTTTTACACTCTCAATAAGGCCACGTTTGAAAACTGAAAATTTTGGTAGAGTTCAAATTTCGTTCGCAAAAATCCATCATACTACATCAGGGGTCTTATGTATTAGTTGTATACAGGCTATAAGGGACGGTGTACCTACCGAAAACTTTGCAAGCATGATCAGACTAAAATCATGAATCATGAAACTGAGCAACTTTTACCATAGAGCCTACAATGGAAAACATTTTTAATTATAGAAAATCAGTTAGCTGATTGGGAATTTTGTATGGGAAGTTTTCGGTACACTGTCTTTTACACCCTGTATCAAAATCGGCCGAATTTAGACAAACACCGGAATTTTGCTAAAGTAAGACTTCATTTTGTAATCGTCCTTAATTTTCAGACTTTCATGGAACGTAAAAACAATTTCATAGTTATTTTTTCATTATGTAATAAGAAATAAGAATGTTACAGAATTGAGCACAAATAAGTTATGGCGACACATTAAATAGCGTATAAAATATTCATTAATTTCGGTTTTGCTTGTGTTTGGACAGTGTTAAAATTAATTTTCCATAGGATTTGACGTTCTCAAACAGTTAAGGGCGGGGCAGACCGGCTCCGTATGCGTTCCGTATCCAGCTCTCGTCCGTAGTCACGCACGAACTGATGACGTTGTAATGTATAGGATTGTATGAGATACGGCACACCGCTTGCGTTGCGTATCCGTTCCGTGCTGCACGCAAGCGGTGTGTCGTATCTCATACAGTCCCATACATTACAACGTCATCAGTTCGTGCGTGACTACGGACGAGAGCTGGATACGGAGCCGGTGTGCCCCGCCCTTTAAACCATGTCTAACTTTATTTGTTACAACACGGTCTATATCTAGGTACAGTTATTGTTGAAGCACTTGGCTTAGATTTAGTGTGTCTGTGCCGGCCTTCAAATGCAGGCGGGCTGGAGTGCCCATATTTAGTGCTCGCGCTCCATTGCACTGTTGGGCTACGTTTGATCTATTTGTACTATCGGCAATAGTTCGAGTTTCTCGTTTGAAATTACTTTTAAAATTGGTCTAGTAGTTTAGGAGATTATCAATGACAGAAAAACGAACAAAATTCATACAAATCTTTCCCAATTTGACAAGAAGCAGAAATGTTATAATAACGCTAGGAAACAAACATACCTTGCGGGGTAGGTAGTGCGTTAACGGCCGTAAAACGGACATTTACGCCACGCCTGACAAACATTCAATGGTTTTTCAGAAAACGGTGTATCACCACAGTGACAGGTTATCATCCCATCGATTAAAATAGCAATACACATGTAACCCTCGAATCCTTCAGTTGCCTCTTACGACATCCCCCGGGAAAGAAATGGGGTGATACTCTTCTAAGCTGGCATCACACGGTATATTCTATGCCGGCATCATGCGGTATATTCTATGGCGGCATCATATGGTATATTCTCATATGGTATATTCTATGCCAGCATCACACGGTATATTCTGTGCCGGCATCACACGGTATATTTTGTGCCGGTATCACACTGTATATATGTGCCGGCATCACAAGGTATGATCTATGCCGGCATCACACGGTATATTTTATATATGCGCTAGAAAACGGCAGTGAAATTGATGATTATACTCAGAACTTACAAAATAGCTGATAGGTTTCCACAGACTGTTTAGGGTCATCCAATTTACTGCATTACGGTGCCGTGGTTAAAGCCACAAAATTGTCCTTTGCCAGCCTTTTTGCCTCAAAACTCAGTTACACAGAATCTAATTTCCATAGCCCTTTGCCCAGCGATCGTTGCTTCAAAGTAACCCTAATCATTTAATTTTTCGGGTAACTAGATTTCGTATCAAAGCATCACATACTTACTGAGGCAGGGTAGGGGAATCGATAGTTTGGTAGTTTGAACTATAAGAAATTTTAGATGAAGCATGGTACTTATTTGTTGTGGACTATTACGTATTACATTGCGGAATGCCATATTAGCCAAAGCTAAGTCGGTTATTTTTAATGGACTGCAACCTACACTCTAGTAGGATACGAAACATTATTTTTCTTTTTTTAAATACTATGCTATCTTAGACAGATGTCATAGTAACATGAAAAACCTACTCTCGTTATTAAGGGTAGCTAAACATATTTGCGAACTAGCATTGCATCGGTCATTTCTACCACCTCGTACGAATGCATAGGAAGAATTTCCGATCTTAACGTTGAAGTTATGGTCAGTGTTGACGCACAAATTCGCACGCTCTTTTGATGCGATCATTCAAAATAGTGCGATGTCGCATCGCATTTATGTGTAGGCCGCAAAATTTGTATCAGAAGTGGGATACAACCCTAAGCTTTTTTTTCGTCTATCCACATTTTCTTGTAGTCTGTGTCCGATCGCTGGCAGCACTACTACTCTATCAGCGATTAGTCTGGTCTGCTGGACACTGGCCGGTCCTTGCCCGTTGCAACCACCATATTATATTATACCACGTACGTAATTCCTTCAGCGTGAAACACAGTTTACTGAGTTCCTCGTTTTCTTTGACGTATTTTGAAGCAGGTTGGAAATGGATGTTTACTTTGGATCAAAATGTGAACCTAAATTATACGCGATAGTTATATGACATACCTAAGTATTCGATTTTTCTTTCGCGTTTTGTCTCAATATAATCTTCTAACATACTATAATATAAAATATTTATACAAATTTTATCGAAACACACTGATTATATAAATAACACCAAACATTTTCCGCGCAAGATGGCATACCTCAAGCAAAGTAAACTGTCCGTGACTGACATAATATAGTTCCGTTCGTAAATAATGTCAAATCATTGCAAATATACGCCTAAATATATTACAGAAAGAAAGAGTAAAACGCAAACTAACCAAAAAAGGGTACCAGGAGACGATGAATGAAGGGAGCTATCGCAATAGATTACCTTTTTAATTCTGTGTTATTTTTTGTTATTAATTAATATTTTTTGAGTTAACATTTTATCATTTAAAATTAAGTTTGGTATTTTACCCTGAAATTTAGTTCCGATCGTAAATAAAGTCGAATCATTGCAAATATACCTACGCCTAAATATATCACAGAAAGAAAGAATAAAACGCAAACTAACCAAACAAGGGTACCAGGAGACGATGAATGAAGGGAGCTATCTATCGCAACGCAGTGAGATCCTTCCTCTACCAACAAAGAATCGGCCGACGTCCATTATGGTAATGAAACTGACTCCCGTTTGTCTTAAAGTCGTAGCTCAATTTGCAAGGCGAGAGATAAACGCTGTTAAACTGTCGAAGTTCGTGACAAAGCCTGAATAATGCAGATTACACTGGGAAAAATACGGCCGCAGTCAAATCTGCATATTTTATTGGACCCTCCGCAGGAATCTCATTTCAGCCAGCTGGAATCATCTGAGAGATGTTCTGAAAATTGATTTTGATGTAATTTATGTTCGGATTAAATAAGAAATAGTAGAAGATTTAGGATCACGTCACGTATTTTTAATCGCAAAATAAACTTGCACAAAGTATCAAAATGTGTAATATAACTGAAACTATGTGAAGGGTAAGCCTGCCTATGAAACTCAGGTAAGAAAGATAAACATAACTAATATAACATTCATTTATTTATTCGTTTACAATATGCATTATGTTCCAAATTACATTTGTACATTAAAAAGCAACAATAAGAAATTATTAAATTGCAAAGTGAATTATTTTGCATTGACAGCCATATCAATCCACTGCCTGACATGGGACTCCCTCCATCAAGGGGTATTGCCATACTCAGTACACTTGGTAGGCGGATTGGCGAGCGCAGATGTCGCATTCATAAGGAATGCTGCTGCACATTGATGCCCGTGGATGATTATGCCTTAGTCACTTTTTAAAAGCTTTTATTTAACTTGCAGTGTATGTAAGTATGTAAGTAAGTAAGTAAGTAAGTAAGTAACAATGTTTGTTCGGTGCAAATCTTGCAAGTTTAATTTGAACCACTTCTCGGTATCCGATTGAGTTGAAATTTTGCATGTTGGTCCAGAACCGATGACAATGCATGTTAATCATAAATTTGACCTGATGCTGCTGCCAGGATCGGCTCCGTACGAGAGATCTCCTCAGCGGTTTATAGCTGGGACACAAAATTTTTTATACGAATTCGTTTATTATAGGCAGTTGGTAGGCCCACCATGAATTAGACGCTACATCCAGGGTTGTCTTCGAACTATGGAACTCCTCAATATTCAACTGCTGGGACTTGCAATTTTGTATACGAATTCGTTTATTATAGGCAGTTGGTAGGCCTACCATGAATTAGACGCTACATCCAGGGTTGTCTTCGAACTATGGAACTCCTCAATATTCAACTGCTGGGACTTGCAATTTTGTATACGAATTCGTTTATTATAGGCAGTTGGTAGGCCCACCATGAATTAGACGCTACATCCAGGGTTGTCTTCGAACTATGGAACTCCTCAATATTCAACTGCTGGGACTTGCAATTTTGTATACGAATTCGTTTATTATAGGCAGTTGGAAGGCCTACCATGAATTAGACGCTACATCCAGAGTTGTCTTCGAACTATAGAACTCCTCAATATTCAACTGCTGGGACTTGCAATTTTGTATACGAATTCGTTCATGATAGGCAGTTGGTAGGCCCACCATGAATTAGGGTCACGTCAATAGTAGGCCTCCTGATAGAAGAATTAGACTGTTCGAAATTAACTGGGACTCGGCCATGTAATAATGACGCCATCAATGAAATGAAAAGACTAAGACATATTACAAGCTAATTCTTCTATTAGGGATGCCGGAGGAGTAGGTACCAACCTACTTCTATAGAATATAAAAGAGATCACACACACATATCACGCCTATAGTCCCTTGCGGGGTAGGCAGAGCGTAAACAGCCGCAAAAAACGGCCATTTACACCACGTCTGACAAATGTTTGAGGGTTATTTGGAATATTGTGTATCGCTATAGTGACAGGTTGTCAGCCTAAAATTGCAATACACACCCTCGAGTCCCTTAGTCGCCTCTTACGACTCCCACGGGAAAGATATGGGGTGATGCTATTCTAAGCCGGCATCACACGGCAAAAAGAGATTATTATACTTTATCCTAATGTTAGTTTTCCCCGTGCCTTAGGTTTTTCTATTGAAGGTCTCTCCGTTTTATAGAAAGACTTTCGTATTGATCAATAACTATCGTAACATAAACTAAAAAATATAAAATAAAATTATGTAAAAAAAACTTTTAAAACAAGCTTTTATTTAAGTGCTCTGAAAAGATGAAAATAAAATTTTGAATGACATTAACCACATTCATTTATGACTTTATAGAAATGAAAATATAATAAAAGCTTGTCGCGAAACTTTCAATTTGTGATTGAAATTTTGTAATAAGGTACAAAATTTCAGTTTGTTCCGAAAGTCCAATTATTTAATACATACGTAAATTATACCTTACGGGATAGGCAGAACGTATACGGCCGTAAAAAATTGTCATTTACTCCACGTCAAATAGCGGAAAGCGGCCCCTAAAGGAGAAAATAATAGCACACGTTGCCGCGTATATCAATTACGAGTGCAATCAAGAAGTTACACAAGGTCCAAATGAATTCCCCAAGTCAAACAAGCTCTATTCTACAGTGCAGGAGATTCGATTTCACAAGTCAAAGTACAAATCACAGAGACAAGTGAAGTACGCTCTCAAGGGAACTCTTCCCTTTGTACTGTACCTAGATACTATATTGTAGCACTTTGTGTTACTTTTAAAAAGGGTCAACCTAATATACATACATACATAAATCACGCCTAAATCCCTTACGGGGTAGGCAGAGTGTTAACGGCCGTAAAACGGATATTAACACCACGTCTGACAAAAGCTTGAGGGTCAACTAGATAACTGTGTATGACTATAGTGACAGGTTGTCAGCCCATCGCCTAAAATTGCAATATACATCCCTCGAGTCCCTTAGTCGACTCTTACGACACCCATGGGTTAGAAATGGGGTGATGCTATTCTAAGCCGGCATCACACAGCATGCCTATAGTGGGTTATGGGTCAACCTAAGTTTACCGATAATCGTTTACCATTTTATGATGATCCCAAAAAAGTCTTGTCCATACCTACTCAGATTCATTTTCAGAAGTCAAAGTACAAGAGAACTGGATGCCTATATATCTATAATTATCTGTCTCTCTTTTTGTGTGGAACGCACAGTTTACGGACGACCCGATGAACACTGTCCTGTTTAACTAAATGTGCACGATATGTTGCAAGAGAGTTTTAGAGACTTACGATTTTATTTAATCATGATAAAGCTTACGCCAAATGGGAACGGGTCTATAATAATTGAAAAAGTTCATATAATTTGATAAAAATATTATAAATGATACTTTATTACAAACATTTTAATATATTTATGTTTAAATTATATAAAATCACATGTCAAATTAAAACTAGAAACTAACTAAAACTAAATTTACATGTCTATTGTCAAAACAACCCTCTCTCAGTCAAACAGACCTCCCTGCAACGCGTCCCTTCCGAAAGTGCCCAGAATGCTTGCGGCATTTCCGCGCTGGATGGCGAGAGCTATATGTTGGGCCAGAAAACTGCCAGCCCGCGGGTCGCCACCACTTCGCCTCAACCGTTGGGATACTTCACGGACAAAAGCCTTAGCCTCCGAGCCCCACGTGCCGGACGTCTCGACGGCAAACGGCAGGAAGTCATATGCCGATTCGAAATTAGCATATTTAGTATGCTTCAAACCGGCAGCCGTTTCGGCGGCAGAACTAGCAGATTTTTGTGTGCCTCTTATGTGTGAAATTGCAAAGGTGCTTACGCACGTGGCATCCCATAAGAGGCACCTGCCTTTCTGCCACGGGATCAACGTCAATCCGTCCGGACGTTTACCTACTACGTATACTTTATTTGCATTAAATATGGTAGATAACATTTTATCGATCGACATGTTTTGCTAATAAACGTAAATTTCCAAATTTTGTTGCAACCTAGGTACAAAAATAAGCGGTTGATGAATAGCATAAAAAATGTTAAATGTAGTTAGTAGGTACTAATTTCAGTTAGGTACCTATTGAAACTTGATACTATAAGAAAAGTTAACACTTTGAAAAGCAGTTTATACAGCAATTTCAAAGAAACTTAATCTTTTTACGCAAAACCTTCCAATAACTCTAGAAACTTTTGGGGTGGTATGGGATCTACCTCCTAGCGGTCCACCCCGGGCAACGGCAACACAGGCTTGCCTGTGGATAAGTCCGGCTGAACGATCCCACTAAGCGGTGGAAGGCTCCGCAAGGGGCCGCCTGGCTCGCGACCACCATCCCACCGAAGTCTGGCGCCAAGTAGATTGCTGCGTTCCGTCAGTGTGTGGGAGCGCCAGTGCCTTAACAGGCTTCTTCTGGGTGAGCTCGCTCCATCTTAGACTCTGTCTCTGTCCTATGACCTAGACTAGAGTCAAGAGCAAACCCATCATTAATAAAAAAAAAAAAAAAAAAAAACGAGACTGAAAACTTTACGATGGCAACACCTCAGTTCCAGCTAAACGTAGCAACGTACAGCACTCCACATAACTCGTAAAAGCAATACAGAGAAACAAATAAGCACTTACCTACCCACCTACCTCTACGTACTACCAGTATAATGCCTGTTCGCTGAGCAGTGGCTCTCAAAGTAACCTATTCGTGTATCATTACACCATGACCATAAGAATAAATAATAACACTACCGTGCCCATAACTGGCATGGCCTATTCTGACAAATAACGGAAAATATAATAAGTAGAGGGTAATGCCGGGGGGAGAGAGGATAGCTCAGTATAAACTGTGTGAGTGCGAATGTGTGTTTTTTTTCTTGTACAATGTAACTACATGCGAAAACCTGTAATTGGCTGTTTGTATTTACTGTATAGCTATATTTATTTTTGAGCTGTTGGTTTTCCGAATAAAATAAAATAAAAAATAAAAATAATCAAAGATTGTTAGAAAAATAAACCACTTGCATAAAGTAATGGCAAATTTTCCATTCACGGAACAGTGTTGCAGTGTCGTAGCATAGCAATTTAATTTGTTTATTTAACCATATAAAATACACAAGAAGATACAAGTCACAGATCACACAGAAAAATGTTACAATAGGTAATGCTTATTTTACACGAGATTTCTTCACGAAAACCAAAAAATGGGTGAGAAGATTGAAGGTGAACGGATAAAACGTGCACAATATTACATTTTACTCATAATTTGAATTCTCTGATCAAAACACAAACCAAATAAATATATGACAAAAAATAAATATACACATATATTTTATATATACACCTATAAAATATAATATATAGTAGATGAATTATCTACTATGATATGGAAAGATGTCGCATAATAGGACTAAGAAAGACAGGATCGGAATCTCCTGGTTTTAGTTACGTACGATTCAGTAATTTTAAGGGATTTGAAGATCCTGTTTTCTTTTATGGTGAATGTTATTTAAATCTTTCTTACTCATAAATGAGACATTTTGGATAAATTCAAATGACTCTACACAACAGACAATATCATTAGTGGGATTCACACTTTGAGCATCACTGTTCGTAGGGGATTAAGCAAATGGGTTCCGGCCCGATACTTATTTAGGTGTCTACATTTGATTTTACACACCTGCGCTTATGGCCAACCCCCCTAATGTGTTTAGTTCGGTTCATTCACTTTAACGCCCAAACAAAGGTTTTGTAAACTGTTCCTTGATTGAAAGAATGCTTAAGAAGAGTTGATTAAGCAAACCTTTCATAATTATCAGCAGCTGAGGAGGCAGGCGAAATCAAAGTTTTTTTTTTAAATATTAATGATGGGTTTGCTCTTGACTTTAGTTTAGCAAATTTTTATTTTTATTTATTAAGGATGGGTTTGCTCTTGACTCTAGTCTAGGTCATAGGACAGATAGTGAGTTCCAATCTTTAGCAGTGCGCATTATAAATGATGACTGGAAGCGCTTAGACCGAATTGGTGGAATGGCAACCAGGTATTGATGGTATCCGGCGGTGCGTCTGGATGTCCGATGGTAGAAGGGTATGGTATAAATTTTATCACTTCTCGACTCGTATTCACGTAACATCCTCAGAAATATTATCTTGGTCTGTCTTCAAAGTCTTTCAAGTATTATTAAAAAATAGAGAACTGTACGTACACTATGTCATTGCATATATCAAAACTGCTCAGCTGAGTTCGATAATTCTTTTTTAATGGTTTAAAAATTGTCTCACTTATCAGTCACAAGTCACAACCAATTGTATTAAAATACCTACATAAGAACGAGTAGTTATAAGATTACGTTGATTACGTATGTCTCCTCTGCCGATTCATATATTTTCCAAAATTACGACTTGTCGAAAATCATATATTCAGCAACAAATCGCGGCGAACTCTTATATTTCCTGTTAACTTTAATAAAACGGTGTCACCTATCAACGCCTACGTATAACTTATAAGTCTTATAACACAAGCACACTTACACGCGCTTTTCCCGGAAATCCGGATATGAATGTTTAAAAGAGGGGGATCCCCGCAAAGCCTTTCGCTTCAAGATTGCGGCGTATTTGCGACTGCGATCGTTACTGTTCGAGTCCGATTGAATACTCCAAAACGCTTAATATCTTTTCTGGGCTGAGTCTAAGTTTCCGATTTAAAAGGCATATATTTAACTTTTTGTTGGTTGGGTCAAAGACTAACTTAAATTTTAGTTGCCAAAACAAAGACTAATGAAACTGACATTGGTCTCCCATCCGGAAAAGAAACTCTTAACTTTCCATAAGCACGTATTTTTTTTGTTGGTTGGGTCAAAGATTAACTTGAATTTTAGCTGCCAAAAGAAAGACTAATGAAACTGACATTGGTCTCCCATCCGGAAAAAATACTCTTAACTTTACATAAATGAACGCTGTCACTTTTTATTAAATAAGTATAGGTAGATATTTTAGTCATATCATGTCTTATAATTTCATGCAAGTTTTACAAAATCTGTCAAAATAAGGTAACTATTGAAACAATGACGGCTACATTGACTAAAAATGGCCTACAACCCATTTACATTGACTTCGAAATCTTCTATCCTTGCATAGGTTGGATATACAACCATAGATGCCATGCCAAGCATTATTGGTATTAAGATACACTTGTATTTTTTGCAGGCAATAATTTTAACTAGGCCACGGTTGCCCAGATGGAAGAAGCGTCTCTAGTACTGATTGCGTGTCGCATGTTCAAATCCTGTCTGCTGTACAAAATTTCTCCTCTACTATCCTATATCTACTACTACTTTTCTAAACCTATTTGACGGAGAGTGATAGCGCGAATTTAAGATTCGTTAGGAGATTTGTTGCCTGCATTCAGACCATTATCACTTTGTGAATTTGTTCCCGGTCTGGTTAGGACATTGCAGGCTGAACCACTTGATTGTCCGAAAAGAGAGATGGTTCCGTGCTTCGGAGGGCACGTTAAGCCGTCGGTCCCGGTTGCTGTCTATGATTACTTAGACGGCGGTCGTTACACAACCATGTCAGAGGCCTACTACTAGTAGTCGGTGGTTGAAAACTCTGACACCAGGGTCGTTGACGATTCGGTGTCCCACACGAAAAGAGAAATGAGAGATGCCATTATACCATACTAGCTGATACCCGTGACGTTCGTGGCGCTCCATTAGTGTTTTTATCTACACTCGTCTCATAATGTTCCAATTATGAATTCGAAAACAGATGCATAATGACCTACTTTATGCATTCTGCCTATAAAAACTAGGGTTTACTATAAATTACAGAAGCGTAATGACTTAATGAGAAAACTCTTAATACGATAAAGTTGAGAAATGAAACGAAGTTTTTTTTGCCAATACTCTTATTGCCAACTTCCGCCGCACCTGTCAGTTGTTGATGTATGGTAATGTTGCGTTTGTTTTATTAGGTTTTTGTTGAGATGTTGTTTAGTTGTTGTTCAGATGTTGTTTATTTGTTGTACCGTTGTTGTTCAGTTGTTGTTCAGATGTTGTTCAGTTGTTGTTCAGTTGTTGTACAGATGTTGTTCAGTTGTTGTTCCGATTTTGTTTCGATGTTGTTCAGTTGTTGTTCAGATGTTGTTCAGTTGTTGTTCAGATGTTGTTCAGTTGTTTAGGTAAGTCACTCCACATCTAAACAACTGCTAAATTACAGAATTTTTAAAAATTTATATCAAGCCATATTACGTTCTCGTATTGAATTTGACCTTGTATCGAGCCTTGCAATGGCCGGTGCGTACGTTTAGAAAAGTGATTCTGAGTTTTTTTTTGAGAGTGTAGATAAAATAGTGTATGCAACTGCTATAATTAGGCATTAGAATGCTCGTGTCAAACTATTATCACACTCGGCTGCGCCTCGTGTGATAAACAGACACTCGCATTCTAATGACCCCCATTATACGACAGTAGCATAAACTACTATTTTATTTACATACATTGGTATATAGACAATGTCCGTTAGGCTTATAAGCTGTTGCTGAAGCAGCATTTATTAAACCACAGTTGTTGTTCGTAGTAAGGCGCAGAGTAAACAAGTAATCCATTTGAAAATAAAAATCGTGACCAACCTTTAAAATAAGTCCATCGCAATAATGGTTAACCTTGTGTCGGATTTGACTTTTAACTTGTCCTTTTTGACGAAGGTATATCCCTGAATTAGGGCTGTTTGGTACATGACGTAAAGTCGGGGATTACCATATTTTGGTACTCTATTAGACATCTGTTTCTATAGGGTGTAAGGGACGGGGTACCAAAAACTTTACAGTCATGATCTGAACATGAAACTGATCAACTTTTCAATGGAGCCAATCGTGGTAAATGAAAAGAAAATCGACCTCCCATACAAAATTACCTTTTTATAGGAAGTCGGTTTTTTTGTTGTTTGCCAACATAATTACATTCTTCGGGAAAAGTTGATCAGTTTTATGGTCTGATCACGTCACGCCTGCTAAGTTTTCGGGACACCGTCCCCTACACTCCGTATATTATTTTGTGCGTACCTACTTCTTGCTTTTTTTTTCGTATGGGACATCGAGTCATCTTATAATAATTATCTTCAATTTTAATTGTAAATTACATTTACTTTACGAATTTTTTTATACATGGGTCTTGTATTGTTGTCATTGTCATTTTATTGTCAATGTTTTGTTATTATTTTTAGATTTTATCTTAAATCCGATTTAATTTTCTTACTGTATTCAATTTGGCATTGACTGGTGAACATTTATTTTTTTAGTTATTTGATTTAGTGATGATTGACCCTTGGTAATTTCTATCTTATTTTAATTAATTGTATTTGTTAAATTGATATTGAATGAAATTAATTAATGTAATATAATCTTATTATATCAAACTGTGCTCCGTCGTTGTATAGGAATGCTAGGAACATTTAAGTTTTTTGGACCGTGTGAGCTTACTATTTTATCATCATCATCGTCGTCACCAACAGGCACAACACAACAGTCCACTTAATCAGTTTACATGGGTTTGTCCCAATTGGTATTGCCATAATCATTATGCTTGACAGGCGGTTAGTACAGTGCAATACGTTGCATTCACAGTTGCCGCATATACCCACTACTTGTATGAAATATGACTTAAGCTCTTTTTCAAATTGTAACTAGTCGTAAACAAACATCACTAAAAGCAAGTAATAAGATTAATCTCTAAACAATATTAAATGTAAAAATATGCATCTAAAAGCTTTAAGAATTTAATATTTTATACCAGTATTTCATAACAACGTGAAAAGGAGGACGGGACAAACTTTTGCATTCAAAATATTAGCACAGACTACGAAAGATACAGCCAAACTAACGCAGTAATGCTTAAAGACGAGTATTCGTATTCTCAAGTTTTGCTCTACATTCTATGGCTTATGTTTGTTTATGTATTTTTCATATGCTTTCGGAAGTATTCTGAAAACTATAAACAGTCCCATTTTACCCTGATTTCAGAGATTGTAAGGCCACCTGAAATGTATCTATAAGCACATAATAGATAATGTAATACGTTGAAATGTAATTCTGATTGACACATTATTAAGAATAACTGCGGGTACCAGCGACTTCACGTCTGGTATAAAGTACCATTAAATTTAGTGCAAATATTATAAGAGTGAGTTCTATTTGTGAAACTGAACAACTTTCTGTAAAGAACATAGGTTGAAATTTAGAAAAAAAATAGACTTACCATACAAAAAAAAGTGTCAATATTTTTTACATATTTCGACCTATGTTCCTCGGAAAGATTGCCAGTTTAACTATTAGAACTCATCCTAAAAATATTTGCATTGAATTTATAATGTGTTTACTATGCCACCACCTTTTTTGTACCAAAATCCCAAAGCACAAAAGAGCAGCTTATGAATTTAAGAACAAATTATTTGTGAATAATTTTTAATACGTGGATAAAACCTTTATGTAAAGGCGAAAACTTGTGTGTGTGATTGTTGCCACTCTGGTCTAAAACGGATGTAGATTCGAATGTTTTGTACGGAGGTGAAATATTACATACATACATATATAAATCACGCCTATATCATTAACGGCCGTATAACGGATGTTAACACCACGTCTGACAAAAGTTTGAGGGTCAATCAGATAACTGTGTATCACTATAGGGACAGGTTGTCAGCCTATCGCCTAAAATTGTAATACACTCGCCTAATCTAACCCTCGAGTCCCTTAGTCGTCTCTTACGACACCCATGGGTAAGAAATGGGGTGATGCTATTTTAACAATTTGGCATGGGGTAAAACCGCTGGAAGAATAGTTAAAAAATCTTTGAAGAAAGCTTCTGAAATCTCAACTCGCGGTTCACTTTTTGCATGCTTGTTTTGCCAACATTTTTCTTTATCTCAGAAATCTTCTCAAAGGCCGAGTCTGAAATGCTCAAGGGTATTCATTCATTTGATTATTTTTCTTTCGGCAAAACAGCGGGGCTTATCAGTACATTACAACTAAGACATTGGTATTTTTTTAAACGTGGTTTAATTTTGTTTTGTTTCTGAACAACAATAGCGAGGAATGTTACTCATTAACTGGTCTTTTGTATTGTGGTTCTGGATTGTATTGCAAGTAAGTAAGAGCATTTCCCGTGATTCGAAACGTAATGCCATTGTTTTGTATTGCATAAAATTTAACGTTGTTTACATTGTTAAGACATAAACGCAGCACCGTGGTTTACGTAGCCCTAGAAACTCAACAACTTTTGTCCACGATTCTTGGCAAGCAAGACTTCTTTTTGCGAGCAAATTTTTATGGAAAACGTTAAACGGCTGTTTGATTTCCATACGTTGAGTAAGCGCACAAGTGGATTTGAGCCATTTCCCGTACCTTCCTTACATTTATTACCCTACTACATTACCCTATTGACATTTTAATTAGATAAAATATTTTATTCATTATTTTTAGATGTTTGTAACTACAATTGAAATATCAAAACAAAATATCAAAGTTTGTTTGTAACTACAATGCCGTGTGATGCTGGCTTAGAATAGCATCACCCCATTTCTTTCCCGTCGGAGTCGTAAAAGGCGACTAAAGGACTCGAGGATGCAGAGGTATATTACAATTTTAGGCGATGTGCTGATAACCTGTCACTATAGCGATACACAATTTTCCGAATGACTATCAATAATTATTTGGCAGACGTGGCGTAAATGGCCGTTTTTTGCGGCCATCATCGCTCTGCCTACCTGCAAGGGATAATAGGTATGATATATATATATATATATATGTATGTATGTGTATGTGTAAGTACAATTTAAACCGTGATTTAAACTCATGTTGGTAACTGATTATCTCTATCGGTCCTATACTCAAAGCATGTTGGGTTAATCCTTGGAAGTATGGTCGCTGGTTTTGCACATGCTATTAGCCCTGCCATAAATATCGGGGCTTCGCATTTAGGGGATTTAGCTTAGCTTGTACCACTGATGAAGGTTCAACCCCGTTTCTTACTAACGGGCCCGTGTTTTATTTTACTTGGCCCGGCTTTTAAAGTCTCCTTTAATTTATATTCTAAACTTTAAATTTAATAGTTTCTACTTGTATTAATGACGTAGTTTTATAGAAAGAAAAGCTAAGCGAAGTTGTCGTAATGCGATGTTCCTGTAGTATTTACACAAAACAAAACAATTGGTCGTACCACAAAAATACGTCTTCGACTGAATTTTCCCCGACGAAAGTGGATTTCCTCATTGAATAACGTGTGAATCGTATTCCCTCCCCATCATAACAATACAGCTGTCCCGCCGCAAAGTTGCCCTAATCTAAGCGCGTAGATCATCGGCATTGTCGGCTGATTCCGCGGCGATTAACCGTATTCTACATTCATAGCGTTTTGCGTTTTGACGTCCGTCAGAAGCAACAGGGCCGCGATTGGAGGGCGAGAAAGCACATGCGCGGGGGGTTTCGCGGGGTGCGCGGGGGGTCTCAGCCTCCACGCTCGCTCATAACGAGGCGCCGGTACCCGCGGTTCGCGCTCCGCTCGCGACAATTTCGAGCGCTCCCAAAAAAGTTGTGAACCCCTTTTCGCCATCTCCCTCTATCGTGGTGACCGCGGGTGCTATGGACGTGCCACCATCACCATGAGGTAAGTCCATTTTTGAGCTTTTCATCTTTGATAGCAATTTCGCCTCGGCACGTCAATTCTTCAAATAGTTTACGTTATAAGTTGAAAAGTTTACTCACTTAACTATTTCTTATCAAATTCGAATTTCTAAAGTTCAATTTCGTTTTTAATTTATGGCGCTTGGTGCTTTGTTTTGGATTTATGCTTCCATAGTACGAGTTTTAAATCATATTTTATTGTTTTGTCTTCAAAAGCAGGCTTGCTTTGTAATAAATGCCTGTTTATTTTCTTTGCTCTGGATTGCGATTTGCATATAAACTGTAGTAAGCTGTGTAACCGTCGGTTATTTCCGCTGGGAAACATAAATTTAATGGAGAAATAATGTAGAGTTACGGTTCGCTTGCGGAAAGGCTTTTAAAATAGATTATGGTGCATTTTAAAAACGTTTTATCGAATATAAAATAGTCATTAGACGGGGCGGAATATCGCGAATCTTTCAGTCGGAGCGTATAATGGGGCATTATTGAAAAAGGTCCTTATTATAGCAAATTTGCGTGCTGACGTGCATTGTTCGTCTCCACAATAGATCTGTCAATGTTTCACTCAGCGAGAATGAACAAAAACTGTCCGTTTTGTCCACATTCAATACTAGCGATAACGTTTCGACAGGCATTTTTTTAAGAAAAATTAAATAGCGTGTTGACGACAGTTAGTTTCAGTGTGGGAGCAATTTGACGACATTTTTTAAAGTTTGATGTTATGAAAAAGGAAAAAAAACAGATATTCATATAAGTGTATACTTAAGACTACAAAAGACGAGGTACCTAGGTAGGGTGAAAAAGTAAAGGTACTTTCAATGGATAATGGCGCTATTGCTAAACAGTAAATGATACGTATGGTAACGAAACTTTAGGTACAAACACAGAAATACCTTACTCGATATTTTAAACAAAAAACATTGGTTAAAGCTACATAGACACATACATATATCATGCCTATAATACCTTGTGGGGTAGGCAGAAGGTAAACGCCCGTAAAAACGGACATTCACGCCACGTCTGGCAAATATATGTGGGTAATACGGAAAATTGTGTAATGTCATCGTGACAGGTTGTCAGCTCATCGCCTAAAATTACGATACACATGTAACCCTCAAGCTCCTTAGTCGCCTCTTACGACACCCACGGGAAAGAAATGGGGTGATGCTTTTCTAAGCAATATTTGCCTTCTATAATCGAAGAAGTATGTAGGTATTGCTTGTACAAAACCTACCCTACGTACTGAGTTATATAGGATGAAATTTTACTTATAACCGATAGCGAAAAAATAAGACGGGATGATGAACAACTTTATACATGGAACAGGGTCGAAATATGAAAAAATATTTGAACCTCCCATCGCAATTGCCGATCAGCTGATTAAAGTTACTTTGGAAGCTCAAAATATTTTTATGCCGTACTCTGCTTTCAGTACCTACCTATCGGTCACTAGTAAAATTTCACCCTGTATAAAGTTCTTTTTCTTAATAAACATAGAATGATTACAAAAAAAAAATAAGACCTCCCAATCAAAGTGACATTTTTTTTTATTATTTTTGTATAGAGGTTTTTTTTTTTTATATTTCGAATTTTGGAAAAGTTGCTCAATTTCACGAGTAAAACTCATACTCAAATATTTGCACTGAACTTAATAGTACCTTATATAATTGATAAAGGAATCCTGGGAGTTGGACGATCCAAGTGGAACTAATGTACGATTTAGAGAGCTTAAATTTAATAGTTTCCAAAGTAAGAAAATTTTGAAACCATTTCATATAAAGTTGCTATTACAATAGGTTCATATTGAAAACCATCACTGTCGACTGTTGAGTGGATTAACGATGTAATTTATTTATTATGATAGCAAAATAGTCCATAGCTAGATGAATCGGAAAAGTATTACTACCTTCGTTCCTGATGAATCTTGGTAGATATCTTGCTTGAGCTCTTAAACCGTCTACTGGTAGTAAAGATGCACCGAATCCGATTTTTATCGTCAGCTTATAGTCAGCTGGCCTCCCGTGGTCGGTTTGGAAATCTTTAAACCGACTTCGAACACAGGTTGGTCGTTGCAAGGAAATCTGTGTCGGTCGGTGGGGCTACAACGACTCTGAGCAGTGCCAATGTGGTGCTGTCCCACAGAGCATGTCCCATCTGTTAGAATGCCCAGCGCGTCCCGACACCTGCATGCTTGAAAACCTGTGGGCAGCCACTCCAAACGCTGTGAATGTGGCTACATACTGGTCAAAGGAAATTTAGTTACGTCCTCGACACGCAAAGAAGAAGAAGAAGTCAGCTGAATTGCCGAAAATAGCTGAAATAATAATAATAAATAATAGCTGTAATAACGAAAATGATTTTTAATTTTTCACCCAGTAATAACTATAAACAAATGAAACCGCATCCGTTTTAATTGGCAGAAAGGCTCTACAAAAGTGCACACATGCTATTTCTTTATCCAAACGTCAACCAACTGAAACGCCCAAAACCATGCCACTGACACACTATCTTTTTTTTTTATTTTATTAATGATGGGTTTGCTCTTGACTCTAGTCTAGGTCATAGGACAGAGACAGCGTCTAAGATGGAGCGAGCTCACCCAGAAGAAGCCTGTTCAATCTTACTTTGAAGAGATCTTACTTTTGTATGGATCTACATACAACTGGTACGATATTCATTTAGCAGACTTCGAGGCCAGGTATAAGCTAGTCTTTGATCATATACAACCTAAAAGTTGGTATTCCCAATGGTATTCCTATTTACCTAGCCGGCTAATTACTTACTTGAAAGCTATTTGTTCGTACACGGTACACCGCTGCTCGCTTAATAGCACGGCTCCTGGCAGAATGTGGGTATGTGTTTACTGCTGAGGTGAAGTTGGTTCCAATATATAATTTCGTATGTAGTTTTCCTAGGCAGTAAATAATAAATGAATTAGTATCTTGAACAGTTTACAAAGCGCCACCTAGCCGCGAACCAAGCAAATCTTGTAATAAAGGAACTAGATAGCTGATATTAATACTTATATACTTTTTTGTACATAAATGCATATTTCACATAGAAAAACCCAGGCTAAACACAAATATTTGTGTCGTGCGATGATTGAACCCACGACCCTCGGCGTAGCAGGCAGGGGTAGTGCGCTACGCTATCGGATCAGTCAGTCTTGATATTAAGGTTTCAGTTTATTTGGAGACACAACGACGAGGTCTTTTGAATCTTGTTACTTGTGAAATAATTAAATACTTCCTCTATTCTACAGTGTGTCATGAAAATATGAAAAAGCAATTTGGGCCTCCCACACAATATTTATTGCTGCTTAAGTGATTTTGTATGGGGAAACATTTCCTATTTCAAAAATATGTACTAATGAAAATTTTATCAGTTTCACGTCTGATTCCCTAATTTAATCCCTTTAAGCCCTGAAAGTTTTTACAGTAATTCCCTGACACAATGATTTACGTTACATGATCGCGCTGCACCGTGCAGAATTTCAAAGTGACGAAGATGCGAAAACTTGTTCAGTTTCTTAGGCTGGTTCACCTCTTGATGTATAGTTTCTTTCCCTATAATCGAGAGAGTTCCAACATAGTTCCATCCAGGTGCGAGTTACTATCCTTAAGTTCAAACATCGTATGCATCTGTTGGTTCCCCTGTGCATGTTTGGACTATGCGGTGTGTGGTTCAGCACAAACCTGAAATGCCCATATTGTTGCCTGACAGAGTGTTAACACTGTTTAGTTGCTAACATTGTGTGAAACCCAATTTTCATAGTTGGCTATTTATTTGATGACCATTTAAATTTAGTATACCTACCTAAAGATGCTAATATTAGTTCCATGCCTTTTCGACAATAGCGCGTAGCAGACTTTTCATCGCTTTTCGCTACTTTCGGCACCGTGTGATGCCAGCTTAGAAAAGCATCACCCCAATTTATTCCCGTGGGTGTCGTAAACGGTGACTAAGGGACTCAGGGCTGACAATCTGTCACTATAGACGCCCGTTTTTTTTCTGAAACGGCCCTCTTATATTTGTCAGACGTGGCGATGGCGACGATTTTTTACGGCCGTGTACGCTCTGCCTACCCTGCAAGGGATAAAGGCGTGATATGTGTATGTGTGTATGTATCATCATTAACAAATAGAATCTTAACTGCATTTGCCGATAGAGTACATCGACCACTTCACTAGATTACATACACATATAAAGCCAGGCTAACAAACTGTCACTGTATAGTGATTCTGAAACGGCCCTTAAATGTATGTCAGACGGGGCGATAACGATCGCATTTTACGACCGTTAACGATCTGCCTTCCCCACAACGGAAGAAAGTGTGATATGTGTCACCGTTTTTTGATATGCATGAAGGAGACAACCGACTCCAGCTCTCTTTACGCATACCAACTGTAACAGCCCAACAATACGATGCTCGTTTGAAACGGATTTTCATTGTTGCATAGCTCTTGCAAAAAAGAGGATTCGCGCGTGCCTTTATGCCATATCAATCGCTGGGAACGGAGCAGAACCGCCTCTTTGTGTGTGTAAGCCAATATTGGTATTTCAGGTTGTTCGAAACAAGAATGATACAAAACGTGTGTGTGTTGACTGTACGACTGCAAACGAACAGCTGCTGCAGCTAAAAGAACTTTCCAGAATATAACAGAAACTTTATTGGGTGACATTTTACTAAAGACCGGTACTGAAAACAGGGAACGGGCTGGTGATAAGGAACGACTTTCCCCTAGGAACATAGGTCGATAAGACAAAGATATTTTGAGCTTCCATAGCAACTTACTTCAGCTGATCGAGAATTTTGTCTAAAGTAATAAAAAAAAAAATACCTATGTTCCTTGGAAAAGTTGTTCCTTATCACCAGCCCGATCTGAGTTTTCGCTATCAGTCAGTAGTAAAATTTCAGCCTTTCCTAATAAATTCAGTGCAAATATTTTCAGAGCGAGTTCTTCTCATCAAACTGAATAACGTCATCAAATTAGGTATTAGGTAGTTTTTAGATTGTTATTTTTCTTTTTATTATTGTATTTCTCTTGTTCCCGTGTTATCCCTTCTTCCACCCTCATTAGGTTGGCTGGAAGAGATCACTTATAGAGATAAGCTCGCCTATGTTTTTAATAATAAGTTAAAACATTGTCAATCACTGCAATAAAGAATATATATATATATAACTTTACCCAAGGAACAGGTCGAAATATGAAAAAAAATACCCTCCTATATTAAGCGTAAAATTTTTGATCTTTATTGCGGAACGTGGTTCAGTTTCAGAAGTAGAACTCTCTGTATTTAATAGGACCTATACACTATAAACTTTACCTCATTTGCTCTATTGAACGACCGCTGTAGCGTTTGACGTTATAAAAAAGATGAGGCCTCTGACCAGTATTTTCTACCTAAATGCCTTCTAACTTAGTAGATTCTCTCCCAATGTGAAATCGAACCTGATTTAAGGCATGGTCGCAATGAATCGCTAGACCGATTGCAAACTGGATCGTCACAGAATCGAAGCCTTCATAGGAATTCCTATTGGGTCTGAAACTGGGTCTGAATTTAGGTCTGAAATATCATGATTGGGAATCTATTTCAATCCTACTGCGATACGAATATTTATTCAGTTGCATTTATATTAATAAATGGAGAAGTAAGGAAAAATTAAAACCAATATACAGCTTAATTTTGCCGTCTGATGCTTAAAAAATTACCCCAATTCTACCTGTGGGTATTGCAAAGAGCGACTATGAGGTTAATTTGTCTAGGGAATGGGCAGTAGCGTTCCATGTGAATGAAACATCTTGTTTTGCACTCGTCAATGACATGCCAAGATTTTAAAAAGCGGTAAAACGTTTGTATGAAGGTTCGTGGTCTTTGAAGTGATTCTTTATTCCACACGAAAAGAAGAAGAAAAAGATGAAGTTTGATCGACTGGCTTGCACGAATACCTGGACCGCTTATTTATGCAAAATATGGACTTCATTTCTATTGTAATACTGTTGTTTTTCCATTTAACATTGCAAACGTCGTGTGCCCGGCTTTAAAAGCACTAGAATTGTTGCGCCGGAAACTAAGGTTTAGCAAAGCGCGACCAGACAACAGTAGAATTTACATGAAAATCGTTTAATCCACAAATGGGTTTGATCTGCGGTGGCTGTTAGTAGTTTCACTGTTAACTCAGCCATAAACGCACTCTCGAGTCACGCTCAAACGAACTGTGGTGAAATGCACAACATAAATTCTTGGTCTGAAAGCATGTGTTTGGAATAGGTAGATAAGCTTCTAAGTATGATTTTAAAAAACTTGCTAATGTTTCTACCGTGAGTAGGATTTTAAGTAGCGACTTTCACCATCACTACTGGTGACGCCTGTTCCATCTGGGCTACTAGGGCTCGACCTTGGCCGCAAATTTTACAAGTTTATCTTCATGCCAATAACGCGTGGCCTGAACATTTTGCAAGTTTTCTAAAATTGTATACCTAACACAGGAAGTGTTTTGGAAATTAGGTATTGTAGTATGGTTTATTTTGACTCACAGTGTTTTATTTTTTCATAAATAAAAATAAGACATCGGTTATTTTTGCGTTATTAGGGGATTGACCCCGGGACTGGTAGAGTACCTTCCCACCGCTCTGCCATTAAGATACCGACGACGCCTCGACCGAACACTTCCAAATTTTGAATCTCTTAATACTCGCCTTAAAGTATTGTATCGGATGATACCTACAAGATGTTACTTACAGTGTAACTAGACGGTAAAATTATTTAACTACTTGGGAATCTTATTGACGTCTTATTCGATTATTTTGCACCTTAAACAAGCTAGTTATTGAAGAAAAAACACTCGATTCGAAGGCTCATAAAAATTAAATTTCAATATTATATTCTTAGTTTAAAATCAACCATTTTGAATTTAAGAAATTTCAATACAGCCAGTGTCACTCGTGCTGATGAGACGAATCTTATGACATATATCACTATTTATTATATTTTATTTTTCGTCCCATGGTCTTTGGGAAAAATGTTTATTATCATCAGCCCGTCTTGAGTTTTCTCTATCGATCACTATTCAAATTTCACCTAATATACATATATGTACTTACACTTACAAACGACTCCCAGCCACGCACGAAGCACGCCAATGCACACACCCGGGACATTGGCAGCCTGTGATTTATTGATCCAGATACTGTTTCATTGGCTAGCTGATTCCAACATAATACCTACTAATACTAAATGAGAACCTAGATAGGACTAAACTCAAAAATATAATGATGAAACTACGCCCAGGAGGCCCTGCCTCGAAGAATATCTGAACGGAAACACGAAATATTTTGATTGAAAACGAGGTTTGTCTTAATTTTCTAAATATCCATAAGCTGATGCTACAAGCTACGGCGTAGCATTTTGTCTACAACGTAGCATGTTGTGTATTTGGAAAATGGCTCTGGAGTCAGACAGTTATTCATACATTACGTCACAAAGAAACAGACGATAACAAAACAACTGAAAATCAACAAAATTGCACATAAGGCGGCCTTATCGCTTAGGCAGCGATATTTTTCAGGCAACTAGTGCTTTTTTCTTGCTTCTGATGTGTTTGCTTCATTTGGAATCTGTATCTCCAGAACTGCCCGTAGAGTAAAGAACAAACCAATCATCATTTATGCCGTTTGCTGCTAGCTTGGAATAGCATCACCCTATTTCTTCGCTGTGAGTGTCGTAGGAGGCGACTTAAGGTATCGAGGGTGGCATGTGTATTACAATTGAAGGCGACAGGCTACCTGTCACTATAGTGATACGAGTTTTTTTCTGAAGCGGCATTCTAATATTTTTCAAATGTGGCCGTGTACGCAAACCTATCCCGCTAGGACTACAGGTGTGATATGTGTATGTATGTATTATTATTAACAATTATCATTTATTAAATAAAACATTAAATAGTCACAAATTAAATACATTAAAAAGACTAAATATACAAATTTAGCCTAGAATTAACAAATTGAATCTTAAACTACATTTGCCGATAGATTACATTGACCACTTCACTAGATTACACACACATACAAAGCCGACAGTTGCGATAGACAAGAGCACTGGGAAGGTGTAATTGTATTGTGTGTGCACAAATGTAGTCTGATCTACTGCACATAGGTATAAACTTACATAAATGTATATGGGTTGATATATACCTATACAGGTTGGCCCAAATAGTGACGCTCAAAAGCAAAATTTAAACTCCTTATACTAATCTTACTTATAAAATATCCGAATAACCACCTTCTTTTTCAACATTGCGAGTAAAATATTCCACTTTTAAAGTTGTATGAAAATAATTCATCCGGACTTTACCGGATTGACAACAATCCAGCCGGATCCGGCCGGACAAGACCGAATAGGCACAAAAGAAAACACGCATTTTCCTTTGTTCATTTAAGATATATGTACATACATACACATACCACGCCTATATCCCTTGCGGGTTAGGCAGAGCGTAAACGGCCGAACGGCGATTTTACGAACGAACATTTTCGCTACGTCTGACAAACATTTCAGGGTCGTGTATCGCCATGAAGCTAAAGTAAGGTCGTCCCAATCAGCCATATTTACCAGCTGTCAGTTCCATATTAAAATAAAATATCAACAAAGGAAAATTTACCCTCTGGCATAGCATTGACACGAAGCTGACAAGTGTCAAATACGGCTTGTTGGGATGGCCGTACTGTAGTTCCGGATCCGGTGCCGGATTCAATCGAATATCACGGATCCATATCCACCGGATCGGATTTCATTTTAATCTTCTATAACTTAACCAGCATGTATAACGTAAAGTTACTTAGAAAAGTTAGGTATATAGGAATCACAGTTTTCCAGTTACATTTGTTCATACTCTATTATTATAAGGCTGCGAGCCGTTGGAACTATTTTGATAAAACCAAGCACAATTTCTGCCGCCCCGACCAAGGCTTGGCGATAATATAAAGCAGGGTTTAGCGGTTTAGCCCCCGAGTTCTCACACAGTGACAGCACCCGTTTATTCGTTTGTTTATTCGTTTATTCGTAAAAGGTATCTGAGCGTAATCGATACGTTTTCTTTCCCTTTAAGAAACACCCTATCACCGACCTACATCACAACACAATGTGGCATCAGAAAATACTTTGCCTTTAAATATATCGACCATCTAAAAGAGAATAACCATAAAATTGAAATATTATTGAAGTACTTATACGAAAGCGGGCATATCGAGCGTCACGTTAAAAGAGCCGTCCCAAAATATATTCCACGCAAAATCCAATATTGAAGCCAATAATTTTTCAGAATGAACGTGATATTTTAATGAGATTTTCATGTTGAGCATTCCCAAACAAAAGGCGGGGAATATATTATGTCTGTTAATAAGTCAAATTCCTTCACGAGCGATACCGAGTATGGATGGTATTTTCTAATAAAAACTTCAATAAATGTACAACGCGACGTGTATTAGCGCGCCGCGAAATTCCTTTTCGCGTAAATAATAACATAAAGATTTTCCAATACATGTCCCAATAAGGGGACGGCACAGCCGGCGGGCGGTGGCTTGACGCGACCGAAGATACGAAATTCACTGAACGTCTAGCTGAAAAGACTGCGCTTACCCGAGCCTTAGAACGAAATACGTGTTAAATATATAATGTCTTAAACTAATATAAAAAGAATTAATCTGCATTTCCACTAATCAAATTGGCGATAGGCAAATCCGACAAACACAATTAGTCAGTTCAAACCAGTAACGCACACAATTTGTATATTTAAATGTTGTTTCTACAACAAAGATCCACGTGCTGCAAAGGGACCTCTCAGGTGGTATTGTATTTAAATATTTATAAAAGTGACTGAACTAGCTTTAAGTCTAAGGTTAATAGAATACCAAAAAAAATAAGTTGAGTGAGTATATAGCAAACTAAAAAAGCGTCATCTTACTAAGTAACTCAGTCCATAACAATGATATGAACCGTAAAAGCCTCTGATGTTCCACCAAATATATTCCTATTCACACCAAAATTTGATATCATAAAAAAACAAGCGTCGTCTTACTTAGTTACTCAGTCCCTGATAAAGATATGAACTGCAAGGGCCTCCGACGGGGCATTTTGACCTAATGTTTTCCTATTTACACCACAATTTGATAACGTGAGAAAAAAACAAGCGTCGTCTTACTTGGTTACTCAGTCTATGACAAAAATATGAACCGTAGGAGCTTCCGACAGGGCCGTGCTCCACCGAATGTATTCGTAATTACATACACCACAATTTGAAAAAAAAAATAAGCGTCGTCTTACTTGGTTACTCAGTCTATGACAAAGATATGAACCGTAGCAGCCCTCGACAGGGCTATGCTCCACGAAATGTATTCCTATTTACACCCCAATTTGATAACGTGAAAATAAAACAAGCGTCGTCTTACTTGGTTACTCAGTCTATGACATAGATATGAACCATAGAACCCTCGGACGGGGACATGCTTCACCGAATATATTCCTATTTATACCACAATTTGATAACGTGAGAAAAACTTTTTCATTTTATCGCTGGTTTGATTCAAAATATATTTCATACAAAGGAAAAAGTATGTGGTCTCTTTGATGTTATGAATTTTATTTCGGCGGCAAAGGTCAGCTATTTTTAGTAGGCTGGTTCAGCGGTAGGTAACTTGGAATTATTTTAGGTACAGAGTTACAATGTCCCAAATACATCTTAACTTTAAATATAACCTTAATAATATGGTATGTTTGACGTTTTCATGGAATCCAATACTGCCTCCCCGTTTTCCTAAAACAGCTTTAAATGCTCAATAATGTAAATCGTTTTATAGCTTGGAAATCTTGTTAGAATTGTTGTCATTATTGGTACACAGGAAGGGTACTTAATCTATCTTTTATACTTTCATCCCTTTGAAATGTGCAATAAATTCTTCATAAAAGCTACAAAAAAAAACATTTCTTGCAATGCTCGGTGCTGACCTCAAATTTTCTGTAGATGCGTTATTATTAAGAACATAAAAGTTTACGACAGGGCTCTTACTCTCAGCCACACAAGCGGAGGAAATGGCGCTGACAGACTTTGGACATGTTTCGCATGAGTGAAAAGTGAAACCCTCAAGTTGTTTTGGTACTTTTGCACTTTTAAGCGATGTAAAATGGGAGATTTTGAAGATGTATCACCCTTATGCTATGCCGTCTTTTCAAATTGTAACATATTTGGCCGATTTAGGACATTCAGGAAAGTAGCGGCACAAAAAAGTTCGAAAAATTTGTAATTACGTTTTTTTGGTTTTACAGACATACATACATATCACCCAATTTCATGAAAACTGTTTGTTGGCATCGATTTCAGGATCATTTACCTGAACTAACCTAAGTCAAATAATGGCATACCTATAGCACAACCTACGTAATTTATCCAATATAAGTCTTGCATTGATACAATTTTCTGCTTGAAAATAATGCATTCGCTTTTTAATGTTATACCCTGGAGAAGGTAGTACTAAAGTGGTTATTAAGGAACAATGTCGAGACCATTATTGATGTGCAGTTAAAGTGAATGTCCATATTCCTGAGAAATTGCTGTTCCCGAGCACTACAGCGCGACCGCAACGCGTCAAAATATGATTAGTGGTTGAGAAAAATGGAGTGAATGAACTTGCTAGTGCACTATTATGGTGATGTATATTACGTACTACTGGAGTGCTTGGAGACGTAGTACTCTGATGTGTGTAGAATACTAAGAGACTACAGAGATTGGGGAAAGGAGTCACTGTTTTGGAGATAACCTTCTTCTTTTCATGTGAAAGGAGGCCCTAAAATAAACCTCTATTAAAACCACCGCACAAAAACATTCAATCCAATTGAACCCAAATCACGTAAACACAAAAATGGGATTGGTACCCGCGACGTGATAACAATATTTCTCTCTGAGAACAAAGTAGGGTGTCGACAGACAATGCGGACCCTGCCCTGGCGCAATAACGCTGAGCTTTTAAATGTATAATCGATAGGTGTGCGATGGCCTTTAGGGCAGGGTAGCGTTTGTGTTTCCCTGAGTTTACTGTATGAAGCTCAATAAGCTCAATTAGATTTGAGTGAAATGCAAAATATATGCTTATTTTATGAGGTGATTACTATTTTGATATTGATTTAAAACTATCACGTTACAGTCAATGTATGGTGACCCTTATTTTTATCTGTCTTATATAGGGTGAAATTTTACTAGTGACCGATAGCAAAACTAAGGACGGGGTGATAAGAAACAATTTTTCCCGAGGAATATAGGTCGAAATTGGATAAAAAATGGACCTCCCATACAAAATGTACAACTTACGAAGTAAATTTGTATGGCAGGTAATTTTTTATATTAACCATAGGGAAAGTCGCTACTTACCACCAGCGAGTGCTCAATTTTCGCCATCGGGCACTAGTAAAATTCCAATATGTATATCAACCAATGAAACAAGGAAAATTTCAAAATTCTATGTAGCGACGCACGCATATACCTATGTGCATAAAACAGGAGCACAATTTTTGAAACAGTAATTTTTGTTATTTGTTATTTTCGTCTGGCTGTGCATAGAGGGGTGTTAGTTCCGACACTTATGTATGGGAGTGAAAGTTGGGTATGGCAGAAAAAACATGAAGTAGAATAAATGCAGTACAAATGAGAGCGTTAAGAAGTATGATTGACGTAAAATTGAGTGACAGGATAAGGAATAGCGTGATAAGGGAACGTTGTGGTATAAAAGAAGACATAGTGACTGGTGTAGAAAAGGGTATGCTTAGATGGTTTGGTCATGTAGAGAGGATGAATGAAAGAAGATTAACGAAACAGGTGTATATGGCAAGTGTGGATGGGAACGTCGGAAGGGGAAGACCTCGACGAACGTACCTCGATCAAATCGGGGACGTGCTAAAGAAAGGTCAGGTCAAGAGTACCCTAAACTGACGAGCATGCATGAAGAGATTGATGAATGTGGAGGAGGCGAAAGAAGTATGCCAGGATCGTAGTAAGTGGAAGGAAGTAGTCTCTGCCTACCCCTCCGGGAAAGAGGCGTGATTTATGTATGTATGTATGTAATTTTTGTTATTGAGCACGAGATTGTGCAACGACTAACCACTCTACTGCTCGAAATTTTCCATGTCAAGAATACATACATACATACATACATACACATACGTCTATATTCCCTTGTGGGGTAGGCAGAGCGAAAATGACCGCAAAAACGTGTGATGCCGACTTAGAATAGCATCACCCCATTTCTTTCCCATGGGAGTCTTAGGAGGTGACTATGGCACTTGAGGGTGTGTATTGCAACTTTAGGCGATGGGCTGACAATCTGTCACTAAGGCGATACACAATTTTCCGAATAACCCTCAAATATTTGACAGACGTGGCGTAAATAACCGTTTTGCGGCCATTTACGCTGTGCCTACCCCGCGAGGGATTATAGGCGTGGTATGTGAATGAATGAATGAATAAAACAACAGCAGAGTGTTTAAGTTAAATTTTGAAATCCTTGATTTGTTAAATACTATCGGATAAAGTTTAAACTTTTCTTATCGTCTACATTACTAAACAATTTTTTGAAGTTTCTCGAACTTTGTGCAAACGTTATCAAATTCTCGGATTTAACAAGATAAACTTGGACAAATCAGAAAGTTTAAGTTCATAGCACTTATCAAGTCGCTTGAAGCGTCTCAGTTTTTTTTTAAATATTAAATCGAACTTTTTTGGTCCAAGTTGTCATATCTCATACAATTTAAAGTTCGCCATATTTATATTTAATTTCAACTTCTTTTAGCATAGCCCATTTTTTGTCAGAGGTAAAAGTTCCATGAAAATATACAAACTTTAAGCAAAATCATAGAATAACATACTTAAAACGTATTAAAGAGATGAATTCATTTCTTTCATCTACTTGCACAAAAGTTTCATAGACTTGTATTCTACTATAGTAGAATCCAGTGCTTTATGACCTTTACCGGATCTGGTGACATTTGATCTGATCCGCACCGGATTTGGAAAATGAGACAACTATAGGGAAGATACATTTTGATGTGAGGTTTGCGTCGGTTACTTCGAAAAATACCAGCAAAATTGAGAATCTGTCCGCACGTAGAGAATCTTAAATTCAGCGCCTGGTCTAAGAAGGTCGTGGCAAGAGTCCGTTGGACAGACCCGTCAGTACGTTCCGCTGTAGTCTTCACACATGCCTTAGGATGTTGCTTTATTTTTTACGGTCTGGTGTTAATGACGAATGGAGATGTATGTAACCACATGTAACAACTCCTTTCACCATTAATACTGATGATGATGATGATTCCTCCCACCGATTACGGCCATGGCAACCACTTATTTTTTTTCAGAAAATCCTTAGTCAGAGCGTCGCTGATGCGCTCGGAGATGGCTACTATAGTCAATTTTTTCTGCAAACTCTCGTGCGCAATTGAAAACTAGAATCCCACAAAAATGTGCGTTGAGTATGCGTTTCATAGCTTCTTTTGTCATGAATACTGGGCCAAACAATACAACGAAATCATGTGGCACGTGTGGAGACCACCTAAGAGGGTAGGGGCAAAAGTCCGGCTGTCAGCCAGCGACTGCTTTCTGAGGAAAATGGAGACGGCATTGTTTGGATGTCGGTGACATTTTCCCTGTTTTTATCACGTGCCGGCCAACAATACCACAGAACAGTGCAATACACAGTAAGACGTCATGAGCATGTTCAGTAGAATACTATAGGGAAATATTATCTGCTGCAAAATGAGATTTGAAGCAAAAAATTACCCGCCTGCCTGTGTTAGTTTTCAGGTGATAAAAGTAGAGGTTTAATGTCAGGCACAAAGTAAAATTTTCTTTAAAGCTTTTGGAAATACCTACAGTGATTGTAAATTTACTTAAGACGGTTGGATTAAAACAGTGTGATGAAAAAAAAAAACACCGAAAATGAATAATACTTTGGGATACACTAAAGTTAAGACTCGAGACAAACCTCCCTTCAATAATTAGTAAATTATAAGGAATATTTCAGTGTTTTTGATTACGGTGTTCTTCTAATTTTCGTGTGGGAGACCGAGTAAACGACTCTATTAACCCTAGTGTCCCGGTTTTTCAACCACCTAAAACCAGAATTAGGCCTCTGACATGGTTGTGTAACGACCGCCATCTAAGTAATCATACACAGCAACCGGCACCGACGGCATAACTTGCCGTCTAAAGCACGGAATCATCTTCCTAACGGACAGTCAAGCGGTTCATCCTGCAATATCCTAACCAGACTAGAAACAAATTCACGAATTGACGAATATCAACTTCCGGCGTGCCCCACCGGGAATCAAAATCGGGACCGTTGTGCCACTTGCACTACCACTACGCCACATCGGTCATCAGGTCAGGTCATCATTTTTCTGGTGTTATACTGCTTTTCTTTGATATACTGTGCGAACGTGCTCGGTTTGTTTACCTATAATAGCTATCGCATTGTCCTTATTTACCCACCCATACGTAATTAAGAAGAATGAACCGTTTATACAGAATCTGTGTTTATCTTTTAAAATCTATGTAGTTGTGAATAATGGAGGACAAACGGCTATTTATCTTGTCGACAGACGGAGGATGTTGAATTTATGTGTTTGACATCATAAAACATTTTTACTGGCATTCTGTTGGATCAGTTTCGAAATTTCATGTTTTCCTGGTACATTGGATCCGTTTAATATCCTAAATTATGCAAGTAGAACAATTTTGCTTTATGAAATTGCAAACTACTAGGAAGGATGCATCTAAAACTTTTATGTTTATAAATATTTATAGACAGGACTTAAACAATTGTGGTGTTTGGAATCTGTTTAGCTGATGACTTGATTGCGAAAATGACATCATTCATTCATTTTATTTTCAGCAAATTTAACAATTTTTCCGCCAAGTAAATAACAGCTTGAGGGAAGACAAGAGGGTGTTGTAAGATTCAACTAAGGGACTTGAGGGTTACATGTGTATTGCAATTTTAGGCGATGGGTTGACAACCTGTCATTATGGCAATACATAATTTTCGGGATGACCCTCAAATATCTGTCAAAAGTGTTTTGCAATTTAAAGCGATGGGTTGACTACCTGTCACTATGGCAATATATAATTTCCAAAAATCCCTCAAATGTCTGTCAAAAGTAGCGTAAATGTTCGTTTATTTAGTCTGACTATTTTCTGGATACCCCGCAAAGATTATAGGCGTTATATACATACATGTATGTATTTACTTAAGTATTGAAAAGCAAATCCATTGAAACGACAACAATTTGAATACCGATACTTGCGAAGATGTGTTGAAAATGTAAACTACTAGACCCTTAATAGAATCAGTCGAGGCCTCCAAATCCCTTTGTAAAATGCCAGTGGCATAACCAGAATTCCCACCGTGGCCCTCGCAAATTAACTCATTATTTTCAGGCATAGTTTGCAAAATAAAACATTTTTCAAATACCAACAACGCAGTTTCAGAGATTTTATAAATGGAATTAAAAGTAGATACATTGTTCAAGAGAAGCTTTTTAGGGCCGCCCGGTGATTATTTTAGTGTAAATGGAAATAGTAGAGTCTCGATCGTGTACAGGTTTTATTAGGCCACGCCTAGGACTATTAAGGGTGGACCATTTTTTCGGCTACCACAATTCAGGTACCGACTAGGCAAAAGAAAAATAAAAGAAATTCTGCTTTTTATATACAGTCGCAGTTTTAAAGTACAGAAGCCACTCCGACCAGGAAAAGCTCAAAAAAAGGTTTAAAGCATTTATTGATATTAACAAATTGTTAATAAGTATATCTTAAAATGATGTTTAGATTTAAACATTCATTAGATACCTTGATTTAAATTTTAATATTGGTACTAAAGTAAACTTTGTTTTTTATTGTAATTACTTTTATAATTTGACCTTGAAGTTGTCGCTGCCGAAAAACTGCTTAAATCTCAGCTTGATGCTGTTATTTATTGTATTGCAAAATACAATAAATTTAAGTTTTTAAGACATTAGACCCGATTCCACGTTTTAATCATTTTAAGTTTCTAATGCTAAAATCACTAAAATAAAATCCCTAAACTTAAGAGGTTTTAAGTGTGGCTATTCCAGAAAAGCCATGTTTTTGGGAAGGTTTTGACACTAATATAATTTGATTTTGACAATGCTATTTTTACCAAAATTTAGTGTTGCAAATTTAAAAATATATTAAAGTGTTGCAAGAAAACAAATAATTTTTATACACCACGAAAAAGCATTTTTCTATTATTTGGTAAAATAATTCTTATATTTAACTATAGAAACAGGACTGTCCCTGTTGAGGCTTTAGGGGAATTTGCTTAACACACCATGCTTGGTAGATGGATTGGCGAGCGCAGTACGCTATAATGCTTTAAGGTGCATTTTTGTGTAAAATCGCCAAAAAGAGATTCCATCTCAATGGAATTGATAGATAAACATTCGCTCGGTACCACTTTAGAACTTTCCGACCCGGTGCCACTCTAAAACCTTTCAACACGGTGCCAGCCTAGAATATTCTGACCCGGTGCCACTTTAAAACCTTTCAACCCGGTGCCCGCCTAGAACATTCTGATCCGGTGCCACTTTAGATCTTTCCTACCCGGTGACACTCTAGGTCTAGGACCTCCCAACTCAATTAATCCCACTTTAGAACTCTCCTATCTGACCGAAAATCACACAGAAAACTCCAACATTGCAACCATTTCGATTTGTTTTGACAGTACTATTTTTAAGCGGGACCTTTTTAGTGGCCGCTAAGATTAGTAAATTTAATCCTTTTAAATATTTAAATTGCTTAATTTTGCACCTCCTAGAATTGCACTAATCGGCTTAAGCTAAGTTTAATCCTGTCAGTTATTTTTAGAGATTATAATCATGTCATTTGAGTTTGACAGTTACATGCAGAATAGGAAACGGCTTTAGAAACGTCAAATTAGACTTAGTAATAATAGAAGTGCATCTGGAATAGGGTCTATTGTCCATTTAAAAGTTTGCGAGAAAATAAAACGCTTACTACCATAACACGAAAAGCATGGACCAAGATTGGCCCGAAACAAAATATGGCCCGGACAGATAATGAAACGAGGGTAGGTTCGGATAACCAAGCCACAGACTAAAAAACAACAAGACTGCTCATGTATGAAACCATAAATATCGGTTCATGTATCTCATTACAAAAATTTTGACAGTAAAATTTTACAGAAATAATAATAAAATTATTACTCTTCCATATGCAAAAATCCTAGTTAAATCATACAAGGGCTTTTTATGATTCACAAAAAAAAAAAACATAAAAAAATAACAATATATTTAATATTTACCGTGTGAGGACATGGTAAATATTTACCAAGAGCGTGATATTAAGTCATACATGGCCATGTAGTTGTCAGGTCAGTGATCTGATCTGAAGTCGATAATATCCTTCGCTACCCTGACCCTCGCGGCCGCAGTGGATCGTGGCTCTTATAATTATCATATTTTCGCATGTTTTATAGCCGGCCATTTTGGATTTTAAGTGACGTAGCACTTAGGGTTGAAAGATATAACCACGTTGCGGTAACGCTAAAAAAGAATTTAAGTAGCCATAGGGCATTTTCACATGGCATTGAATGGTTTTGGTTAAAAGGGCCTTTTTTGGCAACACGACGTTGCACCTATATTGTCAGGGCTAATACTTTTAACGGGTTATCATTATTTAAAAAAAAACGGCCAATTGCGACTTGGACTCGTCCACTAAGGGTTCCGTAACATGCCCTTTTATATGAAACCCCAGTTGAATTAAAGAAAAAGGTAATTAAATATTAATATCAGCTATCTAGTTCCCATAGTACAAGCTTTGCTTAGTTTGCTTAGTGGTGCTGTGTGAAAGTTCTAGGATATTTATTATTCATAAGTACAAGGATCATCGGGTCGTTTGTCGACTCTGTGTCCCCCACGACAAGAAGAATTATCAGCCTCAATTTTTTTGTTGTTCAAGGCCTTCGAAAAACATAATTTTAAGGTTTTCCCTAAACTTGTATTTCTATATTTCTTGCCGCGTGATGCCGGCTTAGAATAGCCTCACCCCATTTCTTACCCATGGGTGTCGTAAGAGGCGACTAAGGGACTCGAGGGTTAGATGTGTATTGCAATTTTAGGCGATGGGCTGACAACTTGTCACTATAGTGATACACGGTTATCTGATTGACCCTCAAACTTTTGTCAGGCGTGGTGTTAATATCCGTTTTACGGCCGTTAACGCTCTGCCTACCCCGAAAGGGATATAGGCGTGATTTATGTATGTATGTTGTATTTCTTAACACATTTCATAGTTCTTGGTCCACTGGAAGTACGCTATGAATTTTTATTTCCTTAATAGGGTCAACAACATGAGGTTTTTTTTAACGTTAGCTTAGTAGTTTGAATTTTTCTCATCTACAAGCGGCCGTAGACTTGAGCCAATGGTTTTAATTTCAACTCGATATCTCTACGCGTTCCTAAGATAAAGGGTCTTGGCAGACGAACGGACAGACGGACAGACGGACGAACGGACAACAAAGTGATGCTACAAGGGTTCAGTTTTTTTTCCTTTTGAGGTACGGAATTCTAAAAACTTGAAATAGACAAGCATTTCAGCAATAAGAACAGTTTGACATGTTTCTGGCGTCGTAATGTAAAAATAAAATGGCCTTATTAGTATAGTTGTTTCGTGTATTTTCTCGTAGACATCAGCTACGAACTCTCGTAGCTGATGCCTACGAAAAACTAGACGCGTAGCCTGAAGTGATTGACAAAACGGGTGGATTGGGTGATCTAGACAGGCTCTTATTACGAGAATCGAGTAGAAAATAGAAACTAAAGCAAAAAGTTTACAAAGGCAAGATTTCGAAGAAAGTGTCGAATATAAACTTTGTAAAAGTTAAATAGTTCCAGTCTCCAATACTTTACAAATACCTTTATCCAGAGACAGTCTTTTACTAACAAATTGAGTTTGTTCACTAATTTCGGAGTACAGAGCCGGACCGTCTGTTTGGAATACAAATAAAAACAGATACAATTTGTTTGTTTATTTTTATCTTTAACTTGGTCCGGGCGCCGCTGGGTCCGATTCGAGTGGAGTACCAATATTTGGAAACCACTTGCAAATCTGCCAGTAACGCTCAAACTGAACGATTCACAAATGATAATATAATGGATGACGTATACACCACCGTCAAGAGCCAAGCTCTAAAATTATATAAAAAGAATATCAAGATGCTGCATTTTTTTCTGTCGCTCCAAACAATAAAGCATTTAGTTTAGCTCAGTACCTACATTTTATTATTACTTACTTAATTCACAATACTCAATGCTATTAAATTACTAATTCAAACAACTTATCCGACTCATTTTAAGTATTATACCGGGTCTATCGCGATAGTATTTAGGTAAATATTAGTAATTTACCTATGTCCCGACGTATATATAAAGTGATCGCGAGTGGTTAAAAAGTTAAACTTATCCGACGTTAATTTCAAACATTTACGCTTAGTGTAACTTTGTAGCAACAATGCTTGAAATTAGTTATAACTCTTGCCTTGTCTCGGCGCTTCTCAAACTTTGAGGGCGCTTTTGTATTTTTGCGTGCCGTTGACAGATCAATAGTTCTTTTAAAAATTTCAGCAAAGGGATTTACTACTTAATTAAACCTGAATCTGAAGAATTGGGGGGCCGCTGGTAACGAGCAAAGTTTTTGCCACAACGAAATCGTAATTAATCGCTGAGTTTTTTAACTTGTGATAAAGTATTGGTTGCGAAGCCATTAAAATTTGACGGCATTGCGTTAATCGATGAGGAAAAATTGAAATTGCATTGGCCATTTTCAATGTTATATCTACTGTCTGTGTACCAAAAATATTGCATTGTAGTTTATGTTAAAATTAACCTTTTGACTTGATTTGTATAGTTCTTTATTCAATAATTTTATACTAGTGCTTTCTTGACACAGTCAAATAAAATAACTAAATATACATATTAAAAGTGTATCCCCATGCACGGAACCGTAATATATATGGCCAATAATGAACTAACTAAATAAGAAACAAGCTCACAGATTGATACAAGTAACTCGACAAATATCAACTTTGTGTCCCACGAGAAAGGAACCAAGGACCTCCTGATTCCGAGATTGAACTCAAACCGCTAGACCACGGAGGTTGACTTACACTTCAACAAGTAAAAACGAAGTTTACTAAATTACTTCAATAACGATAAAGAGATATTTTTCTTCTTATAGCATGTATAACGACTCGGTGAACGCAGATGTCAGAGTTTTTTTACCACCTACAACTACAAGTACTCTGACATGGTTGTGTGACGACGTCTAAGTAATCAGAAAACAACCGGGACCGAGCATTCCAAAACTCGTAACTATTTTTCTAACGGACAATCAAGTAGTTCAGCCTGCAATGTCCTAACCAGACTGGGTATAAAATTTACAAAGTGATAATATCACCTTTGTCAGTGCCCTATCGAGAATCAAACCCGGAATCTTTGCGCCGCAGGCAATCGCTCTACCACTGCGCCACATCGGTCGTCAATAAAGATATACAAAGTGTATTGTTCCAGCACACTCAACCTCGTAACAACACATCAAACTGCTAACTCAAATATCGATGAGGAAGTTAACCACCAAATTCAGCTACAGTAATATATTTAATCCAAGTTCTTACTTCGTTTATTAAGGAGAGTCGAGATTAACAGAGAGCTTAGCTAAGACGTGAACTTTGGGGGCAAAACCCCCGCACTTCTTCAGAGGGGGTTTTGCCCCCCGCGTGACGCTGGGAGATAAGCTAATTACTTATTGTGATTTTCCAACCGGCTGTCGACAAATTTTTCACCAAATTGCCAGACACCAATCGTTAATAATGATGTATGTATGTATAATCTCTTTATTGTGCATTCTTAAAACTAATACAGAAAACAAATATTAAATTAAAAACAAGAAATGACACAAAGGCGGACTTATCCCATTAAGGGATCTCTTCCAGTCAACCCTTGAGAAACTCTGAGGATACGATGTGAGCAGGTAAACTAGAATGAAAAGGTAAACGATAAGCTATTTATATACATACTTGGGACCAAACTGAATACAATATTATCTACTTAATAATATACTAAATGAATACGACGTAGATATACTAGACTTACTTACATACTTAATATACCCTACAAATTGTCCGAGTTAT